>CM066035.1:730887576-731487576 GCA_033557465.1 Ichthyophis bannanicus
TCTGCAAAGCAGCAACTTGGGCCTCAGTACATACTTTCACTGCCCATTATGTCTGGACAAGGACTCCCGCCAGCAGGATGCCCTGTTTGGTCAAGCTGTTCTGCAGCACCTTTTCCACTCATAAGTTCAACTCCTACCCTCCATCCACTTGGATGCCTGAGGTCCCTGGGGGAAGCATGGCCCATCTACATAGATTTGCTACATGCTGGGTCTTCCCTAGGCATCTTTCAGCTGGGGAGTCCCCATATGTGAAGACTCATTCCTGCTTGTTCCTGGAGATAGTAGTTACTCACCTGTAACAGGTGATCTCCGGGAACAGCAGGAATAAGTCTTCACAACCCACCCGCCTCCCCTAGGAGTTGTCTTTCTCTCTTTATTTTTATCTACTTCTCTCCTTCGGTCTCAGCTTTAAACTCAACTGAAGAGAGGGAGGTAGATGGGCGGGAAGGCAGCGCGCATGCGTGGATGCATGCTCCCAAAAGCGTTCCTATTGGATGCTGGGGAGCGTTCCCGCATGGGCTCTGTCGGTGCCGACGATACCCATATGTGAAGACTTATTCCTGCTGTTCCCGGAGATCACCTGTTACAGGTGAGTAACTACGCTTTCTCAACCTATCACTCTCCACTGCAGCTGTCCCTGCAGCCTTCAAGCATGCTGTGGTTACACCTCTCTTCTAGAAACCCTCACTAGATCCTACCTGTCCTTCTAATTATTGACCCATCTCCCTCCTCCCCTTCATTTCTAAACTACTTGAACATGTGGTTCATCGCTGTTGCCTCGACTTTCTCTCCTCTCAAGCCCTTCTGAATCCTTTACAATCTGACTTTTGTCCTTTACATTCTACTGAAACAGCTCTTGCCAAAGTCTCCAGCAACTTGTTCCTGGAAAATTCCAAGGGCTTTTACTCAATCCTTATCCTTCTTGACCTTTCTGCTGCTTTTGACACTGTTGATCACAACCTTCTCCTCAATACCTTGTCCTCATTGGGTTTTAAGGCTCTGTATTATCCTGGTTCTCTTCTGGTCTCTCCCATTGCTCTTTCAGTGTTTGTTCTGGTAGATTTGCTATCCTGCTTTCAATTCGTGTACCCTAAGGATCTGGCTTGGGTCCACTCCTTTTCTCTCTATATACCCAGTCCCTTGGTGTACTCTTCTTTTCCCATGGCTTTCTTTATGCTGATGACTCCCAGATTACCTCTCTACGCTTGAAATCTCTCCAGCAATCCAGGCCTGGATCTCTGCCTGCCTTTCTGACATTGCTGTTTGGATGTCTCACTGCCGCTTGAAATTGAACATGGCCAAAACTGGACTTCTTATTCCCCCCCCCCCCCTCCCCGAAAACCTCCTCTTCCCTTCCTTCTTTCTCAGTCTGTGGATAAGTCTCTACTTCTCCCTGTTGCCTCGGCTCGCAACCTTGGGGTCGGTTTTGACTCCTCTCTCTCATTCTCCACACACATCCATCTGATAGCTAAAACCTGCTGCTTCTTTCTCTGTAACATCAACAAAATCTGCCCATTCCTTTTCGAACACACTACTAAGACAGTTATCCAGTTATTGAGTCACCTCCAGTCTTGACTATTATAACCTACTCCTTTCTGGTCTCCCCTTCATTCTGTGTAACACTTTGCTGCATGACTTATCTTCCGTCAACCTCATCATGCTCATATTACCCCTCTTCACAAGTCACTTCATTGGCTCCCGATCCATTTCTGCATCCAGTTCAAACTTCTTCTGTTGACCTATAAGTGCATTCACTCTGCAGCTCCTCACTACCTTTCCTCTCTTATCTCTCCCTACCAGGGCCATACCGAGCTAGAATCGCACCTTGTGTGACTTGCACATCGGACGTGCGTGCCCTCCCTCCTCACCCCTATACCTCTGTCCAGCTGCTGCCTGCTCTTGCCCTGCTGCTGCCGCCCTCTGTTTGCTCCATGGTGGTGCCGGCAGCAGGGAAAGAGCAAAAAGCGACTGGATGGAGGTGGAGGGAAGGACGCGTGTCCAATGTGCAAGTCGCCAGCACTTTAAGCTGATCTGTCCCTCCCTCCTCTGATATTGCATCAGAGGAGGGAGGGACCGACCTGCTTAAAGTGCCGCAAAAAGGCTTAGAGGGTGCATTTCAGCTACATGCTATTGCCCTGCCACTGCTGAGAGAATAAAAAGTGGTGGTGGCAGGGCAACAGCAGGCAGCCTAAATGTGCCCCCTAAGCCTTTGCACCCTGTGTGGCTGCACCGCTCGCACAGGGCTAGGTATGGTACTGCTCCCTACACCCCTCCTCGGGAACTCCGCTTTTCTGGCAAATCGCTTCTATCCGTGCCCTTCTCTTGTATTGCTAGCTTCAGCTTCGCTCCTTTCACTGTACTGCTCCTCATGCCTGGAACAAACTACCTATGTCTGTACGTCAGACACCTTCTCTATCCCTTTTCAAATCGAGGTTGAAAACTCACCTCTTTGCTGATGTTTTCGGATCTTGACACACCTGGTCTCCTTTGTGTTTTCTTACCTTTCCCCCTAGATGTACCCTGTTTCTACAGCCACTGTGTTGTCTATCTTCACTAGATTGTAAGCTATGATGAGCAGGGAATGTCTCTTACATGTGTCATTGTAGCGCTGCATATGTCTTGTAGTGCTAAACAAATGCTCAGTAGTAGTAGTAGTAGTAGAGAAAGTACCGCACGGGGTCCGTCTGTGCCGATATCACTCCTAAGTGAGGACTGATTCCTGCTGTCCCTGGAGAACACCTGTTACAGGTGAGTAACTACGCTTTAGATGTCGGGCTGGTCCAGTTAGTCTCTCTGAAGAAGGCTAGAGATGACACAGACTTAGTGAGTTCTGTCTGGGAAGGCTGGGGTCAGTGATCACTTGTCCCTAGAACAACTTGATTTTCTCCTAGGATTTTGAGTACCTGGGGATTGGTTCTGTACTCTCTTGATCCAATTTTCCTCATGACGGAGAGGTCACGCAAGCTTCAGTCAAGTCAGGTACCTGGTCTCAGTCGGCTCCATAGGCATGGAACTTCTTCAGGTTTTCAGCTCCATGTTATCGACCTTGAGCTGGTTCCTTGGGTATATATGCATTCATTGAAGAAGCATCTGTTGATCTTCTAGTTTCCATGTTCCCTGTCATTTGACAAGTCCCATCCTTTCCCCCTGGAGATTAGGGAGCAGTTGAGGTGGTGGTTGCGGTTCCACCATCTGATGGCCAGGGTGCTGTTGGAAGCACAGGATAGAGTGCTTGTCATCTCGGATCCCAGCCTAAAGGGCAGGGGGCACAATGTCTGAACTAATTTGCCCAGGCACTCTGGCCCCCTCTGATCATCTGCCTGGAGGCCAGAGAGATCAGTTTGACCCTGGAAAGGTTCAGGTTCTTCTAGTGAGCAAAGCAGGCCGAGTGCTTTTGGACACTAACCTAGTGGTATGGCCTGTGTCCACAAATGAGGCAGAACTTTTGTGATTTTTATTGAATTTTAATTGATTGTAAACTGCCTTGTCTTTATTGAGAAAGGTGGTATATGAAACTCGTGGTACTGGAGAGGATCTTGAGGCTGTGGAGCTGCATTGTTGTGCACAAGACCATCTGATTGCCCTGTCTGCAGCACACATCGCAAGTTTCAAAAATATGCAGGCTGACTTTTGGTGTCTGGGAGAGTGAGAGCTCAACTGTTCCAAATGCGACCTCATAGTGCAAAGATTGGGTCTTCCGGTGCTCCACTTGATGACCGCTCAGGTGAATGCCAATGGAAAGAGCTATTTCAGCTGCAGGAAAGATCTGTGGATGGCAAATTTTGATGCTCGCCTTCAGCACTAGCCTTGGGAAGGGATTCTGTATGTCTCCCTCCCTGGCTTCTGGTTAGCCGCCTTTTGCACGCGTTTCTGGCCCATCCAGGCCTGGTGATCCTAGTGACCCTTGCCTGCTCTCTCAGACCATGGTATGTGGACTTCTTGATCCAGGGGTCATGGCTTTCTCTCTTGCTATGTCAATAGACAGATCTACTACAGTGGAGGGACCAGGTAATGGAATTTCCTGGTCCCTTCTCACTTATGGCATGGTCCTTGGAGGGGTGTATGTGCTCTAAGAAGGGCTGCTCTGGAGTGGTACTAGGCCTGTGCATATGGCCTGGTGGGCCCCCACATGATTAGCTTACATTGGAGTTCTTTTGACAGTCTGAGTTCAACTAGGGTTTGGCCCTGAACTCTCAGTGTTCAGATGATGGCCCTGCTACGCTACAGGAATCGTATCTAAGGGATTTTATTGGTGATAGATATAGAAACATAGAAACATGATGACAGAAGAAGACCACATGGCCTTTCTCCAGGACCAAGCAGGAAGTCAGTCCTCACATATGGGTGTCATTGGCGCCGATGAAGCCCCAGCGGAGCATTTCCCCAGCTTTCTATGAAAGCCTTTGGGAATGCAGGCACGCATGTGCGGTTCCCTTCCGGCCTAAAGGTGCCATCTTACCTCAGTCTCTTTTTTTCCGTGAAGCCCACCGGACGTGTGTCCAGTTTTCCCGGTTAAAAATTGGATTCTTCAGCGATTTTTCGCTATTTTTTCTCCCGGTTCGACGCCGGTTCCCCTCCCGCCGGGTTCGGTACACCGGTATCGAGCCCGATTCTTCTTTTTTTCGTTTTTTGCCGTTCGTGGCTGGCGTTCGCGCCCTTTTTTCTATTTTCCCCTGGAAGGCCGGTCCTTTGACCTCGCGGGGACTCTTTTTTCCCCGATGGCTTCCAGCGGTTTTAAGAAGTGTGATCGGTGTAAGAAACTGATGTCTCTCACCGACACACACGACTGCTGTCTTTGGTGCCTCGGCCCCGACCACGATCCTAAGTCGTGCGGGGCCTGTGAGAAGATGTCTTCCAAGGCACTCCGAAGTCGCCAGCAGCAAAAGGAAAGGCTTTTCTCGGACTCAGCCTCCGGCCGGGCCCGGACCTCGTCTGAGGCCTCGACATCTCGGGATTCCGATCCCGAGCGCCGTCGAAGCTCCTCGGACAGGGGGTCCCCCGACCAGGAACGCAAGAGGAAGAAGCGGCTCGCGAGGGCGTCATCGTCGGAGGTCCCTGGCTCCTCGAGGGCCAGGTCTAAGACCCTCGACCTTCGCCCCGGGCCCGTGGAACCTGAGAAGCCTGCCAAAGTTCCTCGTGTGGAGCCGGAGTCTGCTGGACACGTAAGCCCCGTAGTCCTCGTGGACTCTCCTCCCAGGGAGCCGACGTCGGGCCCGGCGCTGCCGGGGCCCGAGTCAGTGGCTGCTGCGTCTCCCGAGCTGAGTCTCAGGATGACAGCCTTGGAGAGCAGATTGTCTGCCTTCATGGAGCAGCAGTGGGCACTGATGGCCAGCCTGTCTGGCGCATCTGCCCCGACCACCGGGACATCAACGTCGAAGTCGACCCCGGAGACCGAGCCGATACTCGAGTCCATCGTGGCTCGGAGTCGACCTCGGTCGCGGTCTCCCTTGATCTCCCGTTCGGGACCGAGGGCGTCGACGCCGGTGCTTCCGGTGTCAGGGCGGGTGCTCCAGGGCCCCGCGGGGTCGGACCCCGACTCTTCCTCGGACAAGTCGGCTTGGGAGACGGAGGACGAGGAGTCTCCTGATACCTTCAAGACTCGGTGCGTCCTTTCGGACTCACCGCAGTCTGAGTCCAGGAGTAGGTCCCCCCCGGAGGACACCCGGTTCTCGGAGTTTGTCCGGGATATGGCCACTGCCTTGGCTATTCCGGCGGACCCCGAGGAAGAGCCTCGAGCTGAAGAACTCGAGGCGCTACAGTATGACTCTCCTCCGAAGGAGGCCTTTACTGTCCCAGTTCCTCCGATGCTGGAACGGTTCCTCTTCCGTATGTGGGAGGCACCGGCCTCGGCGCCGGTTCTTAGCAAGCGAGTCGATTCGATCTATAGACTCCGGAAGAGCCCTGGTTTTCAGAAGGCACAGCTACCACACCATTCTATGGTTGTGGAATCGGCCATGCATCGTCTGAAGAGCCAGAAGATGCACTCCGCGGTGCCTCCTAGCAGGGAGGCCCGAAACCTCAATGGCGTTGGTAGAAAGTGCTTCCAGGGCTCGATGCTTGCTTGCCGTGTCCAGTCTTACCATCTGTACATGGGCATGTACTTGCGGGATCTGGCCAAGGAGTTGGCCGGTTTCTCTGCTGGTCTCTCCGGGGAACCCTTGCAGAGATTTAAGTCCTTGTCCTCGGGGATTCAGGACTGCTCGAAGTTCATGTCCCGTGCCGCCTACGATGGCTTTGAGGCTTCGGCCCGAGTTTATGTTTATGTTTATTATTTGATAAAAACCGCCTTTCTACAAAAACCAAGGCGGTGTACAATTTAAAATTCAATAAAAGAAGGCTAAAAGCCAGCGGAAAGGAAAAGAAATGTACAATATATTACAGGACAGATTGAGAGGGAAAGCAGACAAACGGGACATGAGAAGAAAGAGAAGAAGAAGACCTAAGAGCAAACAAAAGGTAGGGGGAAGGAAGAAGTCACACAAAAGGAGAGGGAACATCAAAAGCTAAAGAGAACAGATGAGTTTTCAAGTCTCGTTTGAAAGCAGAGTGTTGGGGTTCTAAATGGAGGGAAGAGGGAAGGGCATTCCAAAGGGCGGGTCCAGCAAAGAAGAAAGCGGTAGAGCGGGTAGACTGAAGGTGAGCTCGGGAGGGGGAGGGGAGGGTAAGACGATTAAGGTGAAATGAGCGGGGAGTGTGTTTAGGGGAGTGAAAAAAGAGGAGATCCGTGAGGTACTGGGGAGTGCTGTCGTGAAAGGCTTTGTGAACCAGGGTCAGTAATTTGAACATAGCACGAAAAGATACCGGTAACCAGTGGAGGTGGAATAGTATGGGAGTTATATGATCGCGAAGGGAGGAATGAGTGACAAGGCGTGTGGCAGTGTTCGGAATGCGTTGAAGACGGGATAGACGATTCTTAGGCAGACCAGTGAAAAGAGAATTGGCAAAATCTACACGGGAAATGACTAAAGAGAGTACTAGAGTAGCAAGAGCAGAGGGGGAAAGAAAAGGACGAACCGAGCGAATCTGACGAAGAAAGAAGAAAGAGGTTTTAGTGACCTGAGAGATGTGGGAGTGAAAAGATAAATCTGAATCAAAGTGCACCCCCAAATACTGAAAAGTGGAGACCAAGGGAACGGGAGTGCCAGAAAAAGAGGGGGCGAGTGATGGAGGGGGACTACCATGGGAGAACCAAATAGCCACAGTCTTAGTGAGATTCAGGTGAAGACAGTTAAGGGTCAGCCAGTCCGCCACAGCTGCGTGGCAGGCGTTAAGGGGTGAGAGATCTGGACAAGAGGGAGAAGTATGAGAGAGAAGAAGAATGTCGTCAGCATAGAAAAATGTAGAGATACCGAATTGCTGGATCAGAGAGGCAAGAGGGGCCAGGAAAAGGTTAAAGAGAAGAGGGGTGAGAACTGAGCCCTGGGGAACCCCACAGGGAAGAGGGTGAGAATCTGAGGGAGAAGTGGAAGGCAGAGAGGAAGTGACTGCACAGGAGCGTGAGGAGAGAAAAGAGTGAAACCAGTGATGAACTGTACTGCAGAGACCTGCATCCCGCAGGCGGTGTAGAAGAAGGGAATGGTCCACCAGGTCGAAAGCAGCTGAAAGATCCAAAGCAATCGCCACCGAGATGTCACCAGATTCATGTGCTACATGTAAAGCGTTTGTGAAAGCTAAAAGAATTGTCTCAACACTGTGACCCCGTCGGAACCCAGATTGGCGAGTTGCGGCAGCCGGCATTGCGGCTCGATGCCAGGCATGGCTGCAGTCATGGGACCTCGAGCCATGGGTTCAGGACAAGTTGGTCAATGTCCCTTGCCGAGGTGAAAACCTTTTTGGCAAGCCCATGACCGAGAAAGCCGCTCAGCTCGAGACCGAGCACCTCACACGGACAAGGCTGTCGAGGAAGACCTTTGCCCCTTCTCATAAAAAGAAGGGCTCGTGTAAGAAGCCCTTTTACCCGAGGAAGGGCACTGCCTACAAACAGTACCCGCAATATCAGGCTGCCCAAGCTGCCCCCCAGGGTCAGCAAGCCAAGGGCCAGGGTAATGGGCCCCGTAGGCAGAGGACCCCCAAGCCTCAGGCCCCTGCTACCACTCAGCAGGGTGGAGGCTTTTGACTCCTTGAGCATAGCCTCTCCTCCACTGCTCTCCCAACCCTGCACAGAAGGTCGTCTCGCCCTCTTTGCTCACCAGTGGCCCCTTATCACCGGGGACAGTTGGGTGCTGGAGATAGTCCACAGGGGCTATGCCCTCCATTTTCACCAACTACCCCCTTCATACTTTCCAGGGGAGCCTCCCAGGCCTCCCCTGCACACAGACCTTCTCTTTCAGGAGCTTCAGGGTCTGTTGGTGGACAGGGCGGTGGAGCCTGTGCCTCCCCACTTGCAAGGTCACGGATTCTACTCCAGGTATTTCCTGGTGCCCAAAAGAACCGGTGGCATTCGACCCATTCTAGACCTCAGGAACCTCAACAAGTTCCTAGTGAAGGAAAAGTTCAAGATGCTTACTCTTGGAACCCTTCTACCCTACCTCCAGCAGGGAGATTGGCTATGCTCTTTAGATCTAAAGGATGCGTACACTCACATCCTCATTCATCCAGACCACAGAACGTACCTCAGGTTCATTGTGGGAGGAAATCATTATCAATACAGAGTGCTGCCTTTCGGCCTCACCTCTGCCCCCAGAGTCTTCACAAAGTGCCTAGCAGTGGTGGCGGCCTACCTGAGAATCCAGGGCATCTTTGTCTTCCCTTATCTGGATGACTGGCTCATCAGGGGTCAGACGTGCCAGGAGGCCAGACAGGCCACCCTCAGAACTATTGCTCTTCTTCAAAGCCTGGGGTTTGTAATAAACTTCGCAAAGTCCACTTTGCTCCCCTCCCAGAACTTGGAGTTCATAGGAGCAAGGCTAGAATCTCTGCTGGCAAAGGCTTTCTTGCCAGCAGACAGGGCCCAAAGGTTGATGGCCTTGGCATATCAGTTTCTCAGCAGGTCCCTGGTCTCCGCCAGACTCTGCCTGAGGCTTCTAGGCCACATGGCTTCGACAGTACATGTGACCCCAATGCCAGGCTCCATATGAGGCCTGCACAGTGGTGCCTTCGGGCTCAGTGGTCACAGGCCACAGGCAGCCTCAGAGACAGGATAAGGGTGTCCAGACCATTTCTGCACTCCCTCAACTGGTGGCTGCACCCACCCAATCTACTGAAGGAGGTGCCTTTTCAGATTCCAGGGTACACAGTAGTGCTGACCACAGATGCCTCCCTGCAAGACTGGGGAGCTCATTGTCTGGGCAAGTGCACCCAGGGCTTCTGGTCTCCCTGGGAAGCTGCACAGCAGATCAATCTCCTCGAACTCAGAGCTATTCGGTTAGCTCTCAAGGCTTTCACTCCTACCCTGGCTCACCAGTCGGTGCTGATTCAGACGGACAACCAAGTTGCCATGTTTTATGTGAACAAACAGGGCGGCACTGGGTCCCGGATCCTTTGTCGGGAAGCTCAGGACCTTTGTTCCTTTGCCCTCAGGCACAACATGCTTCTCAAGGCTGTGTACCTTTCTGGCCAGGACAACTATCTGGCGGACAGGCTAAGCAGAATTTTGCAGCCCCACGAGTGGCAGCTTCAGTCAGTTGCTCTTCAGCAGTCGTGGTGAGAGGACCTACTTTGGAGAGCTCCTGCTAGGGGGAGGAGTTTTGCTCACAGACTGTGTCTGGATGTCGGGTCCTGGGCCACCTCCAGCGGGAGAGGCCCAGGCCCAGAGGCCTACCAAGCCTGGTAGGCCTCCTTTGCTGCAGAAAGATGTGGACGCTGGAACCTGTTTACAGCCGGTGCCCCGGGAGGGGGGCTCCCCAGGTAGGACTGCACATGGCCAGGGAGGAGGGACCCACGTGCCCGGGGGATTGGGCCTGCTCCCTCCTGGAGACGGCTCGCTTCTCCATCCTGGGACAGATGTGGAGGCCGGGTGGAGGCAGGGGGCAGTCCTCGGGAGGCCCTGGAATGTTGGGCTGAGCTCCTGCACCAGTGTGGGGGGCGGCGGGGTCCACCTTCCGCCTTGGGTCCTGCGAGGAGGCCTCTACCTCCTCCAGTGAGGATGAGGATGGAGCGTCGGGCCTGCCGGCCTTTCAGGAGCCGGTTAGGGCCCCGGAAGAGGTTATAGCAGCGGTGCGACAGCTCCGAGGTCTCCGGGAGGAGGCGGCCCTGCTGCAAGCCCGGCTCTCCCATCTGGAGAGCCTGCAGGCCACCATCCCTGGTGAGGAGTGGGTGGCCTATAAACGATATATGAAGGAGGTGAAGCGGGCCTTGAAGGCCACGTACCGGGGGATCGAGTACTTGAAGAACCAGGGTTGTGGGTCCCTTGCTGAGGTATACCACAATCGCGATCGTTGGGCCACCATTGCGACTGCAGTCCAGGGGAGACCCCCGGGGGCAGGTAGGCCGGTTGGACAACAACGGTCCCACTATCTGCCCTTGCAATTCCAGGCTGCTGTGTGGGACGAAGCGCGATCTCTGCAGTTACCATCTACTGCACTATCTTGGTCCGGGGACCCTTACCTCAAGATGATTGGCGGTGGTCGAAGTCTGGATGTCGAGTCTCAGGGTGCTGGGACTGTGGTACCTGGTTTGCTGGACCCTGTAGTCAAAGATGGCGCTTGGGCGTTCAAGGGCGGGGTCTCGGCCCGTCAGAGTTTGCTGGACCCTGGAAAGGCATCTGATCTCTCCACCCGTGTGCAGCTGATGGTTCCGTACAGCGCAGACCAGGGAACGGAGGGGGGGCTCCGCGGCATCGATCCCTCCTATCAGCAGGCACTTTCAGCCTTTTTTCCTGCCCTCCCGACATCGTCGAGTGCTGCAGGGATTCCCCAAGATGGCTGCCGGGGAGTTCGTAGTGACATCGGACTGTCCACCGTCAGTGCAGTTGAGGGGGTTGCCCTGCTGGAAGGAGTGTCTGCAGGGCTTTCCCCAGCCCGATTGGGTTTGCAAGATGGCCGCTGCAAGTTGAGTGAGGTCACTTCCGGGTTTGACAGGAAGTGTGCAGAGGGACGTGATTCTGCCTTTGCCTTGCCACGGGAGGATCGGTGGCGGTCTGCAGAGGCTTTGCTGGAACACCCCCGACAGTCTTCAACAGGAGGGTTCCCTCGGGTTGCCAATTCACTCCAGAATGTGTTGCAACAGCGTTGGAGATCGGCAGACTCCGTAACGGCTCTTCACTGGGTTGCTCCTGCTGCAGCCCACAGTGGCTTTTCAGTGAGGACTTGGGGTGGGGGGGATGCTGTGGGTAAGGATTCCCCTGTCTTGGCTGCTCTTCCGGCTCCTAGAAGGCTGCAGGATGGCCGCCCCTTGTTCCCAGAGGTGGCTGTCTGGCGTCGGAAGAGCGCCAGGAAGGGGAAGAATCAGGGTCAGAGTAGCCTTCCTTTGGCTGGGGTCCCGTGGGGGGGCCAGGATAGTGCTCAGCCATTGTCTTTGGCAGTTGTGGAAGCAGAGCAGGATGCACGGGCTTCTCTGGAGTCTTCGTCTCTCCAGAGGCCCATGCAATTGGGAAAACAGCTTTCTACTACGGATGATGCAGGAGGGGCTGAGGGGGGCCTGGCTCGCGGGGGGGAATGTCTCCCCTCCGCTGGAGTCCTGGCTGCCGGCCTACCCGTCCTTGATCTCTGTGATGCTGCTGGCACCGGCAATAAGGTAGGCATGGGGATTGGTGGAGGTCAGCGGGGAGGGGGTTCCGGGGGATTGGCCTTATCGTTGGAGGCCCTGTCATGTTGTTAAAGGGTTCTGCTGTTTTGGAGGGAGGTCCTGCCTTATTGCCGGGAGCCCTGCACAAGGGGACAGAGGTTGGTGAAATGGTTGGGGGCTCTGTACATGTGGCGTTCGCTGCCCCTGTCCTGGAGCAGGGGACTCCCGTGCTTGTAGGGGAGCAGGAGGGAGAAGGGAAGATTGGCCCTCCAGTGGGAGGGGGGGCAGTGGCCGTCTCGGGTGGGGAAGGGGGACCGCCGTCCGAGGGGATGGGGGATAGGATAGCACCCGAAAGTCCACAGGGGGGGGGGACCGTATAGCTCCCGTCCTGGTAGCCGATACACAGGAGGGGGTGGAGGGGGTGGGGACGCCAAGTAAGGGTGTTGGGGGGTTCCCTGGTATACCTGGAATCACAGAGGAACAATTGCATGATGCCCTTCCGTTAGCCCTGGAGACCCCGGAAGGCCCTAGAGGGGCTTTTGCGGCACTTCGGGGGGGACAGGTTATGGAGGTCACATCGGATAGGATGGAGGGAGGGGAACCGGAGTGGACAGGGGGCACCTCGGAGGGCGGCAGGGGAAGCATCCCCGATTCTCTGTTGGCGGAGATGGTGCTCCCCAGTCCCATTGTCGCTTCATTGGAGGCGGCTGGGGATCCTGAGCCGCAGCAGCGGCCTCTCTCGCAGGTTGTTGAGGGGGAGGAGAAAGGAGCTGCGGGGTTGGCGGCAGGGGGGTCGGTCCCCTCCCCGTACGTTTGCAGAGGCCCTGAGGGGGTCTGGTACTGTTACAGGGACCTCTGGTGGGGCTGGGGGGAGGGGGGCTCCACAAGGGAGGGGTCCTGTGGGCGGGGGAGGAAGTGGGGGGGTTCCGAGAAGTAGGGGGTGAGGTCCGACGACGCAACGTGGCGCAGATCCGGTGGGCCGGGGAGGGGCCCCCTCCGGCCAGGGAAAATGTCTTGAGGATGGTCCTTGGGCTGGGGTTTCTCCCGGGAGATCTGTATGCCTTCATCCACATGAACAACACCATCGAGTATGATGTTAGTTTCATGCTGAGACGGGGACTGGAGATCTTCTGGGACCGATACCAGCAGCAGAAGGGGCAAGGTGGGTGGGCCAGCTTTCGTGTTGTGCCTGTCTCTCGCCAAGGGACGGTACTTGTGACCATCCTCGTAAGGAATGAGTCGCTCCCAGGGCAGGACATTCAGTTTTGGTTGTTGCGTCACGCGGTGCTTCTCGCACCCCTGGTTAAGGGCGCTGGGCCCTTGGGGGTGTGGGATGGGTCGTGGAAGGGTAAGATCCGTCTACATGAGGTGGGAAATGTCGTGCAGCACGTGCCCTCGGCCGGTTTCCTTGGTCGGGATCGCATCTTGTGCTACTACCCCGGGCAACCTTGCGAGTGTCACCGCTGTGGCTCCTTCAGGCATTTGAGCATGACCTGTCCCGAGCAGGTCTGCACCCGTTGTGGTGGATGGGGTCACGCCTCGGCCGGGTGTTTGCTCATCAGGTGCAACCTTTGCGGGGAGTTGGGCCACCCCTTTGCCCGCTGCTCCTCCACATCACACAATGGACCGGGGGGGGGATGTCGTCACCCCACCTCGGGCTCCTGTGCGGGAGGAGGTAGTGGAGGACCCTCTCCCTCAGGAGGAGTCCGGGGGCCCTAGGGTGGAGGAGGCCATTGAGCCGAGGGAGCCACCCAGGGGAGGGGATAAGGGTAGGATGGAGGAGAGGGTTGATGTGGTGGAGGTAGATGTTTCACAACAGGATAGTGGGTTGCGGGTGGTGCCACCTCAGGAATGGACTACTGTCCCTCCTAAGGGCGGCAGGGCCAAGAGGAAGAAACGGGCGACATCCCCATTGTTGGATGAAGAGCCCGTGTTGGACATCAACCGTTTCGTCTTCTTGGCTGCTAATGCGGCTGAGGCGGATGAGGGCCTGCCAGTGGAGGCAGGGCCCCCTGTGCGGCACCCGGTGCAGTTGGCGGCGGAGTCGGCCCCTCTTCCTCAGCAGTGGCCTCCAGTACAGAAGGCGCGTCGCAGTCAGGGTCCTCCAAAAAGCGTGGCTCCTGGCGCCCGGCTCCCGGTGGTAGCCCTGGAGCGGCTGCCGGGGCGGGTGAGGGAGGGTTGGGTGTTGTCTCCGCAGTTGGGTGCCAGGCCTCTGCAGGAGCCCCCTGCTGACCCGGCCGTCCCGGCCTCCCCCGCAGGGGTGGGCACTGTTCTGTTGTCTCAGTCTGTGTCCGGGGAGGGGGGGGCACCGGTGGTGGACCCCACAGAGGAGATCATTCCTCCGACCCCTGACCTGTCTGTGCCCCCTCGCTCCGTGGGGGCTGGGTTAGCCCTTGCGACAGCTTTGCCTGGTGGTCCCGGGGGCACCAGCACCCCCTGGGGTGACAGGGTCGGGCAGGAGGAGGAGGAGATCCTCGAGGTGGTCGACGTGGACCCCAAGGAGTTGCTCCAGCTTGCGGGCTTGTCCTGCAAGCGGGATTCTGGGGATCCAGGCGTTGGTGAGAAGAGGAGGAAAGGGAAACTGCACACGACATAGGCACCACTATCAATGTGGCCAGCATTATGACGGACCAGGCGCGGGCTGCGGCCTATGATTTTCTTTCCATGAGTGGGCTGGATGTCATCTTTTTGCAGGAGACCAGGCTCACCTCGCTCGCTAGCCTTCATCGGGCGAAGCGGGAGTGGAGGTGGGGTCCTTCGTACTGGTCACTTGCGGCCCAGCCCTACGCAGGAGTGGCGGTTTTGTTCACGTCTTACCTATTCCAGGTGCAGTACGTGTGGGAACTGGAGCAGGGCCGGTGTTTGCTCTTAGACGGCTGCTGCGGGCCCCATCGGTTTCGTTTCGTGGTGGTCTACGGCCCCCAGTCTAAGTTGGCACGGAAGACCCTGTTTCGGGTCATCCATCCCTACTTACACACCTCCCGTTTGGTGGTCCTGGCAGGGGATTTTAACACCACCACCCTGTTACAGGACCGAGGGGGGGAGCGTCGCTCACCCAGTTACGAGGGCCTCTTTTTGGCCGAGATGACCCGGACGGCTGACCTAGTGGACGTATACCACCGGGCCTTTCCACGGTCGCCGGGATTCACCTACTACCATGGGACCTGCAGGAGTCATATCGATCGGATATATGTGAGTGCTCGGGTGGAGTGTTCCCCTCCGCAGTTGCAGGCGGTTGGCTTTTCGGACCACTGCGTCATCTCTGTGTCCTTCTTGGCTAACCACGAGGAGCTCAGCAGGGGTCTTGGCCTGTGGCGACTGAATGTGCAGTTGTTGGCAACATCAGAGGTGGTCCAGGAGTTCTTGGCCTTTCTCGCAGACCAGGAGACCCTGTTGGGTATTTTTCCTTCCCGTGGTGCTTGGTGGGATGAGGTGAAGACGCGTGCCCGCAAACTCTTCCGTTCCCGGGGTACCTCCATTTCTCCAGGACCAAGCAGGAAGTCACTCCTCACATATGGGTGACGTCGGCGCCGACGGAGCCCTCGCGGAGCAATTTTTCCCCAGCTTTCAAAGAAAGCCTTTGGGAATTGCAGCGTGCATGCGCGGTCCCCTTCCCGCCCAAGGGTGCCATCTTGCTCAGTCTTCTTTTTTCCGCGGAACCCTACAGACGTTGTTTGTAATCGCCGCCGGAAAAGTTGATTTTATTTGTCTTTTTTCTCGGTTCGACGCCGGTTCCTTTCCCGCCCGGACCCGCGACGCCGGTTGCGAGTCCGTTCTTTATTTTTCAGTTTTTTGTCCTTTGTGACAGATTTCGTGCCGTTTTTCTTTTTCACTGGCAGCCCTGTCTTTTGACCTCGCAGGGGCCGTTTTTCCCCCGATGGCTGCCAGCGGGTTTAAGAAGTGTGATCGGTGTAAGAAACTCATGTCTCTTACCGACACACACGACTGCTGCCTCCGCTGCCTCGGACCCGATCATGACCCGATGATCTGGGGTCCGTGTGGCAAGATGTCCTCAAAAGTGTTGAGGAGTCGGCAGCATCAGAGGGAACGTATCTTCTCTGACTCCGGCTGGGCCCGGACCTCGTCAGAGGCTTCGACGTCCCGGGACTCTGGTCCTGAGCATCGTCGGAGTTCCTCTGAGGGGGGGTCTCCTACCCGGGAACATCATCGGAAGAAGAAACCCGTGAGGGCGGCGTCGGTGGACGCTCCTGGTTCCTCGAGGGCCAGGTCGCATAGCCCCGATAGCCGTCCCGGGTCCTCTGAGACGGACAGGCCTTCGAAACATCCACGTCTCGAGATGGAGTCCCCTGCTCACGTGAGTACTGTAGTCCTCGTGGACTCGCCTCCGAAGGAGCCGACGTCGGGCCCGACACCGTCGGGGCCCGAGTCGGGGGCTGCTGGGTCTCCTGAGCTCAGACACAGGTTGACGGCCTTGGAGAGCAGTTTGACTGCCTTCATGGACCAGCAGCGGGCATTGATCGCTGGCCTCGCCGGTGCTTCTGCCCTGACCGCCGGGACGTCGACGTCCAAGTCGACTCCGGAGACCGAGCCGATCCTCGAGTCCATGAGGGCTCGAGTCGATCCTCGTTCGCGGTCTCCTTCGGCCTCGCGTTCGGGACCGAGGTCGTCGACGCCGACTCCCTCGGCGTCGGGGCGGACGGCATCGATGCCCGCCCGACCGGAGCCGCTCGACTCCTCCTCCGAGGAGTCAGCCTGGGAAACCGAAGACGAAGAGTCACCTGGTTCTTTTCGGACTCTGTGTGTCCCATCGGACTCGGTGTGTCCCATCGGATTCGCCCGAGTCCGAACCTCGGAGACAGTCCCCCCCGGAGGACACCCAGTTCTCGGACTTCGTGCAGGATATGGCCAAGGCCTTGGCCTTCCCCGCGGATCCCGAGGAGGAGCCTCGAGCCGAAGAGCTCGATGCCCTCCAATGTGACTCTCCCCCAAAGGAAGCCTTTACTGTATCGGTTCCTCCGATGCTGGAGCGACTTCTCTTCCGCAGGTGGGAGAGCCCGGCGTCGGCGCCGGTGTTAAGCAAGCGGGTCGATTCCATTTATCGAGTCCGCAAGAGCCCCGGGTTCCAGAAGGCACAACTACCGCACCATTCCATGGTGGTGGAATCGGCCATGCATCGATTCAAGAGTCAGAAGATGCACTCCTCAGTGCCTCCCGGTCGGGAGGCTCGGAACCTGGATGCCCTCGGTAGGAAGTGTTTCCAGGGCTCTATGCTTGCTTGTCGAGTCCAGACCTACCAGCTCTATATGGGCATGTATCTCCGAGACCTGGCTAAAGAAATAGCCGGGTTCTCTGCTGGTCTCTCCGAGGAACCTTTGCAGAGGTTCCAGGCCTTGTGTACTGGTATTCGTGAGTGCTCGAAGTTTATCTCTCGAGCAGCCTACGATGGCTTCGAAGCATTGGCTCGAGTAGCCGGAGCCGGCATCGGTGCCCGCCGACAGGCTTGGCGTCAGTCATCCGACCTCGAGCCATGGGTGCAGGACAAGTTGGTCGATGTCCCCTGCAGAGGTGAGAACCTCTTTGGCAAGCCCTTGGCTGAAAAGGCTGCACAGATCGAGACCGAGACTCTCACCAGGACTCGGCTCTCCAGGAAGACCTCTGCCCCTTCTCAGAAAAAGAAGGGCTCGGCGAAAAAGCCCTTTTACCCGAGGAAGGCGACTGCTTATAAACAATACCCTCATTATCAGGCCTCAGCAGCTCCCCAACAGGGTCAGCAGGCCAAGGGACGGGGTAATGGGTCCCGTAAGCAGCCTGCCCCTGAGCCTGCACCACCGGCCCCTGCTCAGCAGGGTGGGGGTTTTTGACTTCATCAGCATAGCCTCTCCCCCTCAGCTGGTTTCTCTCAGCACAGGAGGCCGGCTGGTCCACTTTGCCCACAGGTGGTCCACCATCACAACAGATACCTGGGTGCTTCACATAGTTCAAGAAGGCTATCTTCTGCACTTCCACCAGGTACCTCCCTCCTACTTTCCAGGGGAGCCTCTCAGATTCCCTCTGCACAGGGACTTACTCCTTCAGGAGTTAGCAAGTCTTCTTCAGGAACAGGCTGTGGAACCGGTGCCCCACCACCTGAGAGGTCAAGGCTTTTATTCCAGGTTCTTTCTGATACCAAAAAGAACAGGAGGCCTCAGACCCATCCTGGACTTGCGGAACCTCAACAAGTTCCTCGCAAGAGAAAAGTTCAAGATGCTTACCCTTGGAATCCTGCTGCCCTACCTCCAGCAGGGAGACTGGCTATGCTCCTTGGATCTAAAGCAGGGGTCTCAAACACGCGGCCCGCGGGCCGCATGCGGCCCGCGAGAGAACGTTGTGCGGCCCGCGACAGAGGGAAACAAAAAACCCTGGCTTCTGCTGCTGCCGTTGCCGCCGTGGCAGCGGCAGAATCAACTGTCAAATTTTAGAAAAAAAAAACTGGCTTCTGCTGCTCAAGCAGCAAAATCAGCTGTCCTGCGGCCCCTTCCCCTCTGCCCGGAGATCCCTGAGTGTGCTCCATCAGCGGCGTGCTTTTCAAGCCGCGAAGAGAGTATTTCCCTCTCGCGCGGTCTTGAAAAGTGAATAGGCTTAAGCCGCGTGAGAGGGAAATACTCTCTTCGCGGCTTAAAAAGCATGCCGCTGATGAAGCACACTCAGGGCATACACATTGGAAGGAGGGAGGTAACAGTGCTGTATTTTTATAGTGATTTTGAGCAGTATCTTACATATTTGTTCTTGGGCACACCTATATAAGAATACACCTTTTCTCCCTCAGTAAACTAATTTCGTAAAATCCTATGCGACTCTCAGGCCCCTCCCCCGAGGCGGTGTGCTCCTGGCTTCCCGACTTCGGGTAATGTGCATGTGCAGTACAACCTCCCGGGTTTGCCGGCTAGACGTGCAGGCCGAACCTGCTTATCCCTCCTAGCTAGTGCTGGTGCGGTGCCTGTAGGTGAGGTGTTAGGACAGGAGGGAGGAGAGAGTGCAGGAAGGTTTCGGAACCTGCCGCACAAGGTTCGTTGCAGTAACGTGGTGGAAATTTGGTAAGTCAGTCACTTCTAATAGTGCCTTCATTCATTAGCTCTCCTGTGTGAATGGCAGAGGAGCAGCTCATAGATTTTGTTTTCTGGATTCCATTTTTTAATGTTTAAATAAGTCTGTGCTTGATTGTGTATCAGTTTGTTGCAGCGATTTCCAGCAATAGGCCCTTATTGGATAAACACAGGGGGGGGGGGGAATCCATACACTTCCTAAGCTTGTTTCTAACTCTATGCGCTAATCTTAAAATCGTACTGAAAAGCGATGGTGCACATTTCAAGAAAATCAATAAAGCTTTCGTAGTATTAAGGGCTCCTTAAGAAAGGATGCTGTTATGCCACGGTAAGCCTAATTTTGTGATTTAGAAGCAACAGTACTGACGAAGTGGATTCTTATCCTGTTTCTAAATCTTTTAGTCTTTCTTTATCCATACTCATTAAAGAGGCATGTTTACTAAAAGTTAGTGTATGGAAACATTATGCAAATATTTATGCAAATGAGGCTCCTTATGCAAATGAGGCCCCACGTCTTATGCGGCCCCCGGGTTACTTTACAAGTCCTCATTTGGCCCTCAAAGCAATTTGAGTTTGAGACCCCTGATCTAAAGGATGCCTACACTCACATCCTCATCCACCCAAGCCACAGACAATATCTCAGGTTTGTTGTGGGAGGACATCATTACCAGTACAGAGTACTACCCTTTGGCCTATCCTCCGCCCCCAGGGTGTTCACCAAATGCCTAGCAGTGGTGGCGGCCTATCTAAGACTTCAAGGCCTCTTTGTGTTTCCATACCTGGACGACTGGCTCATCAGAGCACAGTCTTTCCAGGAGGCCACTCACGCTACGCACTGCACTGTGACTCTGCTCCAGCACTTGGGTTTTGTCATAAACTTCTCAAAGTCCACTTTGCTCCCCTCTCAGGATCTCGAGTTCATCGGCGCAAGGTTAAACACACTTCAGGTGTGGGCCTTTCTGCCTCTCGACAGGGCGAACAGGCTCATGGCTCTTGCCAGCCACTTTCGCAGCAATTCCCTGGTCTCTGCCAGGCAATTTCTGAGACTGCTCGGCCATATGGCTTCCACAGTCCATGTGACCCCCAATGCCTGCCTGAACATGCGGCCTGCTCAGTGGTGCCTTCGCGCACAATGGCATCAGGCCATGGGGAGCCTAGCGGACTCAATACAGATCTCCGACCCGCTGGTCTCTTCTCTGCAGTGGTGGCTTCATCTGCCAAACCTAGTGCTCGGAATGGCTTTTCAGTCTCCTCCGCCTTCTCTGGTCCTGACGACTGATGCTTCTCTCCTGGGTTGGGGAGCACTTTGCCAAGGGACATGTACTCAAGGCCTCTGGACTCCTTGGGAATCTGCTCAGCAGATCAACTTCCTGGAGCTCAGAGCAATCCGCCTGGCTCTGAGGGCCTTCTCCCACCTCACTTCTCACCAGTCTGTGCTGGTCCAGACGGACAATCAAGTTGCAATGTTCTACGTGAACAAACAAGGGGGCACAGGCTCCTTCCTTCTCTGTCGGGAAGCACAAAAACTGTGCTCTTGGGCTGTCAGCCGCGGCATCCTCCTCAAAGCTGTTTATCTCCCAGGTCAAGAAAATTGCCTGGCAGACAAACTGAGCAGAATCCTCCAACCACACGAGTGGAGATTGGATCCGTTGGTGGTTCAACGGATCTTTCTCAAGTGGGGCCTACCCAACATGGATCTCTTTGCCAGTCCTCTAAACCGGCAACTTCCCCGATTCTGCTCTCGAGAACCGCATCCTCTCCGAGTAACGGCGGATGCTTTTCTACTCTCATGGTCCACAGGCCTCTTGTATGCCTTTCCTCCCATGCCACTGGTGTCTCGGACGCTCTTCAAGGTTCTCCGGGACAAAGCCTCGATGATCCTCGTTGCTCCCCGGTGGCCGAGACAGCCCTGGTTCCCGCTTCTGATGCAGCTGGCGGTGGACACTCCTCTTCCTCTGGGGTTTCAACCCGATCTCCTGACACAGGATCAGGGGACTCTCCTACACCCCAACCTCCGGTCCCTTCATCTGATGGCCTGGCTGCTGAAAGGCTAGTCCTTGCTCCCCTCCTGCTGCCTAGAGAGGTGGAAGAGGTCGTCTTGGCCTCCAGGCGGCCCTCCACCCGGAAGTCCTACGCTCTTAAGTGGCGTCGGTTCTCCGTCTGGTGTACTCAGCAGTCTCAGGATCCCTTCTCCTGTTTGGTGGCAGTGGTCTTGCAATACTTGCTTTACCTCTCCAATCTTGGACTTAAGTCCAACTCTGTCAGAGTCCACCTCAGTGCTCTCTCTGCGCATCACATGTCGGTGGATGGCAGGCCTCTTTCCAGCCACCCTCTAGTGGCTCGTTTTCTCAGAGGCCTCCTTCTCCTTAAGCCCCCTTTGCGCCCACCAGCCCCTGACTGGGATCTGAATGTGGTCTTACAGCGGATTACCTGTCCGCCTTTTGAACCTATGGCTACCTGCCCTCTTCGTTTACTTTCTTGGAAAACCTTATTCTTGGTAGCCCTCACTTCTGCTAGACGCGTTAGTGAACTGCAGGCCCTAGTGTCTGATCCCCCTTACACTAGGTTCTACAGGAATAGGGTTGTCCTACGGACTCACCCTAAGTTTCTTCCTAAAGTGGTTTCCCCTTTTCACATCAACCAGGAGGTGGTGCTTCCGACCTTCTTTCCCAGGCCACACTCCAGCCGAGCTGAAATGGTCCTGCATACCCTGGACTGTAGGAGGGCGTTAACCTTCTACCTTGACCGTACGCGGGAGCACCGAAGGGCTGCTCAGCTCTTCGTGTCTTATGACCCCAATAAGTTGGGGCTCCCTGTCTCCAAGCGTACTCTGTCCATCTGGGTTGCTGACTGTATCGTTTGGGCTTATGGGGCAGCCGGCCTCTCGTTGGAGAGTCGAGTCACGGCTCATCGTGTTAGGGCGAAGGCTGCGTCAGTGGCTCACCTCCGCTCTGTTCCGTTGGCAGACATCTGCCGGGCCGCTACTTGGTCTTCAAGCCAGACTTTTGCGGCCCATTACTGCCTGGAGAGGGAGTCCCGCAAGGACAGTGCTTTCGGACAGGCAGTCCTCCGTAATCTCTTTGAGGTCTAGGCAACTCCTACCCTCCGTCCCGGATGTTGGGCTACCGGTTGGAGGCGTATTCAGAGAAGATTCCTTCCTTCTGTGCTACTGAACTTGAGGGAGCTCCTTTTTTGTGCTTAGGGTCTCCGGTAGCCTTAAGCTTGGGAGTCCCATATGTGAGGACTGACTTCCTGCTTGGTCCTGGAGAAAGAGTAGTTACTCACCTGTAACAGGTGTTATCCAGGAGCAGCAGGAATCAGTCCTCACAACCCTCCCTCCTCCCCTTGGAGTTGCAGTCCTATGATTTCGTTTTTGCTCATTTTTTTCTGTCTTTTAGCTATGTCATCAGGCTGAGCAAGATGGCACCCTTGGGCGGGAAGGGAACTGCGCATGCGCGCTGCAATTCCCAAAGGCTTTCTTTGAAAGCTGGGGAAAAATTGCTCCGCGAGGGCTCCATCGGCGCCGACGTCACCCATATGTGAGGACTGATTCCTGCTGCTCCTGGAGAACACCTGTTACAGGTGAGTAACTACTCTTGCTCGGTCCCGCTACCTCACCTACACTGTCCTCCAAAGGTCGCTGGACCGTTTGGTATCCCGAGGGGCAGCGCGGGAGGAGGTGGAAGAGGTGCGAGTCCAGCTCCGTGGCCTGCTTTATGATCGCCATGCCTCCCTTTGCTTTGAGGGGGCGGCTGGTAGGGTCGCCACTCCAGACCCTTTCCTGAATTGCAGGGAGAGGGATCGGCGTCGGGAGGTCATGGCCCTGCGGGGCGAGGACGGTACCCTTCATACCTCCCAGGAGGACCTTTTGCGGATGGTGGGTGAATACCTCTCGGACCTGTTTGGGGATCGCCCTGTGGACCTCACCCATATCCGAGAGTACCTGGGCCTTCCCCCGGTGTATTCGGCTGTGGTTCAGGCACAGGTTGATGCACTCGCTGCTCCAATTCAGCAGGTGGAGGTGGAGAGGGCAATTCATGCCATGCCGTTGGGGTAGGTGCCTGGGCGTGATGGACTCCCAGTGGAGTTCTATCGCACTTTCATCTCCCAGCTGGCACCCTTCCTGACCTCCCTGTTTCAGGAGATCATGGACACGGGGTTTCTCCCGCGGTCATTTCGCGAGTTTGTCCTGCTCCTGCTTTCAAAGGGGAAGGATGAAAGCTCCTTGGAGTTTTGGCGACCGCTCTCTCTCTTGAACGCGGACCGAAAGATTTTGGCTAAGTGTTTGGCCAACCGCCTGGTGACGGTGTCGGGCGCTTTGCTGTCACCGTCCCAGTATTGTTCCGTTCGGGGGAGAGGGGTTCTGGACGCTGTCGTCACTGTCTGGGAGATGGTGGAAAGAGGCCGGTCGCTCCAACGGGACCACTGGTTGGTCTCCTTGGACCAGTCCAAGGCCTTTGATCGAGTTAGTCACCGGTACCTGTGGGTGGTGCTCCAGCACTTCGGCCTCCCCGCAGGTTTCCTCTTCGTCTTGCAGGTGCTGTACTGAGGGGGGGTGAGCTTCCCGTTTATTAACGGGTGGCTCGGACGGCCTTTTTGTGTCGCCTTGGGGGTACGGCAGGGGTGCCCTTTGAGCCCCCTGCTGTATGTTTTCTCCCTCGACCCCTTCCTCTGGAGATTGTCCTCAGGTGGGTTGCGGGGTCTGGAGGCACCTGGTGCGCCCCCGTTGAATGTTGTTGCCTACGCTGACGACATCTCAGTTTACGTGGACGGCGCCGAAGGGGTGGAGGCCCTGTGGGAGGCCATGGAGGAGTACTCGGAGGTAGCCCACTCTGTTGTCAACCACAGCAAGTGCCAGACGCTGTCGTTGGGGCCCTCGGAGGCCTCCTCGCCTTCTTGCGCGCCGTTTCCTCCTCCCGTGGGGGAGGTCCGCGTTTTGGGCCTCGTCTTCCGCTCGGAGGACTGTGCGGTGTCCAATTGGGATCGTTGTATTGAGACTGCACGGTGTCGGGTGCTGCGGTGGAGGGGGTGGAGGTGTACGTTTGCGGAGAAGATCAAACTCCTCGGGACGTTTCTGCTTCCCCTCTTTCTGCATGTGGCCACAGTCTTCGTTCTTCCGTTGTCTTGTCAGGCGTCTGTTAGTGCTGTCTTTTTCTGTTTTCTGTGGGGTAACCGCCTGAACCCTGTGCAGCGCAACATTGTTTGCCTGGATAGGGCGCAGGGTGGTTTGGGTATGTTGCACCCCCTTGTCTTCCTGTCAGTATTGTCTATGGCGTTTCACTTGGATAGGTTGCGGGAGGGGGGTGGGGTTTGGTGGGTGGCCTCCTATCGGGGGTGGTTCTCCCGCTTCTGGGAGCAGTGGGAGGGGGCGTCCTCGGTCCCACGTGTGCGTTGGCGTGGGGAACATGCCCCATCGTACGTTTTTGCAATGGTGGGGCTCATTCGGCGGTGGGGGGTGACCAACCCGCTCGCCCAGTCCTTGGGGCGGAAAGGATTGTACCGGATGGTACTCATCTCCCACTTTCAACCACGGTGGGCCCTGCGGGACTGTCCAGCGGATGTGATGCAGTGGGGCCTTCGGCAGTTGAACTCCCCTCGGCTGCCGAAGAAGGTTCGGGATGTGGCCTGGTTGTATTTCCACGGGCGTTTGTACGTGAGGGACAACCTCAAGTACAGGTCACAGGCTGTCCAAGGGCAGGGTGTGAAGGGCAGACGGAGACCATGGACCATTTCCTCCGGCAGTGCCCCTTTAATGTAGCGGCCTGCCGGTTGGTGTCCACTGCTCTTTACCTGCGTGATCTTTCCCTCCTTACGTATGCGGAGTGGGTGTACGGGGCCTGGTCCTTTCCCCCAAGGCAGGACTCCGGGACCCTCTACCTAGTCACGGCTGTAGTGCGCTACCACCTATGGCAAGCGCGCTGTCATGTCTCCGCTCGGGGGTTGGTCCTGCCCCTTGATGAGGTTGTGCGGGACATTCTGGAGGAAGTGGCCAGCATGGCGCAACGCGAACGGGGGGTGGTAGCGGCCCATCGTTGGGAGCGTCTGTGGCGTCACCTCCCCCTCCTTCCCCCGTGAGGGGGAGGGTTGCCCTGGGGTTTTCTAGTTAGGGATTTAGGGGTTTTTCTCCCTGTGGAAGGGAGGGGGGTGGTGATACTGGAGATTTCGAAGGAGGTTTGGCCGCTCTTCCGCTCTCCCTCTCTCCTTTTGAGCTGCTGTGGTCCATCCTGGTCTGCAGTCGGGGGATGGGTTTCGATAACTCTGTCTCTCATTCCAGGAGTGCTGAATTTCATTGTTCTTTTGTGCATCCCACTCTGCTGTCTTGCATTGCAGGGCATCGCTGTGTTTTGTTCTTTTCATGGTTTTGTATTGTTTCTTTGGTTTCTTTTGGTGGGATTTTGTTGGGGAAGGGCCAGATGTTGCCTTTATGTATGTTTGTGGGGGTGGTTGGTTGTCATATTGGTAAGGGGCTGTGGGGTTTTTGATGTTTTTCTTGATGGGGTGGATGGGGATGGTGTAGGGGTTGGGGTGGGGGTGGGGGAGCTGCTGCTCCTTATTAGGGGTGGGGGTGGGGATGGAGGAATATGTATATTGGGTTGTCATTATAGTGTGGGAATATCGGGTGTGGTTGGGGGGGGGGGTTGCCGTGTGGGGTTGGCAGTCTCCAACAGCTGGGTACCATGGACATGGACTTGAACATTGCGTGAACTGTCATGGGTTGGTGTCGGGTGGGCGGTTGGGCACGTGGGATGTTTGCTGTGTTTGATGGTGGGTTTGGGGAGGTGGGTCATGGGGGGAGGGTCACGGTTCCTGTCTTTGTTCTGTCGGGGTGGGTGGGGGTTTTGGGGGTGTGGGTCTTGTTTGGGTTTGCTGTTTTTGCTTTTTGTATGTCTTTTGTTGCTTGTTTACAATAAATCAAAATTTCCATCCTTCAGTGGTTCAGAAGATCTTCCTGAAATGGGGTCTCCCTTTGATAGATCTCTTTGCCAGTCCAATGAACAAGAACTACCAAAGTTCTGCTCCAGGCAACCACATCCTCTGTGGATAGCAGCGGATTCTTTTCTGATATCTTGGTCTCAGGGCCTCCTCTATGCGTTTCCTCCCACGCCCTTGGTGGCCCGAACCCTCTTCAAGATTCTTCAGGACAAGGCCTCGGTCCTGCTGGTAGCTCCCAGGTGGCCGAGACAGCCTTGGTTTCCTCTTCTGCTTCAACTGGCGGTGGATCCTCCACTTCCTCTGGGGTTGCAACCCGACATTATCTTACAGGAGCAGGGTTCCCTTCTGCACCCCAATCTCAAAACTCTCAATTTGATGGCCTGGAAGCTGCAAGGGTAGTTTTGGCTCCCTGGGGCCTACCTCAGGAAGTTGAGGAGGTTGTTCTAGCCTCTAGGAAACAATCCACTAGGAAAACCTATGCTCTCAAATGGAAGAGATTTTCTGTGTGGTGTCAGCTACGTACAGAGGATCCTTTCTCCTGTACTGTGCCAGTAGTGCTTCAGTACTTACTGCACTTATCCAATCAGGGACTTAAGTCCAATTCTGTTCGGGTCCACCTCTCAGCTCTAGCAGCTCACCACCCATTGGTGGAGGGGCATTCTCTGTCTGGTCACCCCTTGGTGTCCTGCTTTCTCAGGGGCTTGCTTTTGCTCAAGCCTCCCATCCGTCCTCCTGCCCCTGAGTGGGAGCTGAATGTGGTCTTGCAGCAACTGACTCGCCCACCTTTTGAGCCGATGGCTACTTGTCTACTACGCTTCCTCTCTTGGAAGACACTCTTCCTGATAGCCCTTACCTCGGCTAGGCGAGTGAGTGAGCTTCAGGCCCTGGTCTGTGACAGGCCTTACACCAGGATTTATAGGAACAGGGTAGTCCTTAGGACTCATCCAAAGTTCCTCCCTAAGGTTGTCTCCTCTTTCCACCTCAACCAGGAGGTGGTTCTTCCAACATTCTTCCCTAGGCCTCATGCAAGCCAGGCTGAAGCAGTCCTGCATACCCTGGACTATAGGAGGGCCTTATCCTTCTACCTTGACCATATGCAGGGGCATAGAAGGGCTACTCAGCTCTTCGTGTCTTTTGACCCTAATAAGTTGGGGTTGGCTGTGTCCAAGCGTACCTTGTCCATCTGGGTGGCTGACTGTATCACCTGGGCTTACAAGGCGGCTGACCTTCCTTTGCAGGGTCGGGTCACGGCCTACCGTGTCAGGGCAATGGCTGCCTCAGTGGCTCATCTCCGCTCTGTGCCCTTGGTAGACATCTGCATGGCTGCAACTTGGTCTTCAAGCCAGATGTTTGCGGCCCATTACTGCCTGGAGAGGGAGTCCCGTAGGGACAGTGCTTTTGGCCAGGCAGTACTCCGGAATCTCTTTGAGGTTTAGGCAACTCCTGCCCTCCTGCCCTCTGTTGGGCTACCGGTGGAGGTTGTGTCCTTGGAAAGCCTTTCTTTGCTGCTGAGACTAGAGGGAGTTCTCTTGTTCAGCCTGGGTTCCTTGGTAGCCCAGAGCTTGGGAGTCACCCATATGTGAGGACTGACTTTCTGCTTGGCCCTGGAGAAAGAGTAGTTACTCACCTGTAACAGGTGTTCTCCAGGAGCAGCAGGAATCATTCCTCACAACCCTCCCTCCTCCCCTTGGAGTTGCAGTTGTACATAGTTTATTTTTCATTTTTGTGTGCTGTTCTTAGCTATGTCATTTGACTGAGGTAAGATGGCACCTTTAGGCGGGAAGGGAACCGCGCATGCGTGCCTGCATTCCCAAAGGCTTTCATAGAAAGCTGGGGAAATGCTCCGCTGGGGCTTCATCGGCGCCGATGACACCCATATGTGAGGACTGATTTCCCTCTTGGAAAAACCAACCACTTAGTTAAAAAAATGCACTAAGTGTAGCGGTACAATTTCTGTTACAGATACCCATGAATGGTGTCTTAAATGTTTGGGTCCTGAACACTCCATTCCGGATTGCCAGTCCTGCTCTCTAATGTCTAAACGAGGGTTACAGAACCGAGCAGCCAAGCTCCATGTGCTGTTTCCCACGGATGCACCGGCAGTGGCATCGACATCTTCCAGGTCTTCCTCTCCTGATGGGTCTCAGGTAACCAAACATAAACCTAGCAGGTCCTTGAAGGGCAAATCTCCCTCTAAGCATCGAGATGCCTCCGGACTTGCCCTCGAGGATCCTGCCCGAGCCAAACAACCCCGGTGGGAAGCTCCGGCTTCCAAAGCTCCTCCTATGGGGTTACAGGTTGACATCGATGGCACGGCCTCGACCGATCACCTGTTAGACTGCTCTGGGGTACCGGCACTATCTCCCGGTACCGACATCCAGGCAGTCGTGGCGTCTATGGATCACACTGTCCAATCCATGCAGCAGGCTATAATGGCTTTTATTAAGGCTGCGACGCCGACGGTACCGCAACGAGTCCCGTTGTCGGTACCAGCGCCGATACCGGTACCGACTGCATCGACATCGACCAGGATACCGACTCCGGTTCCTTGTCCAGGGCTTTTTCTCGGTACCGATCCGGTACCGGGGACGCCCGATGTCGGTACCGATCGATACGCGTATCGATCGTTGGAATCGGACAGACGATACTTCGATTCCTCTGATGATTCTGATTCATCAGATGAGTCTCCTGAAGTATCCATTACCCTTCCTGAGGAGCCTACTTCTCCAAAGAGGAGAATGTCTCCTCCAGAGGATTTGTCCTTCCAAGACTTCATAATAGAAGTGACTAAAGGACTCTCTATTTCAGTAACCTCTGAAGCAGAGCCTAGAGCAAAAAAATTAGATATTTTAGGATACTCTAAGGCTCCCAGAGAGGCAGTCACCTTGCCAATTCATGAAATTCTTCATGAACATATGATTGACTTATGGGAGACTCCTCTCACCCTTTCTCCTCATTCTCTCAGATTGGACACTATGTACCGTGTCCCTCCTTGTCCTGGATTTCAGAAAACTCAGCTTCCTCACCATTCCATTGTGGTGCAGTCAGCTATGAAAAGGATAAAGAGTACCAAAAGATACTCTTCTGCTCCTCCAGGAAGAGAATGCAGGACCTTGGATGCTTTTGGTAGGAAAATCTTCCAAGCTAGTATGCTGATTGCCAGAATCAACTCATATAGCCTTTACATGGGTATGTTTCTAAAAGAAGTTGCACAAAAGTTGCATAACTTTCTCCCTTTTATTCCAGAAGATAGAAGGGATGAGTTCCTCCTTTGGCTTAAGACATTTCCAAGTTTTCCAACAGGGCAGCCTTTGACTCCTTTGAAGGTACCAGCAGAGCCTCAGGCATTGCCATAGCTGCTCGCAGAATTGCTTGGCTCCAGGCTTCTGATCTAGAGCCCTGGGTTCAAGATGGCTTAGGGAATCTGCCCTGTACAGGTGAAAATCTCTTTGGCAAAGAGTGGCAAATAAAAGCCACTCAAATGGATGCAGAGAATTCTGCTCTGGATAGACTTTCCAAGTCAACCTCCATTCCAGCCAAGAAAAAACCTTTCCAAAAGGCTTTTTACAAAAGGAGCAGATTTCCTTCCACTTCTGGCCAACAATCTTCTACAGATCGCTTTGCTACTAAGTGTCAGCAACCTAAACAGGCCAGGCCTAAACCTGCAGGGACTGCTGCAACCCAGCAGTCCCAACCCCCTCAGGGTTTTTGACTTGATACTAGAGAACTTAACCTTTCTGGCTCTACAACAGCCAGAACCTCTCACCATTTCAGGAAGGTTAGCTCATTTTGCTCCCAGATGGGAACAAATCACATCAGAGCAGTGGACCCTCTCCATCATAAGAGAGGGCTACAAACTTCATTTCTCAGACCTTCCTCCCTACACCATGGTGAGACACTTCAATTCTCCCACATCTCTCCTCGAACTTCTGGATCAGGAGGTGACTACCCTTCTAGCCCAGGGGGTTTAGAAGAGGTTCCTCTTCTTCAACAGGGATCAGGGTTCTACTCCCCCTAATTTCTCATTCCAAAGAAAACAGGGGGATACAGACCCATTCTAGATCTCAGAGAATTGAACAAATTCCTATGCAAGGAGAAGTTCAAGATGCTTTCTCTAGGCACTCTCCTTCCATACCTGCAGAGTCAAGATTGGCTTTGTTCTCTAGATCTCAAGGATGTGTACACTCATGCCCTCATCCATCCATCTCACAGAAAATTCCTACGTTTTCTGTTCCAGGGAAAACATTACCAATACAGAGTGCTTCCTTTCGTCTAGCCTCTGCTCCGAGATTGTTCACCAAATGCATGGCAATAGTTGCTGCATTTCTACGCACTCTGGGAATATTTGTCTTCCCATACCTGGACGACTGGCTCATCCGAGCTCCAACCCAGTCAGAGGCTCAGATCTCCCTGAACCGCACCAGGCGCATTCTGCAATACCTGGGACTTGTGGTAAACCTCCCAAAGTCCCAGCTCACCCCTACTCAGTCCCTGGAATTCATAGGGGCCTGGTTGGACACCACCTCTGCAAGAGCCTACGTTCCTCAGGCCCGTTGCCAACGTCTAGTGCAGTTAGCCTCCCAGATTCAGTCAAAGAGCCACTTAACTGCCAGGGAGATGCTACAGCTGCTAGGCCACATGGCGTCCACAGTACATGTGGTACCCTATGCTCGCCTACACATGAGAGCAGCTCAGTGGACTTTGTCCACCCAGTGGACTCAAGCTTCAGGAGCTCTCTCAGACCAAATAGCAACCTCCAAACGTCTATTTTGGTCTCTCCAGTGGTGGAGGTCCACTCAAAATCTGTTGCTGGGGTCCCCCTTCCAACCTTTGTTGCCCCAAGCAACCCTCACAACAGATGCCTCCCAAACAGGTTGGGGAGCTCATCTACAAGACCTCTCCACCCAAGGCACTTGGTCCCCACAGGAGACCTCTCTTCATATCAACCACTTGGAACTTCGAGCAGTGTTCCTAGCTCTCAAGGTCTTTCATACCCTCCTCAGCTACAAGACAGTCCTCATTCATACGGACAATCAAGTAGCCATGTTTTACATAAACAAGCAAGGAGGAACTGGCTCTCTGTCGCTTTGCAACGAAGCTCTAAGATTATGGGCCTTCGCCAGAGAGCATCAAATCCATCTCCTGGCAGTATACCTCCCAGGAATCCAACACTCTTGGGCGGACAGACTCAGTCGAGTTCTGCTTCCACACGAATGGTCCCTGCACATGGATCAGGTACTCAGAATCTTCCAAGAATGGGGAACCCCGGACTTAGACCTCTTTGCAAGTCCGTGGAATGCCAAACTTCCCCAGTTGTGTTCCAGAATTCCGTGTCAGGGAGTTCAGGCCAAGGATGCCTTCCTCCTTCATTGGGGTTAGGGCTTCCTGTATGCCTTTCCACCCATTCCTTTGATTCCCAAGACTCTGTTCAAACTCCAGAGGGATCGAGGATCTATGATCCTCATAGCTCCACGCTGGCCACGCCAGGTGTGGGTACCCTCTACTTCTGCATCTTTCCCAAGCCCCCTCCCTGGACTTGGGAGCTGCTCCAGACCTTCTGTCTCAGGAAGAAGGGACTTTGTGGCATCCAAACCCCAAATCCCTTCACCTCAGAGCTTGGTTACTGAAGGCCTAGACCTTCAAGACTTAAATGTCTCTCAGCAAGTGAAGGATATCCTCCATGCTTCCAGAAAACCTTCCACTAGGCGTTCCTATGCTTTTAAGTGGAAAAGATTTTCCATTTGGTGTGCTCAAAAGGGTCTTGACCCTCTGGCACTTCCTGTGAATTCTCTATTGGAATATCTCCTGCATCTCTCCAATGCAGGCCTTAAGACGAATCAGTAAGAGTCCATTTGAGTGCTATTGCAGCATCCCTTAAGCCTCTCAATGGACAGCCTATTTCCTCTCATCCTCTTATTGCGAGATTCATGAGAGGCCTAACTTTAACTAAACCTCCCATTCGACCTCCTCCGGTGGCATGGGACTTAAACTTGGTTCTTGGTCAGCTTATGAAGCCACCTTTTGAACCCTTAGCCACTACCTCCTTGAAATTTCTTTCCTGGAAGGTTATTTTTCCTTATTGCACTCACTTCTGCTCGCCGCATCAGTGAGCTGCAGGCCTTAGTGGCTAATCCACCTTATACAAGGTTCCATCATGATAAGGTAGTCCTTAGGACAAATCCATACTTTATGCCTAAAGTAGTCTCACAATCAAGAGGTGTATTTACCTGTCTTTTTTCCAGCTCCTCATGCATCCAGTGCAGAGAGGAATCTTCATACTCTAGATTGTAAAAGAGCTCTTGCTTTTTACTTACACAGGACACAGCAACATAGAAAGTCTTCCCAGCTTTTTGTTGCTTTTGATCCTTCTCATTTAGGACTTCCAGTCTCTATTGCTCAGTGTATTTCTTTTGCTTACCAGAGTAAGAACCTTTCTCTGGAAGGCCTTGTCACAGCTCACAATGTGAGGGCCATGGCCACCTCTATGGCTCATCTTCATTCTGTGTCCATCGACCAGATCTGTCGAGCAGCCACCTGGGCCTCGGTTCATACCTTCACAGCCCATTACTGTTTGGACAAGCACTCCCGCCGGGATGCCTTGTTTTGTCAGGCTGTCCTCAGACACCTGTTCCATTCTTGAACAACTCCTGCTCTCCTTCCCTGTATGGATGCCTGAGATCCATAGGAAGACGAGGATCCCTTCAGGGTCTCATATCCTTGGGGATCTCCCGGGCATCTTAGCTAGGGAGTCCCCATATGTGAGGACTCATTCCTGCTTGTTCCTGGAGATAGCACAGTTACTTACCTGTAACAGGTGATCTCTGGGAACAGCAGGAATTAGTCCTCACAACCCTCCCACCTCTCCTAGGAGTTGTATCTCTCTCTATCTTTACTTTCCTCTCTCTCTCTATTGTCTCAGCTTTAAACTTGAACTGAGGAGAGTTGGTTAGGAAAGGCGGGAAGGCAGCCCGCAGGCGCTGTGGGATGCTCCCAAAAGCTTTCCTTTCTGGGAAGCTGGGGAGCGATCCCGCGCAGGCTCCGTCGGTACCGACGTACCCATATGTGAGGACTAATTCCTGCTGTTCCCAGAGATCACCTGTTACAGGTAAGTAACTGTGCTTCATCCGCAAAGAGGCAAACCTTACCCGACAGTCCTTCCGCTATATCACTAACAAAGATATGTTTATGTTTATGCAATTTCTTGATATACTGCCCAGATTGAAGGGCATCAGAGCAGTTTATACACACTACATGCAGGTACTGGTTACATTCCCTCATCCCCCAAGGGCTCACAATCTAGATGCATACCTGAGGCAACAAAGGGTTAAGTGGCTTGCCCAATGCCACAAGGAGCGCCTGTTGTTGTTGTTGTTAAGTGCCTTCGAGTCGGTGTCGACTCATGGCGACCCTCTGATAGTTGTCCTAAATTGTGTTCGGTCTTCAGTCAGGTGGCTCATTGTTGACAGACTGGTACCCGTAGCTGTATCGATCCATCTCATTGCTGGCCTTCCTCTTTTGCATTGACCTATCTTGCCAAGCATGATGTCTTTCTCTAATGATTTCTGTCTTTGCATGATGTGTCCAAAGTATGAAAGTTGAAGTCTTGTCATCTGAGTTAAAGAAAGCTTAGGTTTGATCTCCTCTAGTACTGACTGGTTTGTTCTTCGGGCAGTCCATGGTATATGCAGTATTCGCCGCCAGCACCATAATTTAAAGGCATCCTGTCTATCTTTTTCACTGTCCAGCTTTCACATCCATATGATTTTATTGAAAATATCATGGCTTGAACAAGTCGAATCTTTGTATGGAGAGAGATATCTCTGCTTTTGAGAATCTTGTCTAGGTCTTTCATAGCCATTCTGCCAAGAGCAATGTGTTGTCGGATTTCTTGACTGCTTGTTGCTTCTTTATTGATAGTTGATCCAAGTAGGTTAAAGTTGTCCACAATTTCAATTTCTTCTACTTCAACGACGAACTTGTTTATTTTGCCAGTTTTCATGAGATTTGTCTTCTTTACATTAAGGTGCAGGCCCATTTTAAGACTATATTCTTTGATCGTGAGAAGCAAATGTTTCAAATCATCTTCACTTTCAGCCAGTAATGTGGTATCATCAGCATAGCGAAGGTTGTTGATGAGTCTTCCACCAATCTTCACACCTCTGTTGTTTTCATGCAATCCTGCTTCTCTGATGATTTGTTCTGCATATAAATTAAACAGTTAGGGGGAAAGTATATAGCCTTGTCTTACACCTTTATTTATTTTAAACCATTCTGTTTCTCCTTGTTCCGTTCAAACTGTTGCTTCTTGATCAATGTACAGATTGTGCAAGAGAACGATCAGGTGTTCTGGTATACCCATGCTTCTTAATGTGGCCCAGAGTTTCTCATGGTTTACACAGTCAAAAGCCTTGCTATAGTCGATAAAGCACAAATAGATATCCTTTTGATATTCTTTAGTCTTTTCAAGGATCCATCTCACATCCGCGATGATGTCTCCCGTTCCTCGCCCTTTCCTAATCTCTGCTTGCCCTTCAGGTAGTTCTTGTTCTAGGTATGGTTGTAGTCTCTGTTGAAGAATCTTGCTGGCATGTGGGATCAGAGCAATTGTGCGATAATTTCCACAGTCAGTTGTATCACCTTTCTTTAGTATTGGTATAAACACAGATCTTTTCTAGTCAGTTGGCCATGATGTTGTCTTCCAAATTTCTTGGCAGAGCCTTGTAAGTATGGTAACAGCTGCATTATATTGCTGTAATATTTCTATGGAAATGCTATCAATGCCTGGTGCTTTGTTCTTTGATAAGGCTTTCAATGCTGCTTGAACTTCTTCTTTCATCACCAATGGTTCCGGATCATAAGGTACAGGTTGAAATGGCTGTTGATCCACTTGATCTTTATCATATAAAACCTCTGTATGTTCTTTCTACCTTTTCTTGATCTTCTCAGCATCATTCAACATACAGTCTTGAGCATCTTTTAACATTCCAATTCTAGGCTGGAATTTTTTCTTTAATTCTTGTAACTTTAGGAAAGCCAATCTTGTTTTTCCTCTAATAGTTTCTGCTTCTATTTCCTTGCATGTGTCATTGTAGTACTTTTCCTTGTCCTGTCTTGCTGCACATTGGAAATCTCTGTTGAGTTCTGCGATTGTCTTTCTTTCTCCTCTGGCTTTAGCTTCTCTGTGTTTCTGGGCAATTTTCAGAGTTTCTTCCATCATCCATTTTGGCCGTTTTTGCTTTTTCACCTTTTGTAGAGACTTTTTGCTTTCTTCCAACACAACCTTCTTGATGTCATTCCATAACTCTTCTGGAGCTCTGTCATTTGTATCTAAAGCAGCAAATCGATTTTTCAGGCAGTCTTTATATTCCAGTGGTATATTCTCAAGGTCGTATTTTGCTGCATTCATGAGTGGTTTGCTCTTTTTCAACTTTAGCTTGAGTTTGCATATTAGTAGTTGATGATCTGTACCACAGTCAGCTCCAGGTTTTGTCTTTGTTGATGTTATAGAGCTTTTCCATCGTTGACTTCCACAAATGTAGTCAATTTGATTTTTGTACAATCCATTGGGTGAAGTCCATGTGTGCAGTCACTGCTTGTGTTGCTGGAAGAAGGTGTTTGAGATGAATAAATCGTTGGTCTTGCAGAATTCTATCAGTCTTTCTCCAGCTTCATTTCTGTTGCCAAGTCCATATTTTCCAACCACTTTGCCTTCTTCTTTGTTGCCAACTTTTGCGTTCCAGTCACCCATGACTATCAGGATATCCTGTTTTTATGTTCTGTCAATTTCTACTTGAACTTGTTCATAGAACTCTTCAATTTCATCCTCTTCGGCAGCTGTTGTTGGGGCATATACTTGAATTATAGTTGTGTTGATAGGCATTCCTCATAGACGAATAGAGAGTCAGAAGCTGTAAAGATGTCTTACATATTGGAACATGAAACGTACGAAGCATGAACCAAGGTAAGTTGGAGGTGGTCAAGAATGAAATGGAACGTGTACAACTTGATCTGTTGGATGTCAGTAAACTGAAATGGACTGGCACTGGGCACTTTGCATCAGATGATCATATGGTCTACTATGCTGGAAATGAAAGACAAAGAAGAATTCCTTATCGTTCCTCTAGTCCAGTCCCGCACCTCTGGGTAGTGCACCTCCTATCGCAGCTTGGAGACTGGACATGTCAAACTCTGAAGTCACTTGAACATATACTGCTGGCACCTCCCACCTGCTCCCAGTGTGCTAAGTCTCCAAGCATCTGGAGGTGGTAGTGAGCCTAGGTGCTGGGCATATTGGAGTAACGAATAAGGAGCATTTTAGTAGTGTAGTTAGGGGTTTTGACTTTATTTATTTCTCCTATGGGTTTTTTTCTTTGGGAGGCAGTTGTTTTAAGCTTGCTGTGAAAAAAAAAGGATCTAAGGCCAGACCGGAGGGGGGGAGCAACTTGAGGAGACTCTTTCCCTCTGGTGCCGTGTCTGCGATCATTTTTCCCTCCTTCACTCCTCTCCTTGTCTGTACGGAGGGGAGCTGTAGTACTGAGTGGCCTTCACATTACCCGGACGGCTCCCGATCTCGTCAGCGAGAGAGGAGCCGTCGGCGGGTTTCTCACTGCTCTGCCTCTGCCGGCGCGCTGACTTTCATCAGCATAATCGATGCTGCTGGGTTTTTCGTCGGAGCGGTCCTTTCATGCCCGACGTCCCGGAGGTGAGTCTCATGAGTTGGCAAACTGCTGAGGGCCATTCAGTCGTAGCCTGCTGCCTCGTGCAGAGCTCATTTTTTTCTTTTTCTGTTTCTAACCGCTGAGCAGCCTGGTTTCCGCGTTTTTTTTTCACGGATCGCTGTCTGCATCAGTTTTTTGGTTTTTCCTCAGTAACGTGCTGTGTCTTACAACATAATCAACTTATGGCTATTATTTTCAGGTTTTTTGTTCGGGCTGTAGCAGTTTGGTGTTAAAAAAAAGAAAAGAAAGAAGAAGATAAAGGAGTGTTTAGTTTTGAATTTATTTTCTTGTTGCTGTCTTTCCTGAGGAGGCTTTAGCCTTGGCCATATTTTTTTTTTTTGCTCTGTTCCTTTAGTATTTTTTTTAAGAGCAGGGGGTGTTTGAGCTAATGCCTTCGCGTCCGCAGTGTCTCGTCTGCGGTACCCGGCATGGGGCGGTGTCAGATGCTGGAGTGTGCTGCGGCTGTGCAGCTGGAGCGCTTAACATGGAGCAGGAGCTTCAGGATATATCTAAAGAAGTGACATCTGCGGTTGGGCAGGGGGCTCAGGCCTCTATGGAGGTGAGTCCTCTGTTGGAGACTCCGGTATCTCTGCGAGAAACGGTCCCAGGTCGTTCTGTCCCTCCAGTCGTGGCAGGATTTTCTCCAGAGTTTGTTCTTTTATTTATTTAAAGGGTATTTCTATCCCGCCTTATCCTTCAATCAATGCGGTATACACATCAGTCAATCAAAATAGTTGGTGTTTCTGTTCTCAGGTATTCTTTTATTGCATCAAGCCTTTTGTTTGGGCCAGCAAGGTGCCGCTGCAAATCTCTCGGTTATCAGGGCGGGGGGGGGGGGGGCCGCACCTCGGCGGAGAAGGTTGAAACCTCGGTAGTGGGCCCGGCTAAGAGGGCTCGGTACGTGGAGGAACATCCGTTGCTGTCTGACTGGCTAGAGGGGGATGATTTTGAGATAGAGCCAAAGCAGGCGGGGAGGAACTCGAGGAAGGTGAGATTCCAGAGCCTAAAGACCAGGCTAGGATTATCCAAGTTTTTCGTAGGGAGGAACTCCCAGCTTTAATTAGGGAGTCACTTGAAGCTCTCAACCTGGCGGTGGTTCATCCGGCGGAGGATGAGGCGGTGGAGGATCCTCTCATCCAGGCAGCACAAAAGACGCAAGCAGTTTTCCCGGTTCACCGGGTGGTCAGGCAGATGATTCAGGATGAGTGGGACCTTCCAGAGGCAGGTCTAAGGGGTGCTAGGTCCATGACTCGTCTGTGTCCCTTGTCAGACCAAGAACGTGAGTTGTTTCGTTCTTTTTGGGTGGATGCCGCCGTTTCAGCGATAACCAAGAAGACGACCATTTCTGTAGAGGGCAGTGCTGCCCTGAAGGATGGACAGAACCGGAAAGTAGACTCCTTGTTGAAGCAGACCTTTGAGGTCAGTGCGTTGTCCCTTCAAGCGTCTATTTGTGGAGCTTGGATAGCAAGAGCCTGTCTCTGCTGGTCGCAGCTCCTCCAGCTTCCAGGAGAACAGACTCAAGAATACATGGCAGACGTAACTAGACTAGAATCTGGAGCGACTTACCTGGCAGATCTCCACTATGACCTCATTAGGGGATTGGCTAATAGCATTGTGTTGCTCGTCGCGGTGCGCCGTTACCTTTGGTTACGGAATTGGGCAGCAGACAGTTCCTCCAAGTCACGGCTTAGCAAGATTCCTTTCAAGGGGAAACTTGTTCGGGGAGGACTTCGACAAGTTGGTCAGGGACTTGGGGGAATCTAAGGGAGGTCGCTTGCCAAAGGATAAGCCAAAGCCAGGTCGGACGGCAACTCCCTCGCGAGGCCAGTCGCGGGATTTCCGGCGTTTTTGTACCTCTCGCCTGGGAAGTTTCCAAAAGGGGAGGTTTCCCTCTCGCGGTCAGGTGTTCAGGGGATTTTGAGGAGCGGGCAGAGGTTTCGCTAGTCCCTCTCCCTCAGGATTTAGAAAGACCAGTGAAGTGAGGAGGACCCAGGCTGCGGTTCAATCCGTGGGAGGTCGGCTGCGGGACTTTCTCCCAGCCTGGGTCCAGATAACATTCGACCGTTGAGTGTTGGAAGTCATTCGCGAGGGGTATGCATTCTAATTCGTCCGGCCTATAGCTGATTCCTTTGTCCTGTCTCTGTGCAGGGTGCAAAACAAGGCGGTGGTGGTGGCAGCAAAACTGTCTCACCTACTTCAGCTGGGAGCAGTGGTCTCTGTCCCTCGAGAGCAGTGTGGCTATGGTCGATACTCCATTTATTTCATGATTCCCAAAAAAGCTGGGTCCTTTCGTCCAATTCTGGACCTCAAGGGAGTTAAACGCTGTCTTCGGTTACCTCATTTTTGCATGGAAACTTTGCGATCAGTTATCGTGACAGTGTGAAAGGGAGAATTTTTGACACCTCTCGATCTCACCGAAGCATATCTGCACATTCCGATCAGGCCGCATCATCAACGATTTCTACGTTTTGCAGCTCCGTGCACCTTCACCGAGGTAATGGTAGTGGTGGCAGCAGCTCTTCACAAAGAGATAGTGTTAGTACACCCTTATCTCGACGATTGGCTAATCCGAGCAAAGTCCAGGACCGAGAATGTTCGGGCTACAGCCAGAGTAGCTACCTGTGTGTCCTGTTGTGCCTCAGTGATCCTCTCTCTGAGGTGGAGTGTATTGAAAGGGCCACTCCTTGGGCTCATTTGTAAAGCCGCCTTTGAAGGTTGGTTCTTTATGGTGGCTTTCTGTGGATTCTGGCATCTCCCACCTGGGCTTTCAAGCTGTAGGCCATGTCTTGCAGGGAATCTTTTCTGGTCTTCTTGATGGCTTTTGTTTCTTTGTGGTCTTTGCTGTCCTTCTTTCAGGGTGATTTTATCCCTTTAATCTTGACCAGACTGTTGTTCTTCCTTCCTCAGGGAAGGATCTTTGGAAGGACCTCTCATTGTGTTGGAAGGACCTGTGAGGATGTTGCTCAGATATATGGCAAGTATTAATTCCTTCTGCGGGTTGGATCAGCTTCTGTCCTCCTCAATGATCCGAGGAAGGAACCGGCAGAGGTCAAAACTTCTATTGTCTGCTGGCTTAAGGAGGCCATTGAGTCAGTGTACATTCTGGCCTGTAAACATGTGCCGGATTGGGTCATAGCTCACTCTGTTGGATTAAGTCTTCTTTGGCAAAGTCTGCTCTGCTGTCTCCAGATGGACATCTGTAAGGTGACTTCCTGGTCTTTGTTGAATGCCTTTGTGGAAATCCTAAGGTTGCTCGTGGGGATTGATGGTGCCAGTGGTAGGCTGATCTGTCCTAAGTTTCATCTTCCTTCCACCCTGCTTCCTTTGTTATGTCCCACTTGTCTGCACTGGCCTAGCAGGATGATAAGGAAGGAAACATTTTACATACCTGATAATTGTTTTTCCTTGAATCCTTCAAGATCAATCCAGGACCTCCCCCAGAAGACCTTTTGGGGCAGGTTTGGGGGCCTGGCTGCCATAAAAGACCTCGTCAGTCTTGTATCTGACATTGGTTTCATTATGGTAAGAGAGTCAAATATGAGGTGTGATCAAAAAGTATTGAGGACTTGTGTAGCTATATAACAATACGTTGCACCACGATGCTATTAAGCATGCAGTAACCTAGCTATGTGCTCTGCATGCGTAGAGTGTAGTGTGGCTGCAACACACCTGTACTTTTTTAATCACGTGATGTTTGTTATTGTGTAAAAGCAGTTCATCAGATTTATGATGAATGAAAAATTGAACTGCAAATTTGCATTAAATTCTGCCAGAAACTTGGAGATTTGTGCAAAGAGACTTATGAAAAGTTACAGCAAGTGTATGGCAATGAAGGCATGAGTCGTGCTCGAGTTTATGACTGGTACAAATTTTCCCAAGAGGGCCATCAAAGTGTTGACAGTGACAAACGTTCTGGAAGGCCATTCATGAGTGGGATTGAAGACAGAGTTGAAGCAGTGCGTGCTGCAATACACTCAAATTGTCAGTTGACTATCAGGGAGCTTGCTGAGGACATGGACATCAGTTTCAGGTCGGTACAGTCCATTCTTACTGTTGATTTGGGGATGAGACGCGTGTCTGCAAAATTCGTGCTGAAACTCCTATCCACTGACCAAAAAGAAGATCGACTGCAGCCAGGGAGTAGTTTGAATGTGTTGAAAATGACTCCGATTTCATCAAAAAGATTATTACTGGTGATGAATCATGGGTTATGGTTATGATCTGGAAACTAAGGCTCAGTTCTTACAATGGAAGACTCCAGACTCTCCCAGCCCCAAGAAAGCACATCAGGTGAGGAGCAATGTCAAGGTCATGCTCACAATTTTCTTTGATTACCAGAGTATTATAAATCATGAGTATGCTCTAAAAGGTCAAACTATCAATAAGGAGTTCTGCATTCAAGTTCTGACTCATTTGAGAGAGGCAGTTCATCGTAAGAGGCCAGAATTGCACAGGAATGGTGAATGGTTGCTTCATCATGATAACGCCCCAGCTCAGGCATCACATTTTGTCCAGCAGTTCTTGGCCAAACATCAAATCGAGCAAGCCCTTCAGCCTCCGTACTCACCTGACCTCACACCCTGTGACTTTTTCTTGTTTCTAAAACTGAAATTGCCACTGAAAGGAAAGAGATTTGATGACTTGGACACCATTAAGCAAAATTCAACACAACAGCTTCATAGCAAAATGAAAGGGGCATATCAAAATTGTTTCCTGTAGCAGCAGGAATGCTGGAGGAAGTGTGTTTTATTGGAAGGGGACTACTTTGAAGGAAACTGAGTGCAATAACTGTCAGTGTTACACTTATGTTACTGTACAAGTCTCAATACTTTTTGATCGCACCTTTTACTTGCTCACTGAGTTGTGGCAAAGTTGTTTGTGGTTAATAATGTTTTCTTTCAGTCTTGCTTATTGCTTGGGAAGTTTCATATTGGTATATCCTCTGATGCATTAATGAGAGAAGCCAAGTGAATTCATCACTGAAAGTTGCTCAAATTTGCCTCCACCTACTGTCAAGGGAGCATAACCCACTTGTCTGGACTGGTCTAGCACGATTCAAGGAAAGTAAATGATCAGGTATGTAAAATTTCTCATTAATAATCAAAATCTTGGAAGTGAGGGCGCTAGTGGTTTAAAAACTATTTGCAAGGGGGCACAAGGCTAATGGATAACAGCACTCCAATCCTCCCAAACAACTGAATATATATAAAATATGATTCTAGCACCACTGTAAATAGCCCACCCTGTATATAGCTCAAACAAATCAAGCACCCAACACATCCCTCACACAACTAAGTTTTATCCTCACTGCATGTACAACACACACACTTTACCTGATTGCTTGCTGTGATACCACCTTGATTATTAAGATAAGGCGGTTTAGAAATACTGTTAAATAAATAAATAAATAAATAAATAAATAAATGTCTCACCTAGGGTACCTAATACCCTTGCACCGGCCCTGGGTATATGCATAAGTTAAACTAGCAAAATAGCTGGCCTATCTCATGTGTCAAAGTTATATTCAGCAACATCATTTATATGGCTAGCACTGCTGAATGTGGTGCCAGCTTTTAACTTCATTTGGGTCATTTTAAAAGACGTAGTTGTGATTTGGATGTATAAAAACATGCATGCATACATCCCTAACCACAGAGATGTTCCCAGAGCCATTTCACAGATAGCTTTTAAAAACATCCCTGGTAGGGACATGCAATTAGGCAGAGGGTGGAGAAAGTGTGTCAGGGAGGGGTGACAGTCTTGGATGTCTCCAGTGATCTCAGAAAGATAGGCAACATCTGCACCCATGTTCAGGAAAAGCGTTTGGGCTGTAAAACATTCAGATCATGTAAGGAAAATGGCACTCCAGCATCCCTTGAACTCTTCACAAGCGCAATGAAAGTTTTGGGGTAATTGGGATATTTGTGTTGTGTTTGCACCTCCGCTGGATGTCTCCAAGATGTTCCTGGACTGAAGTACTATTTCAGGGGCGTCTATATAGACAGCCCTGCAGGGCACGTCCATGTTTGTGAAATCGTACCTGAATTTAGATGTGCTTGCCTATTTTTGGTACATTCTTGCTTGGAGCCCCAGATGTCACTTGGATGTCATTTCTAAAATGTGCCTTTATGTGTTTTCTTGGCCAACTGAATATCAGGCCCAAATTCCTCAAAACTGGCCCAGTGCATTTCATTGGGGGAGGCAGTTCCAGCCGTTGCATTGTAGTTAGACTAATACATTGAAACAAACTATCCCTCCCTTCTCTTCTCCTCTCTTTGTCATAGACACACACACAACCAACAGAAATTCACACATATACATAGATGTACATATGTATATACAGACATAATATGCATACACTCACACACAACACCCGTAGATATACACATATCATATACACAAGCACACTGAAAGACACACACACACACAAACGCACACATGCATATGAATACATGTACAAAGAGTTTCAAGAGGTAAACTTTGTTTTGCTTTTTCAATTTTTTATTTATGAATTATCAAACTTACATAAGTGGCATACATGTCATGAAGAACATAGTGACAAGGAAAAAAAAATATAAAACAGGAAATAGCCAACAAATATCACCCTTTCATCCATCAGCCCACAAAAACAAATGGGGGACAGATAAGGAAAAGGGCAGAGGTCACATAAAAAAGAATATAAAAGTATAAGAAAATTAAACCTTAGACATCAACCACTGAAGCACTCAATGTTAAGCCTAAACAATAGAAGAGGCTGATGCAAATGCTCAGGCAAAAGAAAAACATACCTAACATTCAGAAATTATTATTATTATTGTTATTAAGCATTTATAAAGTGCTGCCAAGAGTAGGGAGTGGAGGAGTAGCCTAGTTGTTAGAACAGTGGCTTGGTAACCTAGCAACCAGGGTTCAATTCCCACTAGCACTCCTTGTGGCCTTGGGCAAGTCACTTAACCCTCCATTGCCTTGGAAGAAAGGCCTGGCAATCTACTTCCAGTGATACTGCCAAGAAAACCCAGGAGCTTCTGGGTTGCCAGGAGTCAGGACTGACTCAAAGGCACACATTGCATTTGCATTTTTGCCAAGAGTAGAAAGCGCTGTACAGACACAAAAGAAGACAGTCCCTGCTCAAAGAGCTTACAGTCTGGAAGACAAAAATATAGGACAAAATAATACGATAGGAATAAGTGCAATAGGAGTTGAAGCACAAGAGAGGGGATTAAGAATCAAAGGCAGTCTCAAAGAGGTGAGTTTTGAGCTTGGACTTGAAGAGTGCGAAGGAAGAGATTTGATGCAGGGACAAGGGCAGGTTGTTCCAGACAAATGGAGAAGCAAGATCAAAAGAACGAAGCCTAGAAGAGGAATGGAGATAATGGGGATGGGTATAGGAAGAGAGGAGAGAGGAAAGGTAAGGAAGAGCAGCAGAGTGAATGCATTTATGTGTCAGGATAAATAGTTCCATTTTGTTCCTCTAGTCCAGTCCCAGCACTTTTGGGTAGTCACCCCCCTCTAGCAGCTTGGAGACTGAGCATGTCATGCTTTTCATGACATTCCCCTAGAAATACCGCTGGCTCCACCCCCAGCCTTCAGTATCTCAGTCTCCAAGCAGCTGGAGAGACGTGATTCCCAATTTAGACTCACTGAAGGAACAGACAGTTCCTTATCGTTCCTCCAGTTCAGTCCTCTACCTCTGGGTTGTCAACCTCCTCCCGCAGCTTTGGAGACTGGCATGTCAAAATGATGACATCACTGGATATAGCCTGCTGCACTCTCACCTCAGTCCCAGTGTGACCAGTCTCCAGGCAGCAGGAGGACGTGTGCGAGCCTAGTAGAGGCTCTCTGGAGAAACAGATAAGGAGCGTTATGGTAGTGTAGTTGGGGAATAGGATTTTTCATTTTAGGAAGTTGGGTGCGTGTGTACCTTTAAAAAAAAAAAAAAAAAGAGATATGTAAGGCTCTTTGGCATTCTTACTCCCTGACCTTCTTAGGGTTGGGGTAGCAAACGGTACTTCTTTGCCATTCATTGGTGGGGCCTAAGCAGGAGCGGTTACTCACCTTTGTAGGAGCCTCAGGTTCTCTCCCCCCGGACATTTCGGGGGAGAGCCCCTTGTGTGCGGCTGTTGCCCTCCCGGGCCGGGTTAGTTGGTTGCTCGGGGCTGCGGGGGAGAGCTCTGACTGACGAGCTGCATGACAGCCGCGGTTTTCTCTGTTCAACGGCGCAGTCCTGGCCGGTAAGCAGTCACCGGTTACAGGCTCGGCATTCCCGGTACGGTGCCCCGCTAAAGCCCGCAGTGTGGACCGGGGAATTTTGGCACCCTTTTTCCTCCGTCGGGTCGCACGGCGGCCATTTTCTTGCAGCGCAGGGAAACTGCGTGGCTGCTAACGGGCTCAGTAGTGGGTCTGCACCAGACGAAAGTTTTGCAGAGTGCAGCATAGAGATTAATTTCTTTTCTTTTGTGTCCCTTCTAAGTTTGGGGCTTTCCTTATCGTGCTTCGGTCTCTCTCGTGGAAAAAGGGGGAGGGGCTTCCTTTCTCACGGGGGGGGGCGCGAATGGTCGATGTTATTAATTTTCTGCTCTGTTAGTTAGTTGGGGCTGCATTTTCTTTTGGGTGATCGATGATCTAAAAAAAAACAAAACAAAAAAAACCCAAACCCACAGCAGAGGGGGCAGTAAGTCTACCGCAGATAGTATCCTTGCTTCCTGACTCAGTAGTGCTATGGCAGGGCGTCCACAGTGTGTTGTCTGTGGAACCCGTAGGGGCACTGTAGCTGATTCAGGAGTGTGCAAGGGTTGTGCCACTCTTTCATCAGCTGTAGAGCAGCAAATGGAGCTTAAAGAGGTCTCGGAGACGCAGGGGGGTTCTTTGGGAGCGTCAGCATCTCCTCAGCCTCCTGAGCAAGGGTCTGTGTTGGAGGACGCTGTGGGACCGTCAGGGGTACGTCTGGCGGCGCAGTCCTCGGACCTCGGGGATTTTAGCCCTGATTTTGTATTGTTGATGCATCAGGCTTTCTGTTTGAGGCGTCAAGGTAAGTTGCCAGGGGCTATGGCGCTGGCCGGGCCTTCCCCCCTTTCGGACGCGATGGACGAGGGGGGCGAGGGGCCTCCGCCTCCCAAGAAGCTGAGGGCGTGAAATACCACTTCTGCGGAACCGGACTGGCTGGATGGCGAAGAGATTGATTGGGATCTTGAGGAAGGGGTTCAGGATCTTGAGGAGGGGGAGATTCCTGAACCCGAGGACCAATCTAAAATCATTAGAGTCTTCTGTAGGGAAGAGCTATCGGCGTTGATCATGGAAGCTATGCAGATGCTGAATCTTTCCACGCAGGCTCCTGTGGAAGATGAAGTAGATCCTGTCATTCAGGCAGTTTGGCAGACGCAGGTGGTTTTTCCCATTCACAGGGTAGTGGACAAAATGATTCAAGAGGAATGGGACCGACTGGAGGCAGGACTTCGTGGTGTAAGGACTATGAATAGGCTTTATCCTTTGGCAGATAAAGATAAGGAACGGTTTAACGCGCCCCGGGTGGACGCAGTAGTTTCGGCTGTGACAAAGAAGACTACTATCCCAGTGGAAGGTAGCGCGGCCCTAAAGGATGCCCAGGACCGTAAGGTGGACGGTTTGCTGAAACAGATTTTTGACGCAGATTCCCTCTCGTTACAGGCTTCTATTTGTGGTGCCTGGGTAGCTCGGGCGTGTTTACGCTGGGGTCAGAGTTTGAGACAGTCCCCGCATATGGATAGCGAAGAGATCAAGGAGTTGGGTCGCCTGGAGTCCGGAGCGGCGTACCTAGCGGACGTGCATTATGATCTGATCCGTGCCCTTGCTAATAGTACGGCTTCCGTGGTGGCCGCCCGCAGGTCGGTGTGGTTACGGAATTGGGCGGCGGACGGATCTTCTAAGTCTCACCTTAGTAAGTTGCCATTTAAAGGGGGGTTATTATTTGGAGAGGACTTGGATAAGTTGGTCAAAGACATGGGTGAGTCCAAGGTGGGCCGGCTTCCGGAAGATAAGCCGAAACAGGGGAGGCCCAGTTCGAGCTTTCGGGGCCAGTTTCGGGATTTTTGACGGTTCCGGGTGTCGAGGTTCTCTAGTTTTCAGCGGGGTCGCTTTCCTTCCCGAGCCCAGAACTTCCATGGGTTTAGGGGAGCCAATAGAGGTTTTTCCTCAGGTTCCACTTCCGCACCTCGCAAGGCTCAATGAAGTGAGGTGGGTCCCAGCAGAGGGGCCTCCCATAGGAGGAAGGCTGCGGGAGTTCCTTTCTGCTTGGACCCACATCACCTCCGACCAGTGGGTGTTGGAGATAATTCATCCGGAAAATGCGCTAGAGTTGGCGCGGCCGGTAACAGATTCCTTCGTCATGTCCCCCTGCAGAGGACCCAAAAAGGTCCTGGCAATTCGCGAGACCTTGGAGCGGCTGGTCCGGTTAGGAGCGGTCGTAGAAGTTCCGAAAGAGGAGTACGGCATGGGGCGGTATTCCATTTATTTCGTGGTGCCAAAGAAGGGCGGATTCTTAAGACCCATTTTAGATCTCAAGGCCGTGAATCGGTGCCTGCGGGTTCCGCACTTCCGGATGGAAACTTTGCGTTCGGTGATTGTAGCGGTGCGTCAAGGGGAGTATTTGACGTCGCTGGACCTTTCAGAAGCGTATTTGCATATTCCTATCCGGACGGCTCATCAGAAGTTCCTGAGGTTCGCCCTTCCTTGGGGTCATTATCAATTCCAGGCGTTGCCTTTCGGTCTGGCTACGGTGCCTCGGACCTTCACCAAAATTATGGTGGTGGTGGCGGCGGCGCTTCGCAAAGAAGGGATTCTCGTGCACCCGTACCTCGACGATTGGCTGATACGGGCCAAGTCCGAGGAGGAGAGCGTTCGGGTGACAGGCAGAGTCGTGGATTTTTTGCAGAATCTGGGGTGGGTGGTAAACCGGGCCAAGAGTCGGATGAAGCCCTCCCAGGATTTAGAGTACTTAGGAGTGCGGTTCGACACGAAGAGCGGTCAAGTGTTTTTGCCGCACGAGAGCTCAGGCACTTCAGAGTTTAGTTCGTCAGTTCAGGGCCACTCCAGCCCTGACGGCATGGTCCTACCTTCGGGTGTTGGGAACGATGGCGGCAACGATAGAAGCGGTTCCATGGACCAAGGTACATATGCGGCCACTACAAAGAGCGCTGCTTCGTCGCTGGTCGCATCAATCCGATCATCTGAGCAAACGGCTGCCGTGTCCAATCAAGGTCAGGCAGTCCCTGCAGTGGTGGCTCCGCACGTCGTCGCTCTCAGCCGGCATGCCGCTGGAAATCCCGGACTGGCTGCCGCTCATCATGGATGCCAGTCTAGCCAGTTGGGGAGCCCACTGCGGGAGCAGGTTCGCGCAGGGGGTGTGGTCTCCCCTGGAGGCGTCTTGGTCGATAAACCGACTGGAACTGCGCGTGATCGCACTTGCGCTAGAGGCGTTCGAGGAGTTGGTGTTGGGTCGCCCGGTTCGGATTCTGTCCGACAACTCGGCGGCGGTCGCCTATGTCAATCGTCAGGGGGGCACAGGAAGTGCGGCGATGGAGGAAGAGGCAGACAGGTTGTTCGCTTAGGTAGAGAACCGTGTGCCGGCAATCTCGGCAGCTCACCTAGCAGGAAAAGACAACGTCAAGGTGGATTTCCTCAGCAGAGTGCGAGTAGATGCGGGGGAGTGGGAGCTGCATCCCGACATCTTTGCGCAGATAGTGAATCGATGGGAATTGCCCATAATGGATCTCATGGCGACCTTTCAGTCGGCGAAGGCTGGCAGGTTCTTCAGCAGGAGGCGAGAGCGGATGTCAGAGGGCATCGACGCGCTGATGCAGCCGTGGCCGATGGTGGGGCTCCTGTACGTCTTTCCCCCATGGGCATTGATTGGCCGGGTGGTGCAAAAGATTGGGGCTCACCCGGGGAAGGTGCTGCTCGTGGTGCCCGACTGGCCGCGGCGCCCGTGGTACGCAGATCTCGTGTGGCTTCTGGACGGTCAGCCGTGGAGGTTGCCAGCAAGGGTGGACCTGTTGCTTCAGGGCCCTCTTTTCATGCCTCAAGTGGATCGGTTCTCGCTTACGGTCTGGCCATTGAAAGGGCACGACTGGGACAAAAAGGCTATTCGGCGGTGGTCGTTGCTACGCTGATTAGGGTGCGCAAGCAGTCCACTTCCTTGGCGTATGTGCACGTTTGGCGTATTTTTGAAGATTGGTGCTCGAGGAAACAGATCCGGGCGTCTAAGGTCGATATTCCGTCAATTTTAGAATTCCTGCAGTGCGGTTTTGATAAAGGTCTTGCAGCCAGTTCGCTGCGCGTGCAGTTGGCAGCCCTTTCCTGTTATCGAGGCAGGGTGAAGGGAGTACAGCTGGGTTCTCATCCTGATGTGGTTCGTTTCCTGAAGGCGGCCTCTCGGTTGAGGCCGACGCGTAGAGTGTTGATTCCGCCCTAGGACCTAAATTTGGTGTTGGCAGCGTTGTCTAAGCCTCCCTTTGAGCCTTTGCTTCAGGTTTCGGTGAAAGACTTGACATTGAAAACGGTTTTCCTGGTGGCGATCTGTTCAGCTAGGCGCATTTCTGAATTGCAGGCGTTGTCGTGTAGGGAGCCTTTCTTGTCCTTTTCTCGAGAGAAGGTGGTGCTGCGTCCGGTTCCATCCTTTTTGCCCAAAGTGGTGTCTTCCTTTCATCTGAATCAGGCGGTATGTTTGCCAGTGCTGGGTTCTCGGGACGGCGGTGAACCAGCGTGCAGTTTGCGACGGTTGGATGTGAAGAGGATGTTGCGCAGATATTTAAAAGTGACAGTCCTTTCGCAAATCGGATCGGTTATTTGTGTTATTCGGAGGTGTGCGCAAAGGGTAGGCGGCAGCTAAGGCCTCCATTGCCCGGTGGATTCGGGAGGCGATTGCTTCAGCCTATCTCCTTCAAGGACATGTGGTGCCAGCGGGTTTGCGTGCGCATTCCACCAGAGCACAGGCGTGCTCCTGGGCGGAGCATAGTTTGGTGCCGCCAGGGGATATTTGTAGGGTGGCGACTTGGTCGTCTCTGCATACTTTCAGTAAGCATGTTGCGGCGGCGGCAGATGCCCGATTTGGGTCGGCAGTGCTGTGTGCCGGTTGGCGGGGTCCCTCCCAATGATTACTGCTCTGGTACTTCCCAGAGGTAGAGGACTGAACTGGAGGAACGATAAGGAAATGATAATTACACTTACCTGGTAATTGTAGTTCCTTGAGTGACGACAGTTCAGTCCTCCGTCCCGCCCAGAGTGTTATTCAGGAAGAATTCAGCATTGCCGCTAAAAAGAGAAGTATTACGGGTAGGTGGTGTTGTTTGAGTCATTCTGTTATCTGTTTAAAGTTCTATGACAAAAAAAAAAGGGGGGGGGCGTAAGAAAGCCTTGCCAGTTTGATTAAAGGGTGTTCAGTGTAGGTAGACTAGATGCTATTGATTGATTTTGGCTACTTATTGGTTGCTCCTTTGAGTCTGCTTTGTTAATAGTTCACACTGGGATTGAGGTGAGAGTGCAGCAGGCTATATCCAGTGATGTCATCATTTTGACATGCCAGTCTCCAAAGCTGCGGGAGGAGGTTGACAACCCAGAGGTAGAGGACTGAACTGTCGTCAGTCAAGGAACTACAATTACCAGGTAAGTGTAATTATCATTTTTTGATTTTAGAGATTAAAGGAGATTTTATTGCCGGCATTAGAGCACCGGGCGAGGCTATTGGAGTTGCCTCTTGTCTGGAAGGCAAGCTGTCCGGAGGCCATAAAGTTTGAAAACCCCCCAAAACAAACAAAAAGAAGTTTGTGTGATTGGCTAGCCCGCTACTGCTCTCCTGTGGGGCTGTGGTACAGGGGAAAGAGTGCTCAGCGGCAGACCAGGGCAGGTGAGGTAAGAGCTCTGTCAGCGTGGGGAGTTCAGGCACACTGAAGCCGGTAGGTTTTGCGGCTGCATCAGCGTTTGACAGGAGACCAGGTATCAGGGACCTCTGGTTTCTCCACTGAGGATAGCAGGACTCTTGCAGAGCGGGGTGGCATTCGAGGGCATCTGGGGGAGCAGGAGTGCTTCGGGCTCAGCGGTGCAAGGCCAGCGACAGCTGGAACTGCATGGTTTCCAGCAGGGAGAGCTGCAATGACCATTTTGGGTGAGCGCGGGAGCTGGGGAAGGAGGCAGCTGCTGAGTGGTCAACAGTTAGGCCCTAGAGTTCATTCGGGTGGGTATCAGGTGCCAGATAGATAGGCCCTTTACCTGCGGGGAGCTTAGAAACTCAGATAATACAGCGGAAAAAAAAAAAAGACAAGACAGCAATGCCACAAAGGCAGGCCTGTGATTTCTCGCCTGAGTTTGTGCTCCTACTGCACAAGGCATTCTGTTTGAAACAGGGAGTGACGGAGAAGGCGGTGCTTCCCAGAGGTAGAGCCAAGCGCCCAACAGAGACTGAGAGAGTGCTGGAAGGAGAGGACAAGGAGCCTGATCCCAGCAAGATTGCGTGGGGGACGAGGTCTGGGAGGACGCTCCGCGGGAAGTGGAGGACTAGGACAAGGAAGGAGACCTTCACGATGAGGGATTGGATGAAGGTGAAATTCCACAGGCAGAAGAGTCCCACATTATACAAGTCTTCCGTAGAGAGGAGCTGGCGGCTTTGATAGCGCAGTCAGCTAAAGCATTGAACTTTCGTATGGAGACACTTGAGGAGGAGGAACCGGTTGAAGATCTGCTCTTTCAGGTGGTTTGCTCATCTCAGAAGGTCTTTCCCTTGCATAAGCTGGTGCGGCACATGATCCATGAAGAATAGGATGTGCCGGAAGGGCTGCTGAGGGGTATTAGGACGATGGCACCATTGTACCCTGTCCAAGAGAGGGATAGAGAGCTCTTTCGTGCACCCAGAATGGATGCAGCAGTCTCGGCAGTAACAAAGAAGACGACGATACCGGTAGAAGGTAGCACGGCTCTGAAGGACGTGCAGGATCAGATGCTTGAGATGCTGTTGAAGCAGGCCTTTGAGACATTTGCCATCTCGTTGCAGGCATCGGTGTGTGGTGCGTTTGTGGCCCGGACCTGTCTCTGCTGGGCACAAGGTGTCAGCAGGGATCCAGAGGCGGAGCAAGGGAGGTCACCAGAGGTGGCGAAGCTGGAGTCGGGGGCAGCGTATTTGATAGACACCTTTTATGACCTGATTCACTGTATGTCCAAGGGAATGGCCTTGGTAGTGGCGGCGAGACGTTACTTGTAGTTTCAGAATTGGTTAGCAGATGTTTCAAACAAGTCAAGGTTGAGTAAGCTGCCGGTTCAGGGGCAAACTCTTGTTTGGAGAGGACCTAGACAAGCTAGTCGAGGACCTTGGTGAGACTAAGGGGGGATGCTTATGGAATATAAGCAGAAGTTAGGTCGCTCATCCACCCCTGGACGAGGTCAACCGAGGGAGTTTATGAGTTTTCGGTCGGTATGGTATACTGCATACCAGAGAGGTCGTTTCCAGTGAGGGGGTCTTCCTTTTGTGGCTTCAGGGGCGTGAGAAGGGGATTTTCCTTATCGTTCCTCCAGTTCAGTCCTCTACCTCTGGGTTGTCAATCTCCTCCTGCAGCTTGGAGACTGGTATGTCAAATTGATGACATCACTGGATATAGCCTGCTGTACTCCTTCCTCCATCTCAGTGTGACCAGTCTCCATGCAGCAAGAAGACTTGATGAGCCTAGGGAAAGGGCTCTGTGGAGGAACTAATAAGGAGCTAGGTGTTAGTTAGAGTAGCTAATTTAGATATTTAGTTGGCACTTTTGTTTTGTCACTGTTCCTTTAAAAAAAAAAAAAAAGGAAGCAGGGGTTCAGCTACCAGCATTCTTGCTCTCTGCCTCTGCACATTCCTGGGGGGGGGGAGTCTCCCTAGGGGACGAGTTGTGTTTCCCGGTGCTGTACGAGGTTCTCTCCCTCCAGATGCTACGGGGGAGAGCCCCTCTTCTGAATCTGAGCCCTCGAGCAGCCGGAGCTGTGTTAGCGCTTGGAGGCTGCAGCGCATCAGTCCTGCTGTGCTCCGGGACTGTGGCGTTTTGATCGGGGAAGCTTTTTCAAGCACCGGAGCAGCGGACCTGGCCGGTAAGCTCTCCACCGGTTTCAGGCTGCTGGTTCCGACGGCGAAATTTTGTGTATCAGGCCCAAGACTGGCCGCGGCTTAGTTTGGCACCCTTTTCTGGCCGGGTTACTTTGCCGGCGGCCATTTTAGGTGCCGCGGTGTAGCCGCGTGGTAGCTGGCAGGGCTCCCGATCTTGTGCTAAACAACGTAAGGGGTTATTTTCATTTTTTTTTATTTTCCGTACATATTGCTTTGTTTTATTAGTTGGATTTGATTGTTCCTTTTTAGAGTTTGTTTTATGGTTTTGTTTCTGCCCTTTGCAGCCACTCCATAGGGGAAGGGGGGGGGGGGTGGAGGGGGACCTCTTTTTGCAGGGTAACAGAGAGTATAGAGTTTTTTCTGATACTGCCTGATACATTACAGGGAAGTCTGAGGTGAGATTTTAAAAAAAAACCCACAAAGGGGAGACAAACGGAACAGCCCTATCAAAGGTCAGGGTAAGTCCCTTGATCCCTGGCTAGGCTGTCTTATGGCTTCTAGGCCATAGTGTATTGTCTGTGGCACTAGGAGGAGCACAGTAGCGGATACCGGGGTGTGTCGAGGGTGCGCTACCCTCTCATCCACGGTAGAGCAGCAGATGGAGTCTAAGGAATCTCCAGAGCTGCAGGGTGCGACCGCAGGGGCGGGGACGGATTCCCCGCGGTCACCGGCGCATGGGCCAGCAGTGGAGGAGCTGGCGGGAACTTCCGGCGCTTTTCAGGCTGCCCAGGCGTCGGATGTCCGCGACTTCAGTCCTGAGTTCATTTTGCTCATGCACCAGGCCTTTTGCCTGCGTCGCCAAGGCACGGGGTCTGACGCTGGGGTGCTGGCATCCCAAGCTCAGCGGCTAGAGGCGGTGGCTGTGGTGGGCGAGGAACAGCCAGTGCCTAAACAGGCACGGACTAAGGATCCGGCGTCGGAGGACGAGTGGCTGGAAGCCCAAGATCCTGATTGGGATCCAGACCTGGAGACGCAGGACTTGGAAGAAGGAGAGATCCCTGAACCTGAGGATCAGGCTAAGATAATTAGGGTCTTCCGCAGAGAAGAACTGGTGGCCTTGTTCACGGAAACCTTGCAGATGTTGAAGCTGGCTAAGCCAGCCGCAGTGGAAGAGGAGGTCGAAGATACCGTCATTCAGGCGGTTCGACAGACACAGGTCGTATTTCCCGTGCACAAGGTGGTCGACAAAATGAATCAAGAAGAGTGGGATAAGCCAGAAGCGGGTCTACGGGGCATACGGACGCTGAATAGATTGTATCCTCTGGCCGATAAGGATAAAGAAAGGTTCCGGGCCCCGCGGGTGGATGCGGTGGTGTCGGCAGTTACTAAAAAGACCACCATTCCGGTGGAAGGTGGTGCGGCCTTGCGGGATGCCCAGGACCGTAAGGTAGACGGTTTGCTAAAACAGACATTTGAGGCGGATTCCCTGTTGCTGCAGGCCTCCATCTGTGGAGCTTGGGTGGCCAGGGCGTGTCTGCGCTGGGTCCAGCGTCTGCGGCAGTCTTCGCAAATGGCTACCGAGGAGTTGCAGGAGCTAGATCGGCTGGAGTCCGGAGCAGCCTACTTAGCGGATGTTCATTACAACTTGATCAGGGCGCTGGCTAATAGCACGGCGTCTGTGGTAGCCACCCGTCGGTCGGTGTGGTTACGGAATTGGGCGGCGGACGGGCCTTCTAAATCCCGTCTCAGTAAGATTCCCTTTAAGGGTGGTTTACTGTTTGGAGAAGATTTGGATAAGTTGGTGAAGGACCTGGGTGAGTCCAAGGCCGGTAGACTCCTGGAGGACAAGCCGAAACCAGGAAAGTCTGGGCAAGCCTTTCGTGGCCAGTTTTGAGATTTCCGAAGGTTTCGTTCGACGCGGTTCGGTAGTTTCCAGAGGGGCCGGTATCAGTCTCGGGCCCAGGGGTTTCGGGGGTTTCGAGGAGCGAATAGGGATTTCTCCTCAAACCCTGCTTCCGCAGCACGTAAGCCTCAATGAAGTGAGGTGGGTCCCGGCGGAGGGGCCTCCTGTAGGTGGTCGGCTTCGGGAGTTCCTTTCTGCTTGGACCCACATCACATCCGACCAGTGGGTGTTAGAGATCATTCAACACGGCTATGCTCTGGAATTCGCTCGACCCATAAGAGATTCCTTTGTCATGTCTCCTTGCAGGGGACCCAAAAAATTGGCGGATGTTCGCTCAACCTTGGAAAGACTGCTTCTCTTAGGAGCAGTGGTAGAAGTGCCCAAAGCAGACTGCAGCATGGGTTGATACTCGATCTATTTCGTGGTGCCAAAGAAGGGAGGCACGTTGCGGCCCGTCCTCGACCTCAAAGCCGTAAACCGTTGTTTACGGGTACCGCATTTTCGGATGGAGACCTTGAGATCGGTCATAGTGGCGGTACGTCGCGGCGAATTCTTGATGTCTCTGGATCTCGCGGAGGCGTATTTACACATTCCCATCCGGGAAGCTCATCAGAAGTTTCTATGGTTCGCGCTTCCTTGGGTTCACTTTCAGTTCCAAGCCTTGCCGTTCGGTCTGGCAACGGTGCCGCGGACCTTCACCAAGATCGTGGTGGTAGTGGCGGCGGCGTTGCGCAAAGAAGGAATTTTGGTTCACCCTTCTCTCGACGATTGATTGATTCGAGCCAAGTCCAAGGAGGAGAGTGTCCAAGTGACAGACAGGGTGGTGAAGGTTTTGCAGAGTCTGGGTTGGGTAGTCAACCCGACAAAGAGTCACTTGATGCCCACACAGGACCTCGAATATCTCGGGGTTCGGTTCGATACCTTGTCAGGCCAGGTGTTCCTGCCACACAAAAGGGCAGAAGCCTTGAGGGCTCTGGTTCGGAAGTTTCTGTCAGTACCAGCGCCGTCGGCCTGGGATTATCTCCGGGTACTGGGTACCATGGCAGCGACGTTGGAAGCGGTGCCTTGGGCCAAGGTGCATATGCGGCTGCTGCAATGAGCTCTCCTTCACCGTTGGTCGCATCAGTACGACCCGTTGAGCAAGCGTCTCCCTTGCCCGCTCAAGGTCAGATGGTCGCTTCGGTGGTGGCTTCTCCGGTCATCACTGGCGGCCGGCATGCCGCTAGACCAGCCCGAGTGGCTTCCATTGTTGACGGACACCAGCCTAGTAGGTTGGGGGGCTCACTGTGGGAGCCGGTTTGCGCAGGGGATTTGGTCTCCCCTGGAGACCTCGTGGTTGATAAACCGTCTGGAACTTCGGGCTGTCTTCCGGGCACTGCAGGCGTTCGAGGAGGTGGTGCGGGGGTGATCTGTGCGGGTGCTGTCCGACAACTCGGCGACTGTCGCATACATCAACCGTCAAGGAGGCACGGGGAGTGCCGCAATGGAGGAAGAGGCGGACGAGTTGTTCGCTTGGGTAGAGATTCGCTTATATGCGATCTCGGCAGCGCACATTGCAGGAAAGGACAATGTCACAGTGGACCTCCTCAGCAGAGTTCAAGTGGATGCCAGAGAATGGGCGTTGCATCCAGAAGTTTTCGAACAGATAAGGACCCGTTGGGGAACTCCGATAATGGATCTAATGGCGACGTTCCAGTCGGCGAAGGTCGGACGGTTCTTCAGCAGAAGAAGGGAAAGGATGTCGGAGGGCATAGATGCGCTCTTACATCGGTGGCCGTCTGAAGGTCTTCTGTATGTTTTCCCCCCTTGGGCGTTGATAGGCCGGGTGGTTCAAAAGATCGGAGCCCACTCAGGATCCGTTCTTTTGGTAGCGCCCAACTGGCCGAGATGACCTTGGTATGCAGACCTGGTGCGTCTTCTGGACGGCGATCCCTGGCGACTTCCGGTGAGGGCGGATCTGTTGTTTCAAGGTCCGCTTTTCATGCCCCAGGTGGATCTGTTCTCGCTTACGGTATGGCCATTGAGAGGGCTAAGCTGAGCAAGAAAGATTACTCGTCGGCGGTCGTGGCGACCTTGCTTAAGGCGCGGAAACAATCCACTTCTTTGGCATATGTGCGAGTCTGGTGTATCTTTGAGGATTGGTGTTCCAGACGGCAGGTTCGTGCGACCGCTGTGTCTATCCCGTTGATCTTGGAGTTTCTGCAGGGCGGCTTCGATAAAGGTCTGGCAGCCAGTTCCTTGCGTGTCCAGTTGGCAGCTCTTTCTTGTTATAGGGGCAAAGTCAATGGAGTGCCGTTAGGGTCTCACCCGGATGTCGGTCGCTTTCTGAAGGTGGTCGCCAGGTTGCGTCCGGCGTGTAGGGTGTGTGTCCCGCCGTGGGATCTCAATCTCGTTCTGGCGGTGTTGTCCAAGCCCCCCTTCGCGCCATTACGTCATGCATCTTTGAAGGATTTGACGTTAAAGACGGCGTTCCTGGTGGCGATTTGTTCGGCTAGAAGACTTTCGGAATTGCAAGCCTTGTCGTGTCGGGAACCATTCTTATCTTTTTTCAGGGAGAAGGTGGTTTTGCGTCCAGTGCCGTCCTTTTTGCCCAAGGTGGTATCTCCATTTCATTTGAATCAGGTGGTCTCCTTGCCCGTTCTAGGGTCTTTGGACGACGACGAGGTCGATCGGCGTCTCCGTCACCTGGACGTGAAGAGAGCGTTGCGACAATATTTGAAGGTAACGAAGTCATTACGCAAGTCTGATCGATTGTTTGTATTGTTCGGAGGGGTGCGCAAGGGTGAAGCTGCGGCTAAAGCTTCAATCGCCCGGTGGATTAAGGAGGCAATTGCGTCTGCTTATCTGCTTCACGGTCGGGTGGTACCCGCAGGGTTGCGAGCGCATTCCACCAGAGCGCAGGCATGTTCCTGGGCGGAGCACAGTTTGGTTCTGCCAGGGGAAATTTGTAGGGCAGCGACTTGGTCGTCACTGCATACTTTCAGCAAGCATTACAGGCTTGATGTTGCAGCGGCCGACGATGCTCGTTTTGGGTCGGCAGTACTGTCTGCTGGCTTGAAAGGTCCCTCCCAATGATTACTGCTCTGGTACATCCCAGAGGTAGAGGACTGAACTGGAGGAACGATAAAGAAATGATAATTACACTTAACTGGTAATTGTAGTTCCTTGAGTGACGACAGTTCAGTCCTCCTTCCCACCCACATGTTTGAGGGAGCTTCACAATGGTTAGTGAGCTGGTCAGTATCACAGGTAGGTCTGTCTTGGTTTGAGGGGTTGGAGAGTTTCCCTTTTTCCGTGGCAGGGGCGGAGGTAAGAAAGCCTTGCCGGAGGGGATGACAGTTTTTTGTGCTTAGTATAAGCTATGTTTAATGTTTGAGGTTAGCTACTTATTTGTTGCTCCGTTGAGTCTGCTTTGTTAATAGTTCACACTGGGATGGAGGAAGGAGTACAGCAGGCTATATCCAGTGATGTCATCAATTTGACATACCAGTCTCCAAGCTGCAGGAGGAGATTGACAACCCAGAGGTAGAGGACTGAACTGTTGTCACTCAAGGAACTACAATTACCAGGTAAGTGTAATTATCATTTACTTTTCCTCTGCTGTGGCTACAAAAAAACAGCAATGAGGCGAGGATGGGAGAGGCAATCTAAATTCCAGTAGGGGTTCGGCTAAGGGAATTTTACGATGCCTGGACCCGAATTACAACCGACTGATGGGTGCTCGAGGACATCAGAGAGGGGTATATGCTGGAATTCACCCGGCCCCTACAGGAAGCCTTTATCAACTCCCCCTGCAAAGCACCAGGAAAGCACAAGGCAGTACAAAAAATGCTCCAACGCTTGATGGACCTACGAGCAGTGGTGCATGTGCTGCTAGGCCAGCACGAATGTGGTCGATACTCCATCTATTTCGTGGTTCCAAAGAAGGAAGGGGCGTTCAGACCCATCCTGGATCTCAAATACGTTTACCAGGCTCTGAGGGCACCGCACTTTCAAATGGAGACTTTGCAGTCTGTAATAAGGGCAGCACGAGAAGGGGAGTTCTTAACCTCCCTCGACCTCACGGAAGCATATCTCCATATCCCAATAAGAGCAGAGCATCAGCAGTATCTGAGATTCCCAGTTCCAGGGGGCATTTCCAGTTTCCAGCACTGCCCTTTGGGCTGGCAATCGTGCCGAGGAATTTCACCAAGGTCATGGTGGTCGTGGCAGTGGCCTTGCAGCAAGATGGAATTCTAGTTCACCCTTACCTCGACGATTGGTTAATAAGGGCGAAATCCCGAGAGGAGAGCGTGACCTCACGACCAGGTCATTCAGTTTCTCCAGGGCCTGGGATAGATTGTGAACTTTGCAAAGAGTCAAGTCACGTTGTCGCAGGATCTCAAATATCTAGGGGCGCGGTTTCAAACAGGTGTAGGCAGGGTGTCTCTTCCAGGGACTAGGGCTTTCAAGATCCAGAGGCAGGTTCAGCAGTCCCTGCAGTTACAGCAGCCAACGGCGTGGCACTACCTGCAGGTCCTGGGATCCATGGCAGCGTCGATAGACCTGGTTCTGTGGGCACGGACACACATGCGGCCATTGCAGAGAGCTGTACTGCACAGATGGTCGGCGCAGGGTCTCTCTCTTTCCCACCATCTTCCCTGTACGGCAGAGGCATGGAGAGCGCTCGAATGGTAGTTACAGGACAAAACACTGCTGAGAGGGGTGCCGCTGGAGGTACCTTTCTGGACAAAGCTCACAACTGATTCAAGTCTCGTCAGCTGGGGAGCTCATTGCGAGCATCATTTTCTACAAGGGCTGTAGTTGGATCAGGAAGCGCAATGGCCCATAAACCATTTGGAACTGAAGGTGGTCTTTCTGGCTATGCAAGGCTTTTGGCACAGATTAGAGGGGAAAGCCGTGAGAGTGTTCTCGAACAACGCGGCAACAGTAGCATACATCAATTGGCAGGGTGGAACAGGCAGTATGCAGCTGGAAGAGGAGTCGGAAACGCTTATGGCATGGGCAAAAGAGCACCTTTCAGCGCTCTTGGCGGCACACGTGACAGGGTGAGAGAACGTGGAGGTGGACTATCTCAGCAGAGTGAGGATCGATCCAGCAGAATGGAGTTTCAATCAGGCCATATTCGACCGAATGGTGGATCGCTGGGGGGCAGTCAAATATGGACCTGATAGCGACTTGCCAGTCGGCCAAGGTGGCGAGGTTCTTCAGCAGAAGGAGATAGCCTATGTCGGAAGGTCTCGATGTGCTGCTGCAGCCATGGCCCAGCACGGGGCTGCTATATGTCTTTCCGCCCTGGCCACTAATCAGCAGAGTAGTGCAGAGGATAGAGAATCATCTGGGTCAGATGCTGTTGATCGCACCGGATTGGCCGAGACGGCCATGGTATGCAGATCTGAAGCACATGCTGATCGACAGACCATGGCGGTTACTCTTGACAATGGACCTGCTGTGCCAAGGGCCTATACGGATGCCGCAGGTGGATTGGTTCTCTCTTACAGCATGGCTCTTGAGAGGGAATGCTTGAGGAAGCGGGACTACGCGCCTGCTGTAATAGCAACCCTGCTGAAGGCGCACAGAAGGTCCACCTCCCTGGCTTTCATCCAGGTATGGAAAGACTTGGCTTGCAGTTCTTTGAGCGTACAGGTGGCAGCCCTCTCACGTTATAGGGGGGCATGAGGGAGCGAGGTCTGTAGCCTCGCATCTGGATGTAGCCTATTTTCTTAGAGCAGTGAAGCAGTTGTGACTGCCACGGTGGTCAATAGTGCCACCTTGGGACTTGAATTTGGTGTTGTCGGTACTTACAAAGTCGTCCTTCGATCCCTTAGCAGCATGTTCCTTTAAGGATCTGACTTTGTAAACCGTCTTTTTGGTTGCCATCTGTTCGGCAAGAGGGGTATCGGAGCTCCAGGCATTCTCATGTAGAGAGCTGTACCTCGTTATCACTAGAGAAAAGGTGTTCTAAGGATGGTGCCCTCCTTTGTTCCAAAGGTGTGCCCCGACTTCCACTTGAATCAGGGGGTCTCGCTTCCGGTCTTCTCGGGTGAGAACAGAGATATGGGGGCAGATCCTTCGTTGCGGACGTTGAATGTGCGCAGAGTGTTGAAGACGTACTTGAAGGTATCCAAGGCCTTTTATAAGACTGTGTGTCTATTTGTCTTGTTTGGGGGGCTGCGCAAAGGTAAGGTGGCGTCCAAGGCATCCATTTCCAGATGGCTTAGAGAGGCCTATCTTCTGTGGCGGAGGTCATTGCCCATCGGGTTGAAGGCACATTCGACACAGACTCAGGTAGCGGCATGGGCTGAATTCGGGCTGGTTTTGCCGGTCGACATTTGTAGAGTGGCTACTTTGGCCTCTTTGTCGTTCTTTGTGAAACATTATTGACTAGATGTCCAAGCGGCAGAAGAGGCTCGCTTTGGCTTGGTAGTACTGCAGTCAGGGTTAGCAGGTCCCTCCCAGGATTAGTACTACTTTGGTACATCCCAAAGGTGCTGGAATGGACTGGAGGAATGAAATGGAAGAAGAAATTAGACCTTACCCGCTAATTGATGTTCCTTGAGTGACTCCAGTCCAGTCCCGATTCCCTCTCTTTGGCTAACTGTTCATTAATTCATTCATTTGTTCTTCGATACTTTCCCGGAAAGAAGAATTACACCCATTAGCTTTCTTAGTGCCGGGAAGAAAAAGAAAAAAAAGGAAAAGAGAGATAACAAGAGAGAGTAGGTTAAGAGGGGAGTAGTTTCGCACAGGCATGGCGGTGATCGGGGGATCAAGGTGTGGTCTCCTGAGGAATGCTGGTGCCTATGACAGATGAGCAGGATCAGGGGTTTGCAAGTTAATAGTTCATATTTTAATGGTTTAATAATAATAGTTGTTTCCATGAGTCTGCTTTGTTACTAGGATACTGAAAGCTGGGGGTGGAGCTAGCGGTATTTCTAGGGGAACGTCATGAAAAGCATGACATGCTCAGTCTCCAAGCTGCTGGAGGGGGGTGACTACTCAAAGGTGCTGGGACTGGACTGGAGTCACTCAACATCAATTAGCAGGTAAGGTCTAATTTCTTCTTTGTACTGAATGTAGTAATGGATAGGGAGCCAGTGAAGGGACTTTAGAAAAGGAGTAATATGGCAGTAACAAGAATTATACTATAGTACTGCACTAAGGGATTTTACAATTAAATCACAACCACACCCTTAGCCTCATAAATACATTAACTACATATGAATATATCACACTCCCAAACTCATTACAGACTTAAAACTGTCTCATATGGGAGAAAAGACCTCAGACAAATTCATTATCTCCCACTATGTGGCGAAACAAATCACCATAGAGGATTAGAACTTCATGCATCATCGGTCCCAAAAACTCCCCTATATACTGCTTAATACACGTACAAAAAAAGTACTTTTTTTTACACTTTTTTTCTTAAATTACATATATAATACAAAAGTTTTATCTATCTTCACAAGAAGCTCATATTCCTTTAAATTACACACTACATCAGAAGGGAACACAGCACTGTATTCTGAAAAGAACACAAAGTTTCATAGTCAAATCACTTTTCCCTTACAGCCATAGATAAAAAATTGTATTTATCTTTAAGTTGCCAAACTTTAGCGCTGCCCTCCTCAGCTTCAGTGTTCAGTGCTGCTCCTCTAAACTTCAACAGCAATCCTTTAACTTCAATCCTTTAACTTCAACAGCTTCTTCTTCAGCTCCCTCTAACCACATTGCCATCTGAAGTTGATCATTAACCCAACAAAGATCTACGTTTCTCCTTAATAGAGCCAATGGATACATGTCCTGTCTCCCTGGAACAATCCTCTAAAAATTATCCTTACAAGTTGTTTTTTTCCTGGTTTATGTAGCGATTACTCTTCCCGCCTCGAGCTGGTGCCATCCCCGACGCCATCCTCTGCTCTCCCTTCTTTTTGACGAGGCTTGCTTTGACCGGTATTCGCGCCACTAATCTGTTATATTTTTTTGAAGGTGTGAATAAACAAGTAGGCAAAGTTAAGCCAGTTGATATAATGTATCTGGATTTTCAGAAAGCCTTTGACAAAGTCCCTCATGAGAGACTCTTGGCGAAATTAAAAAGTCATGGGATTGGAGGCAGTGTAATATTGTGAATCAGAAACTGGTTAAAAGATTTAAGAATAGCCAATTTTCTCAGTGGAGAAAAGTAGATAGTGGAGTACCGCAGAGATTTGTGTTGGACCCGCTGCTTTTGAACACATTCTTAAATGACCTGGAAATGGGAATAATGAGTGAGGTGATCAAATTTGCAGATGACACAAAAACCCAAGAGGATTCTGAAAAATTGCAAGAGGACCTTTATAAATTGGAAGACTGGGCATCCAAATGGCAGATTAAGTTTAATGTAGACAAGTGCAAAGTTATGCACCTAGGAAAGAACAACACAAACTTTGGTTACATGATGCAAGGTACCACCTTAGAAACCACCATCTAGGAAAAAGATTTAGGCATCATCATGGATAATACGCTGAAACCTTCTGCCCAGTGTGCAGCGGGGGCCAAGAAAGCTAATAGAATGCTAGGAATCATAAGGAGAGGAATGGAGAATAAAACCAAAGATATTATAATACCTCTGTATCGTTCCATGGTTCAACTTCACCTTGAATATTGTGTGTAATTAAGGTCACAGTATGTTAAAAAATATTTAGCAGAATTAGAAAAGGTGCAGAAAAAAAAGATTAGGGCTCTTCAACTTAGAAAAGAGATGGCTGAGGGGAGGACATGATAGAGGTCTATAAATTAATAAATAGAGTGGGTAAACGTAAATCGATTGTTTACGCCAGGGGACATGCAATGAAGCTACAGTGTAACCCATTTAAGCTTAAGAAGAGAAAATATTTTTTCTCTCAATGTGTAATCAAAGTCTGGATTTCATTATCAGAGGATGTAGTAAAAGCTGTTAGTATAGCTGGGGTTAAAAAAGGTTTGGACAAGTTCCTAGAGGAAAGATCAATAAACCATTATTAAAGAGGACCCAGGAAATCCACTGCTTAGCCCAGGACGAGCATTGTCGAAGCTGTGGGCTTTGGATACCTGCCATGTACTTGTGACCTGGATTGGCCACTATTGGAAATAGGATGCCAGGCTTGACGGAGAAGATGATGAAAAAGGCAGAGGATCAATAGCTTGAAGATTTCTAGAAAGAAAGAGGTGACAGGGTGAGAAGGCGGTGGAGAGTGTTGAAGAAAGAAGCTCAGGATGTGGTGGTCAGACAGTGGAAGAATTGAGTTAAGGAAATTTGAGGTGAGCAATTGGAATGGAAAATAAGGTCAAGGTAGTGACCGAGCCAACGAGTAGGGGCAGTGGAGCAAAGCTGGAGGTTGTAAGAGGAAGTAAGAGAAATAAATTTTGCTGTGTAGAGGTCTGACAGGGTATCGATATGAAGGTTAAAGTCGCCAAGAATAATAGAAGGGGATGAAGAATCTAAAAATAAAGGGAACCAAGAAAAAGTCATTGAGGAAGGAGGAAATGGGCTTGTCAGGAGGTCTATAGATAATAGCGATGTGAAGAGGGAAGGGATAGAACAGATGAATGGAATGAAATGTAAAGGAGGAGAAAGCATAGGACTGAGATGGGAGGAAGTGATGAAACTGATAGGAGGTAGAGAGTAAAAAGCTATCCCCACCACCACGGCCAGTGGCACTGTGGCAGGCTATGGCCTAGAATGGTCTGCTAATATGAAAGGCCTGTAAGTTAGGCCTGGATCCCAACCCCCATTATAGGTAGAAAAGAACCAAAAATCTGTGAAAAATGAGAAAATTGTTTTAAACTGCTTAATAAGAAGTTTTACATGAATTCATAAGTCTTTCATTATTCTCTTGTGTGCAAAAGAAAGAAATGTTTCAATACATGCATTCCTGGAGCTAGAGACGACCTTGCAGTAGAGAAGTATCAAACCTAGAAACTGAACCATTGTTACACAGTCCTAAGGGAGGGAGCTGGGTGCTAGGCCCAGGAGGGATCTCTGATTGGACAGCTGCAGGGGGCGTTGGAACCAATAGGAAGTTTGCATGTATCAAGCTGGAACCAAAAAGAAAGTTCTCATGTATCAAACTGAAAAAGAGGTATAAATGAGTATGTCTCTGTAAAAACTTTGCTCAGTCCCTTTAAAGCTTTGACTAACTGAGCCATGTGCACAATAAATTGGCTTGGATCTTTGAACTGACTCCTGGTTTTATTTATTGCATGCTTATCAGCTGCTACATATTCTTGGTGCGTTGGCCCGGAATGTGCGTGCAGGGGATGGCATGCCAGTGAATATACCACGACTTCTTGCCTCAAAGGTTTGGTCCGGTTGGAGCCATGTCTGTCCGACTGCAGGGGAATTCTCAGGCGCCGCCGGTCTTATTGTATCGGAGAGGGTTCCGCCTTGCCTCGGCGGGCCACTGGGTCCAGCTGGCCAACACCCCAGAACCCGAGGGGAGTCCAGGATCCAACCCAAGAACTGGTAGATATTTTCTTGTTTAAAAGTCAGTGCAGCCTGGGGAAAAAGTCTTGCATAAGTATGCACAAGACTGATTTGGTATAGACTAACTGGGAAAATCTCGCATGGGTATGCGCGAAACAAGAGAGCTTGATCACCTCTCATAAGGGCGGTCCTAGTAGACCCCGCATGAGTATGCGCGGGGGGAAGCCATCGACCCTTCTTGTTTGGAATAGTCAGAAAACCTGGGCACTTGAAAAATGATTTTTGTGATAATATGATTGCCTGTGTGATTGAGAGGTCTTGAAATACAGACCGAGCGAAAGTGGACTCCTGAGTAGCGCAGTTCCTGGCCAGGCGACTGTGCCCAGGTCGCGAAAAGGAGGAAGCATTTGGTGTTTGTCTGTCCTTACTGTGTATCTGATTTTTGTTATCTGTTGAAACCGCGAGTTTCCCTTCTGGTATAATGTAAGATTATTCTGTTGGGTAATTTGTGAAACAGTTTACCGATTAAGAAATAGTATTAAGCAGAGAAGAAGAAAGAAGGAAAAACAAACTCAGGAGTCACTTTTACAGTTAGCTGTCTCACTAATTCCAGTCTTTTTTCAGTACAGCAGTGCTCTCTGGCTAGCGGAGAGAGAAGGGGCGTGTCTGGAGAAAGGAATGTGTAGTGTCTTTTAACCCTGTGAAGGCTTAATCTCAACATTCTGCGGCTGGGTTAATTTGTGCTTATTTCAGGAAAATTGTACCTGTTTTATTCAGTATGTTTTAATAGTGATGTTCCTTCTGCTATGGTCATGTATTATATATCATTTAATAAGAATGTTTAGTCAGGATTGTGGATCCCGACAGTTTTGGGCTTAGCCTGGAAAGGGTTAAGTTCTTAACCCCTTTCGAGTTCCTGTACTTGTACGGACCAAGTGAAAAGGATTTCTGTAAAGCTATAGGTATAATGCATTTGTGGGCTTAGCCTTGTCTTGTGTTTTTTTTTTTTATGTTCAAATCTTCAGCAAGCACTGTAATGGTTCAAACAGAAACTGCTTTTGTTTTCCCTTTGCCCTACGAAGTAGAGGTTAAGAACCCTGACAGGACTATGAAGCATCCCGAGCCAGTAGTACCAGATCGCGACTTGAAAGTGATTTAAATCCTGAGTGAATGAGGAGTTAATTGTGCTTGAATTCTAGTTCCTGATATACTGCGGCAAGCACCTCATAGAAGACATACTTAGGGGTATGTTTACTAAATCGCGTTAGTGCAGTTCGCGTTAGGATCCGCGTTAATAAAACAAACCCCCAAATAAGGAGATGGGCGGGACAGCGGAAGACCTAACGCGCGTTACAGAACTAACGAGCGATACATTGCGCGTTAGTGCGTCACAGCGTGTTAAGCATAAGAAGCCACTCAGACATACATAATCAATACTGAGCTGTAGCACAATGGTTACTGCAGTGACTGCTGATACAGGTGTAATGGGTTCGAGTCCCCACGGTGCCAGATGCAGAAGGCTGGCTGATGCAGCATCCTGTACATGATACAGTGAGGGAGGGGGCATGTATTTGTTTTCGTTTTGGAGGGGTGCAAGCAAACACACCCACACATTAGATAGTGAGTGAGGGGGCAGGTATATGTTAATTTGCCTTTTGGGCTGCAAGCAAACACACCCACACATTATCTAGTGAGTGAGGGGGCATGTTTATGTCATGTATGTGTTGTAGGGTTGCTAGCAAACACACACACGCATTATATAGTGAGTGAAGGGGGCATGTATATGTTCTCTTTCCCTTTGGGGTGCAAGCAAACACTCCCACACATTATATAGTGAGTGTGGGGGCATGTATATGTCCTGTATGTGTTGTAGGGTTGCTAGCATACATACCTGACCCATACAGAGCTGTAGCACAATGGTTACTGCAGTGACTGCTGATACAGGCGTAATGGGTTCGAGTCCCCAGATGCAGAAGGTTGGCTGATGCAGCATCCTGTATATGATACAGTGAGGGAGGGGGCATGTATTTGTTTTCCGTTTTGGAGGGGTGCAAGCAAACACACCCACACATTAGATAGTGAGTGAGGGGGCAGGTATATGTTAATTTGCCTTTTGGGCTGCAAGCAAACAAACCCACACATTATATAGTGAGTGAGGGGGCATGTTTATGTCATGTATGTGTTGTAGGGTTGCTAGCAAACACACACACGCATTATATAGTGAGTGAAGGGGGCATGTATATGTTCTCTTTCCCTTTGGGGTGCAAGCAAACACTCCCACACATTATATAGTGAGTGTGGGGGCATGTATATGTCCTGTATGTGTTGTAGGGTTGCTAGCATACATACCTGACCCATACAGAGCTGTAGCACAATGGTTACTGCAGTGACTGCTGATACAGGTGTAATGGGTTCGAGTCCCCAGGGTGCCAGATGTAGAAGGTTGGCTGATGCAGCATCCTGTACATGATACAGTGAGGGAGGGGGCATGTATTTGTTTTCCGTTTTGGAGGGGTGCAAGCAAACACACCCACACATAAGATAGTGAGTGAGGGGGCAGGTATATGTTAATTTGCCTTTTGGGCTGCAAGCAAACACACCCACACATTATATAGTGAGTGTGGGGGCATGTATATGTCCTGTATGTGTTGTAGGGTTGCTAGCATACATACCTGACCCATACAGAGCTGTAGCACAATGGTTACTGCAGTGACTGCTGATACAGGCGTAATGGGTTCGAGTCCCCAGGGTGTCAGATGCAGAAGGCTGGCTGATGCAGCATCCTGTACATGATATAGTAAGGGAGGGGGGCATGTGTTTGTTTTAGTTTTGGAGGGGTGGAAGCAAACACACCCACACGTTATCTAGTGAATGAGGGGTCATGTATGTGTTGTACGTTTGCTAGCAAACACACACACACAGTGGCGTACCCAAAGTTGCTGCAGAAGGCACCCCATAATGCACAACATATGCCACATTATAAAGTGGAGTGTCCACTGAGGCACATCAAAATGTCCCCCATAGAGCAGTCCATAAGGGAACGTAAAGGGAGCCAGAGAAGGTGACACATGGTGGGCCCATAAGGCGCAGTAAGGTAATATTACGCGGAGGGGCTGTCACCGGTAGCAGTCCGGTGTATGTAAAACATATAATGCTGCAGACAGCCCTATAAAAGGAATCCATTGTGGGTCTGAACCCATGACTACTGGCTCAACAGGCAATGAATAACCCACTGGCCTGCAGCCCCATAGCTGCTAACTACCCCCTGGCTGTCTACAGAAGGGCAGCAGAACACCACTTAACTGCTGCTGTTCTGGCCAGGATCTGTACCAATGCAGGCATACCCATGGTGCAATGCACATGCAGACCAGCAGTCCAGAGATGAACACAAGAAGGGGCACATACCCACATAGCCCCCGGGTATGGTACGGTGAAATGACTGTGTGCGGCACTGCACATAGTAGTAACAGACAGTATCCCAACATGGTGCCCCAGAAGAAGCAAGAAAATGTGTCTGTGAAGGCAGACTGATCATTAGCACAATGGGTAAGGAACTGCCTGGTGGTGCAGGGTCTCTGAGTTCAATTCTCCCTGTGTTGGCAAAGGACCAAGGCTGCCTGCAACAGTACCCTCCACAAACAGTAGTCACACATATGTAGAACCAGTCACCCCTCTGTCTAAACCATAGATAACCCAATATTTTCTTTCATACACAACGAACATGAGAGGTAAGAAGGATTGCCCACAACCCCTCGTTGGGAGTGTCCATGTAAGCCTGAGATGCGCAGCCCCCAAAGGTAAGAAATGCTGTGAATCTGCAGCCGGAACTGGGTGTGTGAAACGTACAAAGGCAAATATATACACAAATCAGGTAATAAAGGAAAGAACACGTCAAACTGTACCAGAAACAATGCAGGGGACAACCCAATTGCCCTGCCATGGGAATCCAGCAGCAAACAGCACCAGGACATGCTTTGTGTGACACAACTATGGGCCCAGTACTAGGTGGATGTGTCCCAGCAAGGTGGGCGTATCTGTGGATGAGTGCGTGTCCTGACTCCTACACTAGATCAGTAATGTCATAGGTAGTCTGGTTTGTACGTCCCACAAGTACTGCTGGCAAACATCCACCCACAGGGATGTAATCGGAAGGTGTCACTTGGTGTATCCTTATGAAAGCCACACCAGAGGGCAAAGGCCAATGTTCACTGTCTGCCACAGCACCCTATAGGGCGTTTCACAAAGCGCCCCACAGGGCATGTGACACGGTCCATGATGAGTCACTGTGAGGAGTCTGCAGTGTGAGGGCCTTGTTGTTGTCAGCATCAATGTAAAGCAAAATAACAAAATGCCCCCCAAGGTGCTCACAATGATCTACTGTGTGTTAAAACCCATGACCTGGGCCCCACCCACACGCATGGAACCAACTATATGCCCATATTGCCAGTACACATAATACAGTCACAATAATGAGGTGGACATCTCCTGGGGCAAAACTGCCAAATGACCCAATCCTCCAAACCAAAATCACAGAGGTCGCACTATGTACATGCAAGGGCTGCCTGACAAAGAAACAAAGCAAGGTCTCAGCAAACAAGGGCATATGGCAAACACAATCAAGACCAAGGTCATGATCATTACCAAATATAGAAGGCCCAATAACATCACAGACCGCTTTGCAAAACTGAATGTCACAGGCAAAAGCAAAAGCAATAACAAACATACTCTGGTAAGTGTGCGCAAGAAAATGCAGATGTCCCTAACACCTGAACCAGAACCCCCTGACTGTGCACCGAGGTGCCCCTTGGGTGCCATGTCGACACCCAAGGGGCCTGCTGGGGTGCTAAGGATATGGGTGTATGCAACAGTAACCATGGTGCACTGCAGATGCACAGCAGCAGTCCAGAGATGACCATAGGAGGGGGTTTTGCGCCACCACAACGCCTGGGCTGGAAGGGAGATAGCAATATGTGCGCCACTGGCATAGAGCATCAAACGACAGTAGCACAACAGTGTGGCCAAGAAGTAGGCCGAAAAGGTGTACTAGGACACTGTCAAGACAGGTGACCAACGTAAACTGCAATATGAGTTAAATCGTGACAGGAGAGTGCTGATGGAACTGTGTCCCCTAGAAAAATATGGCAAGGTGCACCAGAAATGGTATGTTTGCAAAGGTCCATGTGCCGTATAGGCTGTAAGGGGTGCCTGGAGAGCCTGCAGGACCTGTGTGGAACTGAGACAGATGTAGCACAAACACCACCTAGAGCACACAGTGAAGACAATGAACAGGCGACAGATGGAGGACGAACAGGGGGTTTACGGACCCTCACAACTGACAGCATCACACGTGTGTGGCATCAGCGCAGACAAAGATGCCGGTAGCAACAGCATCACAGCAAAGGGTGTTGGCAACCCGGTGTACTGGAAAAAACAGTGTGTGGCAGGTGAGGAGAATATGTGTCCCCCATTGGAGGGTGAGGTGGCCAGGGAAGTGAGCAGAAAATGCAGAGCAGGCACAGGGCCAACAAGCAAAACCAGATGCTATGTAGACAACGGTTGCTGGGTAGGATACGGGGCAACAATCCACACCAACATACATGGCACCTCACCCCACAATGATGCAAATACATGCACCAAAGGAGGCACAGCAAATGTGATAACGAGAATATGGCCAGACAGGTCGCAGAAGCCAAGAAACCAGTGTTACAGCGACAACAGGTATCAGTGCGGGAAAGGCAGAGGAAAGGAGGAACAGAGAGAGTGTAAAGCTATAACCACTCGGATGGAAACCACTGGAGTGAAGAGATGACCTGACTAAAACACTGAGGCACACAGAAATGGCTGCAGACAGGACCACAGCAGGCCAACATCAAAGACCACAGCTGCGTGTCAGGAGATGGAACCACAGAGCGTAGGCAAGATTCAGTACACATGTGGAGGACGGATCCACAGCCAACAACACAGTCCACAGGTGGGATGGAAGACACTAATGAACATGTCTACACACACACACACCAGGAGATATAATGTACTGTAAACAACATGCAATTGATTAGGGAAGTGACACATGAGGGGGGTAATTGGATACGGCAATGGAGGCCCATGTGGATGGGCTGTGGAAAGGGCACAGGACCAAAAGAGCAACATGTCAATCACCAACCACATCAGGGATGAGGCCCAGGCTAACACATATCAGCAGAACCAGTGCACAGGTACCTCAGCACATGCACCACCCCAGAAGGAGCAGTACCCTTAGTCCAGACAATGTGGCACATGGTCAGCAAACATGCCACACGGACCTGAACAGCTCAAACATGGATGGGTGGGTGGAGATGTGATGGGGCTGCACACATGATATGGGCAAGTAAGCAGCACACAAAGGAGAAACAGACAACGTGTAGGTGCCACCGAAAACGTCATGCACCCAGGTGTCAATGAAATGGGGTGACCCAACCACCAAATATGCAACACCACGAATGTGCATACATCTGTCCCCCACAGGCAATCACCAGACACAAGCAGAAAGCATATTCTGCATTCCGGTGTACCATATGACGTTAAAAACTACATGGGTCCTGTGTGGCAGCAAACGTCGCAAGTAAACACCCACAACACGTTACAACGCCACCCACCTGTTTATGCCTGTGGAGCCCACACACCCTAACCACCCCCTGCTGCCACCCCAGAAACCAAAGCCACAATAACAGTAGATGTTGGAAAACAGCCAGTAATATGTGAGGTGAAGGGTCAAAACATGATAGGACCGCACAGTGTATGCACGCACTGTATGCACACCAGACACCATCCCCATCAAACACAGGACTCTGGAGAAAGCATGCAGAGTGACAAGGCCAGATGCTATGCCAACAGTGACAATTCATAAAGCAACAAGCCATGTACAGCTCTACAACCCCCCACCTGCAAAAGAGTAAACACCAAAACAGGTCTGGGCAGCAAGGACAGGACAAGCTCCGCATGAACAGTAACAATAGGCCACCAATGCGTCTGATAAAAAGGCCTGTGTCCAACGTGCAGAGGACTATCCCCCTGGGTCGCCAACATCCGGGAACACGCTCACATGGGTGCTGTGCCCAAACACATATGGATGACGAGATCACAGGATGCAGTGGAACACATGTGTCACCATAGTTGCCTGTGTCCTGTGTGAAAAGATGTAGATATCAGGTAAGGGACTGACACAAACACCCACTACACCTGGCTGACAGAAAGGAGACACACACCTAAAAACAGCCACACACAGAATGCATAGATAGCACCACATAACATGGCCACAACACTGAGCACACTGCACATGGACCACTGAAGTAGATGTCAGTGAAGACCACGGCACCATCCCAACATGATCATGTACATGCACATGACACGCATATACCGCAGGGCTCCAGGGCATGTGCAGCAGTGGTGACATACCTAGATAACAACTAACGGCAGCTTGAGACCAATAGCCAAAATGCAGCATGAGCACGTCGTGTATGTCCCAGACAATGGAAGGCGAGGGGTACCTGAAAGGTACGCTAGTGGCCTGACTGGGAATGTCTGTGTCAGGCAAAAGCACAAACAGCCCCAAAAGTGGATCCTGACACCAATGGACGGCGGACATAACCACGTCTACATGTGTAGCTGTGAGAGGAACATGTCCACGGTGCAGTGTGTCCTGCGGAAACAATGTTGATGTACATTGGATCACCATCAAAACTGTGACACATCTGAGGAACATATAGGACACGTGCACAATGTACATTCGGCCACCAACAGAAGGTAACATATGGATGCTCGAACATAATTGGGGAGGGGGCCAAACACAGCCCTACAACACAGATAGGCAGGGTAGCGCATACTGAACGGTCATGTAGACAGGTCAATAAGAATCAGGAACATACACAGTGTGGGAAGGTACGCATGCACAAAGACCAGATGTCCTGTCCCCAAACACTGAACGACAAATGGAGACACACAGCACATCACATGCATGTGTGGCACAAACCTGTCCAATGACCCAATGGCAGTGGCTGATCAGCATACCCCCCAACCATACACTGTCCTGTGCCAGAGCACACACACAGATGCACAAGATGTGTGCAAGATACACCATGCAGACCCCAAAGATGTGAACAGGCAAAGGCCACATGGAAGCGAAGGGTGAAGGAGCAGTGGTACAAATACATGTGTAGCACCATAGGAGTAGTGGAGAGAAAACAACATATATGTGTATAGACGTGACGACTGCCATGCAATCCCAAATACCTGGCAACTCACCAGAGCCAACAGGAAGGATGCAGATATGAACACACAATCCCCACATGCAGCACAGCCGCTGACAGCATAGTACGGCATACTGGGTGGACACGGAACGCAGACGCTCATCCTGTGGAGCCAGGAACAGGACAGAAATATGGAGACATTAGCTGGCAGTGCTGCACAATCCGCACACCATCTTACACATAGCTAACCCAGTGACACGTCCCCAGCACACCCATAACTTACAGGTAAAGATGTCCTCGATCAGCTGTTGCCTGGCTGCCATCCCCGCACGTGTGTCACCATGGCCAGGTGCAGGGGGGCACATAGGATCCACCCCAAGATCCTCATTAATGTCGACTGGAACATTGTGCCTGAGAGCAATGTTGTGGAGGATGCAACAGGCTATGATGATCCGTGCCACAGTCAGCGGTCCGTACTGTAAGGCCCCGCCAGTCCTATCCAGACACCTGAAGCGACTTTTGAGAACGCCAAAGGTGCGCTCAATCACTGAGTGACTGGAGGCATGGGCCTCGTTGTACCGTATCTCTGCACCTGTCCGAGGGAGACGCACAGGGGTGAGCAGCCAGGTGCGACACCCATATCCTGCATCACCTGCAGAACATAATGGTTCAATGTCACATGCGTGCTGAGCGAACAATGGAATGAAGGACATAGCAATGCAGAACTGGACAGCCGAGAGGCCATGCACACAGATATGAGGCATATGCAGTGCACACAGTAGTAGTGCAGCAGAGGCTGTCGAGGGCAGTGGCAACTGACCATGACATGCCGATAGTGGCAGAGAACACCCATGTAACCGTGACACAGGACATGTGCATGAACTGTGGCGACAAAGAGCAGTGGTGGTCGTTGTGAGGCAAGATGACGTACATTGCCAAGTAGCACACGGGGGTGCAGGGAGGCACAGGTGTGCAGGTAGGTGGATGACACGATCTGGCGCATACACAGCAGAAGCCACTGGGATATATTGCATGGGTGGTGTGGGGGAAGCAACAGGCGGTGGTGACAGTGAACCCCGACGACAGCGCCCAGGCATGCAGCAGACATGTGTAATTGGTGAAACAGCCACAGCACAACCCTTGTTGAGCCCACAGCATGGCCAGAGAGAGTAGGCCGCGTATACAGAATGACCCCATGAAGGATGGCTCAAGGCCCCCCCCCCCCGGGTGCCTCACCGACAGCCATAAAACACATGGGCTGGCCAAGTGACTGACCCCACTGGGAGACATGGGTACAATTGCCAGTGCAGTATGCCCGTGCCCAGATGTGGAGGCCATGGGCAGGTTGCATGTGTAGCTCACAGGCATGGAGGGGACACAGCATATGCAGCACGGTCGCCCCTGGACACAGTTGATCTGAATAAAGAAGGGAAAAGGCCACAGAGAAACTGAAACCACATGACCGCTGGGACACACATGTGAGAGAAAAAAAACACACATCTGAGAGAGAGATGTGTGTCACAAAACATATGTCTGTGACCAAAACACCAGTGACCCAGCATGAGGTAGTGGGCCACACCCAACAGTGTGCTCCTACAAATAACGCTGCAGGGTCAGGCAAGCAGTGGGAAATGGTGACAATGCAGTATAGACACCCACCTACAGTGGGTGTCTGTCATATATGCTGAATACTCACCCAGCAGGACGTAGTCACCATATTGACCATTCTCAAAATGGCCAAACAATGCCGAGTTCTGCAGGATATAGGAGTCATGGGCAGACCCTGGGAAACGCGGAACCACATTCAGGATACGCATAGTAGCATCACAGACAACCTGCAGATTGAGGGAATGGAAGTGTTTGCGGTTGCGGTACACAACCTCCCTGTCGCGTGGCGGGACAAGGGCAACATGTGTGCAATCTATTCCAGCAATCCTATGGAACGCTTGTGCCAGGGCCGCCCAATGTTGCCTACCATTGGGAATTGCTATGTAATCCCCAACCCGGCTGACCATGGCACGCATTACCTGGTGGAGACAGCGGGAGAAGGTGGGCCTACTCATCCCACCCACTGCTGCCACCGAGGATTGGAAACAGCCAGAGGCAAAGAAATGTAGGGCAGCCAGGAGCTTGGTCATACCCGGTATAGCATGTGACCGGGCAGTCAGGGGCTCAAGGTCAGGTCTGAGTTCCTGATAGAGCTCCCTAATGGCCCCTCTGTCCAGCCGGTAGAGGGAGAATACCTGGCCCTCACGCAGGTCCTGGAGCAGGACCCTGGGCCTGTAGAGACGCCCCAGGCGTTGGTGGAGCTCAGCACGCCGACGGCGCCGTTGGTCAGCCACAGCCGCCTGTGCAGGCCCAACAGCTGCAGGCCTGAGTTGCAGTGGCATTGCACCCATGCCCAGGGCCGCTGCCCCAGGAACAACATCTCCCTCCCCCTGGTAAAGCAACTCCGCAAGCTCGATCAAAGCAACCACTGCACCACCTGCATGTGCAGTATGAGCCATGGTGGACACAGTGTGGAGGATAGCAGGGCTAGAAATAGTGGTGTGGGCGGGGATGGACACCACATGGGTGCCACTCACCTGGGGAAAAAGAATGATCCAGATTGCAACAAATATAATATGTACCTGATTAAAGGTTCAGCGCGCGCTGTGTCGCGCGTTCCAGTAATGCAGCCGTTGATAATCATCTGCCTGTCACACTCATGTAGGTGATTCCGAGCGATGTCGCAGGGTGTATAGAAACTGCGTATCACACATGCAGCCACGCCCAGACGCCAATACAGGAATGACATAGAATGCATGTGCCCATGAGCAAGCAACGGAAGACGCGGTGCAAAGCGCGTACCACCGCATGCAATGTCAGCGCGAGGTCGTGTACGTGTGACGTTGTGGAGCATCAGTCAACGCTACAAGTACGGTGCAGATAAAAATAACCATAACAAATATGTGTACATGTGCACCAGCATTCCACACAACTAAACAACCACAAAGGGATGTGCAGGAGGAATCCATGAAAGGGCAATTACTGCCTAAACGCACACATATGATGTCACACACACATATGATGTCACTTCCTGTGCGACACAATGCGCGAAACAGGGCGCGTAGAAACGCGCCCACGGCACACGTGGCTGTGGGCGTAGGCAACGCCTCGCGAGCCACACCCTAGGATAACCTATTTGTATGATTGGAACTGTATGGCTAACCCCTTGCGCAGAGCCATACTCAACAGTATGCATGCACAGGAGACAGAGGAGATGGACCATCCACAGGACCAGCCCCCACCACAAGGAGCACCAGCCACATCTACACAGGACCAGGTTGCAGGGCCATCTGGGGTGCAGCAGGCTCCAGGTGCCCATTCAGGAGGGCGACCACGCCAGCCGAGGGTTCCTGTCCCCGCAGACAGCCGTCGCAGGGCCGTACGGTTCAGCCAGCAGGAGAATGACCTCCTGCTGGCAAACATCCTGGACCGATATGACCTGCTCTTTGGCCGGCAGAGCTCAACCTTGACCATTGCGACGCGCACAAGGGCATGGAGTGAGGTGCAGGCGGCGGTGGCAGCTGCAGAAGGCCCGCACCGCGACATTGAGAACATCCGCAAACGCTTTTGTGACATTAAGCGCCATGTAAGGGCAGAGCTGGTGCGTGAACGTCGTGGGGCACAGGGCACTGGAGGGGGCCCAGCGCACGTGGCGCAACTGACCTGGAGCGACGCCTGGCAGCTCGACTTGGGCCCATGTATGTTCACGGATTACCTGCTGCTTTGGACACGGCCCACCCACAGGCTGGTAAGGGGGAGGTGCAGATCACAAGTGGAATGTAGCACAGTCACATGGTGTGCGATGAGGCAGGGTGGGGCAGTAGGTGGCTGTTCTGGACAAGGGGGACAACAGGGACACAGGGAACACCCATTCAGGAGCTACAATGAGGGGTGTCTGTCATTGGGTGGCAGTAGGCAGTACATGCGGGACTGGGCATGGGTGTCTTAACCCCACTGACAGCAGAGGGTGTCTACATGTTGCATGGCTCACGTGGCAGGGCTGGCAGGAGCACTAGGGCCACATGGGTAAGGGGTTGGCCAACCTGGGGACACAATGCACCTGCTAGGGAATTGCTGGGTTGGGTCAAGATGAGGGCGGTGATGGCCATGGCAGGGGTGTGCGTAGGCACCCAGAGGTGGGGGGGGGGATCCCTGGGAAGGCGGACCACAGGGGACACTTGCATGGGGTGAGCACAAACGTTGTGGGCTGCCACAACAGGCATGGCCCAGACACGTGGATCATCATCACACAGATGCCTGAGGGGGTATGTGATGGGGTGGGCAGGCAGCGAGACACCACTCTGACGGATGTAACCCTGTGTCACCCAGGTGATGTCAGTGCTATCGGACATGACGGGGAGCCACATGCGGGGACAGAGATGGATCTAGCAAGCCCCGTGGACACAGGGGCCCAGGTCGTGAATGTGGCTGAGGAGGGGCAGGCTGCACCCCTGGCTGATGTGGACATGGACGTCCCCAATATGACAGATGGGGAGCCAACAGAGTCAACTGCAGGGACAGGGGATGTGCCTGAGGATGATCCAAATCAACACCGCAACGAGGCACTGGCTGCTGTTGCCAACGTAATTGCTGAAATGCAGGCCAGCTCATCGGCGGCCCATCGGGATGCAGAGGGTGAGTGTCCTATGCTGCTATGGTAGATGTGGCCCTGATCAGGTGTTGCTGTTTCCCCCAACTCACACGGTACTATGGCCTTTCTCCACAGGTATACGGCATGTACTGTGCTCCATGGCCCGCACCCAGAGGCGCCAAATGAGACTCACAAGGCGCCTGCAGAGGACCATGTCTGCCCACACCGCACATGCCGACCGCATGGCCACAGCATGTGAACGGATCGCTGTGGCGCAGGAGAGACTGGCAGCAGGGAGGGGGGCTGGAGGTCCCCATGTTGAGCAGCCGCAGGCGGCGACGCCACCAACACAAGCAGCTTCAACAGCAGCAGGGGGACGGCAGACGCCAAGGGGTGGGCGGGGACGCACAAGGGGTGGCAGGGGGAGGGCAAAATAAAGGGCCACACAGGTGGCCATTGAAGGTGACCTGTGCTCCCTGTCTTATTTGTGTCATGACAATCACCTCCCCACCCCACCCCCATCCCCTGGCCCGTGGGAAGGGCACATCACACTCCCACTGGTGTCATTCACCATTGTCGCCCCACCCCCTTCACCCATGTCCACCATGGGTATGCAGCCAATCCCATAGGCTGCAATGCTCGTCCAACATTCCCATGTCGTGGTTGCCTGCATTGTGTCCTGTGTGCCCAGGCACACCCCTGGGCCAATACGCAGTGGAACCCCCAGCCACCATTGGCCTGTGTGTTGGTGTAGATGCACTGTATGTCCTGCATGTGGAGACATATTTGCCGCTCACAGCACCCTGGACAAGCACAGTATGTACACTGCATAGGTCATGTACTCTGGTTTCTCCAGGACCAAGCAGGAAGTCAGTCCTCACTTATGGGTGACGTCGGCGCCGACGGAGCCCTCGCGGAGCAATTTTCCCCAGCTTTCAAAGAAAGCCTTTGGGAATTGCAGCGCGCATGCGCGGTAGTCTTCCCGCCCGAAGGTGCCATCTTAGCCAGTCTTCTTTTTCCGCGGAGCCCTACAGACGTCCCCGTCTTGTCCCCGCGAAAAAGTTGATTTTCCTCTGTATTTATCCTTTTTTCTTTCGGTTCGACGCCGGTCGTTTTCCCGCCCGGACTCGCGACGCCGGTCTCGAGTCCTCTAACGGTTTTTTTCGGTTTTTCTGACTTAGTCAGCTTTCGTTTTCGTTTTTTCCCTGGCAGCCCGGTCCTTTGACCTCGCAGGGGCCCTTTTTCCCCCGATGGCTGCCAGTGGCTTTAAGCGGTGTGGTCGGTGTGACCGAAATATGTCACTCACCGACTCACACGACCTTTGCCTCCGCTGCCTGGGCCCAGATCACGAGGAACTGATCTGTGGGCCCTGCAGCAAACTGTCCTCGAAGGCGTTGAGAAGTCGGCGGCATCAGCGCGAAAGAATCTTCGCCGACCCCAGCCGTACCCGGACCTCGTCGGAGGCCTCACTGTCGAAAGGCTCCAGTTCGGACCGTCGACGGAGCTCCTCCGACCGGGGTTCTCCCTCCGGGGACCATCGACGGAAGGAAAAACCCGCGAGGGCGGCGTCGGTGGACGCTCCTGGCTCCGCGAGGGCCAGGTCGCATAGCCCCGACAGCCGCCCGGGTCCTTGGAGAAGGAACACCTCCCGAAGCGACCTCGCCTGGAGTCGGAGATGCCTGCCCGGGTAAGTCCTGTTGTCCTTCTGGACTCGCCTCCGCGTCAGCCGACGTCGGGCCCGACGCCGTCGGGGCCTGAGTCGGGGGCTGCTGGGTCGCCTGAGCTCGGACTCAGGTTGACGGCCTTGGAGAGCAGATTGTCTGCCTTCATGGACCAGCAGCGGGCACTGCTCGCTGGCTTCGCTGGCGTCGCTGCCCCGACCGCCGGGACGTCGACGTCCAAGTCGACCCCGGAGACCGAGCCGATCCTCGAGTCGATGAGAACTCGAGTCGATCCTCGGTCGAGGTCGCCCTCGGCCTCCCGTTCGGGACCGAGGTCGCCGACGCCGACTCCCTCGGCGTCGGGGCGGCTGGCGCCGCACCCTGCCCGAGCCGACCCCACCGAGTCCTCGTCGGAGTCGGTCTGGGAGTCTGAGGAGGAAGAGTCACCTGATTCTTTCCGGACTCGGTGTGTCCCATCGGACTCTCCGGAGTCCGAGCCTCGGAAGCAGTCCCCCCCGGAGGATGCCCGGTTCTCGGACTTCGTTAGGGATATGGCCAAGGCTTTGGCCTTCCCTGCGGACCCCGAGGAGGAGCCTCGAGCCGAAGAGCTCGACGCCCTCCAGTATGACTCTCCCGCGAGGGAGCACTTTACTGTGCCGGTTCCTCCTATGCTGGAACGACTACTCTTCCGCATGTGGGAGAGTCCGGCCTCCTCGCCGGTCCTGAGCAAGCGGGTCGATTCTATCTATCGAGTCCGCAAGAGCCCTGGCTTTCAAAAGGCGCAGTTGCCACACCATTCCATGGTAGTGGAATCGGCCATGCATCGTCTTAAGAGCCAGAAGATGCACTCCTCGGTGCCTCCTGGAAGGGAGGCCCGTAACCTGGATGGCCTTGGCAAAAAGTGCTTCCAGGGCTCTATGCTCGCCTGTCGTGTCCAGACTTACCAGCTCTACATGGGCATGTATCTCAGGGATCTGGCTAAAGAGCTAGCCGGCTTCTCCGCTGGTTTGTCCGAGGAACCCTTGCGGAGGTTCCTAGCCTTGTCCACTGGTATTCGGGAATGCTCAAAGTTCATGTCCCGAGCAGCCTATGATGGCTTTGAAGCCTCGGCTCGAGTAGCCGCAGCCGGCATCGGTGCCCGCCGACAGGCTTGGCTTCAGTCGTCCGACCTTGAGCCCTGGGTACAGGACAAGTTGGTCGATGTCCCCTGCCGAGGCGAAAACCTCTTTGGCAAGCCCATGGCGGAAAAGGCTGCACAAATTGAGACTGAGACTCTCACCAGGACCAGGCTTTCTAGGAAGACCTCCGCCCCTTCCCAGAAAAAGAAGGGCTCGGGAAAAAAGACCTTTTACCCGAGGAAGGCGGCTGCCTACAAACAATACCCCCATTATCAGGCCCCTGCAGCTCCCCAACAGGGCCAGCAGGCCAAGGGACGGGGTAACGGGTCCCGTAGGCAGCAAGCCCCCAAGCCTGCGCCACCAGCCCCTGCTCAGCAGGGTGGGGGTTTTTGACTCGCTCAGCATAGCCTCTCCCCCCCCGCTGGTTCCCCCCAGCACCGGAGGCCGGCTGGTTCACTTCGCCGACAGGTGGTCCAGCATCACCGCAGATGCCTGGGTGCTTCAGGTCGTGCGAGAGGGCTACCTTCTCCACTTCCATCAGGTCCCTCCCTCCTATTTTCCGGGAGAGCCTCCGCGCCCCCCTCTGCACAGGGAGTTGCTCCTTCAGGAGTTAGCAGGTCTTCTGCAGGATCAGGCGGTGGAACCGGTGCCACACCACCTGAGAGGTCAGGGCTTCTATTCAAGGTATTTTCTGATACCAAAGAGAACAGGAGGCCTCCGACCCATCCTGGACTTGCGCAACCTCAACAAGTTCCTTGTGCGGGAGAAGTTCAAAATGCTTACCCTTGGAATCCTTCTGCCCTACCTCCAGCAGGGAGATTGGCTATGCTCCTTGGATCTAAAGGATGCTTACACGCACATCCTCATCCACCCAAGCCACCGCCAATACCTAAGGTTTGTGGTGGCAGGAAATCATTACCAGTACAGAGTACTGCCCTTCGGCCTGTCCTCCGCACCGCGAGTCTTCACAAAATGTCTCGCGGTCGTGGCGGCCCATCTCCGGCTTCACGGCCTCTATGTTTTTCCGTACCTCGACGACTGGCTCATCAGAGCAGCATCCGCTCGGGAGGTCACCACCGCCACGTGCCGCACGGTGACTCTGCTGCAGCACTTGGGCTTTGTCATCAACTTCGCAAAGTCCACTTTGCTCCCCTCACAGGATCTCGAGTTCATCGGCGCAAGGCTGCACACCCCTCAGGCGCGAGCGTACCTACCGCTCGACAGGGCTCAGCGGCTCATGGACCTAGCCGACCGCTTTCGCAGCCAGCCCCTGGTCTCCGCCAGGCGCTTCCTGAGACTGCTCGGCCATATGGCTTCCACCGTCCATGTGACCCCCAATGCCCGCCTGAATATGCGGCCTGCTCAGTGGTGTCTCCGCCAGCAGTGGCGACAGGCCACGGACGGCCTAGCAGACCTGGTGCGCGTCTCCGAGCCGCTGGTCTCGTCTATCCGGTGGTGGCTCCGGCAGCCGAACCTGGTATTGGGAATGCCTTTCCAGTCACCTCAGCCGACCCGGGTGCTGACCACCGATGCATCCCTCCTGGGCTGGGGAGCCCATTGCCAAGAGGCACGTACTCAGGGCCTCTGGACCAAGTGGGAGTCTGCTCAGCAGATCAACTTCCTGGAGCTCAGGGCGATCCGCCTAGCTCTCAAGGCCTTCTCCCACCTGACCTCCCAACAGTCCGTCCTTGTCCAGACGGACAATCAAGTTGCCATGTTCTACGTGAACAAGCAGGGGGGCACGGGCTCCTTCCTCCTCTGCCGGGAGGCACAGAAGCTCTGCTCTTGGGCCGTCAGTCACGGCATTCTCCTCAAGGCAGTTTATCTCCCGGGCCAAGAAAATTGCCTGGCGGACAAACTCAGCAGGGTCCTCCAGCCGCACGAGTGGCGTCTGGACCCCTTGATCGTTCAGAAGCTCTTCCTCAGGTGGGGCCTCCCCACAGTGGATCTCTTTGCCAGTCCTCACAACCGGCAGCTTCCTCGCTTCTGCTCTCGTCAGCCTCACCCCCTTCGGGTGGCGGCGGACGCCTTTCTGATCTCATGGTCGGGGAGCCTTCTGTACGCTTTCCCTCCCATCCCGTTAGTCTCTCGGACCCTTTTCAAGGTTCTCCGAGACAAAGCTTTCATGATCCTGGTGGCCCCTCGCTGGCCCAGGCAGCCGTGGTTTCCGCTCTTGCTGCAACTGGCGGTGGAGGATCCAATCCCTCTGGGGGTGCAACCGGATCTCCTCACCCAGGATCAGGGGTCCCTACTGCACCCCAACCTCAGGTCTCTCAACCTCATGGCCTGGCTGCTGAGAGGGTAGTCCTTGCTCCTCTCCTCTTGCCGGCAGAGGTGGAGGAGGTCGTCTTGGCTTCGCGACGGCCTTCTACCCGCAAATGCTACGCCCTTAAATGGCGTCGCTTTGCAGTCTGGTGTACCCAACAGTCTCAGGATCCCTTCTCCTGCCCGGTGTCGGTGATCTTACAGTACTTGCTACACCTCTCTAATCTGGGACTTAAGTCCAACTCCGTCAAAGTTCACCTCAGTGCTCTTTCCGCACATCATGTGCCAGTGGACGGCAGACCTCTCTCCAACGACCCTCTCGTAGCGAGGTTTCTCCGAGGTCTCCTACTACTTAAACCACCTCTGCGCCCGCCAGCGCCTGACTGGGACCTGAATGTGGTTTTACAGCGGATCACCTGTCCGCCTTTTGAACCTATGGCTACCTGCTCTCTCCGTTTTCTGTCTTGGAAAACGCTGTTCTTGATAGCCCTCACTTCCGCTAGGCGCGTAAGTGAATTACAGGCCCTCGTGTCTGATCCCCCTACACTCGGTTCTACAAGAATAGGGTAGTCCTACGGACTCACCCAAAGTTTCTGCCTAAAGTGGTCTCCCCTTTTCACTTGAATCAGGAGGTGGTACTTCCAACCTTCTTTCCCAGACCACACTCCAGCCGAGCTGAGACGGTCCTCCATACCCTGGACTGTAGAAGGGCGTTGAACTTCTACCTTGACCGTACGCGGGAGCACCGTAAAGCTGCGCAGCTTTTTGTGTCCTTTGACCCCAATAAATTGGGGCTCCCGGTCTCCAAGCGTACTCTGTCCATCTGGGTTGCGGACTGTATCTCTTGGGCTTATGGGGCAGCCGGACTCGCCTTAGAAAGTCGAGTCACGGCTCATTGCGTTCGGGCAAAGGCCACGTCAGTGGCTTACCTCCGCTCTGTTCCGCTGGCAGACATCTGCCGGGCCGCTACTTGGTCTTCGAGCCAGACTTTTGCGGTCCATTACTGTCTCGAGAGGGAGTCCCGTAGGGACAGTGCTTTCGGACAGGCAGTCCTCCGTAATCTCTTTGAGGTCTGAGCAACTCCTACCCTCCATCCCGGATGTGGGCTACCGGTGGGTGATAATTCAGCGAAGATTCTATCCTTCTGTGCTGCTGAGCTAGAGGGAGCTCATTTTTGTGCTTAGGGTCTCCGGTAGCCTTGAGCTTGGGAGTCCCATAAGTGAAGACTGACTTCCTGCTTGGTCCTGGAGAAAGCGTAGTTACTCACCTGTAACAGGTGTTCTCCAGGAGCAGCAGGAATCAGTCCTCACTACCCTCCCTCCTCCCCTTGGAGTTGCAATCGTCTGCTTATGTTCTTTTTGCAAATTTTTATGCTGTCTTTTTAGCTATGTCATCTGACTGGCTAAGATGGCACCTTCGGGCGGGAAGACTACCGCGCATGCGCGCTGCAATTCCCAAAGGCTTTCTTTGAAAGCTGGGGAAAATTGCTCCGCGAGGGCTCCGTCGGCGCCGACGTCACCCATAAGTGAGGACTGATTCCTGCTGCTCCTGGAGAACACCTGTTACAGGTGAGTAACTACGCTTTACATGCGCCCACAAACATCCACCTTGTCTCAACCGTCACACATGTGCACTGTGGATCCCTGGGCACAGGCATGCATGCTCCAGCACCTTTGAGTCAACCCCTGGTAATGGCTACCCGTCACCCTGTGAACCAGTGGCCGCAATATACACCTACACCCCCTTGCCACCCATCATGGCACATCCCAATAACACATTGGTTTCCAGGACCGACATCCTGCAACTGTCACCTGTCGCACCATCCACACCCCAGCCCACACCATCCACAGCCACACCACAGTGTGCCACCCCTCTGGCCATCATCCCGCTGAGCCCCTGTCCCGACCCTCTGCTGTGTGCACCCCCCGACCCCCACACCCCTTTGAGTGCCCCCACCGATGGCCCAATGTACTCCACCGACAATATGCTCCTGCACCCCCTGGGCCCAGCAAGTACACCCATAACAACATACAGCATGCTGGTCATATGTCTCGCAGCGGATCATTGGACCATCCTGTACCATCCACCATGTCCACCCTGCATGCTGGTACACGTGCCTGACATATTGACAGTTGTTGCCAGGCCCTACACAGTCACACCTAGCAAAACACGCTCAGCTCCCTCCCCCCCCCTCAGGCGCCAGCTTCAGGAGCCCCTGCGGTGCACACTATGTGGTTCCCTCCCCTCCCCACCGCCACGCATACACCTCAGCCGTCCTGCACTTGCCAAGACAGGCCAACAATATGGGGACATGCTGTATAGGACACAAAGGCCACCCGCTCCACACCGCCATATGTATCATTGTCACTCTGTGCTGTGTGTACCACAGGGACCCACACATATGCTGTTGCACGTTGTCAGACGGCTGCCTGGGTGAGAATCTTCACAGTCTTTGCAAGTGCATATCTCTATATGATTTGCAAGGTATTGTGGGCAATGTAGTTCATTCACACAAGACACAGCTGCTGACAATAATTTAGTTGTGCTCTTGGGTAAAGCCAATAAGATATTTATTTATGGGGTTATTTCTCCCAACACAGATATGCTTGGTAGCACATAAATTAGGTTACTTGCTTTCAGTGTTAACTTGGAAAAACAAAGTTAAAATCAGGAAAACAACAAATGAAAGGTTACAAAGCAAGAAACAAACTGTTCTTTTCAGGTTAACCTCTGATTACTTCCCACATAGATACAGAAGTGATTCTCTCCTAGCTCACAAGCAATTAGGTAAGGCTTAATTGCTAGCAGTTACCAGCTTACACCCCTTAGCTGGCTTGCCTTCCACTGTGTGGGTCAAATCCTGCTTCAGGAGCTTTCTGAGTAGATTAAAGAACAAATTTGTATGTCTTTGTGATGGTTGCTGTACTTTATAACAGAAAGTTACCAACGGAGTTTAGATAGAGAGCAGTCCATATAAACAGGATCCTCATCTGCTATTATTCCCCCTTGTCCAACAAGCATGGGTTCAATATCATGGATTGGCACAGATGACTCTCTCAATGGAGCATTTTCAGGAGAATACTTGTTTCCCTGCTGTCTTTCAAGGTTATAGCTAGGGCATAGATCAGTGTTCATACCTGAGCTGCCATTGATGTTAGAGTTCCTCTCTATATAACCTGGCCAGTATGTAGTCCAGTTCTTATGTCCAGCCTTCCAATCCAGATCCCTGGACACTGGATCCCTATTCACATACCTTCTGGCATAGGTCGTAGGGTCCCTTCTACGTGCAGCCGTCTCCCTCACAGGTAGCGTCTGGTGATTCCTAGCTCTGCAGCACCATTCCTCTGGCTTTCCACAATCCAATGGTGTATGCTGGCCCTTGAAATGCCTCCCAGTATACGTACTGCTTTTGACTCTTCCAGACCTCTCAAAAGCTTTTCTCCTCTTTCTTCCAGAGGGTCTCTTTCCCTCTCTGTCCGTCCGGTTTGGCTTCTGCTTCTGATGATCCGTCAGATGAAACTGATGATCACACTCAAGCTGATTCTCAGGATACTGAGGACAATTCTCTGGATATCCAAGGTGATCATGAAGATCATGAAGATGGTCATCTGTAGAATAAACTCTACTCTTATTCTGCTTAGATGAGTGCTCCTCCCTAATACAGCGCAGCTGTGCTGAATCAGGCCCTGCCCTTTGAGATGCGTGCTTAGGGATTACCTCATAGCCCTCCTGATTGAACACACGTTTCCCCACCAGCTCCTCTAATGGCTGTTGGAAACCTGGTGCATTCCGGTACTGGTAGTCTTTTATGGGAAAATTCCGTTTTCTTATTTCTACCAGAACTGACAGGTTGCTTGTTCAGAGTCACTTCACCTTTTCTATAGCTCCTTCCTGAGCTATGATAAGCTTCCTTATCACAACGTCACTCATGCACGCCACTCTCCACCCCTCTCGTGGGGCCACCCTCGCAGCAACGTAATTGTGACATGTCTGTGGGGGTGCTCTCGGCATAGACCTTACCTGTTCCACATCCCCCCTTGCCTCTCATTGTGAACACAGCCACACCCATCACTCGCACATCACTGTCACCTAGCAATGAGGGACATCTGACCACATGGTAGATATGTTTAACATTAATATTCTTTAACTATTTGAGTATGAAACATATGTACAGTATTTACATGAGGCCACACATGGGCCATGCGTCTAAAATACTATCTGATGGCAGTTGACAACAGCATGGCCAACCACGCCTGCTAGGAAAAACATCTTTTGCCACGCTCATCCCTGTGCCCCTTGTCATGTACAAGCAATGGCACGGTCCATCACAGGGCGGGTGTGCTATGTGTGTCCACACATTACACACCCTGGGGACCCCTGTCGGATGGTGGCTGACCGTGTGCGGCACAGGCAGGGCGCTCATCCTGCTCCCGCAGACGGTCAGCTAACATGGACAGGGTCGCCAGCACCTGCCCCTGGATTAGTGCGAACTGCCTCTGGGCTTGTGCCTGGGCACGCACAGCTGCAGCCAGGCGCAGGCCGCACATACAGCCGCACAGACACATGTCTCCCCGTGTCTGTGTGGCTGCATGCACGGCAGACCTGCCAGCAGCCATGTGTGGCAGGCACACGTCCAGAGGGCGGGCCTCGCCTTGATCAAGGGGCAGGTGGCTGGTGCCCCCAGTGCCCTGTGGCGGAGCGTGCCATTGGGAACCAGTCACACCCCCCCCCCCGCCATACACACCCTCCTGCCCCCCTGGCTCCAATGCCCTCACCACATCCCCCTCCACCTCCCCCTCCCTCTCCCTGCCACCCACCTCCTCCCTCTCCCCTCCCCTCTTACCCACCTCCTCCACCCATTCATTTTCCACATCCCCCTGCTCCTCAGGAGGACTTGCCATGGGAGCCTCATCCTCCTCATCCCCTCCCATATGGGCATCCCCCTCGTCCCCTTCCTCTCCCTCGTGGGGGTGCACCCGCATGGCCTCCTTCTTCATCCTCTAGGGCCACATTTGCTCTGCCGACCTCCGGTCCCACATTCTCTGGGTCCCCCTCCAGGCCCACACCGTCATCCGGTTCTTCCGGCCGCTCCTCCTCCAGGTCTGCACGTGCATCAGCTGTGGGAGAGGTAACACATGTCATCCCCTGGGTGAACATCATATGCCTCAGTCACAATGGACCTGTGGTTCCACCACTCGGTGCCCTACAAGGCCATGTGACGGTACTCACCATTCTGCTGGTCCATCCGCTCACGCTGTACCCTTGCCACGAATCTGGGGTACCGGGCCCGTAGCTCCCTGGCCTTCTTGCGCAGGTCCTCCACCTGTAGGGGTGACACCAAACATTGCCCTTAGCTAACGCTGGGACAAGTTGGGGTCCCCTGCCTCTGCAGCTGACCCTCACACTTCATAAAACACGCGCCTGCCCCTATTGCGTGAGACTCTCATGCCCCCTGCGTTCACAGGCAACAGCCCCATGTGTGGACCACACACACGCCTCTCAGGTATGTGCCCTGTATGTGCACCCCATGTAAATGACACATCACAGCTCTGTGTGCCACCAACACACATATGCCAGTGCCATGCAGCCACTGTTGGTGGGGGTGGTTGTCACCTGCAGTGCTCCCTGCAACCCCTTTGGCCTGTGTTTTGCAATTTGTGATCCCATACATGGCCTGTTTTCAAGGGCAACGGGATGGTGCAGGGAACCCCTCTTGGAGACTGCATCATCCCTGGGGCTGTTGTTTGTCGCTCTGTGATCACACAGGGCACCTGCTGACAGTGGCTAGGGATGGGGAGGGGTGCCCTTATTTTGGGCCTGCATCTGTTGGAAGCTGTGCCTTTTCCTTTTGTGATCACACAAGGCACCTGCTGGCAGTGGCCAGGGATGGGGAGGGGTGCCCTTACTTTGGGCACCCCTCTGTTTGAGACTGTGATATTTCTTTTTGTGATCAAACAGGGCACCTGCTGACAGTGGCTAGGGATGGGGAGGGGTGCCCTTATTTTGGGCCTGCATCTGTTGAAAGCTGTGCCTTTTCCTTTTGTGATCACACAGGGCTCCAGCTGACAGTGGCTAGGGATGGGGAGGGGTGCCCTTATTTTGGGCCTGCATCTGTTGGAAGCTGTGCCTTTTCCTTTTGTGATCACATAGGGCACCTGCTGACAGTGGCTAGGGATGGGGAGGGGTGCCCTTATTTTGGGCCTGCATCTGTTGGAAGCTGTGCCTTTTCCTTTTGTGATCACACAAGGCACCTGCTGGCAGTGGCCAGGGATGGGGAGGGGTGCCCTTACTTTGGCCACCCCTCTGTTTGAGACTGTGATATTTCGTTTTGTGATCAAACAGGGCACCTGCTGACAGTGGCTAGGGATGGGGAGGGGTGCCCTTATTTTGGGCCTGCATCTGTTGGAAGCTGTGCCTTTTCCTTTTGTGATCACACAGGGCTCCAGCTGGCAGTGGCCAGGGATGGGGAGGGGTGCCCTTACTTTGGCCACCCCTCTGTTTGAGACTGTGATATTTCTTTTTGTGATCAAACAGGGCACCTGCTGACAGTGGCTAGGGATGGGGAGGGGTGCCCTTATTTTGGGCCTGCATCTGTTGGAAGCTGTGCCTTTTCCTTTTGTGATCACACAGGGCTCCAGCTGGCAGTGGCCAGGGATGGGGAGGGGTGCCCTTACTTTGGGCACCCCTCTGTTTGAGACTGTGATATTTCTTTTTGTGATCAAACAGGGCACCTGCTGACAGTGGCTAGGGATGGGGAGGGGTGCCCTTATTTTGGGCCTGCATCTGTTGGAAGCTGTGCCTTTTCATAAGAACATAAGACATGCCATACTGGGTCAGACCGAGGTCCATCAAGCCCAGTATCCTGTTTCTAACAGTGGCCAATCTAGGTCATACGTACCTAGCAGTTTCCCCAAAAGACACAAGTTCCACAATGCTTGTACTGGGTCAAGCATTGATATCCTGGGTCCCTTTTTAATAGTGGTTTATGGACCTTTTCCATTTGTGATCACATAAGGCTCCAGCTGACAGTGGGCAGGGGTGGGGAGGGGGCCCTCATTTGGGGCCTGCAGCATCGGCGGATGTATTTTGAACATGTGTTGTTTAAAAGAGACATGGTGCAGACCCCTTCCTTTCCTGTTGGCCTGAGAGGTGGGACTGGGGTGTCTTGTGGATGGGGGACATCCCTGGCCTGCAAAGGTGCCCTATACCATACCTCTGTGATCCGTGATGCACTTCTGCCATGGTTGCAGCTACCCCCTGGGGCAGGGGTGTCTTTTTCTGTGGTGTGTGGCAGACGTTGCTAGTCGCAGGATGTGTCAGCGCCTGCTATCCCCTGTCAGTGCATTGTGTCTTTGTGCTGTGGTTACTGGGTGTGTTTTGTTTTGTCTCATCATTTGGGGTACTTGTCCCCATGCACTTACCTCACGTGGGTAGTCTGAGCTCCTGTTGAACCGATGGGCCAGGCGCTCCCAGGCCCTCCTGACCCTTCCCAGGTTCTGTCTCCTTGATGAGCCAGGGAAGAGCCTCTGCTGGCAGAGGCAGAACAGCTCAGTTAGGTGGTAGATGTCCCTCTGGCTGAAAGGAGGCTTCCTTGACATGGCTGCCATTTTTTCAGACTGTTTGTGCTGCGCAGCCACGTGCGTTGCTGGGGGCGTAGCCACGTGCGTTGCTGGGGGCGTAGCCAAGTGCGTACGTGCGTACGTTGCTGCGGACGTTACTCGTAAGATGTACAAACACAAAGCACTAAGGTAGACCTGCAGCACAATGGTTACGTTATTGACCGCTGGTACAGGCAGCATGGGTTCGAGTACCCAGTGTGTCTAATGCAGACAGCTGTTGCAGGCATTAGCCTGTACATTACAGAGGAAATAAGGCTTGTTTTTCAGTACATTGAGTATGGGTGCCTAGCGCGTGCGTTGGTACGTGGGTAGCGCCGTGCGTAGCTGCGCGCGTAGCATCGTGCGTGGGTACGTGAGGTTTTACCAGTAGGGGCATTTTATATATTGCAGACTTTGTAGGGTGTCTTGCACCTCTACATTATGTTATCAGATATACGTGTGATGGGCCATGGTTTATCAGAGCCTGTGAGCTGGTGCTGCGGTTTCACAGGGTTGGAATGTGCCAATCACCCCCATGATGCACTGCACATGCAAATCAGTTGCCCACACATACACACCATGGGGAATGCACCCCCACAGCAACTCGGCCTAGTAGGGGGAACTGACCATGTGCACCCCCACAGCACATCGGCCTGATAGGGGGTACTGACCGTGTGTTGTACTGGCACAGAGTGGCTACACACCGTCACATTGTGCGTGTACTGTGCTCACCCTGAGGGTGCAGTGAGCCGTCCAGCACTAGGTCTACAGCACCGTCCATGGCTGAAAGAGTCCATGGTGCAGGTCCAAAGCAGTGTTACTGTGTGAGATAGGTAGTTTCTGCAGGACCACCTTGGACATTTCTATCTGTTTCAGGCAGGTGTAGCCCCATGCACCACCACCCCCGTCCCCCAGGGCAGCAAACAGGGTCACCTATCAGAAGAGCCACATTCTATCTCCCTGCAAAGGTGGCAGTAGAGGGGAACATTAACCCTAGTCCTGCTGAGGAGCAGACACCCCACAGGGCAGTCAATGCAGCTCTGTACACAGCCATAACACAATAGCAAACAGACATTAGGCCTGGATATGGTATGCTGCTCCCCACCACTATCTGATATTCCCCTGGTGCAAGCCACTGCACCTTGCAAGCCACTCCATCACATCACCTACCAGCTGCAAACAGGCTGCTAGTGCGCAGTGGAGCTGCCTGCACCCAGAACCGGGATGCCAGCATACACAGCAAGCAGATACATCAGTGACTGGGCCCCAAAAGGAAACCCATATTTATCACATGAGAGAAATACTAGATAGCACCATGGGAGTGCCTAGCCATGCTGTAGTCACTGCACAGTCAGGGTGAGAGTGAGCTCTCAGCAGGATATACTGAGGTCACCCTGTCTGGGTAGGTGGTGGCCAGCCACTACAATGTGCCTGTCACTGCCCTATACCCTATGCAGATGCACCCTGGACAGGCCACCCTGTCCGGCCTATACCCATGGTACCTTGCTCCTCATTATGCACATTGGCAGCCCAATACCGGCAACATTGCTGGCAGCGTGGACTGTGGAAGGTGTTTGCAGCCACCACACACTGGATAGACAGACAGCCACCCCCACACCTATGCCAGCATTGTGCTACTATAGAGGTGGCCAGCAGCCATAGCCACCACACCAGTACTGGGCATAGTACACGCATGGATATGGTACACAAGGCTTTTGGGGGGTCACTCACAAGGGTGGTGAACACTGTCAGTGTCCAGACCTGCAGCAAACACCGCAGACATCAGAATGATTGTTATGGTGGAGCTCAATGAGCGAACTGTGCTTGCCGTAGGGATTGGTATCTGCCAGTTATCATGGGGAACGTTTGATAGCTCTGTACCATATACCCAGGTGTAGGGTGGCATTGCTACGGTATGCAACTGCTAGTATTGGGAGATACAGGCAGGGCCCAATGTCTTGCCTCTCCAGGGGGCATTGGCCAATTAGGGCCTATGGGTGGGTGGGTGGCCCTGTTGGCTGCTGCTTTACAGCATAGTTCCCCAACTCCAGTCCTGCTGTTCCACACACTGTTCGGGTTTTCATGCTGTCCCTCATAACTATGCACGAGCTGCATCTGCGTACCATGGGGGCGGTGCATAGATATGCAGCACAGGCATCTTTATTAGGGGCAGCATGAGGACGGAATGGTGTGGGGCCCTCCCGGACTGCATTTGAGGGACTCTGCTTTAGGTAATGTGCCTGTTTCTGGTGTCTGTGTTTGGTGTGGTAAAATATAGGCCTTGCGTATGTTCTCTGCACTAATGGAGTGTCTTTACTATCACTGTTTAGTGGTGGGTAAAACTATGGGGACTGGGTTTGCAGGTGCCCCAGCTGAGATTTGAACTTGTGACCCTCTGGTCTTACAGGCACTGGCTGTGTCTGTTGCACCACACTGTGGCCACAGAGACAGTGCAGTCCCTGGAGTTAGTTAAACCTGCCTGACGAGTCAGAAACCCTGCTCTGCAACAGGTTTACTGTGGCCTCATTTACCTTGTATGCAGACAAAGGTGCACATAAACCTCAGAAAAGACCTCAGAAAAGGGGCACACACCCATAACCAAGCTAGGCAACAATGAAATCATTGGGAAACATTACACCACACGCCCAGGACAGCTCCATTACAATGTAATGCTCTTTGAAAGGGTCTGCGGTGCGTAGACCCTTCCACACATCATTTCCTTTTATTTTGGTGCTTTCCAGGGAGTGTTGTTCCTTGTTGCCCATTGCTATCACTGTGGCCCAGCTGTATTCTGCTTTTTAAAATGTTTCTTGTGGTCATTTTTAACGTTTTATGTGCAATTTTGTTCTGGGCACATGTATCACACTGCTCACGTTTTGTGGGTTTCCCCGGTTTTTCTGTACATTGCTGACGGAAATGGTTTCTCTTCCCTTTAAATGCCTTTAACGACAGGTTTTCATTCGCGTTGGAATTGAGCTCTGAAAGACAGCGCGTTAGTATGAGGGGAGCCTCTCCCCGCCCACTCTCCGCCCATTGACCCCTTCTCTCCGCCCACTCTCCACCTTCTGCGCTGTTTTAACGCGCCGCGGAGCTTTACGATCGTTAACTACGGTTAACGCGCGTAGTATGACGTTAACGGTCGTTAGCGCGTCGGTACGCGCGTTATACGGCACTTACGGTCGTTAACGTCGTATAACACGCGTTAGTCACGTTTAACGCACTTTAGTAAACATCCCCCTAATTGTTAATAAAAAAAAATAAAAAAGGAAGAAAAAGGGGTGTATATGTATTCCAGATATCCACCCACTTTATGAAAGAGTATCCGGAATGTCTTTTGAATATCTGCTTCCTAAACTGTAAGATTTAAAGTAATTTCTTTTGCAGAGACATTCTTCAGCTTAAATGCTGATTACGGCTGGCAGTTAGTTTCCATGCTAAGTAATTTCATTCCAGTCATACGTAACCGATATGTGGCCGTCATGTTAGGAGCCATAGTTCTTTCTGTTGGGATTGTTGTTATAACATGTTGCAAAATAATAGTTTTATATTTTAAGGACTTTATCTAAACTGTTCCTATTTAGAATGAGCACACACATCCATTATGTTTAGTTCATAAGAAAATGCAGCCTGACTGCCCGCCCCCTCTGTCTGTTGTCAAATACGTCACCATGGTGGGAGGGGGGGGTCAGAGTCCACGCAGATTTTGTTGAAATGTATGACTAGGAATTTTAGCAAGGGCTTTGCTGGAGATTACAGACTTAAAATGTCTCCGTCCCTTTTAGAAATGCTCTGTGAAAGGGGGTGGCCAGTGTTAGCTACTTCATGTCCCCGTAGTTTCCCGTGTTCATCAGATTGTGCAAAAAATGTTCCCTGATCAGTTCCCCTACGTAGATTACTGGTTAAATGTTTGTGAGAAAAAACCCTCCTGGATAAAGCGTTGCTATGAGAAACAAGGTAGGAGATTAGTAGCAAACACAAGGGAGGGGGCCCGGAAGTTTGAAAAAAAAACCAACCAAAACCCTGCCCGTTTATTATCTTTGTGGGCCAGTTCCCTCAGCTCTGCCACCACCCCAGGCAGAGCCTAGGGCAGGGGACACCTCCTTGCAGATGTACCCTAAGTAGTTCACCAGCCACCTCCGCAGCAGGAGGACGTACACCCCCTCTTGTCCGAAAGCCCCGGCACAGTTTAAAGTACTCCGAGTGGGCCACAGTCCACCGATGACACTACAAGCAGGGATTCATTTGCCAGTTCAGGGTCACTCACAGCTAGCGCCCAAGAACATGAAGTTGAACCCAGACAGTCCCGATTGCCGTATACCTTCAGAAGTACAACTACCAGTAAAAGGGAGGGTCACGTTATCCCATTGCGCCAGGTCCAGGGATAGATATGAAAACCCATATATCCAACATAGTCAGAGCCGTATACTTCAAAATCCGGTCACTCAGACACCTGCAATCCCTTCTAAGCACTGAAGACTTCCGGACAATATACCAAGCACTTATCTTACCACACTTTGACTTTGCCAACGCTATTCTCCAAGGTCTCCCTCAATCATCTCTAAATCCGTTGCAACTTGCCATGAATGCCGCAGCCAGAATCTTAGTAGGAGCAGCAAGATGCGACCATATAACGCCTATCCTAATACAACTTCATTGGCTCCCCGTTCAAGGAAGGCTTACATTCAAATCTTTGTTACTCACCTTCAAATCTATCCATGGCATCACCTCCCCCTCTTTAACCAACATCATCCAGCCAGCTCCTCCCAACAGAACAAGGAGAACCCCATCTACAAATGTGCTAGTAATTCCAAAGGCTTCAACAAAGTACACAACCGCAACATCTAACAGGGCATTTAGTATCTATGCCCCAAAATGTTGGAACGCATTACCACCAGGCATCCGTGCAATTACTGACCTATCAAAATTCAGAAAGGCTCTCAAATCCCATTTATTTACTCAATACTACCAGATTAACCCTACCACTACATAAGTGCCTCTCCCTCACCCCCTCAAGTTAATATATCAACTCCATTGTACACATGTTCACACTGAATTCCCAATACTCGGTCTCATTGTACATATGTAAGTAATTTAGTTTGCATTCCCCGTTTATCCAAGTTATTACTCCTGTTCTATGTAAAGCATAAACATGTTATCCAAGTTGTTTTCTCCTGTTCTATGTGAAGCCAAACAGTTTGTTATGGTCATTTGGTTGTATGTAAACCGCGCTGACAATAGTGCGGTATATAAGAAATTGTAATAAATAAATAATAAATAATAAATACCCACCCTTAATACCGAAAGCCAGCTGACCAGCCTTGTTTCTGCCACTGATTTACTGAACTGAAAGCTGCATTATGCCTCCTACACTGAGAAACCTTAGGATTTGATTGAACTAATGAACAGTATTATGCAGACCCATCAGCCTTGATAACCCCAAGTGGGATCCAAATAGTGCAGGCAGCCCTCACTATATATCCCATGCGATCCAGCAGCCCAGGAGAATTTGTATATGGTAGATGCAGTTTTTGTCAGTCAGTACTGGGAGGAGTGGCCTAGTGGTTAGGACAAGGTACTTCACGCCGGAGGGCCGGGGGTTCAAGTCCCACCTGGGGACAGCAATCTCAGGCCGGAGGGACTGGGATTTCTAGTCCTATAGGTACTCCTTGTGGTCTTGGGCAAGCCACTTAACCCTCCATTGCCCATGTTCCCTGTAAGTATTAGCGTATGTGTGTCATATCCCCTCGTGTTAAATGTATCTCCCAATTGACCGCTTTGACCTGGTGAAAAGCGGGATATAAATACAGCTAAATAAATAAATAAATAAGCTAAATAAATAAAACAGAAATTGCAGAAACTGGATTTGTGGGTATGAATACAGCACAGTTAATGGAAGTTGCTCAGAAAGTTTTTGTGAATTGTGGAAATGAATGTGACAGAAAAAGTGAATGTAAGATAAAGAAGAAAGCAGATCTTCTTGCTGATACTTTAGTTGAATGACGTGGAGGAGGTTTTCCTAATCGAAGGAGCAGAGGAAGTGAAAGGGGTCGTGAAAATGATCGGCCCCCTCTGGGTGCGAATCAGTGCGCCCATTGCAGAGAAGAAGGACATTAGAGAAGTGAATACCCGCATCTTGACTCCACCCCCAGGAAGGGAGGGGGGAGCACTTGAAGAACAGGAGGTGGATTTTAGAGTCATGAAAGAATAAACCGAGCACAGTGTTCCAGCAAGAGAGGGAAGCAGCTATAGAGTGAGTGGCAGCCGAAGAGGGCTACAGCATGGATGAAGACTAGGCCAGACCGGGCTCCACGTTTCCCTGGGTCCCCAGGAGCCTATGGTCAGTCTGAAAATAGGGGACCAATATATGGACTTTATGGGGGATACAGGAGTAGAATACAAAAGCCAGTAGCCCCTTTGTTTTCTCGATGCATCACCATTGTCAGAGCTACTGGGGCTAACGCCACAAGGCCTTTCCTGCAGAACCGCATGTGTGAACTAGGGGGGCAGAAAATAACGCACAAGTTCTTGTATATGCCTGAATGCCCTATTCCACTTTTGGGCTGAGATCTGCTTGCAAAGCTCCAGGCACAAATATCCTTTGCTGAAGGGGGAGAAATGAAAATGACTGTGAACCCAAAGCCTGCTGGAATGATGGTGCTGACTGTTCCCCGAGAAGAAGAGTAGCGGTTCTATAGTGCATCTCCAATCAAGCCAGCTAGTTCCTGTATACCCACCAACCTTATAGCCCCACCTGAAGTATGGGCAGAAGATAATCCACCTGACCTAGCGAAGAACATAGTCCCTGTCATTGTCACCCTCAAGCCAGGAGTGGAACCAGTGCATGTGAAGCAGTATCCTCTTCCCCGACCAGCTAATGAAACTGTTGAAGTATGGACTTCTCAAGGAGTGCCAGTCACCTTGGAACACCCCCTTCTCCCAGTTAAGAAACCTGGGACAGGGGATTACCGCCCAGTACAAGATCTGAGGCGAGTGAATGATGCAGCTGAAACTATGCACCCAGTGGTACCAAATCCTTATATTCTCTTGGGACTGATCCCCGCTGAGGCTACTCATTTCACTGTCCTGGACCTGAAAGATGCCTTTTTCTGCATACGCTTAGCCCCCCACCAGTCAACTTTTATTTGCTTTTGAATGGCAAGACCCCGCAACAGGAAGGCGGGGCCAACTCACCTGGACTCGATTACCCCAAGGATTTAAGAATTCACCTACTCTCTTCAGTGCTGCTTTAAATCAGGATCTTTCAAGCTACTATGTGAACCCAGGAGAAAGGGTTCTTCTCCAGTTTGTGGACAATTTGCTCATAACCACCATCTCAGAAAGTGAATGTCTACAAGCCACCAGTGAACTCTTGCACCTTTTTAATGAGGCTGGATACAAACTCTCAAGAGCCAAGGCGCAATTATGTCAAACAAGTTAAATACCTAGGATTCCAGTTGTCCAGTGGAATTCGACGCCTGGGACCAGAACGCAAAGAAGCTGTATGCAGTATTCCTACTCCAACCACCATGAGGCAAGTGAGAGCCTTCTTGGGTGCCGCTGGGTACTGTCGTATATGGATCCCCAATTTTGCGCTGCTAGCAAAACCATTGTATCAAGCTACCAAAGGAATGGAAAAGTCTCCATTGGAATGGGGACTTGAACAGGATGCAGCCTTTCGATCTTTGAAAACCGCTCTGATGTCATCACCAGCTCTGGGTCTACCACATGTCCAGAAAACCTTTCAGTCTCTATGTTCATGAGTCACAAGGAAATGTTCTAGGAGTGTTGACTCAATCTCTTGGATCTTGGCAATGGCCAGTAGCCTATTTGTCAAAACAATCGGATGCAGTTGCAAAAGGCTGGCCCCCTTGTTTGAGAGCTGTTGCAGCTACAGCCCTCCTAGTGAGCAATGCAGACAAGCTCACTTTGAGACAGAATCTTCAAGTTACTGTACCACACTCTGTTCTAACCATTATGGAACACAAAGGAAGTTTCTGGCTCACAAATTCACGAATGTTGAAGTATCGGAGTATGTTGTGTGAAAACCCCCAGATACAATTGAAGGTCAGTCAAGCTTTGAATCCTGCTACGTTGTTACCAGTTGGTCTTGACCCCCCCCCCCCCCCCTGATCATGACTGTCTAGAAACTATGGACACTATATTCTCAAGCCGCCCAGATTTGACTGATGTTCCTTTGGAGAACCCTGAATGGACTTTCTTTGTAGATGGAAGCAGTCTTGTCATCATTAATGGACATTGTTGTGCCAGATATGCAGTGGTAACCCTTGATCTGGTAGTTGAGTCCTCAGCCCTGGCCCCAGGAACTTCAGCACAGAAAGCTGAACTGATAGCTCTTACTAGAGCACTGACAATAGGTAAAGGGGCTCTGTCTAAATGTGTACCCAGATTCCAAGTATGCCCTTACAACCTTGCATGCACATGGGGCCCTGTACAAAGAATGAGGGTGGATAACCTCAGGAAGCAAGTCCATTAAGTATGGCCCCGAGATATTGGCATTATCAGATGCATACTGCCTACAGATTTCAGAATTTAGGAAAAGTAGAATGCATGAGTAGAACCCTGAAATCTCAGTTGTCCAAACTTTGACAAGACGTTCACCTGAAGTGGCCCCAGGTTCTTCCTATATTTTATTTATTTATTTTTATTTATTTAGCACACATTTATATACCGCTCTTTCCCAAGTATCAAGTGCGGTTTACAATGAACAGAGAAAATTCAAGGTACATGGTTAATCATGTCCTAGTCATTTTACAGGGAACAGATTTAACATTTTACATTTAACAGTATAATTAAAGACATATAAACTGTGATTTCATCCGGTGGTATTGAGTGGATGTAATCAAACCTTTTTACATATTTACATTAATTTTATAGAATTTGAATTACATGAAGACCATCTTTTAGTATCAGATTATGCGTTTATTTTGGTTAAGTGAGTGTATGCCTTGTAGGGATTATTATCCTGTGTCAACTTGTATGGTTTGGCAGTCCAGAGGTGTATAATGTAAGGTGAATAGATGTGTTTTTAGTTTTTTTCTAAATTCTTTGAGTTCAGTTAGGAGGCGGATATTGTCAGGTAGGCTATTCCATAGAGACGGTGCACAGTGAGAGAAGGCCCTGTTATTGGTTAGTTTTCTAGCTTTTTTATAATCTTTAGGTAATGATATTGTGTTTGTATTTCTACTTCTTTGAGATCTCTTATTTGGTTCTATGTTGATCAGGTTATTAAGTACGGATGGTGAAAGTTTATTCATCAGTTTGAAGGTGGTAACTAGTATTTTGTAGTGTATCCTTTCGTGAATAGGTAACCAATGGAGTTTAGCAAGAATTGGTGTAATGTGTTCTTTTGGACTTACTTTCATTATAATTCTAGCTGCAATATTTTGAGTTAATTGGATCTTTTTAATGTTTTGCCGCGTGATTCCCTGGAGAATTAAGTTTGCAAAATCAAAGTGTGGGGTGATGATTGCTTGTATTATTGATATGAAGTCGTGTAAATGAATTAATGGGCGTATTTGTTTCAGGGTCTTAATTTTAAAATGTATAGTTTTTGTAAGGTTTTTTATGTGTGAGTCCATATTAAGTTTATCATCAAGTATTACACCTAGGTATTTTAATTCTTTTTTAGCTTTAATCTCGTGGTTATTTAGGGTGATGGAATTTGGAGGTGTATATGTTTGGTTTTTTGTGACATAGAGGATATCAGTTTTTGTAAAATTAATGTATAGGTTGTGGTCAATGAGCCAAGATGTTAATTCATTAAAGCAATCTTTTATTTGTTGTATTGGTGAGTGTGGGATTTTAAATGGTAGGTAAAACATAATATCGTCTGCATAAATGTAATTTACGCCGTGGCATTTAAAGATGTTGCAGACTGGTTGGAGGTAAATATTAAATAGAAGTGCTGACAGCGCAGATCCTTGTGGAAGGCCTTGAGTTTGTTTAAAGATATTTGATGTTTGATTGTCAATTCTCACTGTTTGGGTTCTATTTGTTAGGTAAGACTTAAACCAATTATATACTATGGATGTTATTCCAATTTGTTGGAGTCTGCTTAACATTGTTGCATGGTTAACACTGTCAAACGCTGCGGAGATGTCTAGAAAGATTAATATAAATGCTTGTTTTGGGTCGTCAATTCCTCTTATTAGCGTGTCAATGAGTACTGTCAATAGAATTTCCACTCCATGATATGGACGGAAGCCATATTGATGTTCATCAAGGAGATCTATTGTATCAACAAATTCTTATAATTGGGTTTGGACTATTTTTTCAGTGAGTTTGGCCATGAAAGGGATACTTGAAATGGGTCTGTAAGAGGTTGGGGATGTCTTGTCGAGGGTCTTATTTTTGAGAATTGGTCTTATTTGGACGTGCTTTAGGGAAGGGGGTAAATAGCCATTTTCCAATGAAAAGTTAACTATGGGGAGGATGAAGGATGAGAGTGTAGGGAGAGTCTTCTTTATCCATTTTACTGGGCAGGGATCAAGGTGTGACGTTGTTGTATTTATATTAGATATGATGATTTTAAGAGTGGATTTTGTTACTAGGTTGAAGTTTGACCAGGTATCAGAGATGTTAGGGATCAACTCAGTGTATAATTTTGGGGGCGCCATTTGTGGTTTAGTTTTGTTTATATAGTATTGTGCTAGTTCTTGTGGGGAAATGTCAATAGATGTTTCATGTGTGTTATGGCTTTTGTTGGTCAAATTCTGAACTATACTAAACAGTTCTCTTGGACGATTCATAGAATTAACTAGTATGTTTGAGTAATAGTTTCTCTTAGCTGTGTCAATTGCTTTTCTGTAATTGTTGAGTGTTTTAAAATATATTTCATGGTTGGGTGTCGTTTTGGAATTTCTCCATTCACGTTCGTGTTTTCTTAGTGTTCTTTTAATTTGTTTGATTGTGTTATTATACCATGCTGCATTGCCATTTTTGGTCTTGTTGTTTTTATTATTACGTTGTGTTGTGATTGGGTTGCGTTCTGCTGCCTTAGATATTATATCGTTCCAGTTATCCATTGATTCGTCAAGGTTTGTTGTTATTGGGGATAGTTGTGGGGTTATGTTATCGAGAAATTCCTCTTCATTAAATTTTCTGAATCTATTTATTGGTGAGGGTCGTGGGCTATTTGTTTGGATGTTGACAGTGTACTTTATTACAAATTTGAGGAGGTAGTGATCTGACCAAGGGACAGGTTGGTATTTAAGGGTTGCAGAGTCAAATAGATTGTAGAGGGAGGTCGGTAGGAAAACAAGATCTAGTGTTTTACCTTTGGTGTGTGTTTGATCCAGTATAATTTGGTTGAAGTCCATGTTAGTAGCGGTGTCTAGGAAGTGAGATGAGTATGTGTTATGTGTTGAGGGGAGATTAAAGTCACCCATTAGAATTACAGGATTTGAGTCGGTAGAAGATGACATAATTTCAATTAATGTATCAGTGATGTCTGTTATGTTCTGGTGGTTTATATATTAGGCATATCCTCAGGTTTTTAATTTTTATTGTGAGAGAATCAATATTGTTAGAGTTGCTAGAATTTATTAGTTTTGCATTGAGTTTTTTCTTTATTATTATGAGGACACCACCACCTTTTTTGTGTGTTCTGTGTGTGTGGAAAATCTCATATTCATATGTTTTTAATTGGTTAATGCAAACTGAGTCTGATTCAGTAAGCCAGGTTTCTGTTATGCAGATTAAGTCTGGCTTCTCGTCATTGAGGATGTCAGTGAATATAGGTAGTTTGTTTCTCATTGATCTTGCATTAATAAGTTGACATGAGAGAGTTGTGGGTAAAGGTGTATTAAGTGGTTGAGGAGTATTAATTTGTGGTGATAAATTTATGTTAATGAGTCTGGAATTCTTATGTTTATGATATGGTCCTACTTTATATGGTATTAAAAGTTTTTCAGTACGTATTGTACCATGAATTATTGGGATAGGTTTGTCTTTGTTGCTCTTCAGGCATTTTGTTAGGTCTATTAAGGCTGTGATTGTAATGCATATACATAGTAATTTAAGGACAGATAGTATTGGTAGAGACATTTTTATAATTATGTAATGTGGTAAATTTTATCTTTAAGATTGGAATACAGTTATTTTTGGGAGGATCAGACAGTACATCAAGTTTTAGGGACAGAATATCTTAGTGCGCCTCGTAGAGTGCCAGACAAAGTATCTTTTAACAAACACTAGTATAGTCTAACAGGATATCTGATATCTAAGACAAAGTATCTAATATAAGTTACAATGAATCTTATTTTAGCCTTGTAGAGTGTGAGACAGTGTATCACTTATCAAATAATAGTATGTGCTAATGGATATTTGAGAATGGAGTCAATGTATCATAGATAAGTACACTGGGGTGATTCAGGTAACGTGGGAGGATTGCAGTCTAACTTAGAACAGTAGGTGTAACGTGATCAAGATGGAGCTAAGAGGATGTAAAGAGTTATATGCATACTATGAGGTTAAATTAGTTTTGAGAGGAGTACAGTAATAGTACAATGATGAGGTCTAATATATAAGGTAGCTGTATTAATACCGTTCATCACTTAACATAGGAATTTAACAAACAATTTAAGCTAGTACTGATAGCGTTTGATAATACTTGCAGTTCGGGAAATGTGTCGAATTGTAGATGGCTTTCTTAAAACTTCCGTAGTGCTGTGGATTGTGCTTTTACTGATGGTCCACCGCCTAAGGGCCACGCCAAAGGGCCCTCTGGCGCGGGCACGCCGGCGCGGGTGCGCCTAAGCACGTTCTTTTAAAGGAGCCTGTGACTGCCCCGATTGGGCAGACAAGGCTCAGCTGGGCGGTGCAGTCCTTGTGCAGAGCTCAATCCCTCCTGGGAGAGCTTCGGGCTGTAGTGAGGTCTCCCGATTCAAGCTCGCTCTTTTAAAGGAGCCTGGGACTGCCCCGATTGGGCAGACAAGGCTCAGCTGGGCGGTGCAGTCCTTGTGCAGAGCTCAATCCCTCCTGGGAGAGATTTGGGCTGTAGTGAGGTCTCCCGATTCAAGCTCGCTCTTTTAAAGGAACCTGGGACTGCCCCGATTGGGCAGACAAGGCTCAGCTGGGCGGTGCAGTCCTTGTGCAGAGCTCAATCCCTCCTGGGAGAGCTTCGGGCTGTAGTGAGGTCTCCCGATTCAAGCTCGCTCTTTTAAAGGAGCCTGGGACTGCCCCGATTGGGCAGACAAGGCTCAGCTGGGCGGTGCAGTCCTTGTGCAGAGCTCAATCCCTCCTGGGAGAGCTTCGGGCTTCTTAGGATATACTTAGCCCCTGCTAAGTCTTTAGGAGTTTTCCCTTTTGAGATTCTGTATAGGCGACCCCCGCCTATTGTATAGGACATAAAGGGAGATATGGAACAGATTAGATCTGAAATTACTAGACAAGAACTATTGGTTTTAAGTTCTGTTTTGCAGAGTCTTCATACGTGGGTACAAAGCCAGCTGCCCATCCATCTAACAGAACCCCTGCATCCTCTCAAGCCTGGAGTCTCGGTGTGGATCAAAGAGTGGAGAAAGACACCGTTGACACCGCATTGGAAGGGACCTTATGTTGTCATCTTGTTAACCCCAAGAGCAGTTAAAGTTGCAGAACTTGAACCCTGGATTCATCACAGTCAAATAAAGTCAGCAGCCATTGATAGCAATGTAGAAAGGAAAGCAGCTACAAAGATATTAGCTATGTGGCAATATTACCCTATACCCCAAGGTGATGCTGTTACACCAGTGTAATATATGATCTAATTAATGAGTGATTTAATTCTCACCCTTGCTCACTTGCGGGTGAGAATAATCAAAGGGGGGAATGTGGCAGGCTATGGCCTAGAATGGTCTGCTAATATGAAAGGCCTGTAAGTTAGGCCTGGATCCCAACCCCCATTATAGCTAGAAAAGAACCAAAAATGTGTGAAAAATGAGAAAATTGTTTTAAACTGCTTAATAAGAAGTTTTACATGAATTCATAGGTCTTTCATTATTCTCTTGTGTGCAAAAGAAAGAAATGTTTCAATACATGCATTCCTGGAGCTAGAGACGACCTTGCAGTAGAGAAGTATCAAACCTAGAAACTGAACCATTGTTAGAACAGTCCTAAGGGAGGGAGCTGGGTGCTAGGCCCAGGAGGGATCTCTGATTGGACAGGTGCGGGGGCGTTGGAACCAATAGGAAGCTTGCATGTATCAAGCTGGAACCAATAGAAAGTTCTCATGTATCAAACTGAAAAAGAGGTATAAATGAGTATGTCTCTGTAAAAACTTTGCTCAGTCCCTTTAAAGCTTTGACTAACTGAGCCATGTGCACAATAAATTGGCTTGGATCTTTGAACTGACTCCTGGTTTTATTTATTGCATGCTTATCAGCTGCTACAGCACAAGAGGTGTGTAAGAAATGGAGGTCCCCCATGGGAGAGTGCAGCGACAGAGGTGGTGTCATCAGGATAGAGCCAGGTTTCTGTTAGAGCCAAGAGCTGAAAAGCATGGGAAATGAAGAGATCATGTATGAAAGAAAGTTTATTGGAAATTGAATGAACATTCCAAAAAAGCAAAAGAGAAGGGAAGAGAAGAGGGGGTGAGGAGAGGGATGTTAATATGAGTACGGTGGTGTGGAGAGGGAGACGAAGGGGGGCCAGGATTAGGACTGATTCACCAGAGGATAAGAGCAGGAGAAGAAGAAGGAGGCGAGAGAAGGTGGAGGGTGCACGGTGGAAATGAGAATGATGCTGAGAAAGTGAGGAAGAGAGGAGAGAATATGAGGGAGGAGTAACACTTGAGAGCAGAGAACAATGATGAGGAAATGAAGGCAGAGGAAATAGGGAAGGAGGGCGGGTGGAAGGGAAGAGGAGGGGATAATGGTCTGAAAAAGGAAGGGGTAAGGTTGGGAAGAAAACGAAAAAGACAAGCCAAATAAAGCGGGGACATAGGATGTGGAGAAGAAAGTTATCAGTTACTAAACACTAACAAGGGTACCGTAAGACAGATGTAGCACCCAGTGCTAGTGTCTCTTGCCTTATAGATAAGAATAACTTTCTTCTCTCCTGTGTTGCCTGAGCAGAATCAGGAAAAATCCTTAGTGGCTGATATAAAACAGACTCAGAGGTCCTTTTAAAATACAAACGTAAAACTAAGTCCTGCTCATCTTCTGATTAAATTCAGAGCAAATACTCCCCATCTTCTGGGCTAGCTGATCCACTGTTGACACAAGGGAGTTTATATCTTTTGCACTCTGTGAGACAGTAGATTCAAGTTTAAGCTACTGTCTTGCAAAGTAATTCCAGGCATACCTTGTTCTTCAGAACCCTGAGCCGAGGTGTTAATTGAGACACCAAATCTTTGGTTTGCTTCCGAAAAGATAGCAAAACACTGGTCTCCCCAGCCTTCTGTACTGTTGCCATCTGATTTATTTTTCCATCTGGACAAGTACTAAAGATGGAAACCAAGCTAGAAAGGTTCCCACTTGCTCTCTTGGAAAGAGAGCTGAGATACTCACCTGCTGCTCCCTTCTTGTCCATGGTAGGCCACTCCAAAAGTGCCATTGAGTACAGCCACGGGACCTGAGATGTAATGCCTCCAAGCAATGTTGAGCCCCCACCCGCCGACACTGCAACAAGAGGACTCACTTGCGATTGATTTGTCAGCGGAGATATTCTGCAACTGTCCTTGGGGGGGTTGGCAGCTTATGTTCCCTGTAAAATAGTTATCTCCAAGTTATAATGCCCTGTTCAATGTAATTTCAGTTTGTTCAATGTAAACTGCACTGATGCAGAATAGCGCGGTATATAAGAGAATGTAAATAAATAAATAAGTAAATAAATGTAGTACCCGGGAGGCTTTTGCATCTTTAGCTATCTCTTTCCTGTATTACTTCGGAGTCATCAGGTAACAAAGTAGAGGAAAAAGCACAGCCACCAGTGCTTTAAGAAACCGCAGCCATCTTAGTCAGGCCCTTCATGAGGTAAACTTTGTATACTTTTCCCACCATGCACTCTTTGCTAAAATGGCTTAATGATCCAGATGTGTATTTCATTTTCTTTCTTGTAAATTCTACTGTCAGACCTCATGACTCTTAATAGTTGCTAAGGGGGTAATTTTACAACAGTATGCTTAGGTTACTAGGATAGGCAGGCACCTATTTTTAGCCTATTTTATAAAAATATCAAGTTGCTTATTTCTCCTTCTAAAATACTAGCACAGATCGTGTAGAACTTGCACCTGGAGTGAAAGCTCAGACATTACGCCTTGAGAGAAGGCGTAAATGTTATCGCATAAAGGTTGCATGGATACATGTAATCTCCAGGAACAAGCAGGAATGAGTCTTTACATATGGGGTTCGTCGGCGCTGACGGAGCCTGCACAGGAATGCTCCCCAGCATCCAATCAGAAGGCTTTTGGGAGCATCCCTCGCACCTGCGCAGTAGCTTCCCGCCCTTCCCACTGCCTCTCCCCAGTTTTCGTTTTTCCGCGGAGCCGACAGGACGTACCTCCTGTCACCGCAGAAACGTTTTCTTCTTGTTTCCTGTGGTCGCGGGTTTTTTTTTCCCGCTGACTCTGGCACCGCTGGTGCCCCCTTTTTTTCCTTCGAGGAGCATCCTCCTCGTGTTATTCTGAGGCCTACCGGGCTTTCCAGCATGGAGCCTTCTTCCCCTAAGAAGTGCCCCCACTGTGGAGACGTTGTCTTCTTCTCCGACTCCAACGCCTGGTGTCTCTCCTGTTGGGGCCCTGACCCCTTCTCCCCCGGTTCCCTGGGCTTCAGCGTCGGGAGAAGACCCTCCCTGTTTCGAGTGTCCCTCGATGACCTCTTTCCCTCTGAGGTGCGGTCGTCGGCTTTCTCTCCTCGCCAGGATCAGGTAACCCAACAACAGTCTGTTAAGACTAACCGAGCCTTGAGGGGTGAGTCTCATGCGCCGCATGACGACGGCTCCGGCCTTCCCCTCCAGTCCCTTACACCCCGGAGGGAGTCTTCGGGCTCCAGAGCCTCCACGGGGTTTCGGGTTGTTCCTGAGGTTCGCTCCTCACAGAACCTTCCCGAGCCATGCCCGAGGGTGGCTGTCAGGTGGACGCCTCAGGGGCCTACATACTCCTGATGTGCTCCCCCCCAACTGATCTGGCGGTCCCGCAACCATACTGCTACTCTCGCCGATCTGCCCTGCTCCACGCACATCGGCCCATCACTTGGATGGCCCTTCCTCCCACCACCTTCCAGGTAGGCACCCTCCTGTGGATCAGGGGCCGGTCCGCGTTGGCAGTATCGTTCTCACGTGTCCACACCGGTTTAGTAACCTGGGTGGGCGCTCCTGGGCCCACCTATAGCCCGATATACCTCTATACCTGTTATTGGATATATATCGGTACAGGTGGGCGCTTTTTGGGAAATGTTATAGCGCCCTGTGTCTTACCGACTATCCCCCAATTGTCGGTACTGACGTTTTGTTATTCCTTACGGGGTCCGGCCGGCCCGCTTGCCTGCATTCTGCGGCTCGGGTGCTCGGACCAGTTATGCTTAAACTTGCTGTGATGTCCACAGCCCCTTGGTTTACGCCTCCTTGTCTGGATGTTTTCGAACCCATTGTCTTCCTATCCCTTGCCGGCTAGGGTAGACAGTGTACCCCTTGGTATCCTGGGGTACACTTCTGTTCTTCTCCGGGCTGGGCTCTCCCAGATCGGTCAGTCTTCTGATTAGTCCTCCGGATTGGGGACTCTGCTCCTACTGGAGTTCTCAGCTTCTAGAGCTCCTCGTGAAGACCTGCCGTCTTTCCGGTGCCGGTTGACACCTGCGTCTCCAGCCCGCCCGGACTGGGAACTTCGTCCTCTCTGCGGTGAAGTTTCCTTGAAGACTTCGCTACTGCATCTACAGTACCCGTCGCAGCTCTGCCTTCTACAATCCAGTAGGTAAGCTCTAGATTGTGCTAGATCATTAACGGTTTAATGATAATTGACGTGGTTTGAAGACTCCCCTGTAGTCTTCGGTTGCTGTGCCTTGGCAACTCTTCTCAACTCCTACCCTCCATCCCTCCGGGGATGCCGGGGATCCAGGTTGGGCGATGCCGCCCTGTCCAGGGGCGCACGTTCTGGGATCTCCTCTGGCACCCTCAGCTAGGGAGTCCCCATATGTGAAGACTCATTCCTGCTTGTTCCTGGAGATAGCACAGTTACTTACCTGTAACAGGTGATCTCCGGAACAGCAGGAATTAGTCTTCACAACCCACCCACCTCCCCTAGGAGTTGTAACTCTCTCTCTCTTCCTTCCTCTCCTCTCCTTCTGTCTCAGCTATTAAATGCAACTGGGGAGAGGCAGTGGGAAGGGCGGGAAGCTACCGCACAGGCGCGAGGGATGCTCCCAAAAGCCTTCTGATTGGATGCTGGGTAGCATTCCCATGCGGGCTCCGTCGGCGCCGACAAACCCCATATGTGAAGACTAATTCCTGCTGTTCCGGAGATCACCTGTTACAGGTAAGTAACTGTGCTTTTTATAAAATAAGTAAAAATTGTGGCTCCACCTACATTCCACCCAAACTCTGCACCTGTGCACTCCTGCTGAACAAGTATGCACTGGCTTGCAGCATGCATAATTGTAGCCATGGCTTTATTAGAGCCTATTTACATATGTAAGAAAATGTCTTATAAAATTACCCTCCTAGTACCTGAAACATGTAGTTTGCTACTGGTTGCTAAGTGTACTGCCTCCTAGTGGTGGAGAAGTACAACAATGTGTGTTGCCTGGAGACAGTGGCATCCTGTGGTTAAACTGTAAAATCCATCTTTTTGAAATCAGTTGACAGTGAGTGACATATGAAGGGTAATTTTTAGAAAGAGTTTTAAAATGCTTTTGATAAATTTACTCCATGCGTAGAAGTACATGTGATGAAAAGAACGCATGTACTTGTACACAACATTGGTGCAGGCATGTTCAGTGGTGGGTTTTAGATGGAACATAGGCATAAATGTTTTTTAAATGAAATATGTACAAACATTTACACCTGCGTCTAAGCAGGTATAAATGATTGTAGCTTAATTTTTGCCATGATTTATGCTGCTTTTCTGGGACAATTTTATAAAGACATGTAGATGTCTTGCCTTCTCAACTTTTTATTAAACTTGCCCTCTCATAATCATTAGATTTGTTATTACTCTTTTATCCATGTTATTATTTTTTTCAAACCTTTGGAATGTTTCATAACTATTCCATTCATACTCCCTTTCCCCTCTCCCTTCTAGGTCAGTGACACTGTAGATACATATGCATGCATGCATACACAGACATGCAGAAGGATTAGAAAGAGTTCCTTATGTTTTTCCCATCTTATGTGAAATCTTTATTTGTGCTGTCCCCTAATTGTATTGTGTTTGCATCTTTTTTCTTAAGGTTGTGATATAACTTCAAAGTTAACTTCTTATGAAGTTACAATTCCAAAGAAATTGGAATCAAAGGATGGCAAAGAAATTGAGGTACTTTTGACTTTTGACTGCAGGCTTAAGTGAAAATTGGGAATTTCAAACTTTGATGACTTTGCTCACCTGTGACGAAATAAATAGGGGCTGATGTTCAATGCCCTTAGCCGGCCGGCCAACGGGAGGCAGAGCGGCTAAGGGAGAAGAACTTGTTCTCTGTGGACAAGCAGGAAATAAGTCCTCACATATGAGTGACGTTATCCAACAGAGCCTGTGTGGGAGTATTCCTAGCAACTTCTGCAAGCTTTTGGAACTCTTTTCTGCGCATGTGTGTCATCCTACCGTCTAATGCTGCTGCACCATGTTTTTCAGTCTTTCACAGAACCCAATGGATGTGCCTGATCTGCCTCTTCATTGAGTATTGTTTTACTTAAAACAAATTTGCCATTTTTGTGGTATTTTTGGCCTCTTAGCCTTTTTCCTGTCTGCCATTGTGTTTTTTTCCAACCTGATAGTATCTTTAGAGTTTTTGTTTTTTTAAAGTTTCATTTATTTTCTTTGGCAACGTTGCCCCCTTAGGCATTGGTGCTCTGGCCACGAATATAAAATTATTTTTTTCTCATCTCAAAATCAAGCCATTTGATTTTGATTTGACTATCTTTTTGGCTATGTTACAAAAATTTGCCAGTGGATTTAGGAAGTGTTCCCAGTGCTCATGGACCATATCCATCACAGTCACAGTTGGTATCTTTGGTGCCTGGGACCGGATAATCAATCCTCTTCTTGTAAATTTTATTTATTTATTTATTTATTTAACAGTATTTCTAAACCGCCTTATCTTAATAATCAAGGTGGTATCACAGCAAGCAATCAGGTAAAGTGTGTGTGTTGTACATGCAGTGAGGATAAAACTTAGTTGTGTGAGGGATGTGTTGGGTGCTTGATTTGTTTGAGCTATATACAGGGTGGGCTATTTACAGTGGTGCTAGAATCATATTTTATATATATTCAGTTTGGGAGGATTGGAGTGCTGTTATCCATTCTCTTAGGTTATGTGATTGTGTTTACAGATTTCAAAAAAAGGCTCAGGGGTCATGAGAAGCAGCGCAAATACGTTTTTTGAACTCACAAGTCCAATGCATCTAAGTCTCAATGGCATCAAAAGCTGCATCGGACATTCCTTTTCGTCCCTCTAGTCCAGTCCTGGAACCTCTGAGTTAAGTATCTCCTCCAGCAGCTTTGGAGACTGAAACATGTCATTGCTTTGATGACACTGGTATAAGTAAGCAAGGACCGCCTCTCCACTCTAGTAGTTTCAGTCTCCAAGCAGCTGGAGAGGGTGGTGAGCCTTGGGGGTCTGGGCTCACTCAGCAGCAGATACGCAGAGCCGGTTTTAAATTTGTTTTTTTTGCTGTGCTAGCAATTGGGCTGTTAGGCACATTTGCAGGGGTTGAGAGTGAGGAGCAGAGTAGGTGCTGTTGAGAATGGGTTCCTTCTCTGTCTCTCTCTTCCTCCTTTCTCTTCCCTCCCCCCCCTCCCACGCCTCCTACCTCACGCAGAAAATGAGCAACGGGAGTGAGATCCGGCAGGAATAGCCTCCCTACTCCTGATCCCGTGTTAATGGGTGAGGAGCAGGTGGCAGGCACAGCTGGCAGCTTGTCGGGGAGGAAGAGGATCGCTGCATTTGGCGGCGCTGTGTCTCTCCGCACCGGCGCCGAAGCTGCTGATTCAGCTGAGCTCTGGTGGTGGATTGAGGTCCCCGGAGCTTTGGAAGACCACGGTGAGTCTCCATTTGGCCTGTTCTGGATTCGGGGCTACGGGTGGGGAGGCCGGGGAGCCAAGATCGCGCGGTTTCGCGGGTCTTGGGTGCAGCAGGCCTCACCTCATGGTGTTCGCGTGGGAAGCATGAAGGGAGACATTTTGAGTTTTCTCTTCACAGCGGTCAGGCAGGGGCCGGTGCTGAAGCGGCAGTTTGTCTCCCGGGGGTTATTTGGGCTCCGTTTTCAGTGAGGGCATAGGCTGAGGACAGCCGAGTGAAAAAACAAAACAAAACAGAGAGGTAGAGAGACGCGTGGCTGTGGTTAATTGGGGCCCTATTGGTGTTGGAGTTAGGAGGCCTTCCCCTCTGGAATAGCATGCCGGCTAGGCCTCAGTGCTTAGAATGTGGCACGAGGCGAGGCTCTGTCTTAGATACGGAGGTGTGCAGAGGCTGCACTCACGAGGCGGTTTTGATGGAGAAGGCACTGGAGTTGGGGATAGGAGGGCAGTTGATGGTTCCCCAGGGTCAGGAGGAAGTCCTGTCCTTGTCTATGGTCCCCTCGGAGCCAGTAGCTGGGCCATCTAGGGCGGTGGGACCGTCTCCTCCGCTGGGACAGGGTCAGACAGTGGGACCACCCATGGTCTCTCCGGATTTCTTTTTACTCATGCATCTGGCTTTTTCTTTACTGCAGCCCGGAATGGCTACACTTCCTGCGGGCGTACGGGGAGAGAAGCGCCTGGGGAGTCTGCTGCAGCCAGAGAATGGTGGTGCCCCTGTCAAGCGGAGTAAGGTGGCAAGGGTAGAGATGCCAATGTCGATGCCCTTGGAGGATCTGGTGGCTGGAAACGGTGATATAGAGGACGATTCGGTAGAGAAGTTAGAAGAGGGGGAGCTGCCTGATTCGGAACAGCAGGCTAGAGTAGTTAGGGTGTTTAGGCGGGAGGAATTGCCAGCGCTGATTACCGAAACTAAGACTCTAAACATGCCGTCTGCGGTTCCAGCAGCGGATGAGGTGTTAGAGGATCCGTTGTTACAGGCCGTATGGATGACGCAACGGGTTTTTCCCATTCACAGGGTGTTTAGGAACATGATTCAGGAGGAGTGGGATTTGCCCGAGTCGGCCCTGAAGGGATCTAGGGCGATAGCTCGACTCTATCCACTGTCAGACCAGGATAGGGATCTTTTTCGCTCCCCAAAGATTGATGCAGTGGTATCGGCTGTTACTAAGAAAACTACGATTCCGGTAGAGGGGTCGGCGGCGCTGAATGATGGTCAGGGTAGGAAGCTCGATACGTTGTTGAAGCAAGTATTTGATATAAGCGCACTCTCCATGCAGGCCTCTATCGCTGGGGCGTGGGTGGCGGGAGCCTGTCTTTGTTGGTCCCAGCGGCTACAGGGGGATCAGATGGGAGAGCAGTTAGATGACGTGTCATGTCTGGAGTCGGGGACTCTTTATTTGGCGGAATTTCATTATGACCTGATCCAGGGGCTGGCAAAGAGTATGGCTTCCGTGGTGGCAGGCCGGCATTATTTGTGATTGTGCAACTGGTCGGCCGACGGTTCTTCGAAGGCCCGACTCAGCAAGCTTCCTTTTCGGGGGAGGCTTTTGTTCAATGAAGATTTGGACAAGTTAGTCAAGGATCTGGGGAAGTCTAAGGGGGGTCGGTTGCCTGAAGATAAACCAAAACAAGGCCGCCCTAGTCTGGCTCCCAAAGGGTCACAGAGAGAATTTTGTAGGTTTTGTTAGTCCCACTTCGGGCAGTTTCAGCGGGGCAGGTTTTGAGCATGAAGCCAGGGGTTTTGAGGTTTTCGGGGGGGCAGGTACAGGATTTGCGCCCTTCTGCTATGGTCATGTATTATATACCATTTGATAGGAATATTTAGTCCGAATTTTGGATCCCGAGAGTTTTGGGCTCGGCCTGGAAAGGGTTAAGTTTAAATTTAAAACACAGAAGAGAACTTTCTGGTTACATTTCATACCCAGCAGAGAGCTTGTAGTTTTAATTTAATAGTCACTCAGGGCCTAGTATCAGCTAAGTACTTTTAGTTTAAATTTAAAACACAGAAGAGAGCTTTCTGGTTAAATTTGGAACCCAGCAGAGAGCTTGTAGTTTAAATTTCATAATAAGTTAGAGCCTAGCAGCAGCAAAGAGCTATAATAATTTAAATCAAATAAGAATATAGCTTCCCTTTGCAGCACAGGACAGGGTACTGTGTAGCAGCACTCTTTATAAGTGTTATTTCCCTCCCTTCCTCCCCACACCCACCCACCCCTGGGATAATCGTAGCTTTATAGGTACTTACACATCTTAAAAGACAGGAGGTGCTCTCAGGTGAAGCTCGTTACCCAAATCAGTCATACACTAAGAACCTGAGATTAATTAAGCTTCAGGTGAACAAGGTATATTAAATGTATTAGGTACAGTCTTATTAGTGTAAATATCCATAGCAACCCTTAGTAAGTAAAGAACTTAAAGATCTAAACACAAACTTAAAACTAAGATGCAGACAGCAGTCAAGCAGCGAGATGGGGGCTTTCCAGTCTTTTGCATTGAGTGTCACATGTATGATTTTCTCTCAGTTGGTGAGAGGTCTTATGTGTGCACTAGGTGCAAGGAGCTCTTTGCTCTCAGGGAACAAGTCCGTTCTCTAGAGGCTAAAGTAGCAGACTTCGAAAACATAAGAAAGACAGAGAGGTACATAGACGAGACCTACAGGGATATAGTCCTGAAGTCCCACCTCCAGTCTGGCAGCATCCCTGTTGCCATGGAGGAGAGAGATCACGTGACAGGAGAGCATCACCCTGGTGTGGCAGGAAGTGATCCTGTAACTAGGACCTGTCCTCCAGGTGATGTAAAACCCTCTCACACCGAGGAAGTTTCCCCAGGGCCATGTGCCTATGAGGGAAGGGTTAGGACAGCCGTTATAGTTGGTTATTCGATCATTAGGCATGTAGATAGCTGAGTGGCTGGTGGACGTGAGGATCGCCTGCTAACATGCCTGCCTGGTGTGAAGGTAGCGGACCTCACGTGCCACCTAGATAAGGTCTTAGATAGTGCTGGGGAGGAGTCTGCTGTCTTGGTACATGTCGGTACCAATGGCATAGGAAAATGTGATAGGGAAGTTCTGGAGGCTAAATTTAGGCTTTTAGGTAGGAAGTTGAAATCCAGAACTTCCAGGGTAGCTTTCTCCGAAATGCTTCTCATTCCACGTGCAGGACCCAAAAGGCAGGCAGAGCTCCGGAGTCTCAATGCGTGGATGAGACAGTGGTGCAGAGATGAGGGTTTTGGATTTGTTAGGAACTGGGGAACATTCTGGGGAAAGGAGGGGCTCTTCCGAAGGGATGGGCTTCACCTTAACCGGGATGGAACCAGGCTGCTGGCATTAACCTTTAAAAAGGAGATAGAGCAGCTTTTAAACTAGATAATAGGGGAAAGCCGACAGTCGCCCAAGAGCGGATGGTTCGGAAGAATGTAACCTTGAAGGATACTACCAAAAGCAGAGAGGTTCCAAAAAAGAGTAAAGTAGCCCAAATGCCCTCGAGTTTGGAGCAGACAGAGCTTAAAGATCCCAAATTACCCATGTCTACCAATAGTCAAATTAATATGAATAAAATATAGTCTCTAAAATGCTTGTATGCAAATGCTAGAAGTCTAAAAAATAAGATGGGGGAGTTAGAATATATAGCACTAAATGAGAGGTTAGATATGATTGGGATATCAGAGACATGGTGGAAAGAGGACAATCAGTGGGACACTGTGATACCTGGGTACAAACTGTATCGTAATGATTGAGCTGATCAAATTGGTGGAGGGGTTGCGCTCTATGTTAGAGAGGGCATTGAGTCAGAAAGGATTAAAGTTTTGCAGGAAACAAAATTTGCTGTAGAATCTCTATGGATTGAAATTCCATGTAAAAAGGTGAAGGCGATGGCAGTGGGGGGTGTACTATCGACCGCCTGGCCAGAATGAACAAATGGATGATGAAATGCTCAAAGAAATCAAGGAAGCTAACAAAAGTTACAGCGCAGTAATAATAATGGGTGATTTCAATTACCCCGGTATCGACTGGGTCAGTGTCACGGCAGGACATGCTAGGGAGATAAAGTTCCTAGATGACAAAAATGACTGCTTCTTGGAGCAGCTGGTTCATGAACCGACCAGAGGGGAAGCCATATTAGACCTAGTCCTTAGTGAAACACCAGATGTAGTGCAAGAGATAAGGGTGTAGGGGCCACTTGGCAATAGTGATCATAGCATGATCGCCTTTGATTTAATTAGTGGAGGAGGGATAGTAAGGAAATCCACAGTACTACCTTTTAACTTTCGAAAGGGAGACTATGATAAAATGAGGAAAATAGTTAAGAAAAAACTAAAAGGAGCAGTTGCAAAGGTTAAAGACTTACATCAAGCTTGGGTGTTGCTGAAAAATACTATCTTGGAAGCCCAGACCAGCTGTATTCCACGCTTTAAGAAAAGTGGAAGGAAGTCCAAAAAACTGCCAGCATGGTTTGAAGGTGAGGTCAGAGAGGCTGTTGTTGCCAAAAAAGCATCTTTCAAGAAATGGAAAAAAGAGCCAAACGATGAAACCTGGAAACAGCACAAGCACTGGCAAGTCAAATGCAAGGCATTGATAAAGCAGGCAAAGGGAGAATTTGAGAAGAAGCTTGCTGCGGAAGCAAAAACACGAAATAAAGATTTTTTCAAGTACATTCGTAGCAAAAAACCTGTGAGAGAGTCAGTTGGTCCATTAGATGATAGAGGAGTTAAAGGGGCACTAAGAGGCGACAAGGCAATAGCGGAGAGACTGAATGAATTCTTTGCTTCGGTCTTTACTGAGGAAGATGTAGGGATGTTACCCATGACTGAAGTGGTATTTAAAGGTGCGGAAGAATTGAAGGAAATATCGATACATTGGGAAGATGTATTCTCCAGGACCAAGCAGGAAGTCAGTCCTCACATATGGGTGACGTCGGGGCCAACGGAGCCCTCGCGGAGCAATTTTCCCCAGCTTTCAAAGAAAGCCTTTGGGAATTGCAGCGCGCATGCGCGGTCCCCTTCCCGCCCAAAGGTGCCATCTTGGCCAGTCTTCTTTTTTCCGCGGAGCCCTACAGACGCTATCTACAAGTCACCGCTGAAAAGTTGATTTTCTTTATTTATTTTTGTATTTTCTTCGGTTCGACGCCGGTCCCTTTTCCGTCCGGCCTCGCGACGCCGGTTGCGAGGCCTCCCCTTCTTTTCGTTTTTTTCTGTCCTTCGTGACAAATTCACGCTTTTTTCACTTTTCCCTGGCGGCACGAACGTTTGACCTCGCAGGGGCCCTTTTTCCCCCGATGGCCGCCAGTGGTTTTAAAAAGTGTGTTAAGTGTAAGAAACTTATGTCTCTTACTGACACACATGATTGCTGCCTCCGTTGCCTGGGCCCAGATCATGAAGAAATGATCTGTGGAGCCTGTGGCAAGATGTCTGCGAAATCTTTGCGGAGTCGGCAGCATCAGCGGGAGAGAATCTTCTCTGACCCCAGCCATACCCGGACCTCGTCAGAAGCTTCGGTGTCCAGGGAATCTGGCTCTGAACACCGTCGGCGCTCCTCTGAGAGGGGGTCTCCTACCCGGGAGCATCATCGGAGGAAGAAACCCGCGAGGACGGCGTCGGTGGACTCTCCTGGCTCCGCGAGGGCCAGGTCGCATAGCCCCGATAGCCGTCCCGGGTCTTTGGAGCTGGAGCGGCCATCCAAACAGCCTCGTCTGGAGATGGACTCGTCTGCTCAAGTAAGTCCTGTTGTCCTCGTGGACTCGCCTCCGAGGGGTCCGATGTCGGGCCTGACGCCGTCGGGGCCCGAGTCAGGGGCTGCTGGGTCTCCTGAGTTCGGACTCAGGTTGACGGCCTTGGAGAGCAGCCTGGCTGCCTTCATGGACCAGCAGCGGGCATTGATCGCTGGCCTCGCTGGCGCTTCTGCCCTGACCGCCGGGACGTCGACGTCTAAGTCGACCCCGGAGACCGAGCCGATCCTCGAGTCCATGCGGGCTCGAGTCGATCCTCGGTCGAGGTCCCCTTCGGCCTCCCGTTCGGGGCCGAGGTCGTCGACGCCGACTCCCTCGGCGTCGGGGCGGACGGCGTCTGTGCCCGCCCGGCCAGAGCCGCTCGACTCCTCCGAGGAGTCCGCCTGGGAATCCGAGGTGGAAGAGTCACCTGATTCTTTTCGGACTCGGTGTATCCCTTCGGACTCCCCCGAGTCCGAACCTCGGAGACAGTCCCCCCCGGAGGATGCTCGGTTCTCGGACTTCGTGAGGGATATGGCCAAGGCCTTGGCCTTCCCTGCGGATCCCGAGGAGGAGCCTCGAGCCGAAGAGCTCGATGCCCTCCAGTATGACTCTCCTGCAAAGGAGCATTTTACTGTACCGGTTCCTCCGATGCTGGAACGACTTCTCTTCCGCATGTGGGAGAGCCCGGCGTCGTCGCCGGTATTAAGCAAGCGGGTCGATGCCATATATCGAGTCCGCAAGAGCCCTGGCTTCCAAAAAGCACAGCTGCCGCACCATTCCATGGTGGTGGAATCGGCCATGCATAGGCTCAAGAGCCAGAAGATGCACTCCTCGGTGCCTCCCGGCAGGGAAGCCCGCAGCCTGGATGGCATCGGTAAGAAGTGTTTCCAGGGCTCTATGCTTGCTTGTCGGGTCCAGACTTACCAGCTCTACATGGGCATGTATCTCAGGGACCTGGCTAAAGAAATAGCCGGATTCTCTGCTGGTCTCTCCGAGGAACCTTTGCGGAGGTTCCTGGCCTTGTCCATCGGTATTCGGGAGTGCTCAAAGTTTATCTCTCGAGCAGCCTATGATGGCTTTGAGGCATCGGCTCGGGTAGCCGCAGCCGGCATCGGGGCCCGCCGACAGGCTTGGCTTCAGTCATCCGACCTCGAGCCCTGGGTGCAGGACAAGTTGGTCGATGTCCCCTGCAGAGGTGAAAACCTCTTTGGCAAACCTATGGACGAGAAGGCTGCGCAACTCGAGACAGAGACTCTCACCATAACTCGGCTCTCCAGGAAAACCTCTGCCCCTTCCCGGAAAAAGAAGGGCTCGGGGAAAAAGCCCTTTTACCCGAGGAAGGCGGCTGCCTATAAACACTACCCTCATTATCAGGCCTCCGCAGCTCCCCAACAGGGTCAGCAGGCCAAGGGACGGGGTAACGGGTCCCGTAGGCAGCAAGCCCCCAAGCCTGCGCCACCGGCCCCTGCTCCGCAGGGTGGGGGTTTTTGACTCTTTCAGCATAGCCTCTCCCCCTCCGCTGGTGTCTCTCAGCACGGGAGGCCGGCTGGTCCACTTTGCCCACAGGTGGTCCAACATCACGTCAAATACCTGGGTGCTCCACATAGTCCGAGAGGGCTATCTTCTACACTTCCACCAGGTACCTCCCTCCTACTTTCCAGGGGAGCCTCTGCGACCCCCTCTTCACCGGGACTTACTCCTTCAAGAGTTGGCAAGTCTTCTTCAGGAACAGGCGGTGGAACCGGTGCCCCACCACCTGAGAGGTCAAGGCTTTTATTCCAGGTACTTCCTGATACCAAAGCGTACTGGAGGCCTCAAACCCATCCTGGACTTGCGGAATCTCAACAAGTTCCTGGAAAGGGAAAAGTTCAAGATGCTTACCCTTGGAATCCTGCTGCCCTACCTCCGGCAGGGAGATTGGCTATGCTCCTTGGATCTAAAGGATGCCTACACTCACATCCTCATCCACCCAAGCCACCGACAATACCTAAGGTTTGTGGTGGCAGGCAATCATTACCAGTACAGAGTACTGCCCTTTGGCCTATCCTCCGCACCACGAGTCTTCACAAAATGTCTCGCTGTGGTGGCGGCTTATCTCCGGCTTCAGGGCCTCTTTGTCTTCCCTTACCTAGACGACTGACTCATCAGAGCACCGTCCTCCACGGAGGCCACTCACACCACGCAACGTACTGTGACTCTGCTCCAGTACCTGGGCTTTGTCATAAACTTCGAAAAGTCCGCTTTGCTCCCCTCTCAGGATCTCGAGTTCATCGGCACCAGGTTAAACACGCTTCAAGCGTGAGCCTTTCTGCCGCTCAACAGGGCACAACGGCTCATGGCTCTAGCCAGCCGCTTCCGCAGCCATCCCCGGGTCTCGGCCAGGCACTTTCTGAAACTGCTCGGCCATATGGCTTCCACGGTCCATGTGACCCCCAATGCCCGCCTGAATATGCGGCCTGCTCAATGGTGCCTTCGCTCACAATGGCGTCAGGCTTCGGGGAGACTAGCGGACTCCGTACGAATCTCCAGCCCGCTGGTCTCTTCTCTACGGTGGTGGCTTCATCTACCCAACCTAGTGCTCGGAATGCCCTTTCAGTCTCCTCCGCCTGTTCAGGTACTGACGACCGACTCTTCTCTCCTGGGCTGGGGAGCACATTGCCAAGGGACATGTACTCAGGGTCTCTGGACCCCGTGGGAATCTGCCCAGCAGATCAACTTCCTGGAGCTCAGAGCGATCCGCCTGGCTCTACGGGCCTTCTCCCACCTTACCACTCACCAGTCCGTCCTCGTCCAGACGGACAATCAAGTGGCCATGTTCTACGTGAACAAACAGGGGGGCACGGGCTCCTTCCTTCTCTGTCGGGAAGCACAAAAGCTCTGCGCTTGGGCCGTCAGCCGAGGAATCCTCATCAAAGCTGTCTATCTCCCAGGTCAAGAAAATTACCTGGCGGACAAACTGAGCAGAATCCTCCAACCACACGAGTGGAGATTGGACCCATTGGTGGTTCAAAGGGTCTTTCTCCAGTGGGGCCTCCCCACTCTGGATCTCTTTGCCAGTCCTCTGAACAGGCAACTTCCTCGGTTCTGCTCTCGGGAACCGCATCCCCTCCGAGTAGCGGCGGATGCTTTTCTGCTCTCATGGTCCACGGGCCTTCTGTATGCCTTTCCTCCCATGCCGCTGGTGTCTCGAACACTTTTCAAGGTTCTCCAAGACAAGGCTTCGGTGATACTGATAGCGCCCCGGTGGCCCCGGCAACCGTGGTTCCCGCTACTGATGCAACTGGCGGTAGACACTCCGTTGCCTCTGGGGTTTCAACCCGATCTCCTGACCCAGGATCAGGGGTCTCTCCTACACCCCATCCTCAGATCTCTTCATCTGATGGCCTGGCTGCTGAAAGGGTAGTCCTTGCTCCCCTCCTGCTGCCTCCAGAGGTGGAAGAGGTCGTGCTGGCTTCCAGGCGGCCCTCTACCCGGAAATCTTACGCCCTTAAATGGCGTCGCTTCTCCACCTGGTGTACTCAGTAGTCTCAAGATCCCTTCTCCTGCTCGGTGTCAGTGGTCTTGCAGTACTTGCTTTCCCTCTCCAATCTTGGACTGAAGTCCAACTCGGTCAAAGTTCACCTCAGTGCTATTTCTGCACATCATGTACCGGTGGAAGGCAGGCCTCTTTCCGGCCACCCTCTCGTGGCACGGTTCTCCCGAGGTCTCCTTCTCCTTAAACCACCTTTGCGCCCCCCAGCCCCTGACTGGGACCTGAACGTGGTTTTACAGCGGATCACCTGTCCGCCTTTTGAACCCATGGCTACCTGTCCTCTCCGTTTTCTTTCGTGGAAAACCTTATTCCTGGTAGCCCTCACTTCCGCTAGACGCGTTAGTGAACTGCAGGCCCTAGTGTCTGATCCCCCTTACACTAGGTTCTACAAGAATAGGGTAGTCCTGCGGACTCACCCTAAGTTTCTTCCAAAAGTGGTCTCCCCTTTTCACATCAATCAGGAGGTGGTGCTTCCGACCTTCTTTCCCAGGCCACACTCCAGCCGAGCTGAGAGGGTCTTGCATACCCTGGACTGTAGAAGGGCGCTGAACTTCTACCTTGATCGTACGCGGGAGCACCGTAAGACTGTTCAGCTCTTCCTGTCTTACGACCCTAATAAATTGGGGCTCCCTGTCTCCAAGCATACTCTGTCCATCTGGGTGGCTGACTGTATCGCTTGGACTTATGGGGCGGCAGGCCTCTCGTTGGAAAGTTGAGTCACCGCTCATCGGGTTAGGGCGAAGGCTGCGTCAGTGGCTTACCTCCGCTCTGTTCCATTGGCAGACATCTGCCGGGCCGCTACTTGGTCTTCGAGCCAGACTTTTGCAACCCATTACTGCCTCGAGAGGGAGTCCCGCAGGGACAGTGCTTTCGGACAGGCAGTCCTCCGTAATCTCTTCGAGGTTTAAGCAACTCCTACCCTCCATCCCGGATGTTGGGCTACCGGTTGGAGATTAGTCAGAGAAGATTCCTTCCTTCTGTGCTGCTGAGCTAGAGGGAGCTCATTTTTGTGCTTAGGGTCTCCGGTAGCCTTAAGCTTGGGAGTCCCATATGTGAGGACTGACTTCCTGCTTGGTCCTGGAGAAAGCGTAGTTACTCACCTGTAACAGGTGTTCTCCAGGAGCAGCAGGAATCAGTCCTCACAACCCTCCCTCCTCCCCGTGGAGTTGCAGTCATATGATTTAGTTTTTGCAATTTTTTTTTTGCTGTCTTTTCGCTATGTCATCAGACTGGCCAAGATGGCACCTTTGGGCGGGAAGGGGACCGCGCATGCGCGCTGCAATTCCCAAAGGCTTTCTTTGAAAGCTGGGGAAAATTGCTCCGCGAGGGCTCCGTCGGCGCCGACGTCACCCATATGTGAGGACTGATTCCTGCTGCTCCTGGAGAACACCTGTTACAGGTGAGTAACTACGCTTTACAACTATTAGATAAACTGAAGAGTAACAAATCATCTGGGCCGGATGGTATACATCCAAGGGTGTTGAAAGAACTGAAATATGAGATTGCAGACCTGCTATTAGTAATCTGTGAACTATCATTAAAATCATCTCTAATACCTAAAGATTGGAGGATCGCCAATGTAACCCCAATTTTTAAAAAGGGTTCCAGGGGTGATCCGGGAAGCTACAGACCGGTGAGCCTCACGTCAGTACCGGGAAAAATGGTAGAAACCATCATAAAGAATAAAATTACTCAGCATGTAGATAGTCATGGCCTAATTGGAGACCGCCAACATGGCTTTAGACAAGGAAGATCTTGTCTTACTAATCTGTTATGTTTTTTTTAAAGTGTGAATAAACAGGTGGACAGAGGTGAGTCGGTTGATATAGTGTATGTGGACTTTCAGAAAGCCTTTGACAAGGTCCCTCATCAGAGACCTTTGGCAAAACTAAAGAGTCATGGGATAGGAGGCAGTATACTACTGTGGATCAGGAACTGGTTAAAAGATAGAAAGCAGAGGGTTGGGCTAAATGGCCAATTTTCCCAATGGAGAAAGGTGAATAGTGGTGTACCCCAGGGATCTGTGCTGGGTCCGCTGCTTTTTGACATATTCATAAATGACCTGGAAAGGGGAATAACGAGTGAGGTTATCAAATTTGCAGATGACACAAAACTATTTAAAGTTGTTAAAACCCGAGAGGATTGTGGAAAATTGCAAGAGGATCTTGATAAATTGGAAGACTGGGTATCAAAATGGCAGATGAAATTTAATGTGGACAAGTGCAAAGTTATGTACCTAGGGAAGAACAACCCAAACTATGGTTACACGATGCAAGGTTCCACGTTAGGAACCACTACCGAGGAAAAAGATTTAGGAGTCATTGTGGATAACATGTTAAAACCCTTGGCCCAGTGTGCAGCGGCAGCCAAGAGAGCAAATAGAATGCTAGGTATCATAAGGAAAGGAATGGAAAATAAAACAAAAGATATTATAATGCCTCTATATCGTTCCATGGTGAGACCGCACCTTGAATATTGTGTGCAGTTCTGGTTGCCGTATCTTAAAAAGGATATAGCGATCTCCAGGAACAAGCAGGAATGAGTCTGCCCGGGAACGCTTCCCAGCGTCCATTCAGAAAGCCTTTGGAAGCATCCCACCATGCCTGCGTGCTGCCTTCCCGCCTTCCCAACTGTCTCTCCTCAGTTTTCGTTTTTCCGCGGAGCCGGTAGGACGTCCTCCTGTCACCGCAGAAAATTCTTCTTTTATTTTTTTAGTTTTCTTGTGGTCGCGGATGCCTTCCCCGACGCCACCGGTACCGCCGGTGTTTCTTTTTTCTTGTCTTGTAAAATTTTTCCTTTTTAAGGAATATTTTTTCTTCCTTAGTGTCTCACGGTTTCTCAGGCCTTCTAGCCCTCTCCATTTTCCTTCATGGAACCGCCAGCCACTTTCCCCAAGAAATGTACAAACTGTGGCGGTACAACTTTATTTTTAGACACTCTCAATTGGTGTCTAACCTGCTTGGGTCCTGACCATTTTCCTCCGGAGCCCTCGGGCAATAGTATTGTGAGAAGAAGTTCTCAACATCGAGTTCCCCTCGACATGCGGTCCCCATCCAACTTCAGGGCACCGACCATATCTTCTTCTGCACAGCATCAGGTAACCCAAAAACAGTCTGTTAAGACTAGCCAGTCCTCGAGCGGCAGTTCTCAGGCACAGCATAGAGATGCCTATGGCCTTGTCATCGAGAATCCACTGGCTTCAAAACCCCCGTGGGATTCTTTGGCCTCCAAAGCCTGTGTGGGGTTTCAGGTTGTTCCTGAGGTTCATCCCTCACAGAACATACCTGAGCCATGCCTGGTGGTGGCATCTGCTTCGAGCGGTACCGATACCCCGGCATCGGCACTGGTGTTGGATGAAACATTCCTCACCAAGGATCGTCGTCTGGCGTCCTCGGTACCTGCGGGGCCGGTGGATACGCTCCAGACCGACCTTCCAGTATCGGTACCGGCACCGATACTAGTACCGACGTCGGTACCCTCCAGACATGCATCGATAGACTCGCTTCCTTCGATGCCGAGTCTGGAATCGATCTCCAGTCTGGAGGACTGGGTACCGACTCGCCTTGGTACCGACACCCGTCGGTACCGAAGGCTCTGTTCCGATAATTCGGATCCGCAGCTCTCGGTTCCTCCGATACCGTTAGAGTTGCCACCGGCTGGCCTTCATCCATCGATATCAGATACAGTACCGAAGTCGATACCGATATCCACTTTACCATTGCTGTCGGTGCCTTCCATGCTTCTCTTGTCAGGCTCGCTTCCCTCGATGCCGAGTTTGGAATCGATCCCTAGCATGGACGATGTGCTACCGACTGTCGCTGGTCTGGACCTCCTGCAGTACCGGCGACCATCCTCTAAGGATTCCATACTGCACCATTCAGGATTTTCTATTTCTATATACTTGGATAGATCCCTCGGTGCCAACGCTAGTTCTTCATCAGATCTAGCCTATCCAAAGGAAGTTCCCTCTGGGGATCCTTCTTTTCGGACTTTCCTCCTGAATATGGCAAAATCTCTTGCCATTCCTATTCCTGGACAGGATCCTACACAAAGGAATACAGAATCCCTCTCTGTTCCTAGCAAAGCAAAGGAGAACAAAAATGCTTTCTTTTTCATCATTTCTTGCAGGATCTCCTTCTACGAATGTGGGAAGCTCCTTTAAAGGTACCCCCACCTTCCAGAGCAACTGATCTTTTATATCAGGTGTCCCCCTCTCCAGGGTTTCAAAAGACTCAACTTCCTCATCATTCCATTGTGGTAGAATCAGCAATGAGGCGGGTGAAGAGTAATAAAAAGCACTCTTCTTATCTGCCAGGTCGTGAGTCTAAGACACTAGATGCCTTTGGACGTCAAACCTTCCAGGCATCTATGCTTTCAGCAAGAATTCTCTCATATATTTTTTATATGGGTCTATCTCTTGAGGAGGTCACAAAGAAATTACATCTTTTGACTCCTTTTCTTCAAGAGCCCAAGAGCCCAAGAGTGCAGACTATTCCTCACTGGTTAGTCATGCTCAGGATATCTCTAGGTTCTCCAGGACCAAGCAGGAAGTCAGTCCTCACTTATGGGTGACGTCGGCGCCGACGGAGCCCCCGCGGAGCAATTTTCCCCAGCTTTCAAAGAAAGCCTTTGGGAATTGCAGCGCGCATGCGCGGTAGTCTTCCCGCCCGAAGGTGCCATCTTAGCCAGTCTTCTTTTTTCCGCGGAGCCCTACAGACGTCCCCGTCTTGTCCCCGCGAAAAAGTTGATTTTCCTCTGTATTTATCCTTTTTTCTTCCCTGGCAGCCCGGTCCTTTGACCTCGCAGGGGCCCTTTTTCCCCCGATGGCTGCCAGTGGCTTTAAGCGGTGTGGTCGGTGTGACCGAAATATGTCACTCACCGACTCACACGACCTTTGCCTCCGCTGCCTGGGCCCAGATCACGAGGAACTGATCTGTGGGCCCTGCAGCAAACTGTCCTCGAAGGCGTTGAGAAGTCGGCGGCATCAGCGCGAAAGAATCTTCGCTGACCCCAGCCGTACCCGGACCTCGTCGGAGGCCTCACTGTCGAAAGGCTCCAGTTCGGACCGTCGACGGAGCTCCTCCGACCGGGGTTCTCCCTCCGGGGACCATCGACGGAAGGAAAAACCCGCGAGGGCGGCGTCGGTGGACGCTCCTGGCTCCGCGAGGGCCAGGTCGCATAGCCCCGACAGCCGCCCCGGGTCCTTGGAGAAGGATCACCTCCCGAAGCGACCTCGCCTGGAGTCGGAGATGCCTGCCCGGGTAAGTCCTGTTGTCCTTCTGGACTCGCCTCCGCGTCAGCCGACGTCGGGCCCGACGCCGTCGGGGCCCGAGTCGGGGGCTGCTGGGTCGCCTGAGCTCGGACTCAGGTTGACGGCCTTGGAGAGCAGATTGTCTGCCTTCATGGACCAGCAGCGGGCACTGCTCGCTGGCTTCGCTGGCGTCGCTGCCCCGACCGCCGGGACGTCGACGTCCAAGTCGACCCCGGAGACCGAGCCGATCCTCGAGTCGATGAGAACTCGAGTCGATCCTCGGTCGAGGTCGCCCTCGGCCTCCCGTTCGGGACCGAGGTCGCCGACGCCGACTCCCTCGGCGTCGGGGCGGCTGGCGCCGCACCCTGCCCGAGCCGACCCCACCGAGTCCTCGTCGGAGTCGGTCTGGGAGTCGGAGGAAGAAGAGTCACCTGATTCTTTCCGGACTCGGTGTGTCCCATCGGACTCTCCGGAGTCCGAGCCTCGGAAGCAGTCCCCCCCGGAGGATGCCCGGTTCTCGGATTTCGTTAGGGATATGGCCAAGGCTTTGGCCTTCCCTGCGGACCCCGAGGAGGAGCCTCGAGCCGAAGAGCTCGACGCCCTCCAGTATGACTCTCCCGCGAGGGAGCACTTTACTGTGCCGGTTCCTCCTATGCTGGAACGACTGCTCTTCCGCATGTGGGAGAGTCCGGCCTCCTCGCCGGTCCTGAGCAAGCGGGTCGATTCTATCTATCGAGTCCGCAAGAGCCCTGGCTTTCAAAAGGCGCAGTTGCCACACCATTCCATGGTAGTGGAATCGGCCATGCATCGTCTTAAGAGCCAGAAGATGCACTCCTCGGTGCCTCCTGGAAGGGAGGCCCGTAACCTGGATGGCCTTGGCAAGAAGTGCTTCCAGGGCTCTATGCTCGCCTGTCGTGTCCAGACTTACCAGCTCTACATGGGCATGTATCTCAGGGATCTGGCTAAAGAGCTAGCCGGCTTCTCCGCTGGTTTGTCCGAGGAACCCTTGCGGAGGTTCCTAGCCTTGTCCACAGGTATTCGGGAATGCTCAAAGTTCATGTCCCGGGCAGCCTATGATGGCTTTGAAGCCTCGGCTCGAGTAGCCGCAGCCGGCATCGGTGCCCGCCGACAGGCTTGGCTTCAGTCATCCGACCTTGAGCCCTGGGTACAGGACAAGTTGGTCGATGTCCCCTGCCGAGGCGAAAACCTCTTTGGCAAGCCCATGGCGGAAAAGGCTGCACAAATTGAGACTGAGACTCTCACCAGGACCAGGCTTTCTAGGAAGACCTCCGCCCCTTCCCAGAAAAAGAAGGGCTCGGGAAAAAAGACCTTTTACCCGAGGAAGGCGGCTGCCTACAAACAATACCCCCATTATCAGGCCCCTGCAGCTCCCCAACAGGGCCAGCAGGCCAAGGGACGGGGTAACGGGTCCCGTAGGCAGCAAGCCCCCAAGCCTGCGCCACCAGCCCCTGCTCAGCAGGGTGGGGGTTTTTGACTCGCTCAGCATAGCCTCTCCCCCCCCGCTGGTTCCCCCCAGCACCGGAGGCCGGCTGGTTCACTTCGCCGACAGGTGGTCCAGCATCACCGCAGATGCCTGGGTGCTTCAGGTCGTGCGAGAGGGCTACCTTCTCCACTTCCATCAGGTCCCTCCCTCCTATTTTCCGGGAGAGCCTCCGCGCCCCCCTCTGCACAGGGAGTTGCTCCTTCAGGAGTTAGCAGGTCTTCTGCAGGATCGGGCGGTGGAACCGGTGCCACACCACCTGAGAGGTCAGGGCTTCTATTCAAGGTATTTTCTGATACCAAAGAGAACAGGAGGCCTCCGACCCATCCTGGACTTGCGCAACCTCAACAAGTTCCTTGTGCGGGAGAAGTTCAAAATGCTTACCCTTGGAATCCTTCTGCCCTACCTCCAGCAGGGAGATTGGCTATGCTCCTTGGATCTAAAGGATGCTTACACGCACATCCTCATCCACCCAAGCCACCGCCAATACCTAAGGTTTGTGGTGGCAGGAAATCATTACCAGTACAGAGTACTGCCCTTCGGCCTGTCCTCCGCACCGCGAGTCTTCACAAAATGTCTCGCGGTCGTGGCGGCCCATCTCCGGCTTCACGGCCTCTATGTTTTTCCGTACCTCGACGACTGGCTCATCAGAGCAGCGTCCGCTCAGGAGGTCACCACCGCCACGTGCCGCACGGTGACTCTGCTGCAGCACTTGGGCTTTGTCATCAACTTCGCAAAGTCCACTTTGCTCCCCTCACAGGATCTCGAGTTCATCGGCGCAAGGCTGCACACCCCTCAGGCGCGAGCGTACCTACCGCTCGACAGGGCTCAGCGGCTCATGGACCTAGCCGACCGCTTTCGCAGCCAGCCCCTGGTCTCCGCCAGGCGCTTCCTGAGACTGCTCGGCCATATGGCTTCCACCGTCCATGTGACCCCCAATGCCCGCCTGAATATGCGGCCTGCTCAGTGGTGTCTCCGCCAGCAGTGGCGACAGGCCACGGGCGGCCTAGCAGACCTGGTGCGCGTCTCCGAGCCGCTGGTCTCGTCTATCCGGTGGTGGCTCCGGCAGCCGAACCTGGTATTGGGAATGCCTTTCCAGTCACCTCAGCCGACCCGGGTGCTGACCACCGATGCATCCCTCCTGGGCTGGGGAGCCCATTGCCAAGAGGCACGTACTCAAGGCCTCTGGACCAAGTGGGAGTCTGCTCAGCAGATCAACTTCCTGGAGCTCAGGGCGATCCGCCTAGCTCTCAAGGCCTTCTCCCACCTGACCTCCCAACAGTCCGTCCTTGTCCAGACGGACAATCAAGTTGCCATGTTCTACGTGAACAAGCAGGGGGGCACGGGCTCCTTCCTCCTCTGCCGGGAGGCACAGAAGCTCTGCTCTTGGGCCGTCAGTCACGGCATTCTCCTCAAGGCAGTTTATCTCCCGGGCCAAGAAAATTGCCTGGCGGACAAACTCAGCAGGGTCCTCCAGCCGCACGAGTGGCGTCTGGACCCCTTGATTGTTCAGAAGCTCTTCCTCAGGTGGGGCCTCCCCACAGTGGATCTCTTTGCCAGTCCTCACAACCGGCAGCTTCCTCGCTTCTGCTCTCGTCAGCCTCACCCCCTTCGGGTGGCGGCGGACGCCTTTCTGATCTCATGGTCGGGGAGCCTTCTGTACGCTTTCCCTCCCATCCCGTTAGTCTCTCGGACCCTTTTCAAGGTTCTCCGAGACAAAGCTTTCATGATCCTGGTGGCCCCTCGCTGGCCCAGGCAGCCGTGGTTTCCGCTCTTGCTGCAACTGGCGGTGGAGGATCCAATCCCTCTGGGGGTGCAACCGGATCTCCTCACCCAGGATCAGGGGTCCCTACTGCACCCCAACCTCAGGTCTCTCAACCTCATGGCCTGGCTGCTGAGAGGGTAGTCCTTGCTCCTCTCCTCTTGCCGGCAGAGGTGGAGGAGGTCGTCTTGGCTTCGCGACGGCCTTCTACCCGCAAATGCTACGCCCTTAAATGGCGTCGCTTTGCAGTCTGGTGTACCCAACAGTCTCAGGATCCCTTCTCCTGCCCGGTGTCGGTGATCTTACAGTACTTGCTACACCTCTCTAATCTGGGACTTAAGTCCAACTCCGTCAAAGTTCACCTCAGTGCTCTTTCCGCACATCATGTGCCGGTGGACGGCAGACCTCTCTCCAACGACCCTCTCGTAGCGAGGTTTCTCCGAGGTCTCCTACTACTTAAACCACCTCTGCGCCCGCCAGCGCCTGACTGGGACCTGAATGTGGTTTTACAGCGGATCACCTGTCCGCCTTTTGAACCTATGGCTACCTGCTCTCTCCGTTTTCTGTCTTGGAAAACGCTGTTCTTGATAGCCCTCACTTCCGCTAGGCGCGTAAGTGAATTACAGGCCCTCGTGTCTGATCCCCCCTACACTCGGTTCTACAAGAATAGGGTAGTCCTACGGACTCACCCAAAGTTTCTGCCTAAAGTGGTCTCCCCTTTTCACTTGAATCAGGAGGTGGTACTTCCAACCTTCTTTCCCAGACCACACTCCAGCCGAGCTGAGACGGTCCTCCATACCCTGGACTGTAGAAGGGCGTTGAACTTCTACCTTGACCGTACGCGGGAGCACCGTAAAGCTGCGCAGCTTTTTGTGTCCTTTGACCCCAATAAATTGGGGCTCCCGGTCTCCAAGCGTACTCTGTCCATCTGGGTTGCGGACTGTATCTCTTGGGCTTATGGGGCAGCCGGACTCGCCTTAGAAAGTCGAGTCACGGCTCATTGCGTTCGGGCAAAGGCCACGTCAGTGGCTTACCTCCGCTCTGTTCCGCTGGCAGACATCTGCCGGGCCGCTACTTGGTCTTCGAGCCAGACTTTTGCGGTCCATTACTGTCTCGAGAGGGAGTCCCGTAGGGACAGTGCTTTCGGACAGGCAGTCCTCCGTAATCTCTTTGAGGTCTGAGCAACTCCTACCCTCCATCCCGGATGTGGGCTACCGGTGGGTGATAATTCAGCGAAGATTCTTTCCTTCTGTGCTGCTGAGCTAGAGGGAGCTCATTTTTGTGCTTAGGGTCTCCGGTAGCCTTGAGCTTGGGAGTCCCATAAGTGAGGACTGACTTCCTGCTTGGTCCTGGAGAAAGCGTAGTTACTCACCTGTAACAGGTGTTCTCCAGGAGCAGCAGGAATCAGTCCTCACTACCCTCCCTCCTCCCCTTGGAGTTGCAATCGTCTGCTTATGTTCTTTTTGCAAATTTTTATGCTGTCTTTTTTAGCTATGTCATCCGACTGGCTAAGATGGCACCTTCGGGCGGGAAGACTACCGCGCATGCGCGCTGCAATTCCCAAAGGCTTTCTTTGAAAGCTGGGGAAAATTGCTCCGCGGGGGCTCCGTCGGCGCCGACGTCACCCATAAGTGAGGACTGATTCCTGCTGCTCCTGGAGAACACCTGTTACAGGTGAGTAACTACGCTTTTCTTACTCGTGCTTCCCTAGAGTCCTTTGAGTCTGTTAGCAGGACTTCTGCTATAGCTATAGGGGCACGACGTAAAGCCTGGCTCCAGGCTTCAGACTTAGACAAATGGGCACAAGTTAGACTGAGAAATACTCCTTGCACTGGAGAAAATCTCTTTAACAAGGAGTCTTTACTCCAGGTTGCTCAGTTAACAGCTGACTGTCCTGTTTCTAGAGGCTGTCCTACGCCTTCTGCTTTCCCAGTAGGTAGGAAATGTCCTACCAAACTTTCTTCCCCTAGGGGGAGAAGGTTTTATCCATCATCTGCCCATCACACAGATGTTCCCAAACATGGGAAACATTGCTCTGGTCTGAAGAATCCACAACCTCATCAGGGTCACCAAACCCAGCAGTCGCAGGATTTCCAATAGATCATTGTCCCTCTTGGTTGGTGGTTACGGTGGCAGTCTGCTTCTTTTCACTTGAAGTATCTGCACTAATTTTTATCCTAACCTTCCTAGACATCTCTTTATGAGACATCTTTTTTCTAACTCTAAGGTGCTTGTTTACAAAGCCGCGGTAGCGGTTCGCGATCGTTATCGGATTTCAATGGGGCCGCGGCTCCGATAACGATCGCGAATCGCTACCGCGGCTTTGTAAACAAGCCCCTAAGAGTCTTTATGATGCTCATGCCCATACTTAACAAATTTTCCTCTTCCTCTTGGAGGAAAGGGAGGTAGCAACTATCAATAGACAGTTGTTTCCCTGTACTGGCATGTATCATCTCATCCGTCAGAGACTTCCTCCATTGTCGGTCTCTTGCAACTTTGTCTTACCTCCCTCTCCCTACAACATTGGTTTGTAAGAGGGACCATTTTTAAACGGGTAAGCCCCTATGGTCCTCTACCTGTTCTACCGGGGGATTCTCCCTTCTGAACTTCTTTCCCCCCCTTATTACCTGAGGGCAGCTCATCAGACAATAGGAAATCCTACCATGTCTGTTCTTTCTTTTCCCAATCTAAAAAAAGAAGAGGGAAAACAAATTTTTCCACGCTGCTCTGGTAGTTGCTGCACATACAGCAATTCCTAGTGGTTAAGCCACTGGTTTTGTTCACCACAAAACCAGAGCTTCCCCTCCACTAGCAATCCTCCCAGCCTCACTACTAAGTCCCAAACCGGTTAGTAACCTTGTTTGGGAAACCCTGTTATCACAGTCTGGTTGGTTACCTTCTATTCTTTGCCCCCTTGTCTTTGGCAGAATAGCTGGTTGCCTACTGGCTTTCCACAGCCAGTTTTTTCTTTTAACCAACCTGCAGTATGCTCTCTGCATCTCTACAGAGTAGCTTTGCACTATGGGCCCTTGCTAGAGAGCATTAGCATCTGGCCTAGCAGATAACACCAGATGGTTAGGAGGGGTTCCCCCAGTCATGTTCCATGTCTGGCAGGTATCCCCTGCCCTTACCATCTCATCTTAAATCTCTTTTGAGGCATAAGCCTCAGGCCTTTCCTTACATGAAAAACCTCAAGGAGGGTCAATTCCCTGACTTGGCCCATATCTCCTTGAATCTTCTAGTCAGAGATAAACTTCTTCAATGGCAGCTAGAGGACGCCTAATACCCATCTTGCCCTCATAGATGGGTCACTGGGGTATATTCCTCTGGAGGCGACCTCTATCCATTCTACATACTGCAATCCTGGAGAGATCTAGACTTCCTGTCTACTGACTGAAGTTATCCTCTGCAATTTTCACTTAGGCCATCCTGGTTATTCAAGAGCTCAAATTCTGCAAAGACATCAGCTTCTTCTTGTCAGGGAAACCTTTCCTCTGACTCTGCCAGTCATAACCAGGAAAAGAGGATTCTCTATATCTCCAGGAACAAGCAGGAATGAGTCTTCACATATGGGTACGTCGGTACCGACGGAGCCTGCTCGGGAACGCTCCCCAGCGTCCAATCAGAAAGCTTTTGGGAGCATCCCTCAGTGCCTGCGTGCTGCCTTCCTGCCTTTCCAACTGTCTCTCCTCAGTTTTCGTTTTTCCGCGGAGCCGGCAGGACGTCTTCCTGTCACCGCAGAAAATTTTTTCTTTAAATCTTTAACGTTTTGTTTTCTTGTGGTCGCGACTGTTCCCCCGACTCCACCGGTACCGCTGGTGTTTTTTTCTTTTCTTATTCCTAAACTCAGGGAGTTTTTTTCCCCTCAGTTTCTGTCTTAAATTTTGGGCCTGTAAGGCCTCTCCATTATGGAGCCTTCTTCTCCTCTTGGATAATCCTTCTAACTTCTTTTCTGCCATCTCCAAATCCTTGGAGTTGGCAGCATAGTTGAGCTGGCAGCTGGTTGTCTCCAACAGCCCGTTTTATTTCCCAACTCTCCTGCATAATGCTCTCTGCAATCCTACAGAGAAGCTTTCCACTATGGGCCCTTGCTAGAGAGCATAGGGGTTTTTTCTCTAATGACTATCCTATATGGTTGAAAAAGGCTTCCTCAGTCATCCCCCATGACTGTGAGGGTTCTTTACACCCTTCTATTTCCTTTTAATAAAGGACATAAGCCTTTCCTACGTGACAGTCTAAAGAGTTACCAAATTCCTACAGGAAATGTGCTCTTTTTCCTTGCAGCTTGTCCTCATGGTATCCTAATCCTTCATGGACTGCACATATTTTAACTAAATAACGCATGATACCCCACCCCTTGTCCCTCAAGTGGGTCTACCTGGTGTCTCTTCCTATGCGTATTCTGTCAATTCACCATGTTAGAGTTCTACCGGACTCAGGACTTGCTGTTTACAGACTAATATTATCCTCTGTTTTCTCGCAACCATCCTGGTTATTTCACTGGATAGCATTTCTACTCCATCTTAACCAGAGGGAATAGATTCTCTATATCGTCTCAAGTAGGTTCCACCTTCTTGTTATGAGATGAATCATTCCTCTTCACATCCCCCATGTGAAGATTCCTGTAGACATATCCCTTTCTGCTTAATTGCAGACATTTATCTTTAGACCTATATATTCATATACAGTCAAACCTCGGTTTTCGGTTGCCCCGGTTTTCGTCGGTTTCGGTTTTCGACGTCTTTTCCCGACTGAGATCTTGTCTCGGTTTTCGTCTATCGCCTCGGTTTTCGTACACCCTGGTCTGCATACAGTACACTGCCTGCCCAGTCCCGGCAGCACTACCCCCCCCCCCCCCGGACTCACCGATCGCGTGTGCCTGCAATAGTGTCACCTTCGCGCTGGTCTGCATACAGTACACTGCCTGCCCAGTCCCGGCAGCACTACCCCCCCCCCCCGGACTCACCGATCGCGTGTGCCTGCAATAGTGTCACCTTCGCGCTGGTCTGCATACAGTACACTGCCTGCCCAGTCCCGGCAGCACTACCCCCCGCCCCCCGGACTCACCGATCGCGTGTGCCTACAATAGTGTCACCTTCGCGCTGGTCTGCATACACTGCCTGCCCAGTCCCGGCAGCACTACCCCCCCGGACTCACCGATCGCGTGTTGAGATCTGAAAGGCAGGTGAGCAACATCCTCGAGCCAGACATGCAAGGATTGCAGAGAGGAAGGCCCCGATCTCTCCACCGCCTGCCTGTTCTCTGGAGCGCCCCCTCAGGCTCGGAGGTAGCAGGGTAGCAGGAGATGTTGAATGAATGTGGCAGGCAGTTCTTTCTCTTGCGGGGTACGCTGTTGAGACGGAGTCAGCGATCAGATTGGTGTCCTAAAGTTTCTGTGTGTTTGCTGTGCTGTGGACGATCGGGCAGCTGAGAGAAGTGACAGGAGCTGTTCTACTGCTGGCTGAGACTTCGGGAGCTCGTGCTGCTGTAGCCATTGCCACATGGCTCTGGAACGCATGCTGAGCGGGAGAGTGGTGTTTCCGGTGGCTGTGGCTGGTGCCTTTTTTTTTGTGGATCCTTCTTTTTTTTTTCTGTTTTCTTTAAAAATTTCAGGATGTTTTTTTGCTGAAGATTTGCATCTTGACTGTGCTGTTAATCTTTCTCACTTCACAGCAGTTTAAAGAATTTGTCTGCCAAAAATACCTCTGCAGCACCATCTTGTGGCCAGAAGTGGGATTGACTCTCTTCCTGATTGCAAATTGCTAAAAGTTCTCATTGTGCCTTGACACAGACTTTGAGGGGAGCAGTGATCTGAAAATGGTCTGTATCAAACTCGTCCGCCTGCTTGCGTGACTCGGCCACTCATTTCCCGGAATCCAGCGCCCATACAAAGTGCGTTTGTGATTCAGTCTGCCTTTGTTTCTCGTTGAGTGAGCATCACCCCGCATTCATTGAGTGTGACTGCTAAATAAGCCACCATGGGGCCAAAGAAAGTTCCGAATGCCAACCCTTTGATGATAAAGAAGGTGAGAAACACGATAGAATTCAAGAAAGAAGTCATAGCAAAGTATGAAAGTGGCGTACGCGTGGCCGATCTCGCCAGGATGTACAGGAAGTCTGCATCAACGATCAGTTCCATCCTGCTGAAGAAAAACGAAATTAAGGAAGCTGATGTTGCGAAAGGAGTGAATGCGCTAACGAAACAGAGATCGCAAACAATCGAAGATGTTGAGAAGTTGTTGTTGGTGTGGATCAACGAAAAACAGTTAGCGGGAGATAGTGTTTCAGAGGCGATAATTTGTGAAAAGGCAAGGCTGTTGCATGCAGATCTTGCAAAGAAAATGCCTGGAACGAGTGCTGATGTTACTGAATTTATGGCCAGCAGAGGCTGGTTTGAGAAATTTAAGAAGCGAACTGGCATACACAGTGTGGTAAGGCATGGCGAGGCTGCAAGTTCGGACAAACTTGGGGCCGCAGAATTTGTTGATGAATTCAAGGAGTACGTAGAGGCTGAAGGATTCCTCCCCCAACAAGTCTTCAATTGTGATGAAACAGGCCTCTTTTGGAAGAAAATGCCAAAGAGGACCTACATCATGCAGGAGGAAAAGGCACTGCCAGGACACAAGCCTATGAAGGATAGGCTAACTCTTTTGTTGTGTGGTAATGCTAGTGGGGATTTCAAAGTGAAGCCTTTACTGGTGTATCACTCTGAAAATCCCCGAGTGTTCAAGAAAAACAATGTTTTCAAGAGTAAATTGTGTGTGATGTGGAGGGCTAACAGTAAGGCATGGGTCACGAGGCTAATTTTCATTGAGTGGGTCAATGAAGTGTTTGGCCCGAGTGTGAAGAAATACCTCCTGGAAAATCAATTGCCACTCAAGTGCCTCCTGCTAATGGACAATGCTCCTGCTCATCCTCCAGGCTTGGAAGACCAATTGTTGGAGGAGTTTAGTTTCATCACAGTGAAGTTCCTGCCCCCTAATACCACTCCTCTCATCCAGCCCATGGATCAGCAGGTCATTTCAAACTTCAAAAAACTCTACACCAAAGCACTGTTTCAAAGGTGCTTTGAAGTGACCTCGGACACTGAATTGACCCTAAGAGAGTTCTGGAGGGATCACTTCAATATCCTCAATTGCATAAGCCTTATAGATAAGGCTTGGCAGGGGGTAACTTCCAGGACGTTGAACTCTGCTTGGAGAAAATTGTGGCCAGAATGTGTCCTCGAGAAGAATTTTGAAGAAGGGTTTGAGGCTCACCCTGATGACCCTACGCCTGTTGTGCAATCTATTGTGTCTTTGGCGCAGTCCATGGGGTTGGATGTGAGTGGCCAGGATGTGGAAGAGTTGGTGGAGGACCACAGGGAAGAGCTAACCACTGAAGAGCTGCAAGACCTTCAAGTGGAACAGCAACAGATGGTAGCTGAGGAAATTGCTTCAGAGGAGGAGGAAGAAGAGAGAGAAGAGAAGGTGCCTTCTTCAGTGATTAAGGACATGTGTGCAAAGTGGAGTGAATTGCAAAGTTTTGTGGAGAAATTTCACCCTAACAAAGCTGTTGCAAGCCGTGTCTGCAACATGTTCAATGACAATGCCTTGTTCCATTTTAGGCAAATCTTAAAGAGACGCCAGAAACAGAGCTCTCTGGACAGATTTTTTGTGCGACAGGGGTCCAGTGACTCTCAAGCTGATCCTAGTGCCAGTAAAAGACAAAGAAGGGAAGTAACCCCGGATAGGGCCTTGATACCTGAGGTCCTTATGGAGGGGGATTCCCCTTCCAAACAATAACCTCTCCTCCTCCCTCTCCCCTCAACAAGAGTCTTCAATAAAGTTAAATGTGATGTTAAATGTTCATTTATCCATTTCATTAGTCATTTATATGTATTTCTCATTGTTTTCTGTATGTAAAAATATAGTTATTCTCTATAAAATGTACTTTTTGTCAATATTTTTGGGTGTCTGGAACGGATTAATTGAATTTACATTATTTCCTATGGGAAATCTTGCTTCGGTTTTAGTCCGTTTCGGTTTTAGTCAGACTTTTTTGAACGGATTAATCATGAAAACCGAGGTTTGACTGTATATACATATGTCTATATGCATTCTTTAGATACATATGTCTGTCAGCCATGTGTGCATATGCTATGCCCCCTGGATCTCGCCATAAACATATGTATATATATATATATATATACCCCTATATATATATCTATCTATCTACACATATATATATATATCTGTGTGTATCTGTCGAGATACTTCCTTTAGGTAGATATGTATTCACATACTTATCTCTCTGTCTGTGCTCATAAAGGTGTTTTTCCTTCCTATCTGTTCCAGACAGTGGGCTTTCACATGTTCATACTATTTCACAGTATGTTTAGGCTATTATGCACACAACCACTGCTGTGGTACTGACAGCTCTTACCATAACCCTAGGTTCAGGTATCCCTGAAGCTTCCTATTCCTTTATCTTCCTACCTCTCGTCAATTAGGAGAGACATGGGGGATCTTCAGTAGATCTGAGGTTTCCAACTCCTCAGACTTCTGTCCTTCCTTGGGATTTCGGGTTTTTTTCTCCATACCCTTTCTTCCCTCAAGGACTAAGCCAGTTTTGTCCAAATCGGTCAGTCTTCCTCTTTTGCTCCTAACTATAATTAACTCTGTAGCCAAAAGAGTTTTCAGCTTTTTCCATAAAGCTTCCCACTAAAGACCTACCGTTTTTGTACTTCCCCAGTTGAATCCTGGGGTCACCTGTCAGTTCCAGATTTGACCTTCAACTCACTTCAGTGAGGTCACCTTGAAGATTCCTCTACTGGATCCCCAGTAGATTCCATCAGCCTCTCTACTTCCTGCAATCCAGTAGGTGAGGTCCATATTGTGATTGTTCATTTCAATATATTTCATGATGATTATCATATAAACAGGGACTCCTTGTCTGTAGTCCTATCTTAGGTCAGCTATCTCCTACAGCTCCTCTCTTCTTCAACTCCTACCCTCCATCCTCGGGATGCCTGGGCATATGAGGTGTAGCATGTTTCAATCACCAACATGCTAGGGCTCCAGGCATCTTAGCTTGGGAGTCCCCATATGTGAAGACTCATTCCTGCTTGTTCCTGGAGATAGCACAGTTACTTACCTGTAACAGGTGATCTCTGGGAACAGCAGGAATAAGTCTTCACAACCCACCCACCTCCCCTAGGAGTTGTATCTCTCTATCTCTCTTTCCTTTCCTCTTTCTCTCTCTCTTTGTCTCAGCTTAAAACTCAACTGAGGAGAGACAGTTGGAAAGGCGGGAAGGCAGCACGCAGGCGCTGAGGGATGCTCCCAAAAGCTTTCTGATTGGACGCTGGGGAGCATTCCCGCGCAGGCTCCGTCGGTACCGACGTACCCATATGTGAAGACTTATTCCTGATGTTCCCAGAGATCACCTGTTACAGGTAAGTAACTGTTCTGTATCTTTTCAAGCTGGTATCAACCTTCTTGCTGTCAGATAAATCTTCCTCTCTCCCTATATCCCTAGGGGGGATGAGGTTTTATGGACGTCTCTCCATCCTCATACCTAGAAACATGTGTCCATATGCCTGCATATTCATATAGGTATATATAGATATATATAGATACATATATCCTTATCTATATTTATCTGTGTGTCTTCTGCCCATACATATCTCTTATAGATATAGGCATATATACCCTATATGTGTATATATTTCAATATATATATATATATACATATATATTTATAGATATAGTGAGATATGTTTTTAGATAGATCTGTATCCATCTACTTATCTATCTGTCTGTCAGGTTCAGAAATCCCTACATTCCTATATGAGCCTGACAGATGGGCACTCCCCCTATCAATGCTGTGCCAGCATACTTAGGGGGCTACACTTATAACCACTCCCTGTGGTAATTAACAAATTTTTCCTTACCATAACCTTTTTAGGTTAGGTACTCCTGAAGCTCTCCATGTACCTTTTTTCTTTCCTAATTGACCCCATTTAGGAAAGACATTGCGGATCTTCAGTTACTCTAAAGCTTAGCGTTCCTGAGTCTATCCTTACTTTCTTATCAGATACAAGGGTCTCCATACCCTTTCTCCCCTACATGGACTGTTTCCAACCCCAGTCCAGTTGGGTCAGACTCATTTTTTCTCTTGGTCCTAGATTTGCACTGTTTTGGACCACACAGCTTAAGATTTCTTTAATAGTACCTTCTGCGTCTCCGCTGAAGCTCTACCTCTCATACTACCCCAGTTTTTTCCCTGGGGCTATTTCTCACCCTGTAGGGTTCTGACCTCCACTTGTTTTTGTTCTACTTTATTACCTCTACTTCTCAGTGAGGTACCCCTTGAGCACATTCACTGGCTCTTCCAATAGATCCATATGTAGCTCAGTGGACTTGTGCAATACCAACAAGGGAGGCCCAGATTACAATATTTCACTACTAAATGCCCTCTATACAGGGTCTTCCCCTTTAGAAGCCCTGCTCTAGCCAGCTGTTCCACAGCTCCTTTTCTGTATTCAACTCCTACCCTCCATCCCCAGGATGCCTGAGGTCCTGAGGAATAGCATGGCTCGTTCTAGACTTGCAACATGCTAGGACTCCCTCTGGGCATCTGAGCTTGGGAGTCCCCATATGTGAAGACTCATTCCTGCTTGTTCCTGGAGATAGCACAGTTACTTACCTGTAACAGGTGATCTCTGGGAACAGCAGGAATAAGTCTTCACAACCCACCCACCTCTCCTAGGAGTTGTTTTTTCTCTATCTCTATCTTTCCCTTCCTTGCTCTCTCTCTCTTTGTCTCAGCTTTAAAACTTAACTGAGGAGAGGCAGTTGGGAAGGTGGGAAGGCAGCACGCAGGCGTGTTGGGAGATGCTTCCAAAGGCTTTCTGATTGGACGCTGGGAAGCGTTCCCGCGCAGACTCCATCGGTACCGACGTACCCATATGTGAAGACTTATTCCTGCTGTTCCCAGAGATCACCTGTTACAAGTAAGTAACTGTGCTTTATTAGAAAAGGTTCAGAGAAGAGCCACCAAAATGATAAAGGGGATGGAAGGATACTCCTATGAAGAAAGGCTAAAAAGGTTAGGGCTCTTTATCCTGGAAAAGAGACGGCTGAGTGGAGATATTATAGAAGTCTATAAATTAATGAACGGAGTGGAACAGGTAAACGTAGATCGATTGTTTACATTATCAGAATATAGAAAGACTAGGGGACATGCAATGAAGCTACAGGGTAAACTATTTAAGACTAATAAAAGAAAATGTTTTTTCACTCAACGTGTAATCAAACTCTGGAATTTGTTACCGGAGGATGTAGTAAAGGCTGTTAGTGTAGCTTGGTTTAAAAAAGGTTTGGACAAGTTCCTGGAGGAAAGGTCCATAAACCATTAAGAAGGGACCCAGAATATCAATGCTTGACCCAGTACAAGCATTGCGGAACCTGTGTCTTTTGGGGAAACTGCTAGGTACGTATGACCTAGATTGGCCACTGTTGGAAACAGGATACTGAGCTTGATGGACCTTGGTCTGACCCAGTATGGCATATCTTATGTTCTTCTTGTCCTCGAATCTTAAGAAGCCACAATGAGATGAGGGGGACTCAGGTGGGGTGGGAGCCTGTAGGAGGGTGACTGTTGGACTTTTACCCTGCCTGGGTCCAGATAATGTCAGACCAGTGGGTATTGGAGGTCATTCGAGAGGGCTACTCTCTGGAGCTCCAACAACCAGTGGTGGACTCATTTGTCCAGTCTCCTTGCAGGGCGCGGCTGAAGGACTTGGCAGTTCAGGAGACGCTTCAAAGGCTGCTGCAACTTCGGGCGGTGGTGCCCGTCTCATCGGAGCAATGCCAAAGAAAGATGGCACGTTCTGGCCAATTCTAGATTTAAAAAGAGTGAATCGGTGTCTCTGGGTGTCTCATTTCCATATGGAGACGCTGCGCTCCGTGATTGTGGCGGTCAGGAAGGGAGAGTTCCTTACGGCATTGGATCTCATGGAAGCTTATTTGCATATTCCCATATGGCAGGAGCATCAGCAGTTTCTTCGGTTTGCGGTACCCATGGGGCATTTTCAATTCCGGGCCTTGCCTTTTGGCCTGGCGATGGTGCCAAGGACTTTCACCAAGATCATGGTGGTAGTGGTGGCGGCTCTCCGCAAGGAATGAGTACTGGTACACCCGTATTTGGACGATTGGTTGATTCGGGCGAAGTCGAAGGACGAGAGCGAAGGGGCCACAGCCCGGGTAGTGCAGCTGCTACAGAGCCTGGGTTGGGTGGTCAACTTCTCCAAGAGCAAGCTGGTTCCCTCGCAGTCCCTGAAATATCTGGAGGTGCGGTTCGATACAACGCAGGGAACAGTCTTTCTTCCAGTTCTGCGGGCACAGGGCTTGAGGGCGCTCATACGAGGATTCTTGTCTTGAAGGGCGCCCACAGCTTGGCACTATCTCCAATTGCTCGGAACGAAGGCGTCCATGAGCGAAGTGGTGCTGTGGGCCAGAGCTCAAATGACACCGTTGCAAAAAGCTCTACTATGGCGTTGGTCACATCAGTCAGACTCGCTGTCTCAGCGGCTGGTCTGTCCCCCGGAGGTGAGTCAGGAGCTTCTCTGGTGGTTACGGCCGGAGAACTTGGAGAAAGGAATGCCCCTGGAGGCCTTTGACAATGGATGCAAGTCTAACGGGTCGGGGAGCGCATTTCGAAGGAAGGTTAGCGCAGGGGCAATGGTCGACGTAAGAGAAGGAGTGGGCCATCAACAGGTTGGAAATGAGGGTGGTGTATTTGGCCCTTCTAGAGTTCCAGTCGGCAGTTCGAGTGCTTTCCGGCAATGCGACTACAGTAGCCTACATCAATCGGCAGGGCGGCACGGGAAGTGCGGCGTTGGAGGCAAAGGCGAGTCAGCTGTTGGACTGGGCCGAGCTAAATCTGTTGGCCCTGTTGGATCAACATGTGGCAGGAGTGGACAATGTCAAGGTGGATTATCTGAGTCGGCGCAAGGTGGATCCAGGAGAGTGGGTGCTTCACCCGGAGGTGTTTGCTCTAATTGCAAGGCAGTGGGGGACGCCGATTATGGATCTGATGGCGATGTTCGAATCGGCAAAGGCAGCCCGATTTTATAGCAGAAGGCGAGAATGGATGTCGGAAGGTCTCAATGCGTTGATGCAGAAGTGGCCAGTCGAGGGTCTCATCTACGTCTTTCCACTATGGGCGCTCATTGGGCATGTGGTGCAGCGCATAGAACGGCATCGGGGCCTGGTGGTTCGTGGCGCCGGACTGGCCAAGAAGGCCTTGGTATGCGGATATGGTTCGTCTGCTGTTGGACAGTCAGTGGCGGCTTCCACCACGGGAGGATCTGTTGGTTCAGGGACCACTACGTATGCCACAGGTGAGTCGGTTCTCGCTTACGGCTTCGCTCTTGAAAGGGCAAGGATGAAAGCCAAGGGTTATTTAGCGGCGGTCATTTCTACATTGCTGAAGGCAAGACGGAGATCTACGTTGTTAGCGTATGTACGGGTCTGGCGCAATTTTGAGGCATGGTGTGTGGACAGGCTAATGTGGCCCTCAACGGTGTCTATTTCGCAGATCCTTTCATTTTTGCAGGATGGTTTTGAAAAGGGTCTCGCGGCCAGTTCTTTGAGAGTTCAGCTGGCAGCGCTGTCCTGTTACCGCGGTAAGGTTCAGTGTCAGGTGTTGGGGTGCACGCGGATGTTAAAAGATTTTTACGGGCCGTATTGCTCATGCGGCCTTCACACAGGTGCTCGATTCCCGCATGGGATCTGAATTTGGTGTTGGACGCGTTGGTTAGAGAACCTTTTGAGCCGTTAGGTAAAGCGTCATTGAAGGATTTGATGTTGAAGACGATTTTTCTAGTGGGCATTTGCTCAGCTCGCAGGATTTCGGAGTTGCAGGCTTTGTCTTGTAAGGAGACGTTTCTTTCATTCTCAGATCAGAAGGTTGTGTTGCGTCCGGTTCCCGCCTTCTTGCCCAAGGTGGTTTCAGTTTTTCACGTCTACCAGGTAGTTTCGTTGCCGGTATTCTCTGGAGAGGAGAAGGAGTCGACGGGAGGAAAATTACGTCTTCTGGATGTTCGTAGGACACTCATAACGGTACCTCCGTGGGACAGCGTCCTTCCGTAAGTCGGACAGGTTGTTTGTGTTGTTCGGAGGTCCGCGGAAGGAGGAGGCTGCGGCTAAATCTTCCATTTCCAGATGGTTAAAGGAAACCATTGCAGCGGCATATATTTTGAAAGGTAAGGAGATACCAGAGGGGCCTCAGGACTCATTCAACTAGAGCACCAGCGGCCTCTTGGGCGGAATACAGTCTGGTGCCAGCCGAGGATATTTGTAAGGCGGCAACCTGGTCGTCCTTGAATTCCTTTGTCAAGCATTATTAGCTAGACGTGCGGGCTGCAAGGGATGTGCGTTTTGGATCGGCAGTACTTCAGGCTGGTCCCGCAGGGCCCTCCCGTTGATATTTACTGCTCTGTTACATCCTCAGAGGTTCCGGGACTAGACTAGAGAGATGAAAAGGAAGGTGAAATTAGACTTACCTGCTAATTGTTTTTCCTTGAGGAACTCTAGTCCAGTCCCAGATCCCACCCGTGGTTTTGTTCCAGGTTTCTTGTCAGCCTGAAGTCCTGAGAGCTCAGTGTGGTAGTTAGGAGGTCGTTTTCAGGATTACGTCGTCCTTTGGTTCGTAAGGGGGGGTTCTTAAGTGGTTTCTATTCTCTAAAGGGGGGATGGAAACCTTTCTATGCATTAATTGGGTTTTTTCTTCGCTAAAGTTCTTCTTCCAGGGGAATTAATCTTAGGATTTATTCCTATTACCTTAAGGTTGAGGTTAAACAGTTATGTTTTTTAAAAAAAATGTAAATGAGTACGAGTAGGGCTGATTTGATTGCAATTTAACTACTTATTTGTTGCTCTGCTGAGTCTGCTTTGTCAATAGGTACTGGAGTGGAGAGGCGGTCCTTGCTTACTTATACCAGTGTCATCAAAGCGATGACGTGTTTCAGTCTCCAAAGCTGCTGGAGGAGGTACTTAACTCAGAGGTTCCGGGACTGGACTAGAGTTCCTCAAGGAACAATAATTAGCAGGTAAGTCTAATTTCACCTTAGCAGTGCATCAACATCGAGGAGGCATTGAGCCCATTTGGAGCCAAGCACTCATAGTACCCTGGAGCATCGACCAGCAATTGATGTTTGCCCAAAGGTGAAGAAGGATTCGTCTTCATCTTCATCAACACCAAAGGGTGATCACACTGAGCATTGAGGGGGGGGGGGGCTTTGGTACATCAACATAGAAGCCCTCTGAAGTATGGGATCGAGAGCAAAGAAGGTTCGCAGGAGGACCCCTCTAAGCAGCCCCAAAGAGAAGAGAACTCATCCACCAGGACATTGGAGGGCAGCACTGGCCTGCTGTGTGCTGAGACCAAGCAGCTGATATACCCTTTCAGATTCTGGGAACATCGGCCAATGTTGCTGTAGCCCCACAGCCTTTGGATTCAGCAGCCATGGAGAAACACTTTCTGAGAGCTCTCAAGGAATGCATCATGATGCTGTTTGCCATACAGCATCTCAGTGCTTTGATGTTTGCTGCAAACTAGCCAATCGTCAAAAAGCATAGTGTGCTTGTGGGAGAGTTATCAACATCAGGGCATTGAAGGGCCCCTGACACCGGAGCCTGCCCAGTCGATTTCACTTTCTAGTGCATCAGGGTCTGATGCTCCCTTGAAGCCTAGAAAGTCATCGGTTCATCGTCGCTCCTGATCCCTAAATGGTAGAAGAACTATCCAGGCTGAGACTCAAAAATATTTTTATTTCCTTTCTGAGTGACTCAGAAGGCTGGGTCATTGATGTAGAATCTGAGGGCTTGTCAAAGGACAGGTCCCTAGAAATCCAATCAGACCCTTCTTCTCCTTTGAGAGACGTAAGTCACCTCCTGAGGATATGGCTTTCCAGGATTTTGTATGGGATATGGCTAAAGCCATATCATTTTCTTTGGAGACTGAGGATGAGCCCAGGGCAGAAGAATTGGAAATCCTGCAGTACTCCTCTGCCCCTAAGGAAGCAATGACAATGCCTATGTACTGCATCCTGCAGAGAGTGCAGATGATAATGTGGGAGAAACCCCTTACTGTACCTCCAATCAGTAGAAGAGTTGACTCCACATACAGAATTCAAAAGGTTTCCAGATTCGAGAAGCCCCAGTTTCCTCAGCATTCCTTGGTGGTTGAATCTGCCCTTAAGAGATCTAAAAGTTCCAAGAATCACTCCTCGGTTCCACAAAGAAGGAAAACTCAGACATCAGACTCTTTTGGGAGAAGGATTTTCCTTAGTTCCAAGCTTGCGTCCCGCATTATCTCTTACCAGCTGTTCATGGACATGTTTTTGAAAGACATCATGAGCGGCTTAGCTGATCTGTCTCATTATCTCCCTCCAGAAAGATTAGAACAATATCATTCCCCTGTGAGACATGGTAAGGACTGATCGAATTTTGTGATCTGAGTGACTTATGATATCTTTGAAATTGTATCAAGAGCTTCTGCAATACGTATTGGTGCTCAGAGACTCACTTGGCTCTAGTCCTCAGACCTTGAACAATCGGTGCAAGCAAGGTTGAGAAAAAGTCGAAGAGAAGGCTAGCTTCATTGGAAAGCAGCACAACACCCTTCATAATTTCTCAAAGTGCAGGAGGTTTCAGAGTGGTAACCAGAAAAATATCTATTACTCTCACATGTGTAGGTACTTTCTTTGTTCCCAGTATTCCCCAGTCAGTCAGGGCACGGTGTAGCAAGCCAGCTTTTACTTAGAACAAGTTCTAAAAGCCATTCAGGGTAGCATGTAGCAAGCCAACTTTTACTGAGTGTTTCTTTCCTTCCAATCTACCAAGCATAATCTTAGATTAATAGTCTCTTTAACCTATTAAAGGGAAAGAGGTGGTCAAATTCACTTTCAGGTTTGGCTGGCTATCCTCATCAGGAATAGATTAATTAATTAAGGCCCTGAAATTAATCTTGAGATGAACAAAGTCCCTTAAACTTATTAGATATAGGTATTGGTACAAGTATCCCTAACAACTTTAAGTAAGTAAGCAACTTAAATATTTAAAATAATCCTTAAAACTAAGATGCGTTGAGTGTCACATGTATGATTTTGCGCCAGTTGGTGAGAGGTCTTACATGTGCACTAGGTGCAAAGAGCTCTTTGTTCTCAGGGAACGAGTTCAGTCTCTATAGGCTAGAGTAGTGGACTTGGAGGAGCTAATTAAGACAGACAGGAATATAGCCGAGACCTACAGAGACATACTACTGAAGTGTGACAGTCTCTCGGTTGCCATGGAGGTCACGTGGAAGGAGAGCATCACCTTGGGGTGGCAGAAGTGATCCTGTAGATAGGACTTGTCCTCCAGTTGATGTGCAACCCTTTCACACCAAGGAGATTTCTCCAGGGTAGGATGCCCATAAGGGAAGGGTTAGGACGGCCATTATTGTTGGTGACTCGATCATTAGGCGTGTAGATAGCTGGGTGGCTGGTGGATGTCAGGATTGCCTGGTAACATGCCTGCTGGGGCAAAGGTAGTGGACCTCACGTGCCACCTAGACAAGGTTTTAGATAGTACTGGGGAGGAGCCTGCTGTCTTCGTACATGTTGCTACCAAGGACATAGTAAAGTGTGGGACAGAGGTTCTGAAGGCCAAATTTAGGCTTCTAGGTAGGAAGTTGAATACCTGAACTTCCAGGGCAGCATTCTCGGAAATGCTTCCTGTTCCACACGCAGGACCCAGAATGCAGGCAGAGCTCTGAAGTCTCAATGCGTGGATGAGAGGATGGTACAAGGAAGAGGATTTTGGATTTGTTAGGAATTGGGCTACATTCTGGGGAAGGAGGGAGAGGGGCTTTTCCAAAAGGATGGCGTCACCTTAAATGGGGAGGTACCAGGCTTCTGGTATTAACCTTTAAAAAGGAGATAGAACAGCTTTTAAACTAGATAATAGAGGAATGCTGACAGTCGCCCAAGAGTGCAGGGTTTGGAAGGATGTATCCTTGAATACTAGCAAAAAAGGGAAGTCAGGGCATTCTGATAGAAAGGTTCAATAAACATTTAAAGAAACCCACTTGCCTTTAAGTAGAGAGTAAAAAGAGCTGAAAGATTCCAAATTACCCATGTCAACTCATAATCAGATTGCTAATATGAACAAAATACAACTTCTAATACGATGCCTGCATGCAAATGCTAGAAGTCTAAAAAATAAGATGGGAGAGTTAGAATATATAGCACTAAATGACAGGTTAGATATGATTGGCATCTCAGAGAACTAGTGGAAGGAGGACAACTAATGGGACATTGTGATACCTGGGTCAAACTATATTGTAATGATAGAGCTGATCAAATTGGTGGAGGGGGTTGCGCTCTGTGTTAGAGAGAGCATTGAGTCATACAGGATAAAGGTTTTGCAGGAAACAAAATACACTATAGAATCTCTATGGATAGAAATTCCATGTAAAATGGGGAAGGTAATAGTAGTGAGAGTGTACCACCATCCGCCTGGTCAGAATGAACAGATGGATGATGAAATGCTCAAATCAGGGAAGTTAACAAAAGTTACAACACAGTAATAATGGGTGATTTCTATTACCCCGGTATTGACTAGGACAGTGTCACAACAGGACATTCTAGGGAGATAAAGTTTCTAGATGAAATAAATTACTGCTTATTGGAACAGTTGGTTCAAGAACCAACAAGAGGGGAAGCTATTTTAGACCTAGTCCTTAGTGGAACTCAAGATCTGGTGCAAGAGATAAGGGTGTTGGGGCCACTTGGCAACAGTGATCATAGAATGATCACATTCGATTTAATAAATGGAGGGAGAATGGAAAGGGAATCCACAGGAGTACCTTTTAAGTTTCAAAAGGGAAACTATGATAAAATGAGGAAAATAGTTAAGAAAAAAATAAGAGGAGCAGTTGCAAAGGTGAAAGATTTACATCAAGCATGTACATTATTTAAAAAATACTATCTTGGAAGCCCAGACCAGATATAGTCCATTCTTTAAGAAATATGGAAGAAAGGCCAAAAACCTATTTGCATGGTTTAAAGGTGAGGTCAGAGAGGCTGTTGTAGCCAAAAGAGCTTCTTTCAGGAAATTGAAAAAGGAGTTAGATGACGACAACAGCAATCAACGTCAGCTCTAGCAAGTTAGATGCTGACTTCCTACCTAGACAAGGCATACAAAGAGAGAATTTGGAAACAAGCTTGCTGTGAATGCAAAAATGCATAATATAATCTTTTTCAAGTTTCATAGAAAAACACCTATGAGAGCATCAGATGGACCATTAGATGATAGAGGGATAAAGGGGCGTTAAGAGAGGACAAGGCCATAGCGGAGAAATGGAATGAATTCTTTGCTTTGGTCTTTACTGAAGAAGGTACAGGGAAGCTATTCATGCCTGAAAAGGTATTTAAAGGTGATGTATCAGAATAATTGAAACAAATACCGATAAACCGGAAAGATGTATTATAACTATTTGATAAACTAATAGCAAATCACCTCGACCAGACAGTATACCTCCGAGGATGTTGAACTAACTGAATTGTGAGATTGCACAGTGAGATTAGTAATCTGTGAACTGTCATTACAATCATCTGTAGTATCTGAAGATTTGAGAATGGTCAGTGTAATGCCAGTTTTTAAACAGAATTCCAGGGGTGATTAGGGAAACTACAGACCGGTCAGCCTGACTTCAGTACTGGGCAGAATGGTAGAAACCATTATAAAGAATAAAATTACTGAACATGTAGATCAGGGGTCACCAACCTGCGGGCCGCATGCGGCCCGCGAGGTCCCTTCGTGCGGCCCGCGAGGCTCTACCCCGGTGCGGCCCGCCAAGGATTTATTTACACGATGGGGAGCGAGGAGGAGCTTACCTTCCTGTTCCCTGCAGGTCTTGTCATCAGTCCAGTGGACCTTACCTTCCCCCTCCCTGCAGGTCTCGTGGATCAGTTCACCTAAACTGAAGTTGGGAGGCACCTGAGAGCAGGGAGCTGCAATATTTATTACAAAGGAGTAAATCAAGATTTGAGGACCTGGTTGCAGCAGTTTTGCCTTCATCACTTTTAAAATACAGGTTAGAGCTGATTTGATAATCATTATAATTCATGGTGTAATTATTCCCGTGAGCATTGTTTTTTTTTGCGGGGGCGGGGAGAAGGGGGGTGCGGCCCGCGAGGCTCCCGGTAGTCGGCTGTGCGGCCCGCGGCCCTCTGGAGGTTGGTGACCCCTGATGTAGATAGTCATGGTTTAATGGGAGAAAGCCAACATGGATTTAGCCAAGGAAGGTCTTGTCTTACTAATCTGTTATATTTCTTTGAAGGTGTGCATAAACAGATAGATAACGATGAACTGGTTGATATAGTGTATCTGGATTTTCAGAAAGCTTTTGACAGGGTCCCTCATGAGAAACTCTCGGCAAAATTAAAAAGTCATGGGACAGGAGGCAGTGCACTATAGTGGATCAGGAACTGGTTAAAAGATTGAAAGCAGAGAGTCGGGCCAGATGGCCAATTTTCTCCAGGAACAAGCAGGAAGTCAGTCCTCACTTATGGATGATGTCAGCACCGATGGAGCCCGCGCGGAGCAATTTCCCAGCTTTCAAAGAAAGCCTTTGGGATTGCTGCCACACATGCGTGGTCCTCTTCCCGCCCAAGGGTGCCATCTTGCTCAGTCTCCCTTTTTCCGCGGAGCCCTTTAGATGCACGACCTCGTCCCACGGAAAACGTTTTTCTTGACTTCGGCCTTTTGGCCTTTTTTTCTGATAGCACCAGTTCTCTTCCATACTCCCCTACACCCCTGCTCTGGCTGTGTGCTAGGGGATCCCTTTTTTGTCTCTATTTAGTGTTTTTTCTTTCAGGCCCTTTTCGCATCCTTTTTTCTCCAACAGCTGGTCTCAAGGGTTTTCGACCACGCAGGGGCCCTTTTTGCCCCCACGGCCACCGGTATTAAGAAGTGTGACAGATGCTCCAAAAATATGTCACTCACGGACACCCATGACTGCTGTCTACGGTGTCTGGGGGCTGACCACAACCCAGAGCTCTGCTCACTTTTTAAGAAAATGTCCGCTAAGGCCTTGCTAAGCCGCAAGCAGAAGTCCGATGACATTTTCTGCAAAGCAGCCCAGGGATCCCCGGTGGCATCTGACCTTACTGATCCACCGCTTTCGGGGTCCCTCGCAGTAACCCCGCGCCCCAGGCATCACTCCGATCAGGGTTCACCCGAGGTGGAAAGGCAAAAGAAGAAGAAGACTTTGAAGTCGCTGTCGGGGGCTCCGGACAAGTGCAAGCGATCTCGCGCTCTTTCCCTTAGCCCTCCCCGGCGTTCCCAAGAGTCGGACAAGGAGCAGCCTCGAAAGGTAACTCGTATGGACACGGAGGCCTCTGGTGATGGCACCCGGTCTCCTGAAGGGGCATGAACCTAAGAGCTGTCTACCTCCTGGGCCAAGACAATGTCCTCACGGACAGGCTCAGCAGGCTTCTCTGCCTGCATGAGTGGTGTCTCAGTCCAGAGGTGGTTCTCCACCTGTTCCACCATTGTGGAACTCCGTCCATGGACCTGTTCACCAGCGAACGCGCAGCTCCCCCGCTTCTGCTGTCCGATACCACACCCGAGCAGGGTGGCCCCGGATGCGTTCCTCCTGAACTGGACCTCCGGGCTTCTGTATGCATTCCCCCCCCCCCCACTCCTCTCATTACGAGGACCCTCCACAAGATTTAGCGCGACCGAGCCTTGGTGATTCTCCAGGACCAAGCAGGAAGTCAGTCCTCACATATGGGTGACGTCGGCGCCGACGGAGCCCTTGTGCGGAGCATTTTCCCAGCTTTCAAAGAAAGCCTTTGGGAATGCAGTTCGCATGTGCGGTCCCCTTCCTGCCCAAGGGTGCCATCTTGCTCAGTCTTCTTTTTTCCGCGGAGCCCGACGGATGTGTGTCGTTGTCACCTGGTAAAAAGTTGATTTTTCCTGCGTGGATTCGGGTTTTTTGCCCGGTTCGATGCCGGTTCCCCTTCCCGCCTGGGCCCGGTACATCGGTATCAAGCCTGGAGCTAAGTTTTTCGGTTTTTGTCCTTTGTGACTAGCGTTCATGCTTTTTTTTTTTTTTTTTTCACTGGCAGTCCGGTCTTTTGACCTGGCAGGGGCCCTTTTTCCCCCGATGACTGCCAGCGGGTTCAAGAAGTGTGATCGGTGTAAGAAGCTGATGTCTCTCACCGACACACATGACTGCTGCTTTCGGTGCCTTGGGCCCGACCATGACCCGGTGGTCTGTGTCCCGTGCGGCAAAATGTCCTCTAAGGCGCTGAGGATCCGTCAACATCAGCGTGAAAGACTTTTTTCTGACTCCGCGTCCGGCCGGGCCTGGACTTCGTCAGAGGCCTCGACATTTCGGGAGTCCGACCCCGAGCACCGTCGAGGCTCCTCTGAAAGGGGGTCTCCTTCGAGGGAACACAGAAGAAAGAAGAAACTCGTGAGGGCGTCGTCGGTGGACGCTCTGGGCTCCTCGAGGGCCAGGTCGCATAGCCCCGACCGCCGTCCCGGGTCCTCGGAGTCGGAGAGGCCTGCCAAGTTGCCTCGAGTGGAGCCGGAGTCCCCGAGTCACGTGAGTGCTATTGTCCTTGTAGACTCCCCTCCGGGGGAGCCGACGGCATCGGGGCCCGAGTCGGGGGCTGCTGAGTCTCCTGAGCTGAGTCTCAGGTTGACGGCCTTGGAGAGCAGCTTGGCTGCCTTCATGGAGCAGCAGCGGGTACTGATCGCTGGTTTGACCGGTGCTTCTGCCCCGACCACCGGGACCTCGACGTCCAAGTTGACCCCGGAGGCCGAGCCAATCCTCGAGTCAATGCGGTCTCGAGTCGATCCTCAGCCAGGGTCCCCCTCAGCCTCCCGCTCGGGGCCGAGGTTGTTGACGCCGGTGCCCTCAGCGTCGGGGTGGATGGCATCGGTGCCTGCCTGGCCAGAGCCGCTCGATTCCTCCTCAGAGGGGTCAGAGTGGGAGACGGAGGACGAGGAGTCCTCTGGATAATTTCCGGACCCGGTCATCCCATCGGACTCACCCCTGAGCCTCGAAGACGGTCCTCACCGGAGGATACCCGGTTCTCGGACTTCATGCGGGACATGGCCAAAGCCTTGGCCTTCTCCGTGGATCCCGAGGAGGATCCTCGAGCCGAAGAGCTCGAGGCCCTCCAGTATGACTCTCCGCCTAAGGAGGCTTTAACTGTACCGGTTCCTCCGATGCTGGAACGACTGTTCTTCCGCATGTGGGAGGCACCGGCCTCGGCGCCGGTTCTCAGCAAACGGGTCGATTCCATTTATCGAGTCCGTAAGAGCCCTGGGTTCCAGAAGGCACAGCTACCGCACCACTCCATGGTTGTGGAATTGGCCATGCATCGTCTGAAGAGTCAGAAAATGCACTCCTCGGTGCCCCCAGGCCGGGAGGCCCGGAACCTGGATGCCCTCGGTAGAAAGTGCTTCCAGGGCTCTATGCTGGCGTGCCATGTGCAGACTTACCAGCTGTACATGGGCATGTACCTTCGGGACCTGGCAAAGGAAGTTGCCGGATTCTCCAGGACCAAGCAGGAAGTCAGTCCTCACTTATGGGTGACGTCGGCGCCGACGGAGCCCTCGCGGAGCAATTTTCCCCAGCTTTCAAAGAAAGCCTTTGGGAATTGCAGCGCGCATGCGTGGTCCCCTTCCCGCCCAAGGGTGCCATCTTAGCCAGTCTTCTTTTTTCCGCGGAGCCCTACAGACGTACCCGTCGTGTCCCCGCGAAAAAGTTGATTTTTCTTCATAATTATTCTTTTTTCCATTCGGTTCGACGCCGGTCTTTTTCCCGCCGGACTCGCGACGCCGGTCACGAGTCCTCTTCTTATTTTTCGGTTTTTCTGACTTAGTCAGTTTTCGTTTCGGTTTTTCCCTGGCAGCCCGGTCCTTTGACCTCGCAGGGGCCCTTTTTCCCCCGATGGCTGCCAGTGGTTTCAAGCGGTGTGGTCAGTGTGACCGAAATATGTCACTAACTGACACACACGACAATTGCCTCCGCTGCCTGGGCCCGGATCATGAAGAAATGATCTGTGGGCCTTGTGGCAAACTATCCTCCAAAGCGTTGAGAAGTCGGCGGCATCAGCGGGATAGAATCTTCGCTGACCCCAGCCGTACCCGGACCTCGTCGGAGGCCTCTGCGTCCAGGGGTTCCAGCTCGGACCGTCGCCGGAGTTCCTCCGACAGGGGTTCTCCCTCCGGGGACCATTGACGGAAGGTGAAACCCGCGAGGGCGGCGTCGGTGGACGCTCCTGGCTCCGCGAGGGCCAGGTCGCATAGCCCCGATAGCCGCCCCGGGTCCTTGGAGAAGGAGCACCTCATGAAGCGACCTCGCCTGGAGTCGGAGCTGCCTGCTCGGGTAAGTCCTGTGGTCCTTCTGGACTCGCCTCCGCGACAGCCTACGTCGGGCCCGACGCCGTCGGGGCCCGAGTCGGGGGCTGCTGGGTCACCTGAGCTCGGACTCAGGTTGACGGCCTTGGAGAGCAGACTGTCTGCCTTCATGGACCAGCAGCGGGCACTGCTCGCTGGCTTCGCTGGCGCCGCTGCCCCGACCGCCGGGACGTCGACGTCTAAGTCGACCCCGGAGACCGAGCCGATCCTCGAGTCGATGCGAACTCGAGTCGATCCTCGGTCGAGGTCGCCCTCGGCCTCCCGTTCGGGACCGAGGTCGCCGACGCCGACTCCCTCGGCGTCGGGGCGGCAGGCGCCGCGCCCTGCCCGGGCCGACCCCACCGAGTCCTTGTCGGAGTCGGTCTGGGAGTCTGAAGAGGAAGAGTCGCCTGATTCTTTTCGGACTCGGTGTGTCCCCTCGGACTCACCTGAGTCCGAACCTCGGAAGCAGTCCCCCCCGGAGGATGCCCGGTTCTCGGACTTCGTCAGGGATATGGCCAAGGCTTTGGCCTTCCCTGCGGACCCCGAGGAGGAGCCTCTCCCGCCAGGGAACACTTTACTGTACCGGTTCCTCCCATGCTGGAACGCCTACTCTTCCGCATGTGGGAGAGTCCGGCCACCTCGCCGGTCCTGAGCAAGCGGGTCGATTCTATCTATCGAGTCCGCAAGAGCCCTGGCTTCCAAAAAGCACAGCTACCACACCATTCCATGGTAGTGGAATCGGCCATGCATCGTCTTAAGAGCCAGAAGATGCACTCCTCGGTGCCTCCTGGCAGGGAGGCCCGTAACCTGGATGGCCTTGGTAAGAAGTGTTTCCAGGGCTCTATGCTCGCATGTCGTGTCCAGACCTACCAGCTATACATGGGCATGTATCTCCGAGACCTGGCTAAAGAGTTAGCCGGCTTCTCCGCTGGTTTGTCCGAGGAACCCTTGCGGAGGTTCCTGGCCTTGTCCACTGGCATTCGGGAATGCTCAAAATTCATGTCCCGAGCAGCCTATGATGGCTTTGAAGCATCGGCTCGAGTGGCCGCAGCCGGCATCGGTGCCCGCCGACAGGCTTGGCTTCAGTCGTCTGACCTTGAGCCCTGGGTGCAGGACAAGTTGGTCGATGTCCCTTGCCGAGGCGAAAACCTCTTTGGCAAACCCATGGCTGATAAGGCTGCACAAATTGAGACGGAGACTCTCACCAGGACTAGGCTTTCTAGGAAGACCTCCGCCCCTTCCCAGAAAAAGAAGGGCTCGGGAAAGAAGTCCTTTTACCCGAGGAAGGCGGCTGCCTACAAACAATACCCCCACTATCAGGCCCCTGCAGCTCCCCAACAGGGCCAGCAGGCCAAGGGACGGGGTAACGGGTCCCGTAGGCAGCAAGCCCCCAAGCCTGCACCACCAGCCCCTGCTCCGCAGGGTGGGGGTTTTTGACTCCTTAAGCATAGCCTCTCCCCCCCCGCTGGTTCCTCCCAGCACCGGAGGCCGGCTGGTTCACTTCGCCCACAGGTGGTCCAGCATCACCTCAGATGCCTGGGTGCTTCAAGTCGTGCGAGAAGGCTATCTTCTCCACTTCCACCAGGTCCCTCCCTCCTATTTTCCGGGAGAACCTCCACGACCCCCTCTGCACAGGGAGTTACTCCTTCAGGAGTTAGCAGGTCTTCTACGGGATCAGGCGGTGGAACCGGTGTCCCACCACCTGCAAGGTCAAGGCTTTTATTCCAGGTATTTTCTAATACCAAAAAGAACAGGAGGCCTCAGACCCATCCTGGACTTAACATAAGAACATAAGAAATGCCATACTGGGTCAGACCGAGGTCCATCAAGCCCAGTATCCTGTTTCCAACAGTGGCCAATCTAGGTCATACGTACCTAGCAGTTTCCCCAAAAGACACAGGTTCTGCAGTGCTTGTACTAGGCCAAGCATTGATATCCTGGGTCCCTTTTTAATAGTGGTTTATGGACCTTTCCTCCAGGAACTTGTCCAAACCTTTTTTAAACCCAGCTATACTAACAGCCCTTACTACATCCTCCGGTAACAGATTCCAGAGTTTGATTACACGTTGAGAGAAGAAATATTTTCTCCTATTTGTCTTAAATAGTTTACCCTGTAGCTTCATTACATGCCCCCTAGTCCTTCTATATTCTGATAGCGTAAACAATTTATCCACGTTTATCCGTTCCACTCCATTCATTAATTTATACACCTCTATCATATCTCCCCTCAGCCGCCTCTTTTCTAGGTTAAAGAGCCCTAACCTTTTTAGCCTCTCTTCATAGGAGTAGCCTTCCATCCCCTTCACCAATTTGGTGGCTCTTCTCTGTACTTTTTCTAATAACTCTATGTCCTTTTTAAGATACGGTGACCAGAATTGCACACAATATTCAAGGTGCGGTCGTACCATGGAGCGATACAGAGGCATTATAATATCCTTTGTTTTATTCTCCATCCCTTTCCTTATGATACCTAGCATTCTATTTGCTTTCTTGGCCGCCGCTGCACACTGGGCGGAGGGTTTTAACATGTTATCCACGATGACTCCTAAATCTTTTTCCTGGGTGGTGGTTTCTAATGTGGAGCCTTGCATCTTGTAACTATAGTGTGGGTTGTTCTTTCCTAGGTGCATAACTTTGCACTTGTCCACATTAAATTTCATCTGCCATTTGGATGCCCAGTCTTCCAATTTATCCAGATCCTCCTGCAGTTTTCCACAATCCTCTTGGGTTTTAACAACTTTAAACAGTTTTGTGTCATCTGCAAATTTGATTACCTCACTAGTTATTCCCTTTTCCAGGTCATTTATGAATATGTCAAAAAGTAGCGGACCCAGTACAGATCCCTGGGGTACTCCACTATTCACCTTTTTCCATTGGGAATATTGGCCATTTAGCCCTACCCTCTGCTTTCTATCTTTTAACCAGTTCCCGATCCACAATAATACACTGCCTCCTATCCCATGACTTTTTAGCTTCGCCAAAAGTCTCTGATGGGGGACCTTGTCAAAAGCTTTCTGAAAGTCCAGATACACTATATCAACCGACTCACCTTTGTCTACCTGTTTATGCACACCTTCAAAAAAACAGATCAGATTAGTAAGACAAGATCTTCCTTGTCTAAAGCCATGTTGGCTGTCTCCCATTAGGCCATGATTATCTACATGCTGTGTAATTTTGTTCTTTATGATGGCTTCTACCATTTTCCCTGGTACTGACGTCAGGCTCACCGGTCTGTAATTTCCCGGGTCACCCCTGGAACCCTTTTTAACAATTGGTGTTACGTTGGCGACCCTCCAATCTTCAGGTATTACAGATGATTTTAATGAAAGTTCACAGATTACCAATAACAGGTCTGCAATCTCATATTTAAGTTCTTTCAACACTCTGGGATGTATACCATCCGGTCCAGGTGATTTGCTACTATTCAGTTTATCAAATAGTTGTAATATATCTTCCCGGTGTAGCGATATTTCTCTCAATTCCTCTGCAGTATCACCTTTAAATACCACTTCAGTCTTGGGTAACACCCCTACATCTTCCTCAGTAAAGACCGAAGCAAAGAATTCATTCAGTCTCTCTGCTATAGCCTTGTCTCCTCTTACTGCCCCTTTTACCCCTCTATCATCTAATGGTCCAATTGACTCTCTCACAGGCCTTTTGCTACGAATGTACTTGAAAAAGTCTTTATTTCGTGTTTTTGCTTCTGTAGCAAGTTTCTTCTCAAATTCCCGCTTTGCCTGCCTTATCAATGCTTTGCATTTAACTTGCCAGTGCTTGTGCTGTTTCCAGTTTTCATCATTTGGCTGTTTTTTCCATTTTCTGAAGGTTGCTCTTTTGGCAGCAACAGCCTCTCTGACCTCACCTTTAAACCATGCTGGCAGTTTTTGGACTTTCTTCCACTTTTCTTAATGCGTGGAATACAGCTGGTCTGGGCTTCGAGGATAGTATTTTTAAATAACACCCAAGCTTGCTGTAAGTCTTTAACCTTTGGAACCGCTCCTTTTAGTTTTTTCCGAACTATATTCCTCATTCTATCATAGTCACCCTTTTGAAAGTTAAAAGGTAGTACTGTGGATTCCTTTACTATCTGTCCTCCACTGATTAAATCAAACATGATCATACTATGATCACTATTGCCAAGTGGTCCCAACACCCTTATTTCTTGCACCAGATCTGGCGTTCCACTAAGGACTAGGTCCAGTATGGCTTCCCCTCTGGTCGGTTCATGAACCAGCTGCTCCAAGAAGCAGTCATTTATTTCATCTAGAAACTTTATCTCTTTAGCTTGTCCTGCTGTGACACTGTCCCAGTCGATACCGGGGTAATTGAAATCACCCATTATTACTACTCTGTTGTGGCTTTTGTTAGCTTCCTTGATTTCTTTGAGCATTTCATCATCCATTTGTTCATTCTGGCCAGGTGGTCGATAGTATACTCCCACTGCCATCACCTTCCCCTTCATAAATGGAATTTCAATCCATAGAGATTCTACAGCATATTTTGTTCCCTGCAAAACTTTAATCCTTTCTGACTCAATGCCCTCTCTAACATAGAGCGCAACCCCTCCACCAATTTGTTCAGCTCTATCATTACGATATAGTTTGTATCCAGGTATCACAGTGTCCCACTGGTTATCCTCCTTCCACCATGTCTCTGAGAGTGCAATCATATCTAACCTCTCATTTAATGCTATATATTCTAATTCTCCCATCTTATTGTTTAGACTTCTAGCATTGGCATACAAGCATTTTAGAGACTGTATTTTATTAATATTAATCTGGCTATTGGTAGGCATGGGTAATTGGGAATCTTTATGCTCTTTCTGCTCCTTACTCAAGGGCATTTGGGCTACTATACTCCCTTTTGGAACCTCACTGCTTTTGGTAGTATCCTTCAAGGATACCTTTGTCCGAACCGTGCGCTCCTGGGTGACTGTCGGCTTTCCCCTATTTTCTAGTTTAAAAGCTTCTCTATCTCTTTTTTAAAGGTTAATGCCAGCAGTCTGGTCCCATCCTGATTAAGGTGAAGCCCATCCCTTCGGAAGAGCCCCCCCTTTCCCCAGAATGTTCCCCAGTTCCTAACAAATCCAAAACCCTCATCCTTGCACCATTGTCTCATCCACGCATTGAGACTCCGGAGCTCTGCCTGTCTTTTGGGTCCTGCACGTGGAACAGGAAGCATTTCGGAGAACGCTATCCTGGAAGTTCTGGATTTCAACTTCCTACCTAAAAGCTTAAATTTAGCCTCCAGAACTTCCCTACCACATTTTCCTATGTCATTGGTACCAACATGTACCAAGACAGCAGACTCCCCCCCAGCACTATCTATGATCCTATCTAGGCGGTGCGTGAGATCTGCTACCTTCGCACCAGGCAGGCATGTTACCAGGCGATCCTCACGTCCACCAGCCACCCAGCTATCTACATTCCTAATGATTGAATCACCAACTATAACAGCTGTCCTGACCCTCCCCTCATGGGGACATGGCCCTGGAGAAACGTCCTCGGTGCGAGAGGGTTTTACATCACCTGGAGGACAGGTCCTAGTTACAGGATCACTTCCTGCCACACCAGGGTGATGCTCTCCTGTCACGTGACCTCTCTCCTCCATGGCAACAGGGATGCTGCCAGACTGGAGGTGGGACTTCAGGACTATATCCCTGTAGGTCTCGTCCATGTACTTCTCTGTCTTTCTTATGTCTTCCAGGTCTGCTACTCTAGCCTCTAGAGAACGGACTCGTTCCCTGAGAGCAAAGAGCTCCCTGCACTTAGTGCATATGTAGGACCTCTCACCAACTGGGAGATAATCATACATGTGACACTCGATGCAAAAGACTGGAGAACCCCCATCTCGTTGCAAAAGACTGGAGAACCCCCATCTAAGTTCCTCGTGCGGGAGAAGTTCAAGATGCTTACCCTTGGAATCCTTCTGCCCTACCTCCAGCAGGGAGATTGGCTATGCTCCTTGGATCTAAAGGATGCCTACACGCACATCCTCATCCACCCAAGCCACCGCCAATACCTAAGGTTTGTGGTGGCAGGAAATCATTACCAATACAGAGTACTACCCTTTGGCCTGTCCTCCGCACCGCGAGTCTTCACAAAATGTCTCGCGGTGGGGGCGGCCCATCTCCGGCTTCACGGCCTCTATGTCTTTCCGTACCTCGACGACTGGCTCATCAGAGCAGCGTCCGCTCTGGAGGTCACCAACGCCACGCGCCGCACGGTGACTCTTCTGCAGTACTTGGGCTTTGTTATAAACTTCGCAAAGTCCACTTTGCTCCCCTCACAGGATCTCGAGTTCATCGGCGCAAGGCTGCACACTCCTCAGGCATGAGCGTACCTACCGCTCGACAGGGCTCAACGGCTCATGGACCTAGCCGACCGTTTTCGCAGCCAGCCCCTGGTCTCCGCCAGGCGCTTCCTGAGACTACTCGGCCTTATGGCTTCCACCGTCCATGTGACCCCCAATGCTCGCCTGAATATGCGGCCTGCTCAATGGTGTCTCCGCCGGCAGTGGCGACAAGCCACAGGCGGCCTAGCAGACCTAGTGCGCGTCTCCGAGCCGCTGATCTCGTCTCTCCGGTGGTGGCTTCACCGGCCGAACCTGATATTCGGCATGCCTTTCCAGTCACCTCAGCCGGCCCGGGTGCTGACAACAGATGCATCCCTCCTGGGCTGGGGAGCGCATTGCCAAGGGGCACGTACTCAGGGCCTCTGGACCACGTGGGAGTCTGCTCAGCAGATCAACTTCCTGGAGCTCAGGGCGATCCGCCTGGCTCTCAAGGCCTTCTCCCACCTGACTTCTCACCAGTCCGTCCTTGTCCAGACGGACAATCAAGTTGCCATGTTCTACGTGAACAAGCAGGGGGGCACGGGCTCCTTCCTCCTCTGCCGGGAGGCACAGAAGCTCTGCTCTTGGGCCATCAGTCACGGCGTTCTCCTCAAGGCAGTTTATCTCCCAGGCCAAGAGAATTGCCTGGCGGACAAACTCAGCAGGGTCCTCCAGCCGCACGAGTGGCGTCTGGATCCCTTGGTAGTTCAGAAGCTCTTTCTAAAGTGGGTCCTCCCCACGGTGGATCTCTTTGCCAGTCCTCACAACCGGCAACTTCCTTGCTTCTGCTCTCGTCAGCCACACCCCCTTCGGGTTGCGGCGGACGCTTTTCTACTCTCATGGTCGGGGAGCCTTCTGTACGCTTTCCCTCCCATCCCGCTAGTCTCTCGGACTCTTTTCAAGGTTCTCCGAGACAAAGCCTTCATGATCCTGGTGGCTCCTCGCTGGCCCAGACAGCCGTGGTTTCCACTCCTGCTGTAATTAGCGGTGGAGGATCTGTTCCCTCTGGGGTTTCAACCGGATCTCCTCACTCAGGATCAGGGGTCTCTACTACACCCCAACCTGAGGTCTCTCAATCTAATGGCCTGGCTGCTGAGAGGGTAGTCCTTGCTCCCCTTCTCCTGCCGGCAGAGGTGGAAGAGGTCGTCCTAGCTTCTCGGCGACCTTCTACCCGCAAATGCTACGCCCTTAAATGGCGTCGCTTTTCCGTTTGGTGTACCCAACAGTCTCAGGACCCCTTCTCCTGCCCGGTGTCGGTGATCCTGCAGTACTTACTATACCTCTCTAATCTGGGACTTAAGTCCAACTCCGTCAAAGTTCACCTTAGTGCTCTTTCTGCACATTATGTGCCGGTGGACGGCAGACCTCTTTCCAGCGACCCTCTTGTAGCGAGGTTTCTCCGAGGTCTCCTTCTACTTAAACCACCTCTACGCCCGCCAGCGCCCGACTGGGATCTGAATGTGGTTTTGCAGCGGATCACCTGTCCGCCTTTTGAACCTATGGCTACCTGTTCTCTCCGTTTTCTTTCTTGGAAAACACTGTTCTTGATAGCCCTCACTTCCGCTAGACGCGTCAGTGAATTGCAGGCCCTCGTGTCTGATCCCCCCTACACTCGGTTCTACAAAAATAGGGTAGTCCTACGGACTCACCCAAAATTTCTTCCAAAAGTGGTCTCCCCCTTTCACATCAATCAGGAGGTGGTACTTCCAACCTTCTTTCCCAGACCACACTCCAGCCGAGCTGAAACGGTCCTCCATACCCTGGACTGTAGAAGGGCTTTGAACTTCTACCTTGACCGTACGCGGGAGCACCGTAAAGCTGCTCAGCTTTTTGTGTCTTTTGACCCCAATAAATTGGGACTCCCGGTCTCCAAGCGTACTCTGTCCATCTGGGTTGCGGACTGTATCTCTTGGGCTTATGGGGCAGCCGGACTCTCCTTGGAAGGTCGAGTCACGGCTCACTGCGTTCGGGCAAAGGCTACGTCAGTGGCTTACCTCCGCTCTGTTCCGCTGGCAGACATCTGCCGGGCCGCTACTTGGTCTTCGAGCCAGACTTTTGCGGTCCATTACTGTCTCGAGAGGGAGTCCCGCAGGGACAGTGCTTTCGGACAGGCAGTCCTCCGTAATCTCTTCGAGGTCTGAGCAACTCCTACCCTCCATCCCGGATGTGGGCTACCGGTGGGTAATAATTCAGCGAAGATTCTTTCCTTCTGTGCTGCTGAGCTAGAGGGAGCTCATTTTTGTGCTTAGGGTCTCCGGTAGCCTTGAGCTTGGGAGTCCCATAAGTGAGGACTGACTTCCTGCTTGGTCCTGGAGAAAGCGTAGTTACTCACCTGTAACAGGTGTTCTCCAGGAGCAGCAGGAATCAGTCCTCACAACCCTCCCTCCTCCCCGTGGAGTTGCAATCATCTGCTTTAGTTTTTTTGCAAATTTTTATGCTGTCTTTTTTAGCTATGTCATCTGACTGGCTAAGATGGCACCCTTGGGCGGGAAGGGGACCGCGCATGCGCGCTGCAATTCCCAAAGGCTTTCTTTGAAAGCTGGGGAAAATTGCTCCGCGAGGGCTCCGTCAGCGCCGACGTCACCCATAAGTGAGGACTGATTCCTGCTGCTCCTGGAGAACACCTGTTACAGGTGAGTAACTACGCTTTCTCAGCTGGCCTCTCCGAGGAACCTTTGCAAAAGTTTAAGTCTTTGTCATCTGGGATTCGAGAGTGCTCAAAGTTTATCTCTGGAGCAGCCTATGATGGCTTCGAGGCTTCAGCCCGAGTAGCCGCGGCCGGCATTGGTGCACGCTGTCAGGCCTGGCTACAGTCATCGGACCTCGAGCCATGGGTACAGGACAAGTTGGTCGATGTCCCCTGCTGAGGTGAGAACCTTTTTGGCAAACCCATGGCTGAAAAGGCTGCAGAACTCGAGTCTGAGACTCTCACCAGGACAAGGCTGTCCAGGAAAACTTCTGCTCCTTCTCAGAAGAAGAAGGGCTCGGGGAAAAAGCCCTTTTACCCGAGGAAGGCTACTGCCTACAAATCCTACCCTCATTTTCAGGCCTCTGCAGCTCCCCATCAGAGTCAGCAGGCCAAGGGGCAGGGACATGGGCCCCGTAGGCAGAAAGCCCCCAAGCCATCAACTCCAGCTCCTGCACAGCAGGGAGCGGGGTTTTGACTCCTGTTGCATAGCCTCTCCTCCTCAGCTGGCTCCTCTCAGCACAGGGTGGTCAGCCATAACAGGGGATACCTGGGTACTGAGCATAGTCCAAAATGGCTATTTGCTCCACTTCAACCAGTTACTCCCTTCCTATTTTCCAGAGGAGTCTCCAAGACTCCCTCTTCACAGGAACCTCCTCCTTCAGGAGTTGGCAAGTCTTCTAAAGGAGCAGGCGGTGGAACCGGTGCCTCACCACCTGAGAGGCCAAGGCTTCTATTCGAGGTACTTTCTGGTACCAAAAAGGACAGGAGGCTTCAGGCCCATCCTAGACTTGCGAAATCTCAACAAGTTCCTGGAGAGGGAAAAGTTCAAGATGCTTACCCTTGGGATACTGCTGCCCTACCTCCAGCAGGGAGATTGGCTATGCTCCTTAGACCTGAAGGGTGCTTATACTCACATTCTCATTCATCCAGACCACAGACAATATATCAGATTTGTAGTGGGAGGAAATCATTTTCAATACAGAGTACTTCCCTTTGGCCTTACCTCTGCCCCCAGTGTTTTCACCAAGTGCCTGGCGGTGGTGGCGGCCTAGCTCAGAAACCAGGGCATATTTGTCTTTCCATACCTTGACGACTGGCTCATCAAGGATGAGTCTCCACAGGAGGCCGGCCAGGCCACCCTTCACACTGTTTCTCTTCTTCAGCATCTAGGCTTCGTGGTAAACTTTGCAAAGTCCACTTTGCTCCCCTCACAGAACATGGAGTTCATAGGGGCAAGATTGGATACCCTCCAGGCGAAGGCTTATTTGCCCGAGGACAGGGCCCACAGACTGATGGCGTTGGCCAATCAGTTCCAGAGCGGTTCTCTGGTCTCCGCCAGAAACTTCCTAAGGCTCTTGGGCCACATGGCATCCATGGTCCATGTAACTCCGAATGCCCGCCTGCACATGCAACTTGCTCAGTGATGCCTCAGAGCTCAGTGGGTGCAGGCCACAGGCGACTTGAAAGACAAAATAAGGATGTCCAAACTGCTGACAGCCTCCCTACGGTGGTGGCTGCATCTCCCAAACCTGGTCCAGGGGGTGTCTTTTCAGGCGCCTCCCCACACACGGGTGCTAACAACCGATGCTTCCCTTCAGGGCTGGGTTGCACATTGCCAGGGGGCTTGCACTCAGGGCCTCTGGTCTCCTGGGGAGTCCACACAACAGATCAATCTATTGGAGTTGCGAGCTATCCGCTTAGCTCTACAGACTTTCTCTCATGTCCTCTCTCACCAGTCTGTCTTAGTCTAGACCAGGGGTCTCAAACTCAAATTGCTTTGAGGGCCAAATGAGGACTTGTAAAGTAACCCGGGGGCCGCATAAGACGTGGGGCCTCATTTGCATAAGGGGCCTCATTTGCATAAATATTTGCATAATGTTACCATACACTAACTTCTAGTAAACATGCCTCTTAATGAGTATGGATAAAGAAAGACTAAAAGATTCAGAAATAGGAAGACAATAATTAAACTGGGAACCCCAAAAGCCAAACTTGGAATGTACAACAACACTGTAGAAATAAAACTATAAATTAATTTCCTCTTGTACTAAACAAAGCGCAAACATTAATGATGCACATTTCCCAGAGCTGACATATTCCAGTTAATAAATTCAAAATAAAGAGATATTTTTCTACCTTTTGTGCATTTTTTTTCAGTTGCAATTGCTCCAGCCACTTCTGGTTTCTTCGTGTCTTCTGCTATCTCCATCGTCTGCTGTCCATTTGTCCTTTCTTCTCTCTTCTAGTTTTTTTCCATTCTCTCCCTACATCTGCTTTAACATACTAATCTTTCTCCTTTTGCTCTTTCCTCATTCCTATTTCATCCACTCAAATTTTACCCCTCCATCCTCAATCCCCACTTACTCTCCCAATACCTGGCCAATTGTAGATTTGTCTTCTCTTCCAGACAAAATATTTTTCCCCTCTCCATTTCACTTTCCCAGCTCCATCCCATTCTAATCCTCCCCCAACATCAGCTCCCTTCTAGTTCCAGCCCCACCCAGCATCTGCTCCTTTCTAGTCCCTGCATCAGTCCATTTCCAGTCCTATCCTAGCCTCACCATCAGCCCATTTCCAATCCTAGCCCCCCATCAGCCCATTTCCAATCCTAGCTCCCTCCCCTCACAGCCCATTTCCATTCCAAGCCCCCCTCCCCATCAGCCATTTGCAGTTCAAGCCCCCCTTCCACTCAGCCCATTTCCAGTCCTAGCAACCCCCCCAGCCCATTACCAGTCCTAGACCCCCCATAGCCCATTACCAGTCCTAACCTCCCCATAGCGCACTTCCAGTCTTACCCCCCATCACCCCATTTTCAGTCTTACCCCCCCCATAGCCCATTACCAGTCCTAGTCCCCCCCATAGCCCACTTGCAGTCGTATCCCCCATCACCCCATTTTCAGTCTTACCTCCCCTCATAGGCCATTACCAGTCCTAACCCCCCAATCAGCCCACCTCCAGTCCTAACCCCCATCACCCCATTTTCAGTCCTAGCCCCCACCATAGCCCATGACCAGTCATAACCCCCCCCCTGCCAATAGCCCACTTCCAGTCCTAACCCCCATCTGCCCATTTCCAGTCCTAGCCCCCACCATAGCCAATGACCAGTCATAACCCCACCCCTGCCAATAGCCCACTTCCAGTCCTAACCCCCATCTGCCCATTTCCAGTCCTAGCCCCCACCATAGCCCATGACCAGTCATAACCCCCCCTGCCAATAGCCCACTTCCAGTCCTAACCCCCATCTGCCCATTTCCAGTCCTAGCCCCCACCATAGCCCATGACCAGTCATAACCCCCCCCCTGCCAATAGCCCACTTCCAGTCCTAACCCCCATCTGCCCATTTCCAGTCCTAGCCCCCACCATAGCCCATTACCAGTCATAACCCCTCCCTGCCAATAGCCCACTTCCAGTCCTAACCCCCATCTGCCCATTTCCAGTCCTAGCCCCCTCCATAGCCCATGACCAGTCATAACCCCCCCCTGCAGATAGCCCACTTCCAGTCCTAACCCCCATCTGCCCATTTCCAGTGCTAGCCCCCACCATAGCCCATTACCAGTCATAACCCCCCCCTGCCAATAGCCCACTTCCAGTCCTAACCCCCATCTGCCCATTTCCAGTCCTAGCCCCCCCCCATCTGCCCATTTCCAGTCATACCCCCCCCCATCTGCCCATTTCCAGTCATACCCCCCTCCCCCCCCCCGACAGAGGAAAACAAAAAAAATCCCAAAACCCTGACTTCTGCCGTTGCCGCCGTGGCAGCGGCAGAATCAATTGTCAAATAAAAAAAAAAAAGACTTCTGCTGCTCAAGCAGCAATATCACCTGTCCTGCGGCCCCTTCCCCTGTGCCCGGAGATCCGAATCTGCTCATCAGCGGCGTGCTTTTCAAGCCGCGAAGAGTATTCCCCTCTCGCGCGGCTTGAAACCACGCGAGAGGGGAATACTCTTCGCGGCTTGAAAAGCACGCCGCTGATGAGCAGATTCGGATCTCCGGGCACAGGGGAAGGGGCCGCAGGACAGGTGATATTGCTGCTTGAGCAGCAGAAGTCTTTTTTTTTTTTATTTGACAATTGATTCTGCCGCTGCCACGGCGGCAACGGCAGAAGTCAGGGTTTTGGGTTTTTTTTGTTTTTCTCTTTCGCGGGCCGCACAAAGTTGTCTCGCGGGCCGCATGCGGCCCGCGGGCCGCGTGTTTGAGACCCCTGGTCTAGACAGACAATCAAGTGGCAATGTTCTACGTGAACAAGCAAGGGGGCACAGGCTCCAAACTTCTGTGTAGGGAGGCACGGGCCCTGTGGTCCTGGGCAATCGAACACAACATGTTTCTCAAGGTAGTTTATCTGCCTGGCCAGGAAAATTGCCTGGCAGACAGATTGAGCAGGATTCTACAGCCTCACGAATGGCAGTTGAATCCTCTGGTGGTCCAAGGGATCTTTCTAAGATGGGGTCTTCCAGTCATTGATCTCTTTGCCAGTCCACTGAACCGTCAGCTACCCAGGTTCTGTTCCAGACAACCGCATCCTCTGTGAGTAGCAGCAGATGCATTTCTAATCTCTTGGTCTACGGGCCTACTGTATGCGTTTCCTCCCACGCCTCTAGTGGCCCGAACCTTGTTCAAGGTTCTTCAGGACAAGGCCTCGGTGATTCTGGTAGCCCCCAGATGGCTGAGGCAGCCGTGGTTTCCACTCTTTCTGCAGTTGGCGGTGGACACTCCACTCCCTCTGGGGCTGCATCACGATCTCCTGTCTCAGGACCAGGGATCTCTCCTGAACCCCAACCTCAAATCCCTCAATCTGATGGCCTGGCTGCTGAAAGGGTAGTTCTAGCCGCCTTACTTCTTCCTAAGGAGGTGGAAGAGGTGGTTTTGGCCTCTAGGAGGCAATCCACCCGGAAATCTTATGCCCCCAAGTGGCGTAGGTTCTCCACCTGGTGTGCTCAGTGCCAGGATCCTTTTTCGTGCCTGGTTCCAGTGGTGCTGCAGTACCTGCTCCACCTCTCGGACCTAGGCCTTAAATCCAACTCTGTTCGGGTCCACCTCAGTACTCTATTGGCACACCACTCACAGGTAGAGGGCCAATCTCTGTCGGGCCACTCCTTGGTGTCCTGCTTCCTCAGAGGCCTGCTTTTGCTCAAGCCTCCGATCCATCCACCAGCCACTGAGTGGGATTTGAATGTGGTCTTGCAGCAACTTACTTGCCCACCATTTGAGCCAATGGCTACCTGTCATTTACGCTTCCTTTCCTGGAAGACGTTGTTCTTAGTGGCTTTTACCTCGGCCAGGCGTGTGAGTGAACTACAAGCTCTGGTTTCTGATAGACCGTGCACCCGGTTCTATAAGAACAGGGTGGTCTTACGGACTCACCCTTTCCTTCAGAAGGTTGTCTCCTCCTTCCACCTCAATCAGGAGGTGGTTCTTCCAACATTCTTCCCCCGGCCGCATGCCAGCCGGGCTGAAACAGTCCTGCATACCCTGGACTGTAGAAGGGCATTGTCCTTGTACATTGACCGTACGCAGGGGCATCGAAGGGCTGCTCTGCTCTTCGTATCTTTTGACCCTAATAAACTGGGTTTGCCTGTCTCCAAGCATACGTTGTCCCTTTGTGTATCGGATTGTATCGCCTGGGCGTACAGGGCAGCTGGCCTCTCCTTGCAGGGTCGAGTCACGGCCCACCGTGTCAGGGCGAAGGCCGCGTCAGTAGCCCACCTCCGCTCTGTTCCGTTGGCAGACATCTGCCGGGCCGCTACTTGGTCTTCAAGCCAGACTTTTGCGTCTCACTACTGCCTCGAGAGGGAGTCCCGTAGGGACAGTGCTTTCGGACAGGCGGTACTCCGTAATCTCTTTGAGGTTTAGGCAACTCCTACCCTCCGGCCCTTGTGTTGGGCTACCGTTTGGGGGCGTTCTCAGAAAGGATCTTTCACGGATGCTGATGCTCTAGAGGGAGCTTATTTTTCAGCTTGGGTTCTCGGTAGCCTGTAGCTGGGGAGTCCCATATGTGAGGACTGACTTCCTGCTTGGTCCTGGAGAAAGAGTAGTTACTCACCTGTAACAGGTTTTTCTCCAGGAGCAGCAGGAATCAGTCCTCACGACCCTCCCTCCTCCCTTGGAGTTGCAGTCATATGATTCATTTTGTTGTTTTGCTGTCTGTTAGCTATGTCATCAGACTGAGTAAGATGGCACCCTTGTGTGGGAAGGGGACTGCGCATGCGCGCTGCATTCCCAAAGGCTTTCTTTGAAAGTTAGGGAAATGCTCCGCACAAGGGCTCCGTCGGTGCCGACGTCACCCATATGTGAGGACTGATTCCTGTTGCTCCTGGAGAACACCTGTTACAGGTGAGTAACTACTCTTTCTCGTGGTTCCTTCGTGGCCTCAACAAACGTGGATTCCGCTTCTACTCCGTTTCTCGTCAGAGCCTTTGTTTTCCCTTGGCAGTGCCCCTGGTCTGCTGACGCAGGAGGAGGGATGGGTTTCGCTATCTTTGACAGCCCGGCGGCTGATCGGGTTTCTTTAGCCTAGCTGTACCTCCCAGTGGACATCGAGGACGTTCTCCTCGAGTTGAGGAAGGACTCGACGAGGTGGGCCTATGCCCTGAAGTGGTGGCGGTTTTCAATCTGGTGTTCCGAGCTTCAGATCGACCCATTGTCCTGCTCCACCTGTTGGGTTTTCCAGTTGCTTCTCCACCTCTCGCAGGTGGGACTGAAGTCCAACTTGGTCAGGGTTCACCTGAGCGCCATTTTGGCCAACCACTTGCCCGTCAAGGGTAAACCCTTCTTGGGCCAGCCTGTGGTCTCCCGCTTCATGCGGCGCATCTGCTTTCCAAATCCTCATCCGGCCTCCCCCCGGTGGCTTGGAACCTGAACATTGTGTTCATGCAGCTGATGCGGTCGCCCTTCAAGCTGATGGTGATGTGCTCCTCTGGCACCTCTCCTGGAAGGTGGTTTTCCTGGTGGCACTGACCTCGGTGCGGCGAGTCATTCAAATCCTCATGGCCGAGGTCCCCTACACCACGTTTTACAGGAACAGGGTGGTCCTTCGCACCCACCCCAAGTTCCTACTGAAGGTTGTCTCAGATTTCCACCTTAATCAGGAGCCGGTTTTGCCGACTTTCTTTCCGAGACCTTGCGTAGACCATTCATCGGAGGTCCTGCATACATTCGACTGCAAGAGGCCTTTTACCTGCAGTGCATCCAAGGTCATCGCAAGTCCGACCGTCTCTTCATCATCTACGATCCCAACCGCAGTCACCAAGCGCACCCTCTCCATCTGGGTGGCGGACTGCATTGCCTTCACCCAGGCAAAGGCAATCGCCCCACTGGATCACTGGGTCACTACGCATGGCATCCGCGCCAAGGCGGCATTGATGGCTTCGCTGCGCTCAGTGCCTCTGATGGACATGTGCCGGGCTGCGACCTGGTCTTCATCGAATACCTTCGCTTCGCACTACCGTCTGGAGAGGGAGTCCCGCCAGGACAGTGCCTTCGGCTAGGCTGTATCTCCATAGTCTATTCGGGATATAATCAACTCCTGCCCTCCGACCCTTCTTCTGCGGCTACTGAGAGCTTGCCTCGAAGGCCCGGGAACTCGAGCTTCCTTCGGACATCGGCTTCTGTTCACGGCCTCATGGAGGCGTTTTTAGCTTACAGGTTCGGTAGCCTGTAGCTGGGGAGTCCCATAAGTGAGGATTGACTTCCTGCTTGTTCCTGGAGAAAGTGTAGTTGCTCAACTGTTACAGGTGTTCTCCAGGAACAACAGGAATCAGTCCTCACTACCCTCCCACCTCCCCTGAAGAGTTGCAAACTTTTTATTCTTCCCTTGCCATCTGCTTAATAGGAATCTAGCTCTGGGACCTGACTGAGCAAGATGGCACCTTTGGGCGGGAAGAGGACCATGTATGTGTGGCAGCAATCCCAAAGGCTGGGGAATTGCTGCGTGCGGGCTCCGTCGGTGCCAATGTCACCCATAAGTAAGGACTGATTCCTGTTGTCCCTGAAGAAAACCTGTTACAGGTGAGTAACTATGCTTTTTCAATGGAGAAAAGTGAATAGTGTTGGGTCCACTGCTTTTTAACATCTTCACAAAAGACCTGGAAATGGGAATAAAGAGTGAGGTGAAAAAATTTGGAGATGACACAAAATTATTCAAAGTTGTTAAAATACAGGAGGATTGTCAAAATTGCAAGTGGACCTTAATAAACTGGAACACTGGACATCCAAATGGCACCTGCTACAGGTGAGTAACTATGCTTTAGTGTAGCTGGGTTTAAAAAAGGTATGAACAAGTTCCTGGAGGAGAAGTCCATAAACCATTACTAAGGAGGACCAAGGAAATCCACTGCTACCCTAGGATAAGCATCATGAGATCTGTGTACCTTTTTGGGAACCTAACAGGTATTTGTGACCTGGATTGGGCACTGTTGGAAACAGGATATTCTCTGGGAACAAGCTGAAAGTCAGTCCTCACATACGGGTGAGTCCTCACATACGTGTGCAGATGGAACCTGTGCGGAAGTATCTCCCCAGCTTTCAAAGAAAGCCTTTGGGAGATGCACCAGGCATGCTTGGTCTCCTTCCCACCCAAGGGTGCCATCTTGCTCACTCTCCTTTTTTTCCACAGAGCCCACCGGATGTCTGTCCCATTTTCCCAGAAAAACTGCCTCTTTTTGGCCTTAAAATTATCCTTTCCGATACGGCCTACTGTTCCTCTTCCCGCCCCCGAGCCAGCTTGCCTCAGTGTCACTCCTTGGGTTTATTTTCTTTTTTTTTCTTGAGGTATCCCTCGACTGGACCTTTGTGCCCTTTTTTGGCTGGTAGGCCTTGGACTCTCATCCGGGTTCAAGGACCCATTTTTCCCAATGGCCTCCAACAGCTTAAAAAAAATGTGATCTGTGCAGTAAGATGATGTCCTTCACTGACCCAGATGACTGCTGCCTCCGTTGCCTTGGACCAGACCATGACAACTCGGGCTGCGAACTTTGCAAGTTCATGTCTGCAAAGGCCATCAGGAGCCATCAGTTGCAGCAGGAGAAGTTATTCCACAGAGCCGACTCTGTGCTGGAGTCCCTCGCGGCACCACGCTCGAGGTCTCCCTCCGGTACCTCGGTGCCCTGCGATGCCTGGGCTGTCTCGGAGTCCCGTGGCCATGGCTTCTCCGAGAAGAACTCCCCAGAGATGGAACGCAAGAAGAGCTTGAAAACCTGAAGGCTGCCTCAGAGGATGGGTCTGGAAAATGGGTAAGTCCCATACCAGACCTTGCAATCCCCAGTGTAATTCTGAGGGGTTGGAGTGGGAGCGGCCTCACAAGCTGCCCTGTAAGGAGTCATCAGCGTTGGGCGACCGTCCTCAAACCCCTGAGGCCATCCTGGTTGAGGTCTCCTTGACGGAACAGATGCCAGGCCCGAAGTCATTGATGCCTGCGTCAAGGACTGCGGAACCATCTGGCATGGAGACTAGAATGGCGGTCTTGGAGTGCAGTATCACTGCTTTCCTGGCACAGCAGCAGGCATTGATGTCTGGTTCCTCCTGACTCTTGACCTCAAGAGCTTCTGTGGTCGTCAAGCTGATCCTCAAGCACCATCCACCTCAAGAGACCCATTGGCATCGGAGGGAGTCCTGGTTCCATTCCTCAGGACACCGGTTCTCTTCAGCAAGTGCATACGGCTCGGACCACAAGTCCCCCGAAAGTCGCGGGCCTTTGGGATCAAGGCCTGACCATGTGATCCATGGGGCCTTGGATTCTTCCGCTGACTTCAAATCAAAATGAGAGACCAAGGATGAGGAGTCCCCTGACTCACGGTGACACCCATCTCCACTGGTGCCCCAGCGCCATTTCCCACCCAAGGACGTTGCCTTCCTCAATTCTGTGCTTTATGTCTTTGATAGACTCGATCCCCTCCGGGCCATAGGTTGGAGGGTTTGCTGAGGTCTTTTTTCCTCCAGCGGGGCAGGCTTCTGTGGACTGGTGTTCAGTTCTGATTGATACGTCTCACGTCCATTCATTTATTTTGCATTTATTTTGTGCCTAGTTTGGGGTTTGTGTTTTTAGTTTTTTGGAAAGTTTGGCTCCTTGGGGAGATTTTGTAAGTATAGTTTGGACTATGGAAGCTACTCCTCCTATTTGGCGTGAAACATTGACTTTTTCAGCTGACCAGGTACAGGAATTGCTTAAAGAACCCACATGTTTTGGCCCTGTCGTAGCTTCAGAGTCAGGCAGCATGGATGTCTTTGACTAAATTATGAAAACATCAAATTCTGGCTGAGTTACATTGTGCCACTTTAGTTGAATACATTCGTCGTCAGCAGATTCCGCGTGGATTCCGTGTTAAAAAGGAACCCCAATTGTTTGTGGAGGATGAAGAGTTTGTTGACAATTGGAATAAGATCCTAAATAAATGCTCCCTGGACTTGATGGTTCTCACGGTCAATGCCACCAAGTCTTTTAATGACACCACCAGTGTAGAGATTGATCAGAAAATAGCGACTCTCAAAACTGAAGAAACGGACAAAGTTTTTACAACTCGTATGCAAAAGTTACAATCTCAATTGGATTCTTTCCGTCAAGAGACGGAGAACTTTAAATTGTCTAAATTGCACAGGGATGACACCGATTACAAAACGGGCTTTGTTTATGTCTGGATGCAACCTGAACGCAGAAGGCCCAACCACGTTTCTTTTGAGTATTCTGATGATTCAGTCTTATCAGATCAACACACTTCTGGCCCGGAAGATTTTTTAGATCGGGGCAAAGGTACCCGCAAACGCAAAGGTCGTGGCCGGGGGCACGGGAAGCAGAGCGAAGCTCCTCCACCACATTGCCCGTGGACCAGATCCCAGGTTGCGGCAGATCCCGAGGGCTTGTAGTTAATTTATCTGCATGGATTCTGTCTCCTGCCCAATGGGGTGTATTAGAAAAAGGTTTATCTTTTGTCCCACGGATTACCTATGATGCTTTTTCTGTTCGCTTGGAATTTGAGCAACTTTTACGTAAGCTTCATTTGCAAGCATTTTTTGCGGACTCGTCTGGTTCAACATCCACATCAAGCTCAGAGAGTCTTAGTATTTCAGTGGAGGATCGGGTGCAAGATTCGTTGACAGCTCTTCGTCTCCCTATACGTTCTACTTGGACCCCTCCTGGCTCGTTACCACCCACATTGCAAGTTTTTCGGGAATTAGTTACCCCTGTTACCTCCAGGTTATCTCGTCCATGTTCAATGTAAAAACTCAATTGTCGTGTGACATTGCAGTATGTTTTTTGTTCAATTGTAAACCGCACTGATTTTAATAGCGCGGTATATAAGAGAAGTAAATAAAATAAATAAATAAATAAATGATGATATTATGATTCGAAGAGCCGACAAAGGAGGAGCAGTTGTTGTGCTGGATGTGTCTCAATACGTGGCAGAAGTTCATTCTCAATTATCAGATATTACCACGTATCAGCCTCTATTAGTGGATCCCACTTTAGATCTACAAGATTTTATTAAACAGCTTGTTTTTCAGGCTGTGGATCAAAGTTTGATTACTAAAAAAGAGGTGAGGTTTTTGTGTGTTTCCCATCCACGCACTCCACATTTTTACATTTTGCCTAAAATCCATAAGGATCTCCGGAATCCACCAGGTAGGCCTATTGTATCTCTCAGAGGCTTTCTTTTGGAGCCCCTGTCTATTTTTGTAGATTATTTTTTGAGGCCCTTGGTGTTTCGCATACCTTCCTATTTACGTGACACTATGCATTTTTTGCAGGTGTTAGCTCAGGGTCATGACAGAGATTTACCAACCGGATTAGTGATGGCTACTTTAGACGTCTCTTCTTTATATACTAGCATTCCTCAACAAGAAGCTATTCATATTGGCCGGACGAATCTGATGGCTCGTCATGATTTGAATCCATCTAAAATTGATTTCATTGTTCAGCTTTTGATGATTGCTATGACGAAAAACATTTTTTGTTTTGATGGATCTTTTTACCAACAAATAAAGGGGGTTGCCATAGGGGCCACCATGGCTCCCTTGATTGCCAATCTGTAGATGGCAGACTTTGAGAACCGATGGTTGACGAGTGGCCCATATCATTCCTGTATCCGTCTATGGGTACGGTACATTGACGATGGTTTTTTATTGTGGACTGGCACTGTTGACCAGTTATTAGCTTTTCATAGCTGGCTTAATCAGTGTGATCCGCATATTTCTTTTTCTTTAGAACATAGTGTCACTTCGATTTCATTTTTGGACGTTTTGGACGTCGGGCTGATGCTCTTGTGACAACAGTTTATACTAAGCCTACTCATCGGATGTCTTTTCTTCATTTTGATAGTGCACATCCGCAACATCTGAAAGAGAGTTTGCCTTTTGCACAATTTCTTCGCTACCGTCGGAATTGTTCGATGGTTTTGGATTCTAATGTACAATCTCAGATTTTGGAGGATTCTTTTTTAGCCCGGGGTTATCCAGCTTCGTTGGCTCGAAAAGTCCGGACTAGAGCTCGTTTTAATGACCGGGCTTGGCTTCTGACTCCTCGGGATCACTCAACAACGTCGGATTTGTGCATTTGTGCATTTTGTCACGAAGTTCAACCCTCTCAGTTATCAATTGTCTAAAATTATTCAGCGGCATTCTCATGTCATCCGTCTGACTCCGGGTCTCAGTCAGCATCAGATTAGATCAGTCTATATGAAGGGTTCTAATTTGAAAGATGTGTTGTGTCCTTCTGCCTTCTCCAGTACTTCATCTATATCACCTGTGGCTCAAGGGCATCACAGTTGTGGACATTGCTCAGTTTGTTCTATAATGGAAACTTGCTGTAGCTTTCAGTATAATTATCGAACTTATCGCTTATCTTATTCCACGACTTGTGAGAGCACCAACGTGGTTTACCTACTTTGTTGCCTGTGTGGTCTTGGTTATGTCGGGAAGACCAGCCGAGTTCTACGGACACGTCTGATAGAACATCGTAGTCGCCTCCGCCACATGGTGGAGGGTGCTCCTTTGGTCCATCATTTTCAGTCCTCAGGTCATGTTTTTGAGGATTTAAGATGTTTGGTGATTGTCCAATGCACACCCTCTGTTTATGGTGGCGACCTGCAGAAGATTTTGATTCGTTTGGAGCAACGCTGGATTTTTTCTCTCAACACAGTCGTCCCTGCTGGATTGAATGAGTCCATTGAATGGAGGAGTTGTTTGTGAAGAACAGGATTTATGAAGAACAGGATTTTTCTTCTTTTTTGGTGATTGTAGTTTTCTGGTCAGTTTTCTAGTTTTTGGGTGGGTGGGTGGGTGGGTGGTTTGATTTTTTGCTCGTGCTGTTATGCGAGATTTTTGGGGTTTTAAACACCAGATGGTTTTCTATTTTCAGCCGGTCTTTTACGATGGGATTTAATTTTTGACGTCATCGTTTTTTTGCTACATATGTAGAGCGCATGCGTTGGCGTTTCTGTTTGGCAGTTTGTATGTTTTGATCGCCACGGTAGCAGCTTTCTCCTGGTGTTTTTCATCTTTATTTTCCAGCTCCTGCATAATGGTATGTTTTAGCATCCTGTTTGATTGCTTTTTGTTTTATGTTTTTTAATTTTTTTAATTTTGTTGTTTGGGTGTGAGACAGTTTAAACTGCAACTGTTATTTTGTATCTCCATTTTAGCTCCTGCATAATGGTTTAAGAGCTCCTTGAAGAAGTCTCTGTTGTTTGCACTGATAGCGTGTTGAGCGCGGATTTGAGCTCCCTGAAGAAGCCGCAAGGCGAAACATCTGATGTTGGGGCTCTCTGCCACTTATGCTTGACTGGTTTCATCTGGCTTGATTGGCTCCATCTCGTCATTTCATCATTTCATTACTTTGTCATCATTCATTCAACAGATAAGTCATTCATGCTTTCTTCGTCTGGAGCTACTGCCTATGTTTATTTTTGCTTTTGAGCTAGGTAGCTGCAATACCATTTTTTGGATACAGCAGTTGATTAATTGGCTGCACCAGTCTTGAGTTTGCTTTGTCTGGGCTGGTTGGAGGTTTTTTTGACTGCTGATGTAAGCAGAGTCTGATCATTTGTTGTGACATGTTTTATGTCTTTGATAGACTCGATCCCCTCTGGGCCATATGTTGGAGGGTTTGCTGAGGTCTTTTTTCCTCCAGCGGGGCGGCTTCTGTGGACTGGTGTTCAGTTCTGATTGATACGTCTCACGTCCATTCATTTATTTTGCATTTATTTTGTGCCTAGTTTGGGGTTTGTGTTTTTAGTTTTTTCAACTCTGTGTGGAACATGGCAAAAGTGCTTGTGTTCAAGACTGAAGCGGAGGAGGACCCCTGCATGGAAGAGATCCTCCAGTACAAGGCCCGTCCGATGAAGGCCCTCATGATGCCCATCCCTCCTATCCTCGAGTGCCTTCTCCGTATGTGGGCAGTGCCCATTGTGAGCAGATGGATTGACTCCAAGTAACGAGTCCACCGAATTCTGGGGTTCCAAAAACCCAGGTCTCTTATCATTCTTTGGTTGTCGAGTTGGCCATGCGGCGACTCAAGAGCCAAAAGACTCATTCCTTAGTGCCCCCTAGTAGGGAGGCTCGGACCTTAGACTCCCTTGGCCGAAAATGCTACCAGGGCTCGATACTGGTTTGCCGAGTCCAGTCCTGTCAGTTGTACATTGGTATGTACCTGAAGGAACTGGCAAAGGAAATCACCGGTTTCTCTGCAGGCCTTGATAAAGAACCTTGTCAGTGGTTTAAGTCACTGGCCTCAGCAATCAAGGAGTGCTCGAAATTACTGTCTCGAGCAGCATACAATGTCTTCAAATTCTCAGCCAGAGTGGCAGCCATGGGAATCGTGGCTCAATGCTAGGCATGGCTGCAGTCGTCTGACCTCAAGCAGTGGGTCCAGGACAAACTCATCGATGTCCCTTACATCAGAGAGAATTTCTTCGGAAAACCCATGTCAGACAAGGCTGCTAAGATGGTGACTGAGTTCCATACCAGGATCAGACTCTCGAAGAAGACCTTGGTGCACCTCCGTAAGAAGTCCCTGGGGAAGAAGCCTTTCTTCACCAGAAAGAAGGGGGTGTTTGGTAATGCCCCAGAGTACCTGGCCTTCTCTGCCCCACAGCAGGGACAACAGTCCAAGAGGCAAGGACATGGTCCCCGCAAGCCTATGACCCCTAAGACCCAGGCACCAGCCCCGGCCCAGCCTGGAGGGAGTTTTTGACTCCTGAGTTATGGCCTCCTCTCCTCTAGGAGGCCCTCAGCAGCCCACAGGGGGGGTGTCTGGCCCAGTTTTCCCACAGGTGGTTCTCCATAGCTATTGCCTCCTGGGTGCTGCAAGCAGTCAATGAGGGATACTTCCTCCACCTGCAGCAGACGCCACCCTCATTCTTCCCAGGAGAGCCTGTAAGGCTTCTCCTTCACCAGACTCTATGCCTCACCAAGCTTGCAGGCCTCCTTAAGGACAGGGCGGTGTAGCCATTGTCCAAATATCTCAGTTGCAAAGGTTTCTACTCCAGCTATTTTCTTCTTCCCAAGCGAACAGGGGCCTCAGGCCTATCCTGCATCTACGGAACTTGAACAGATTTCTGGTGAGGGAGATGTTCAAGATGCTCTCCCTTGGTACACTGTTGCCTTACCTCCAGCAGGGAGACTGGCTATGCTCCTTAGACCTGAAGGATGCTTATACACACATCCTGATCCTTCCCACCCACCGACAATACCTCAGGTTTGTGGTGGGAGGAGGTCACTACCAATACAGATTGCTACCCTTCGGGCTGGCATCATCGTCAAAGGTCTTCACCAAGTGCCTAGCAGTGGTTGCAGTCCACCTTCATCTCCAAGGGCCTTCGTCTTTCCCTACCTGGATGACTGGCTCATAAGGGGAGGCACAGCTTTAAAGGTACACCGTGCCACTAAGCGCACCATCCAAGTCCTGCAGCTTCTGGGGTTTGTCATCAATTACCCCATCTCTCTCCAGCATAGTGCCTGCAGTTCATAGGGGTTCAGTTGGACACCCTCCAGACCAAGGCCTTCCTCCCTCCAGAGTTCCCCGGGGCGCTAGCTGCAGAAGAACAACACTGCTGGTCGGTGCCTGCTCGCCTTCTCTGCCTACTGGGCCACATGGCCTTCATGGTCCACGTAACCCTGTACACCCGCCTGCATGAGAGTGGTCAAGTGGTGCCTCTGCTCCCAGTGGACACAAGCCACGAGCAGGCTTCGAGACATGGTAAAAGTGACCCGCCAGCTGGTGGACTCCCTCGACTGGTGGCAGATTCCCCGCCACCTTCAGGCCGGGATGCCCTTCCAGGCACCAACTCCCCAGAGGGTCCTCATTACAAATAGAAAAATAGAAATATGATGACAAAAAAGACCACATGACCTATCTAGTCTGTCCTTCCATATCATCAACTACAACAAGCTCCTTTTTTCCTTTAGAGATCCTCTATGTTTGTCCCATGCTTTTTTGAATTCAGATACTGTCCTCATCTCTACCACCTCCACTGGGATACTATTCCGCAGATGCACCACTTTTTCCATAAAGAAATATTTCCGCATATCACTCCTGAATTGATCCCCCTTCACCCTCATTCCATGTCCCCTCGTAGCAGAACTTGCTTTCAATTGAAAGAGGCTCTCCCCCTGTACATATATGCCACGGAGGTATTTAAACATCTCAATCATATCTCCTCTATCCCGCCTTTCCTCTAAGTTGTACATATTAAGATCCTTAAGTCTGTCCTCATATGCTTTATAATGAAGACCACTAACCATTTTAGTAGCCACCCTCTGTACTGACTCCATCCTGTTTATATCCTTTCGAAGGTGCGGTCTCCAGAATTGCACACTATACTCCAAATGAGGTCGCACCAAGGACTTATACAGAGGCACTATCACCTCCTTTATTCTGCTAGCCATTCCTCTCCGTATGCACCCAAGCATCCTTCTAGCTTTTGCTGTCACCTTTTCTACCTGTTTAGCTACTTTAAGATCATCAGACACAACCATGCCTAGGTCCCACTCTTCTTTAGTGGACAAAAGTACTTCACCTCTATACTATATTGCTCTTTTGGATTGCTGCAGCCCAAATGCATTACCTTACATTTTTTAATATTAAATCCCAGCTGCCAAATTCTAAACCATTCTTCAGGCTTAGCTAGATCCCTCCTCATGTTATCTACACCTTCCTGGGTGTCTACTCTATTGCAGATTTGGCAAAGAGCAAACCTTACCCGACAGTGTTTCCGCTATATCACTAACAAAGATGTTAAAAAGAATCAGACCAAGGACAGATCCCTGGGGCACACCACTGGTAACATCCTTCTCCTCAGAGTGAGCTCCATTTACCTGTACTCTTCGTCGCCTCCCACCCAACCAATTTCTAACCCATGCAGTAACTTTAGGGTCCATCCCTAGGGTGCTCAGTTTGTTTATAAGTCGCCTATGAGGAAGAGTGTCAAAAGATTTACTGAATTCTAAATACACCACATTTGGGCTCTCCCTCGGTCCTACTCCCTGGCCACCCAGTTAAAGAAATCAGTCAGATTTGACTGACAAGACCTGCCTCTAGTGAATCCATGCTGCCTCGGATCCTGTAATCCGCTGGACTCCAGAACGTCACTATTTTCTCTTTCAGCAGCTTTTCCAATAATTTACTCACCACCGAAGTTAAACTAACCGGCCTGTAGTTTTCAACCACATCCTTACTTCCGCTTTTGTGTAAAGGCACCACATGAGCCTCTCTCCATTCCTTTGGCACCATTCTCGACTCCAACGAGGCATTGAAAAGGTCAGTCAGTGGAGCTGCTAGAACGTCCCCAAGTTCCCTCAGTATTCTAGGGTGTATCCCATCCGGTCCCATCGCTTTGTCTACTTTAAGTTGAGCTAGTTTCTCACGAACATAGTCTTCTGAAAATTGTTCAAGATGTCCCTCGCTTCTTTTCCTGTTTATGGGTGTTTTCTGAGGTCCTGCTCCTGGTTCTTCATCTGTGAACACAGAACAGAAATATGTGTTAAGCATTTCCGCTTTATCCTCATCAGCTTCTACATATTCCTCCCCTTCACCCTTGAGTCTGACAGTACTACTTTTGTCCTTCCTCTTCTCACTAGCATATCTGAAAAATGTCTTATCCCCCCATTTTATTGCATTGGCTGTTTCCTCCTCCTTTTGAATCTTTGCTTTCCTGACTACTTTGCTAGCTACTCTAAGTTTTTCCAAATATAGATGCCTGTCTTCCTCTCTCTGTGATCTCTTGTATTTCATGAAGGCCTCCCTCTTTTTCTTCACCTTTTCAGCTACTTCTTTCGAAAGCCATAGCAGTCTTCTTTTCCTTTTACCTTTATTTACCATTTTAACAAAAAGGTTGGTTGCCCTTAAAATATCCCCTTTCAGGTTTGCCCACTGTTTTTCTATATCCCCCAACTGTTCCCATCCCGCTAACGACTCCCTGAAGTATTGGCCCATCCTGGCAAAGTTAGTCTTCCTAAAGCCTAAGACCCTAACCTTTGAATGGATTCTAATACTGAATCACACCATCTGGTGATCACTGGATGCAAAATGATCTCCCACTATAACATCAGAAACACTTTCACCGTTGGCAAGCACCAAGTCCAGTATGGCCCCTTCACGTGTGGGGTCTGTTACCAATTGCCTGAATAGTTCTCCCTGTAGAGCAGGGGTTCTCAAACCCTGTCCTCAGGACCCACCTAGCCAGTCAGGTTTTCAGGATAACCACAATGAATATGTATGAGAGAGATTTGCATACACTGCCTCCATTATATGAAAATCTCTCACATGCATATTCATTGTGGTTATCCTGAAAACCCGACTGGCTAGGTGGGTCCCGAGGACAGGGTTGAGAACCTCTGCTGTAGAGAATCCAGGATCTCTTTACTTCTAGATGATACTGCAGCAGGAATGTGCCAGTCAACATCTGGCATATTGAAATCCCCTATCAGTAGCACTTCCCCTTTCCTAGCAATGCTGCGTATGTCGTCAACTAACTCTCTGTCCACCTCTTCCTCTTGTGTGGGAGGTCTGTATATCACGCCAGTGCAAATAGATTTCTCTTTCCCTCTTTCTAGTTTAACCCACAATTCCTCCCTGTGAGGATGGGGAGCTCATTGTGAGGACCTCCGCACCCAAGGCACGTGATCCCAGACGGAGTGCCAGTTTGCAGATCAACCTCCTGGAGCTCCGGGCGATATTTCTGGCCCTCCATGTTTTTTGTTGCCGGTTGCAGCAGCAGTCGATGTTGGTCCAGACGGACAACCAAGTTGCAAGGTTCAATGTCAATAAACAAGGATGCACGGGGTCGTACTTCCTCTGCCAGGAGGCGGTAGCCCTCTCTTCTAATGCAACCCGCAATAGGATGCTCCTGTAGGTGGTCTACCTCCTGGGCCTGGACAACGCCCTGGCGAACAGGCTGAACAGAGTCCTCCAGCCGCTTGAGTGGCACCTGGACCCCAGCGTGCCACTCGAGCTTTTCCGACTCTGTGGCATCCCTCTAGTGGACCTGTTTGTCAGGCTGGACAACACGCAGCTGCTCCGATTGTACTCCTGCCAGCCGCACCCATCCTGGGTTGCGACGGATGCATTCCTCATCCCATGCACGGAATGCCTCCTTTACTCCTTCCTGCCAGCACCGCTGGTCTGAAGACCCTCTTCAAGGTCCAGTGCAATAGGGCATCACTGATTCTGGTAGTCCTCCAGTGGCCCAGGCAACCCTGGTTCCCGCTGCTTCTCTGTCTGTCAACGGCACTTCCGATTCCCCTGGGCTGTGCCCCAGGACTGCTTTCACAGGAGGAGGGCTCTCTCCTGCACCCCAACCTGGGGTCCCTGTTGCTCACAGCTTGGCTGCTGAAAGAGAAACACTAGCTCCCTTCAACCTCCCACATAGCGTGAGGGGGTCCTTCTGGCCTCCCGTAAGGCCTCCACGAGAAGGATGTACACCTTCAAGTGGCATTGATTTTCGGTGTAGTGCACTGAGAGGTAGGTGAACCCATTCTCCTGCCTGGTGCAGCTGGTGCTGCAGTACCTTCTCCTCCTATCTGAGGTGGGACTGAAGTCCAACTTAGTCAGAGTGCAACTGAGTGCTATTGCGGCACACCACCATGCTGTCAAGGGCAACCTTCTTTCGGCTCAGTCCCTTATTTCTCATTTCCTGTGGTGCCCTATGTTATCCAAGTACTCATCCGCCCACCAGCGGTGGAGTGGGATCTCATTGTGGTGCTCTGTCAGCTCACTAAACCGCTGTTTTAGCTCTTGGCTACCTGCCACCTGCGGTACCTCTCCTGGAAAGTTGTCTTTCATGTGTCACTCAGGTCGGCTCGCAGGGCCAGTGAGCTCCAGGCTCTGATATCAGAGCTGCCCTACACAAGGTTCTACAAAAATAGGGTTGTGCTTCTCACACACCCCAAGTTTCTTCCAAAGGTAGTGTCTCCCTTCCACCTCAGTCAGGGGATGGTGCTCCCCACTGTCTTTCCGAGGTTCACACTGACAAGGCAGAGACCATTCTCCATACTCTGGATTGTAAAATGGCCCTGTTCTTCTATCTGCAGCGGACTCAGGGCCACTATGAAGCACCTCAGCTCTTTGTCTCCTATGACCTCAGTTGACTGGAGCTTCCAGTAACCAAGTGAACTCTGTCCACTTGGGTGATGGACTGCATTACCCTCGCCGATGAGCAGGCTGGGATGTCACTAGAGCATGGGTCATGGCGCATCGCATCAGAGCCATGGCTTGCTCTGTATCAAATCTGCCTTCCGTACCTGTGATAGAAATCTGGCGGGCCAACACCTGGCCTTCAGTCCATACCTTCGCAGCTCATTACTGCCTGGAGATGTAGTCCTGATGGGACAGCGACTTCGGACAGACCATGCTTCGTAATCTTTTTGGGGTGTAGGCAACTCCTGCCCTCCGACCCTTCTGTGTTCAGGCTGCCAGAGTGCTGATTCCCCGCCAGACACATGGATCTTGCGAGAGTCTCTCAGTTGGGACTCAACTGCTGCATCTCACGGCTCATCTTCTCTGGTCACTTGTGGCATTTTGTACAGGTTCTCGGTAGCCTGTAGCTGGGGAGTCCCATATGTGAGGACTGACTTCCTGATTGTTCGCTAAGAAAGCGTAGTTACTCAACTGTAACAGGTGTTCTCTGGGAACAGCAGTAATCAGTCCTCACAACCCTCCTTCCTCCCCTTGGAGTTGCTTCTTTACTGTATTTTAATTTTTGCCGTCTTAGCTATGTCAGACTGAGGCAAGATGGCACCCTTGGGCGGGAAGAGGATCACACATACATGTTACATTTCCCAAAGGCTTTCTTAGAAAGCTGTGGAGATGCTTCTTCACAAGCTCTGTCGGCACGGAAGCCACCCATATGTGAGGACTGATCACTGCTGTCCATGGAGAACACCTGTTACAGGTGAGTAACTTCGCTTTGGGTTTGATGGACCTTTGTCTGACCCATTATGACATTTCTTATGCTCTTATGAGAGAAGCTTCAGAAGGCTCAGCCTGATCCTCCGTAAAATTCAGAGATGAGGTTTTGATTGGTTCCTAGAGAGCATAGCCACTCTTCTCTTGACCGTGGTAGAAAACGGAGAGAGGCTCACTATTTTAGCTCAAAGATGGCCCCTTATAACCTCAGACGCATCGATTTTACAAATTATCCAAATCATTTAAAAATTGCATCTATTTGACATTCCTCCAAATTGCTCGCCAAGGGTCATTCCATGGAACCTGAGTATCAGGAACTACTTCAGGGAGAAACCACTGTTCTCTTATCAGATGTTGTGATTGAGCTTGTGCCACCAGAGCAAGGAGGTCAAGGGTTTTATTCCATGTGTTTCCTGATTCCCCCAAAAATGGGAGGCTTCTGTCCCATCCTAGACCTAAGAGATCTGAACACACATCTGTTCAGAAAAAAAGTTCAGAATGATTTCTCTTGGCACCCTACACCTATGCTCTTTGGATCTAAAGGATGCATATACCCAGATGCAGATACATCCATTCCACAGGAAGTATCTCAGATTCGTTCCAGGGGACATCAGTTCTAGTACTGAGTTCTTCCTTTTGATCTAGCCCCAACCCCGAGTTTAGAAAATGCCTTGTGATAGCAAGAGCTTTGCTTCGAACACTAGGAGTGTTTGTCTTTCCCTGCTTGGATTATTGGTTGATCAAGAGTATCACTCAGAAAGGAGTTCGAGAATCAACACAGTTGACCATTCAGGTGCTGGAACTACTAAGATTCGTAATATATTACCTAAAATTCCACATGCAGCCCTCCCAACAATTGGAATTTATAGGAGCCCTGCTCAAAATAACTCAAGCGAGAGCCTTTCTCCCTCACAGCAGATTGCACAGGTTGACAGCTATAGTGCGAGAGACTCAATTGAGTCAGCAGATAACAGTTGGCAAGATGTTAGCTTTTCTGGGTCACATGGCTTCCATGATGCATTTAACACCCTTGTCATGTCTCCATATGAGACAGGCTCAGTAGACTCTGAGAACCCAGTGGACCCAGACTGCAGGACGGAAGAGCATAAGATATTTATTTATTTTATTTATTTAACAAGCTCTTATATACCGCAGCTTCCAGAGATCAGCTGCGGTTCACAAATAACAACAGTCAACAAATCATAGTTTGTTTTACATATAACGTGATATAACTATAACCAATGTACAGTAAACAAAAATGTTGAACAGATTAGCACAGAACAGTGCAACACTATATACATTATGTACATTTACATTATATTATTAAATACAAATCAAGTTATGTGGGGTATGATCGTAATGAGTAGTTCAGATGCAGATAAGGCGGGTTTTCTTTTTCTGTTATAGTGAAATGTTAGACAAAAACTGCTTAGCCTTTATCTAATTCTTTTGATGGCTGGTCTATACTATTGTAGTGTATTGTAAATAGGTGTGTTTTCAATTTTTTTGCGGAATTCATTAATCTCTGTTAGTATTCTTAGTTCAACTGGGAGGGAATTCCAGGCTATTGGGGCTGCATGTGAAAACGCTTTGTTGTTTGTTGATTTATTTGTTTTTATAAAATCTATTGGGGTTTTAAGTTTGTTTAGTTGACTTTTTCTTTGAGTAGGTTTGAATGTTCTTTAGTAATTAATTTACTTAATGTGCATGGTGCCATTTCAAATAGTGTTTTAAATACTGTTATTAGTGTTTTATATGTTATTCGGCTTTGAATTGGCAGCCAGTGAAGGGATGCTAGAATTGGTGTTATATGTTGATGAGAGTGTGTTTTCGTTATGATCCTAGCTGCTGAGTTTTGTGCGAGTTGCAGTCTTTTGATGTTTTGTTTTGATGTACCTAATAATATAAGGTTCGCAAAGTCAAAATGGGGGGTTATGGTGGCTTGAATTATACTGATAAAATCTTGTATGTAAACTAGAGGTCTAAGTTGTTTAAGTATTTTAAGTTTGAAATAAATTTTCTTTGTGATGTTTCTGATATGGGTATCAAGAGTGAGATGTTTGTCTATAATAACTCCTAAGTATCTCACTTCATTTTTTATTTTAAATTCTTGGTTTTGTAGTGTTATATGTGTTGGCGGGGTGTAATCTTGGTTTTTGGTGACTATTAGCACTTTGGTTTTTGAATGGTTTATTAGGAGATTGTGGGCATTTAGCCATAATGTTATTTCATTAAAACAATCCGATAGGAGTTGCAACGGTATGTTAGGGATTGTGAATGGGATGTACATCATAATATCATCTGCATATAGATATGATATTAAGATATGCCATACTGGGTCAAACCAAGGGTCAGTCAAGCCCAGTATCCCTTTTCCAACAGTGGCAATTCCAGGTCTCAAGTAGCTGTTGGGTTCCCAAAGGTTTACACATTCTATGCTGCTTTCTCAGTGGTAAGCAGTGGATTTCTCTAGTCCTCTTTAATAGTGGTTTATGAGCTTTTCCTCCAGGAACTCATCCAAACTTGTTCTGAACCCAACTGTACCAACAGCTTTTACTACATCCTCTAATAACAAATTCCAGAGTTTGATTACACATTGAGTGAAAAAATATTTCTCCATGAACAAGCAGGAAGAAGTCCTCACCTAGGGTGACATCACTCAACGGAGCCCCAAATGGGAAATGCTCTTCAGCTTCCATCAGAAGCTTTTGGGAACCCCCGTTGCACATGCGCACCTGTCTTCCCGCCCACCGCAGCACCATCTTATCCTCAGTTCACTTTTGTGTGGAGCCCCACGGATGTGTTCTCTGCGCTATCCGACAAAAGCTGTTCTTTGCCCTTCAGGGCTGCTAATTTTGCTGGTTTTTTTGCTTGCCTTCTGCGTTTTTCTGCTTGTCATTAGGTGCCATTTTTGCCGGTGTTGGCCATCCTACAGGGCTTTTTTTCCCCCTCCTTTTGTCTTTTTTGCCCAGATAGTTCCATATTTTTTTTACAGGCTGTTTTCCGGCATTGAGCCCTTCGACCTTGCAGAGAAAATTTTCCAGATAATGTCGAAGCCGGCCAGCAGTTTTAAAAAGTTCTCCCGCTGTGCATGCTCCGTTTCAGTGACAGATTATTACAACTGGTGCCTCCAGTCTCGGCTATGACTACAAGTCCTCGACCTGAAGTCTTTGCCTACAGATGACCAGCAAGGGCTTCAAGGACTGCAAGAAGCAATGTGAGTCCCTCTTCGGCCCTCAGACTCGACATCCTTGGCACTGGCATCAACATCAGCATCGATGCCCTTGAGGGGCTCTGCCAAGTCCTCGGCATGATGCAGTGATCATGTTCATTCAAAGCTTAGCAGCCACAGCAGCATGGAATGAAGGCTTTCCATGTTGGAGCTATGGAAGGACTTGTTTGTCTCATCAATGTGGAAGGGGGCGGCCGATGACCGAGCCCCTCTTGGCGCAGTATCAAGGGCGATGGCCGGGAGCGGCCTTCAAAGGTGCCCTGGTGGGAAGAATCAACTCTCAAGTCCCCGGAGGGCTGCCAGCAATCTCCCGATGAACTTGCCATTGTGGAGTCCACGGGACAGGTGCCAGAGTTAGTGGACCAGGTCATTGTACCGGCCCCAATGCCCTCAGAGACCCTGGTGCTTACCGAGTGCCTTCAGGCCCTCAAGACACACATGATGGCTGTCTTGGCTGTATGGGCTCCAGTAGCCATGGTGCCTCCAGTGGTGCGACCACTGACAGTGCAGCCTATCCTTTAGACCCATACTCTCCCTGCCAGACTGGGGACATTGGGTGGGAAGATGGAGTTCATCCTAAGTCCAAGCTCAATCTCACTATCTAGTGTCTCCAGTTCCAATGCCTCTGCGCCTCTGCACTTGGTGGAGGATCACCATCAGCTCTGCAGAAGGCTGGATCACCAGCAAAGCAGAGCCGACGCTGAGAGGAGAGCAGGAGGTACTTAGACTTCCTCTCGGAGTCAGACTCCGATGGCTGGGAGACGGAGGAGTCATCACCGGTCACTGAGAGGGAGTCCCTGGACATCTCCTCAGACGTCCCTGCCATATGAGTGGTGGAAGTCACCCACAAAGGACTTTGTCCGGGATATGGCCAAGGCGATTCCTTTTTCCCTGGAGGCAGAAGATGAGCTGAGTGCTGAAGAACTGGAGATCCTCCAATACCCCTGAGCCCCAAAGGAGGCTATCACAGTGCTGGTGCATCGTATACTTCAGAGGCTCCTGCTGCACATGTGGAAGAACTCGATGTTGGTGTCTGCCCTCAGCTACTGACTGGATTCAATGTACTAGGTGCAGATGGCACCCGGATTCGAGAAGCCCCAATTGCTGCACAATTTCCTGATCATGGAGTCTACCATGTGGCACGTCAAGAGCTTCAAAACCCATTTGTCAGCGCCCTCTATCAGGGAGTGGAGGACCCTTGATGTGTTTGGAAGGCGCTGCTGCTAGATGTCCATACTCATGGCCCGGATCCTGTCATATCAGCTCTACATGGGGATGTTCTTGCAAGACATCATGGGTGACTTGAGCAAACTGGGCTCCCTCTTCCCAGCGGAGTGCTTGGAGGTCTTCCCTACCCTGGTTGGCAATGGTAAAAACGTGTCCAAGTATATGGTGTGGCCACATACGATGCATTTGAGTCAGTGGGCAGGGTGGCGGCAGTGGGCATCGGTGCTTGTTTGCCAGCCTGGCTCAGTCCTCTGTCTTGCAGCAGTGGGTCCAGGACAAGCTGATAGATGTGCAATTCATTGGTGAGAACCTCTTCAGCAAGCCCATACAGGAGAGGGCGGCTGAAATTCAGACTGAGCAAGTAACCATCTTACACCTCTCGTAAGATGGTGGGCCCTGCCAAAAAGAAGCATGAGGGGAAGAAGCCTTTTTACAGGCCAAAGTGCCGGTACTATCAGAGTCCCCAAAGAGCTCAATCAAAGGTACAGACCCAGCGGCAGCCTTGATGGGCTAAGCTGCAGAAGGCCCAACCCTCACCACAGCTAGAGATGGGGTTTTGATGCCTTCCTCAGGAGCACAGCTAGTTGCCCGCTTGCCGAAGGGATGCCCTCTCAGGTGGGCGGTTGGCTCATCCATTTTGTAGACAGTTGGCCCCTCATCACCATGGCACCTGGATGAGCACTGCTGATAGTGCAGGACAGGTATCTGCTGCCTTTTTCCCAGCTCCCGTCTTCATTTTTCCCAGGAGAATATCCTCTAGACCCACACCATTGAGGACTTCTCCTTGTGGAAGTTGCTGCCCTGCTGGTCGAAGTGGCCATTGAGGTGGTTCCCCCCAGATAAGATAAGACAGGGATGCAGCACTCTGCGCACCTGATGATAGAGGTGCTCAAACTTTTCAGATTTCTGGTCAACTACCCCAAGTCTCATCTGCAGCCGTCACAACAGTTAGAATGCATTGGAGCCCTCATGGACACCACATAGACCGAGTCTTCCTCCCAAATGAGTGCTGCAGCGGCTATGGAAGTGGTCTCTGCCATCCGTCAAAAACAACACATACCGACGCGAGAAATGCTGCACATGTTGGTCCACATAGCCTCCATGGTGCATATGACCATCTCTTCAGCTCCCCAAGGACTAAACACAGTGGTGGTGGTGTCTGCATATTCACAAGGGAACACTTCAACTTCCACACCCTTTCTAAAGAATCTGACAATGGCCTGGACACACTAACAATAACAAATGACTGCATAACCATCCTCCTTGCCTACAGGTCCCCAAATGCTGACCCTGATCAACTGGACACAATCCTGGAAACTATTTGCACCAATAACTCAAACAAAAGCTCCTTCATTCTACTATGTGACCTCAACCTAGCCTTCACATCACCAAATAAAGCAAAAACCTTCCTGGAAGTCATGGAATCCCTGGACTACACTCAAATTGTCAGTCAACCCACCCACATCAAAGGGAACACCCTGCATGATCTTCTTGCCATGGAACACGCTTAACAAACACCCAATAACCCCTTCACCATCATAAATGTTCCCTGGTCAGACCACAAGATGATCACAATCAACATACAACTCAGTACGAGCAACCTCAAATCATATAACTCGGAATGCGCCACACGCAGGTTTCACAAACTGGAAAAGGAAGACTTCCTCACCAACATCCTACCTAAACTCCAAGACATCCCTGAAGACATAAACTCCTTAATACAAAACCAGAACAAAACCATCACAGAAGTTGCAACCAAAAAAAAAAAAACACCTACATCTAGCCAGCTCACACGACAAAGAACTGCAACCTGGTACACACCATAACAAAAGGACATGAAGCAAAACCTACGAACAATGGAGAGAAAATGCATAAACACCAGATCAAACAACAGTCTAAACACTTACAAGCACAAACTACAGGCATATCAAGAGGCTACATCTCAAGCAAAGAAAAACTACTACACAAAGGTAATCCAAAGCTCTCTCAATTGCCCACGAGAGCTCTTAGACATAGTGCAATCACTAAGCAAAGATACTGTACAATACAACAATTCGAAAAAAACAGCCTCACTGCACAAATGATGGCAGACTACTTCCACACCTTGACTTGAGCCCCCGCTAGAGGCACCAACACGATCAATACCACGACAGAACAACATGAAGCCACACGCCTGAGCACATGGAGCTCATTCAGTAACATTGCACCAATCATCATAAGTGTCAACACAACCACCTCATCGCTTGACCCCTGCCCAGCCAGCTAGATCAAGCTAGCAAGACAAGAACTAATGCCAACAGTATTGAAGATTATCCAGTTATCCCTGCAACAAGGATATGTACCCCTCAAACTCAAAACCATATCCATTTGCCCCATAAGGAAAGGGACTTCCAATGACATCAACCAACCAACCTCCTACAGGTCCATAGCCAGCCTTCCCTTCATGGCCAAAGTACTTGAGAAAATCGTCTCCCAACAACTCCAGGAACACATAGAAACACATCACCTCCTTGAACACCAACAATAGAGATTCAGAAGAATTCACAGTGTGGAATCCCTAATGACTGCTTTACTGACCAGCCTAATCAAGGGCACAGACAAACCCAGAACTGGCTTTATACTCATCTTCTTAGACATAAAAGAAGCTTTGGACTCCATTCCAGACAGCCTAATCATCCAGCAATTGCAAACGCTTGGACCACGCCCCTCACCTGGTTCAAGTCATACCTAACAGACTGACAGTTTCAAGTAAGATCAGGTCCTACAAAATCCACCGCATATTTCCAATCTCAAGGAGTCCCACAAGGCTTCATCCTCTCAACTAATTTTCAGTATTTTTCTACAACCAGACTGCACTGTCATAAAAGCATTCAACGTCCTGTACCACATCTATGCAGACAATGTAATGATCTACATGCCTATCAGCACATCTAACCCAGATATCATGCCCATAACAAAATACTTTTCCTTGGTCAGTGAATGGCTCAAAAGATACAATTTGGCTATAAACATCAAGAAGACAGAAGCCATGTACGTCAGCAGAGACAACAGCTTTACCCCACCGAGCTCCATAACCATAGATGGGACCCAAATCCTTGTGAAACAAGATGTACGATACCTCGGAGTTACACTGGACCCACAACTCACCTTCACAAGACATATACGGAATATTACAAGAATCATCTTTTTCAAACTCGAAACAATCAAGCACCTTAAACCTCTTCAAACCAGCCATGACTTCTGCTCAGTCCTCCAAGCAACCTTTTTTCTACATTTCGATTACTGCAATATCATCCTTCAAGGCCTACCAAAAGCAGCTATCCACCCTCTCCAACTCGCTCTCAACACAGCAGCACAGACTTTCCTCAACTCACTAAAAAACAGAACACATAACAACCTACTCAGATGACTTCACTGGCTACCAATAAGGGGACACATAAAATACAAGTCCATCCTCACAATGTTCAAAATTCTCAACAACTATTCTCTGCCGCACCTGCAATCCCTATTCCAAGTCACACCTGATAACAGAAAATAAAAAGCTGTCTCACCAGAACACGCTATGCATATCTCCAATATTTATGAAAACCAGCTCCACCACCTCTCACTTTACGCTCCACACTTATGGAACTCTATTCCTGATAAACTACAGACGACAATGGACACAGTAATCTTCAGAAAAGCCCTAAAGACTCATATATTCAGACACTGCTTTTCAGACAACATCACCTAACCAGCCACCATTCCAACTACTCACTCCCCCACCAAGCCTCCCCCTCCCCCTCCCCCACCTTGACCAACACCAGTCATAAATGATACCCAAAACCTACAAATTTAAGTTAATGTTACTTCCCAGTTGATCTCCCAGATCTATGTATAATGTTCTGTTATGATGTAAACCGCTTTGACTGTAGGATAAAGTGGTATAGAAAAACTGTTAAATCAATAAATTAATAAATTGGCCCAGCTCAGGATATGCCAGGTTCAGTGGATGCTGTCCACCCAGTGGAAGCAGGCCATGGGTCACCTCAGGGATAGAGTGGCCCCTAGTGGAATCTCTCCGGTGGCGGCTGGAGCCATAGCTCCCGAGGTCTCTCCTTTCAGTTGATGCCTTCCCACTGGATACTCACCACCAGCCAACAAGCTGGGTGTGGCTGTCTCCAAACACATGCTGTCCATTTGGGTAGCAGATTGTTTATCCTTTGCCTGTGCTTAGACAAGTTCCACAATATTCAGTCTACAAAAAGCACACAACCTCACTCGCTGAAACCAGGGACCACACAAGGGCGAGTAGGTAAAAGGTCCTTTATTGAAAATAACTCCTACATTGGCCACGTTTTGATGTTGCCTTCATTAGTAAGTACTGCATGGAGAACAGCAATAAAAAAATGAAACAGTTGAACAAATAAATACATAAATAATTTGAATAATAAATAAATACATATACTTAAAACCAAAATAAAACAATTAAACTCAGTCTTTATATTGCCAGATAAATGAACACATGTACATTAAAAGCAAAGAATATTGAAAACCCAGTCACTAGTTTCCATAAATAAATTAAAACATAATTCAAACAAAATGTTAAAAGAGAGAGAGAGAGAGACATTTGAACTTCAAAGCCTATATCAATAAGGAGGAACATATCTAATCGATAGAGAGGGAGGGGAACCAAGTATACTCACTTCAAGTTGATGAGACCAAAACTTGTAAATCCACATGAAATAGTTCCAACAAAATGTACACTGTTATAATATAAAACACATTTATAAAAGCAAAGAGCACATGTTTAAAACCAAAAAGACAAACTAAGCCAATTGATGCATATAGTGGTAGAGCTATACAGATTCACCTCTGCAGAAAACCGTAGGTAAACGTCTAACGTGACACAATGATCATTCTATACCTATAAACAAATTAAAGAGCCACTGGATGTTACAAATCATTGTAAAATACCTCCAGACCCAAAAGTATAAAGAAACCCTAAAAACAGCACCATCTGTCTCGAATGAATGGTGAAAAACAAATAAATAAGTAAAAATATGGCTAAATGAGTAAATGGATAAATGAATGAATGAATAAATACCGGTAAATAAAAATGTGAAAAACAAGTCTTATAGAGTGCAAACGTGGTGTTGCAATATCAGGGAGTCGTTAGTGGGATGGGAACAGCTGGGGGATGTAGAAAAACAGTGGGCAAAACTGAAAGGGGATATTTTAAGGGCAACCAACCTTTTTGTTAAAATGGTAAATAAAGGCAAAAGGAAAAGGAGACCACTATGGTTTTCGAAGGAAGTAGCTGAAAAAGTGAAGAAAAAGAGGGAGGCCTTCATGAAATACAAGAGATCACAGAGAGAGGAAGATAGGCATCTGTATTTGGAAAAACTTAGAGAAGCTAGCAAAGTAGTCAAGAAGGCAAAGATTCAAAAGGAGGAGGAAATAGCCAATGCAATAAAATGGGGGGATAAGACATTTTTCAGATATATTAGTGAGAAGAGGAAGGGCAAAAGTGGTATTGTCAGACTCAAGGGTGCAGGGGGGGAATATGTAGAAGCTGATAAGGATAAAGCGGAATTGTTTAACAAATATTTCTGTTCTGTGTTCACAGATGAAGAACCGGGAGCAGGACCTCAGAAAACACCCCCAAATAGGAACAGAAGCGAGGGACATCTTGAACAATTTTCAGAAGACTGTGTTCATGAGAAACTAGCTCAGCTTAAAGTAGACAAAGCGATGGGACCGGATGGGATACACCCTAGAATACTGAGGAAACTTGGGGACGTTCTAGCAACTCCACTGACTGACCTTTTCAATGCCTCGTTGGAGTCAGGAGTGGTGCCAAAGGACTGGAGAGAGGCTCATGTGGTGCCTTTACACAAAAGCGGAAGTAAGGATGTGGTTGAAAACTACAGGCTGGTTAGTTTAACTTCAGTGGTGAGTAAATTATTGGAAACGCTGCTGAAAAAGAAAATAGTGAGGTTTCTGGAGTCCAGCGGATTACAGGATTCGAGGCAGCATGGATTCACCAGAGGCAGGTCTTGTCAGACAAATCTGATTGATTTCTTTGACTGGGTGACCAGGGAGTTGGACTGAGGGAGAGCTCTAGATGTGTTATATTTAGATTTCAGTAAAGCCTTTGACACTTCCTCACAGGCGACTTATAAACAAACTGAGCACCCTAGGGATGGACCCTAAAGTTACTGCTTGGGTTAGAAATTGGTTGGGTGGGAGGCAACAAAGAGTACAAATGGAGCTCACTCTGAGGAGAAGGATGTTACCAGTGGTGTGCCCCAGGGATCTGTCCTTGGTCCGATTCTTTTTAACATCTTTGTTAGTGATATAGCGAAAGGGCTGTCGGGTAAGGTTTGCCTCTTTGCGGATGATACCAAAATCTGCAATAGAGTAGACACCCAGGAAGGTGTAGATAACATGAGGAGGGATCTAGCTAAGCTTGAAGAATGGTCTAGAATTTGGCAGCTGGGATTTAATGTTAAAAAATGTAAGGTCATGCATTTGGGCTGCAGCAATCCAAGGGAGCAATACAGTATAGGAGGTGAAGTACTTTTGTCCACTAAAGAAGAGCGGGACCTAGGCGTGGTTGTGTCTGATGATCTTAAAGTAGCTAAACAGGTAGAAAAGGCCACGGCAAAAGCTAGAAGGATGCTTCGGTGCATACGGAGAGGAATGGCTAGCAGAAAAAAGGAGGTGATAATGCCTCTGTATAAGTCTTTGGTGCGACCTCATTTGGAGTATAGTGTGCAATTCTGGAGACCGCACCTTCAAAAGGATGTGAACAGGATGGAGTCGGTGCAGAGGGTGGCTACTAAAATGATTAGTGGGCTTCATTATAAAGCATATGAGGACAGACTTAAGGATCTTAATATGTACACCTTAGAGGAAAGGCGGGATAGAGGTGATATGATTGAGATGTTTAAATACCTCCGTGGCATAAATGTTTAGAGAGAGAGCCTCTTTCAGTTGAAAGCAAGTTCTGCTATGAGGGGACATGGGATGAGGGTGAAGGGAGATAGATTCAGGAGTGATATGCGGAAATATTTCTTTACGGAAAGAGTAGTGGATCCATGGAATAGTCTCCCAGTGGAGGTGGTAGAGATGAGGACAGTAACTGAATTCAAAAAAGCATGGGACCAACACAGAGGATCTCTAAAGGTAAAAAGTGGACTGTTGTAGTTGTTGATATGGAAGGACAGACTAGATAGGCCATGTGGTCTTTTTCTGTCATCATGTTTCTATGTTTCTAACATATGATAAGCCTATATATAATATATAAAAAACAATGAAGAAGCAAAAAAGAACAACAAAAAATGAGGGAAAGGGGGAGGGGGAAGGAAAGGAGAAGGAAGGGGAAGGAAATGAAAAACGGCTCGCATGGACCAACATTGTGCAGAATATGGCACTGGACGTCTATGTCGTTAAACGTGTGGCGCGTGTAAAAACAAGCCCCTTGTCCATGTGCATCTCGGGCATGCAAGTCCGGAACTATGCCACAGACGTGTAATTCTGAAAACACTGCACTGTCTCCCACATTTGATTGTAAACAAGATGCAGTGAGTACCCTCCCTCATCCGTTACAAGATCCATACAGCACCTAAGAAAATGGCATCTCGCCAGGTCAACTTTCAGAGTCAGAGACCGCCTTCTTTGCAGGCTGGTGATAGAGAATGAGCGTGCCCTGCTCCCAATGGCACTCAGATGGCCAGCCCTAGGTGCAGCATGCAGGGGCTGGGAGCGCATCAGGACTACCCTAGCGCTGTAAGTAGGTCAAAGCAAGAAAGGGGGGAGGAATGGGAGATGTATGTGGTGGGACAACAACACTGCAAAGAGCCAGGAAGTAGCTGCAAAGTAAAAGGGCAAAAGAAGCAAGGGTTAACTGGGCCCACCACACGATTAAATGACTGTACACACACAAAATGAGCACTCACAGGAAACAAGCAAACAGAAACACAGTGGCCAAGAGAAAAGCAAGATGGCAATGCATGCAGAAAGGACAAAAGAGCACATATGGAAAAGAAACATGAACACAGTGAAAGACACCTACTATGTACAACAGTGCAGCAACATGGCTCGATACTGTCAGCCAAAATACAGCACAGTAGAAACATAGAAACATGATGACAGTAAAAGAACACATAGCTAAACCAGGCTGCCTTCCAATAATAACCAGCACAACAGTCCCCTGAGAGAACCATATGTCTCCCCAATGCCCTATGAAGTCTGATACTGTCCACAGCACCACCACCTTCAATGGGAAACTATCCCATGCAGCCACCACTGTGCCTGCAAAGAAACATCTCTGGGTACTATACCTGAGTCTGTCCCCTACTACCCCTATCCACTGACACCTTGCAGCAGAGCATTCTGACAGTCGAAGGAGGCACCCAAGCAGTGCATACATGCCATGGTGGTATACAGATGTTGCAATCATAGCACTGCCATCCTGCTGTCCTGCCAATGTATACCTAAATGATACATAGGTCTGTCTGCAGATGGCAAAAATCTAGACCACCAACCATATTCATAGCCACCCTCTGTATCATCGCCAACCTGTGATCATTTGTTTGAAGGGGCGGGCACCAGAATTGCATAGAAAACCACAAATGTAGATGCACTGAAGACCCACAGTGGCCTGCAAAAGTATTCACCCCCTTGGTGTTAGTCCTATTTTGTCACATGATGTACAACCCGGAATGAAGATGTGGGGTCATTTGGATGTTAGGTAAGGGACCTGATAGTATAGCCAAAATTGGTGATGTGAAAGGATACATACAGAATACAATACCATGTATACAGAAAAAAACAAGTATAACCCGAAAAGGTGTGAGTACATATGTTTCCAACACTTTGTCTATGAAACCCCTAAATAAGATCAGGTCTAACCAAATAACCACAGATGTCACATAATGAGGGCAGCAGGGTGCACCTTCGTGCAAGCAGTGTCACATGATCTGCACATGATGCCTGTACAAATATATCTGTTACAAAAGGCCCAGACTCTGCAACACCACTAAGCAAGCAATAGGACGACCAAGGACCACTCCAAACAGGTCAAAGTTGCGGAGATGTAGAGATAGGGCCGTGGCATAAATCAATATCCCAAAGGCTGAATATGCCATGAAGCACCATGAACCCCACTAAAACAAAATATAAAGAACATGGCACCACGACAAACCTGACAAGAGAAGGCCGCCACTGAAACTCACAGACTAGGCAAGGAGGGCATAAAGCAGAGATGCCACAAGGACACCAAGGAAAACATTGAAGGAGCTGCAAAGATCCACAGTGGAGATGGGAATCTCCAGGAACAAGCAGGAATGAGTCTTCACATATGGGTACGTCGGTACTGACGGAGTCTGCGCGGGAACGCTCCCCAGCGTCCAATCAGAACGCTTTTGGGAGCATCCCAACACGCCTGCGTGCTGCCTTCCCGCCTTTCCCAACTGCCTCTCCTCAGTTTTCGTTTTTCCGCGGAGCCGGCAGGACATCCTCCTGTCACCACAGAAAATTCTTCTTTTATTTTTTGGTTTTCTTGTGGTCGCGTCTGCCTTCCCCGACGCCACCGGTACCGCCGGTGTTTCTTTTCTTTTTTCTTGTAAATTTTCCTTTTTAAGGAATACTTTTTTCCTTGTTAGTGCCTGACGGTTTTTTCGGCCTGCTAGGCCTACTCACTTTCCTTCACGGAAGCGCCAGCCACTATCCCTAAGAAATGTTCAAACTGTGGCAGTACAAAATTGATTTTAGACACTCATAATTGGTGTCTACCCTGCTTGGGTCCTCACCACTATCCGCTGGAGTGTCCCTCCTGCAACAGTATAGTCGGAAGAAGTCTTCAGCATCGAGTTCACCTCGATACGCGGTCCCCATTCAACTTCAGGGCACTGACCACCCTTTCTTCTTTGCAGGATCAGGTAACCCAAAAATAGTCTGTTAAAGCTAGCCAGTCCTCGAGTGGTAGATCTCATGCACAGCATAGAGATGCCTCTGGCCTTACCCTCGAGGACACACTGGCTTTAAAACCCCGGTGGGAGTCTTCGGCCTCCAAATCCTTAATGGGGTTTCAGGTTGTTCCTGAGGTTCACCCCTCTCCGAACATACCTGAGCCATGCTCGGTGGTGGCATCCACTTCGAGCGGTACCCATACCCTGGCATCGGCAATGGTATTGGATGAAACATTCCTCACCAAAGATCGCAGTCTGGCGCCCTCGGTTCCTTCGGGCCCGTTAGAGACGCTGCAGACCGATCTTCCAGTATCGGTATCGATCCCGGTACCGGTACTGGTACTGACATCGGCACCCTCCAGATGTGCATCGATAGACTCGCTTCCTTCGATGCCGAGTCTGGAATCAATCTCCATTCTGGATGACTGGGTACCGACTCGCCTTGGTACCGACACCGGACGGTACTGAAGGCACGGTTCCGATCATCCATGTCGGGCACTCTCGGTTTCTTCGGTACCGTTAGAGCTGTCACCGACTGGTCTTCATGTATCGGTATCGGATACGGTACCGGAGTCGGTACCGGTATCCACATTAGCATCGCTGTCGGTACCTTCCATGCTTGTTTCAACAGGCTTGCTTCCCTCGGTACCGAGTTTGGAATCGATCCATAGCATGGACGATGCGCTACCGACTGTTGGTGGTCCCGACCTCCTGCGGTACCGGCGACCATCCTGTAAGGACAGTCCGATGCTCCACCCCTTAGGATCTTCTATTCCAATGAATTTGGATAGATCCCTGGGTGCCAATGCTAGTTCTTCAACAGATCTAGCCTGTACTCCTCTTTCTAGGGGACTTCCCTCTGGGGATTTTTCTTTTCAAGCATTCCTGTTTCATATGGCAAAGTCACTTGCCATTTCTATACCTGGTCAAGATCCTGCACCAGGGAATACAGAATCTCTGTATATTCCCTGGAGTCCAAAGGAGGACATCATGCTTCCTTTGCATCAGACCTTGCAGGATCTGCTCTTTCAAATGTGGGAAACTCCTTTAATGGTATCCCCACCTTCTAGGGCAACTGATCTTCTATACAAGGTGCCCCCTTCTCCAGGTTTTCAAAAGACTCAACTTCCTCATCATTCCATTGTTGTAGAATCAGCAATGAGGCGTGTTAAGAATACTAAAAAGCACTCTTCTTATCCGCCAGGTCGTGAGTCTAAGACTTTAGATGCCTTTGGACGCCAAACCTTCCAGGCATCCATGCTTTCAGCAAGAATTCTCTCATATATTTTCTATATGGGATTATCTCTTGAAGAAGTCACAAGGAAATTACTACTTTTGACCCCTTTTCTTCAAGAGCCCAAAAGAGCAGACTATTCCTTATTGGTTAGTCATGCTCAAAATATCTCTAGGTTCCTTACTCGTGCTTCTCTAGACTCCTTTGAGTCCGTTAGCAGAACTTCTGCTATAGCTATAGGGGCACGACGTAAAGCCTGGCTCCAAGTTTCAGACTTGGACAAATGGGTACAAGAAAGATTGGGAAATACTCCTTGCACTGGAGAAAATCTCTTTAACAAGGAGTCTTTACTCCAAGCTGCTCAGTTAACCACTGACATTGCTGTTTTCAGAGGCTTGTCTATGCCTTCCTCTTTCCCAGTTGGTATGAAATTTCCTAACAAACTTTGTTCCCCTAAGGGGAAAAAGTTTTATCCATCTTCTACCCATCATACAGATGTTCCCAGACAGGGGAAACATCGGACCGGGCTAAAGAAACCACAACCTCAACAGGTTCAGCAAACCCAGCAGTCGCAGGGTTTCTGATAGATTATCATTACATCTCCTGTTTTGGGGGTTAGAGTTTGTAGTCTGCTTCTTTTCACTTGAAGCATCTACACTAATTTCATCCTAAATTCTCATGGATCTCTTTTCACGAGACATCCTTTCTTTTTGCTCTAAGAGTTTTTATGATGATCATGCCTATAGTTAACAGATTTCTCTTCCTCCTACTGGGAAAAAGAGGTGTAACAACTATCAATAAGACAGTTTTCCCTGTACTAGCATGTATCATCTTACCTTTCAGAGACTTACTATATCATGAGTCTCCTTCAACTCTGTCTTACCTGCCCTCTTACTACAACATTCGGTTTGTAAGAGTGGTTCTTTTACACTGGTAAGCCCCTATGGTTCTCTTCCTATTCCAGGAAGGGGTTTCCTTTCCAGAGTTGTCTCCCCTTTTCACATTCTTACTTTAGGGCAGCTTATCAGACAATAAGGAAGTCTTACCACTCCTGCTTATGTCTGTTGTTTCTTTTTCCAATTAAAAAAAAAAAGAGAGAGATTTTTTTCCGCTGCCCTGGTAATTGCTGCAAATGCAGCAGTTCCTAGTGGTTAAACCACTGGTTCTGTTCACCACACAACCAGGGTTTGTCCTCCACTAGCAATCCTTCCGGCCTGGGTAATAAACCCAAAACAGGTTATCAACCTTTTTAGAAACCCTATTATCACAGGCTTGTTGGTTTGACTTCTATTCTTCGCCATTCTTCTATTCTTCGCCAAAATGTATCCCCCAATTGACCGCTTTGACCCGGTGAAAAGCGGGATATAAATACAGCTAAATAAATAAATAAACAAAACATTTCCAATCCCCTTGTTTTTGGCAGAATAGTTTAAGTTACCTACTGGCTTTAAGCAGCCAGTTTTTTCTTCTAACCAGCCTGCAATATGCTCTCTGCAACTCTACAGAGTAGCTTTGCACTATGGGTCCTTGCTAGAGAGCATTAGTATCTGGTCTAGCAGATAATCCCAGATGGTTAGGAGGGGTTCACCCAGTCATGCTCCCGTGACTGGTAGGTGTTCCCTACCCTTACCATCTCATCTAAAATCTCTTTTCGAAACAAAAGACACAGGCCTTACATCACGTGAAAACCTAAAGAATGGCCAATTCCCTGGCTTGGTTCACATCTTCTTTGGACTTCTCACCAGGGACAGTTTTCTTTTCGCTGCAGCTTGTCCTTATATGCTTCCTTCCCAATACTTCAGGGGACGCTCATGTTCAACTGAAGGACGCATGATACCCATCTTGCCCTCATAGGCGGGTCAATATGGTATCTTATTCTATTGGCGTCCTCTATCCATTTACCATACTGGAGTTCTAGAGAAATCTGGACTTGCTGCCTGCAGACTGAAGTTATCCTCTCATTTTTCACGTAGGCCATCCTGGTTATTCAAGAGCCCAAATTCTTAAAGGAATCTAGACTCCTCCTTGTCAGGGAGACTATTTCTCTGACTCAGTCAATCATAACCAGGGAAAGAAGATTCTCTATGCATCTATTCAAGCAGGTATCACCCTTCTTGCTATTAGATGAATCTTTCTCTCTCCCCATATTCCTATGGGGATCTAGTTATATAGCCATGTCTCCATCTACATACGTGGAGACATGTGTCTATATGTCTACATATATATATATATATTGTGGTGATGAGGCTGCAGCAGGACCTGGGAAAATAGCCAGAAATGAAACTTTTTCTGCTGAGTGGAGGAATAGCTCAGCCAGGCATACGTATAAAACTGCAGGCAGGGAAAAAAAAAACACTTGCAGAACTACTGAGTTCAGACCACACCCAGGCTCCATGGCAACACAGGGTGGAGATAGGAAGCACCGGTGGGTGGAGCCAGAAGGGGGAAGAAGCTTACACACATTTAAGCTCTCAGAAACAGAGAGGGTGGTGGCAGGAGCAATTCCAGAAGCCTTAGCTCTGGGGCTAGAGCATAAAAAGAGACATTAGATGGCACGCTGCCTCCTATAGGCAACTGCCTAGAAGGGGTGCAGCACCACAGGTGGCATAGTTGGCAGGATGGTTGACCTTTGCACACGCCTGAACAAGACCTACACAGCCGGGAAAGAGGAAGAACCCAGGAAGAAGGCCTGAGACAACAGGAAAGTCTGCTGAGCGGAGGAAATTCCGGAGTGGCAGCCGAGGATGGAACAGGAGTTGGTGATCCAGCAGTGTTCCAGCTGTTGTCAAGCACGAATCCACACCAGAGCCAGGTAATCTGTATATATGAGGGGTTCTTGGTGGGATACTGGTGTAAGAGGGGGTACGGTAGTACTAACCAAGAGTGCGACGGGAGCATTGTAGTACCGCACTTGGTGGTCCTTTTTCTTCTTTTGTTGTTGCAGCACCGGAGATGGAGCGAGGTGAGCTTCTGGCCTGGATGGCAGAGCAGTTTAAAAAGCAGCAAGAGATGTCGGCTATGACTCAAGAACATGTAGCGGCTATGTTACAGGCCCAGCAGAAACCACTCCTTGAGATGATGGGGAGATGGCTGGGAGCTCAAGAAAAGGCAGCTGAAGCCGCAAGGACAGTGTCAGGTTCCCAAGGGGCTTTTCAAGGGTTGGGAGTGCCTAACACTGGGACATTGTCTTTTGGACAGCTGACTAAAGATGATGATATCGAGGACTTTATGGAGTCATTTGAGAGGGTAGCTCTCTTGGCTAGATGGCCAAAAGACCAGTGGGCAGTTAGATTCGCCACTTCCCTTACTGGGGAGGTTCTGGCAGCCTATAGGGCCATGCCCGCAACTTTGGTCACCAGTTATGATGAGGTTAAACGAGCCATAAAGGATCGTCTGGGTCTAAACCCGGCGGTCTATCGTCACCTTTTGCAAGCTTGTAAGCTGAAACAGGGTGAAACACCCCAAGCTCTGTGTCACCGTATCAAGAGTTTGGCATGGAAATGGCTTACTCCTGAGTCCAGGAGCCTGGATTCAATATTAGATTGTATTATACTAGAACAATTCATGGAGGCTGTACCCCAGCACTTGCAAACCTTCCTAGTCCTCCAGAATTGCCAAAACACCCAGGAGGCCATTTCGCTGGCAGAACGCTTCCTAGAGGCCGAACTAATAGGCCATGGGAAAGATGGTGTTTTAAAGCGGGCATCGGTGGAGGCACCAGAAAGGAAGGCATGGTCCAAGGGGTTTGAAAAAGTAAAAGATGTGCCTGTGGATAGATGCCAGTATGCACAGAGAAAATGTTTTTTCTGTGGGGAGGCAGGTCACTTTAAAAAGGATTGTAAGGCCAGGACAGCCCTGGTAACCACCCATCCTAGGGAGAAGGGAGAAGGATTCCTATTGGATGTAGAGGTGGAAGGGATCCCCACAGAGGCCTTATTAGATTCTGGGGCAGACCAATCAATGATCTCACAGAAGCTCTGGAGAAGGATTGAGTCACAAGATAATCACGTCCGGGAGTCTTCTGGAGACCATATAAAAATTAGATGTATCCACGGGTCAGCTTCCTCCTACCCAGTATACCATGTAAGGGTAAAGGGGCTTGGCAAGGAAAGGGGCTTGGCAAGGAAAATAGCGGTTGCTGTTGTTCCCAGGCTGCCACATGCCTTAGTCCTGGGACGAGACTGGCCCCAATTTAGGCGTGGGTTAAAAAACAAAGCAGGCAAGACCGCTGTCCTAGCAAAGGCAGGAAGCCTAGAAAGAGCACAGGAAGCCTCACCCGGGTTGGGGAAGGTTTCAAAACCCCAAAAATATAGGGAGAGGCAAATAAGCTCTTCACGCAAAGCAGGAGCAGGGACAAGAGCAGTACCCGGTCCTTTGTTTGAGTATAGACCGAAACAGGACTGTAAGAGCGAACCTCGAAGGCTTGAAAATGACAATAAACCGAAGTTCGTTCTTAGGTTCTGTCGCACCACCCCTGATGCCAAGGTCCCAAAGCGCGCGTCAGAACAGGCCGTGGGGTTTGATTTATGCAGCACGGTAGAGATCACTATACCTCGTCATGGGAGAGCCTTAGTTGAGAAGGGCCTCCAGTTAGAAATACCGCCAGGCTGCTATGGATGGATTGCTCCAAGGTCGGGCCTTGCGCTGAAAATTTTAAAAATGTAGGTGCGGGGGTCATAGATCCCGATTATCATGGGCCTGTTAAAGTCTCTCTCCGCAGGGACTGTTGTAGACCCGGGGGAGGGTTCTTCCCAGTCCCTGTTGAAAACAGAGTCGAGTTTATTTGCTGCAGGGGAGCAGAGCGGGCAGCCGCACGACTTAGAGGACGGAGAAGTTCTCTCGGAAGCCTGCTTAGACCCTTGGCTGCTGGAGCTGGAGGAGGGTGAGTTAGCGCCAGGCGAAGATCCTAATCTTTTTCGGGTTTTTCGCAGGGAGGAGCTGGGAGCGCTTATTGCTCAGTCTTTGGCGGCTCTTAACATTTCTATGCCCACAGTATCTCAGGAGCCCCTGGAAGATCCGTTGTTACAGGGCTTTAAGACGGAACAACGCTGTTTCCCAGTTCATCGAGTCATTAAGCAAATGATTGACTCTGAGTGGGAGTGCCCAGAGGCTACGCTGCGGGGTAGTCGGGCCTTAGGTCGTCTGTACCCGCTTCCTCAGGAGGACAGGGACTTGCTGAAAATGCCTAAGGTGGATGCCTTAGTGTCTGAGGTGACAAAAAAGACCACCATCCCTGTGGAGGGCGGAGCGGCCCTTAAAGATCTGCAGGACCGGAAACTTGAGGTGCTCCTGAAACAAGTCTTCGAAGCCACTGCTCTTTCGCTACAGGCTTCTATTTGTGGAGCGTATGTCTCCAGAGCTTCCATACGTTGGCTACAGGGCGAGGTCCCGACGGATTCGGGGGTGAGTCCTCCCGTAGAGGGGGCTAAATTGGAGTCCGCGGCGGCTTATTTGGCGGATGCCTTCTATGATTTGGTTAGAATTGCTGCTAAGTCTATGGCCTCGCTGATAGCAGCCAGGCAGTTCCTTTGGTTGCGAAACTGGGCGGCTGACGCCTCGTCTAAATCGCGCCTAAGTAAGTTTCCCTATAAGGGTAAGCTTCTGTTTGGAGAGGACTTAGAGAAGATTGTCAAGGGTCGGTTACCGGAAGATCAGCCGAAAGCTTCTAAAGTGGGCGTAGCGCAGCGGGGATCCGGTAGGGATTCTCGGAGATTCCAGGGGGCTCGGTTTGCTCCCTATCCTCGGGGCCATTTCGCATCTCGTGGTCCGTCCTTTCGTGGTGCCAGAGGTTTTGGTAGAGGCTATTTCGCGGCCCAGCAATCCTCCGCAAAAAAGCCACAATGAAGGTCGGCTGGTCCAGACGGAAATCCCAGTAGGCGGTCGCTTGCAGGGTTTTCTTTCCGCCTGGACCGCGATAACGACGGACCAGTGGGTTCTGGACATTGTTCGAGATGGCTACGCGCTGGAGTTCGCTTGCCCATTACCAGAAGCCTTCATAATGTCCCCTTGTGGTCTGGGTCCCAGGGCACAGGCCATTGCCGAGACCTTAGAGCGCTTGTTGTTCCTTCAGGCCGTAGTTCCCGTTCCTCCCGCCCAGTGCGGGTTAGGTCGATACTCGATTTATTTCGTAGTCCCCAAGAAAGAGGGCTCCTTTCGGCCAATTCTCGACCTCAAGCATGTAAATCGTGCCTTGCGGGTGCCCCATTTTCGGATGGAGACGCTGCGCTCCGTCATTCGGGCGGTGCGCCCCGGGGAGTTTCTCTCGGCAATAGATCTCACGGAAGCTTATTTGCACATTCCGATTCGAGAGGTGCATCGGCGTTTTTTGCGCTTTGCGGTTCCCATGGGTCATTTCCAGTTCCGGGCCTTACCCTTCGGTCTGGTGACGGCGCCGCGCACCTTCACAAAGGTCATGGTGGTGGAAGCGGCGGCTCTGCGGAAAGAGGGGATCAGAGTGCATCCCTACCTGGACGACTGGCTGATCCGAGCGGATTCGTTGCCGGACTCCATCGCGGCAACTGCTCGGGTAGTCTAGTTCTTGGAGCAGCTCGGTTGGGTTATCAACCAAGCGAAGAGCCAGTTGTCTCCGGTGCAACAGTTGACTTACTTAGGGGCCCTTTTCGACACAGAACGGGGATCGGTCTTCTTGCCCGAAAGCCGGATAGTCAAATTTATAGGACAGATTCACGCGTTCTTCCGGCTCCAGGCGCCGTCAGCATGGGCCTACCTGCAGCTGTTGGGTTCCATGGCGGCGGCCCTAGACCTAGTACCCTGGGCAAGAGCGCATATGAGACCACTTCAGCACGCGTTGCTCTCCAGGTGGTCTCCGCAACATCATTCTCTTTCGCAGCGGTTGCTCTGTCCGGAGGAGGTGCGCCAAAGTCTGCTTTGGTGGCTGGATGTCCAACATCTGCGAGCGGGGGTTCCCTTGCGGGAGCCGCACTGGGTACTGGTGACCACGGACGCCAGTCTCTCTGGCTGGTGAGCGCACTGTCAGTCTCAAGTGGCACAAGGAGTATGGTCTCCGGATGAGAGCTGTTGGTCGATCAATCGGTTGGAGCTCCGAGCGGTGCGTCTTGCACTGCTGCATTTCCGAAACTTGCTTGAGGGGACGGCGGTTCGAGTGATCTCCAGGAACAAGCAGGAATAAGTCCTCACATATGGGTACGTCGGTACCGACGGAGCCTGCGCGGGAAAGCTCCCCAGCCTTTCAGATGAAAGGCTTTTGGGGCCTCCCACTGCACATGCGCGCTGCCTTCCCGCCTTCCTGACCAGCTCTCTTCAGTTTCTCTTTTTCCGCGGAGCCAGCAGGTCGTGTTCCTGTCATCGCTGAAGAAATTGTGAAATTTGTTTGTTTTCTTTAGACCGCGTACCTGCCTTCCCCATACCGAAACCGGTACCGCCGCCGGTCTCTCTTTCTTTCTTTTTAAAAAAAAAAAAAAGACTTTTTTATTTTCTTCAGCACAGCTTGGTAACTTTTGTTAGGCCTTAAGGCCTACACAAATTCTCCTCATGGAGAAGCCAGTCCCTGGTTTTAAAAAATGTACCAAGTGCAGTGCTGTCATTTCTGTCACAGACACCCATGAATGGTGTCTCAAATGTTTGGGACCTGACTACTCCATACCGGACTGCCCATCCTGCACCCAGATGTCTAAACGTGGTTTGCAGAACCGGGCCAACAAGCTCCATGTGCTGTTTCCTTCAGAAGCATCACAGTCATCCAGGTCTTCCTCTCCGGATGGATCTCAGGTAACCAAAACTCCTGTGGGCAAATCCTCTAAAAGCAAATCTCTTTCTAAAGATCGAGAGGCTCTCAATTTTGAGTTCGAGGATTCTGCCCAGGCCAAAAAACCCCGGTGGGAGGCTCCGGCCTCCAAAGCAATCATGGGGTCACAGGTTGACATCGATGGCACGGCCTCGACCGATCACCTGTTGGACTGCTCTGGGGTACTGGCCCATACCGGTACCGACATCCAGGCAGTACTGGCGTCTATGGGCAATACTGTCCAGACCATGCAGCAGGCCGTTCTGGCATTCATTAAGGCTGCGACGCCCTCGGTACCGATTCCATTGGTACCGACCCCGGTTCCGGTATCCACACCGGAACCGAGACCATCGACTTCCAAGCGTCGATCGGTTCCGCATGCCGGATTCAGGCTTTCGCCCGGTACCGATCCCATGCCCGATACGCCCGATGTCGATACCGATCGGTATGCGTATCGTACATTGGAAGCACAGAGGGAATACTCAGATTCTTCTGATGAATTCAATTCCTCTGATGACTCTGCTGAGCTTACTCTTCCTGAGGAGCCCTCTTCTCCAAAGAGGAGGATGTCTCCTCCAGAGGATTTATCTTTTCAGGATTTCATTGTTGATGTAGCTAAAGCACTTTCTATTGCTACATCTTCTGAAAAAGAACCCAGATCAAAAACATTGGATATTTTAAGAACATAAGAACATAAGAAATGCCATACTGGGTCAGACCGAGGTCCATCAAGCCCAGTATCCTGTTTCCAACAGTGGCCAATCTAGGTCATACGTACCTAGCAGTTTCCCCAAAAGACACAGGTTCTGCAGTGCTTGTACTAGGCCAAGCATTGATATCCTGGGTCCCTTTTTAATAGTGGTTTATGGACCTTTCCTCCAGGAACTTGTCCAAACCTTTTTTAAACCCAGCTATACTAACAGCCCTTACTACATCCTCCGGTAACAGATTCCAGAGTTTGATTACACGTTGAGAGAAGAAATATTTTCTCCTATTTGTCTTAAATAGTTTACCCTGTAGCTTCATTACATGCCCCCTAGTCCTTCTATATTCTGATAGCGTAAACAATTTATCCACGTTTATCCGTTCCACTCCATTCATTAATTTATACACCTCTATCATATCTCCCCTCAGCCGCCTCTTTTCTAGGTTAAAGAGCCCTAACCTTTTTAGCCTCTCTTCATAGGAGTAGCCTTCCATCCCCTTCACCAATTTGGTGGCTCTTCTCTGTACTTTTTCTAATAACTCTATGTCCTTTTTAAGATACGGTGACCAGAATTGCACACAATATTCAAGGTGCGGTCGTACCATGGAGCGATACAGAGGCATTATAATATCCTTTGTTTTATTCTCCATCCCTTTCCTTATGATACCTAGCATTTTATTTGCTTTCTTGGCCGCCGCTGCACACTGGGCGGAGGGTTTTAACATGTTATCCACGATGACTCCTAAATCTTTTTCCTGGGTGGTGGTTTCTAATGTGGAGCCTTGCATCTTGTAACTACTCTAAAGCTCCTAAAGAGGCAGTCACTCTGCCTATCCATGAAATCCTTCAAGAACACTTGATGGATTTGTGGGAGACTCCTTTAACACTGTCTCCCCATTCCCGTAGGTTGGACACCATGTATCGGGTCCCTCCTTCTCCTGGTTTCCAGAAAACTCAGCTGCCTCACCACTCTATTGTGGTGAAGTCTGCCATGAAGAAAATAAAGAGTCCTAAAAGGCATTCTTCTACCCCTCCAGGGCGAGAATGTAAGACTCTGGACTCTTTTGGTAGAAAGATGTTCCAGGCTAGTATGCTTATAGCCAGGATCAATTCTTATAGCCTTTATATGGGCATGTTTCTTGGACAACTTGCCCTAAAGGTACAGAATTTTGCCCCCTTTATCCCTGATGATCAAAGGGCGGACTTCTTTTCTATGGTGACACAACTTTCAGAGGTCTCCAAGTTCTCCAACAGGGCAGCCTTTGATTCCTTTGAGGTTGCTGGCAGGGCTTCGGGAATTGCTATCGCAGCCCGACGTCTCGCTTGGCTCCAGGCTTCTGACCTAGAACCCTGGGTTGTAGATGGCCTCAGGAATCTGCCCTGTACCGGTGAGAACTTATTTGGGGAAGACTGGCAAATTAAAGCTGCTCAAATGGATGCAGAAAATGCCACTCTAGATAGACTTTCCAAGTCTACTTCTACCCCTGCCAAAAAGAAGTCTTTTAAAAGGCCTTACTATAAGAAGGCCAGATTTTCCACAAATACTGGCCAGAAATCTGCTCAGCCTCGCTTTGCTGCTAAGCGTCAACAATCTAAGCAGGTAAAGTCAAAGCCTGCAGTGTCTGCTACACCCCAGCAGGCTCAACCCCCTCAGGGGTTTTGACTTGCCCCTAGAGAACTTGCCGTTTCTGGCTCTAGAACAACCAGAGCCCCTCACCATTCCTGGAAGGCTAGCTCATTTTGCTCCCAGATGGGAACAAATCACATCAGAGCAATGGACCCTCTCTATTATCAGGGAGGGCTACAAACTTCATTTCTCCAGCCTTCCTCCCCATACCATGGTGAGGCAATTCAGTTCTCCCCCATCTCTTCTGACCCTGTTGGGTCAGGAAGTCTCTTCTCTCCTTGCCCAAGGGGCAATAGAGGAGGTTCCTCCTCCACAACAGGGGTTAGGTTTCTACTCCCCTTACTTTCTCATAACAAAGAAGACAGGGGGCTTCAGACCTATCCTAGATCTGAGAGAATTGAACAGGTTTCTATTCAAGGAGAAATTCAAAATGCTCTCTCTGGGCCTTCTCCTTCCATACCTTCAGAGTCAGGATTGGCTTTGTTCTCTAGATCTCAAGGATGCGTACACTCATATACTCATCCATCCATCCCACAGAAAATATCTAAGATTTCTGTTCCAGGGAAAACATTTCCAGTACAGAGTACTACCCTTCGGTCTGGCCTCTGCTCCAAGAGTCTTCACAAAATGCATGGCAGTCGTAGCCGCATTTCTCAGAGGCATGGGAATCTTTGTCTTCCCATATCTGGACGACTGGCTCATCCGAGCTCCATCTCAGTCAGAAGCCCAGATTTCTCTGGACCGCACAAGGCGTATTCTTCAATATCTGGGACTTGTGGTAAACATTCCCAAGTCCCAACTCATCCCTACTCAGTCCCTGGAATTCATAGGGGCCCAATTGGACTCCACCACTGCAAGGGCCTATCTCCCTCTGGTCCGAGGCCAAAGGCTAATAAGCTTGGCCTCCCAGGCTCAGTCCAGAAGTCACTTGTCAGCCAGAGAAATGCTGCAACTTCTGGGCCACATGGCCTCCACGGTACACGTGGTGCCCTACGCTCGTCTTCATATGAGAGCAGCTCAATGGACCTTGGCCACCCAGTGGTCTCAAGCATCAGGACTGCTCTCAGACCAAATACTCACCTCAAAACGACTGTTTTGGTCTCTCCAGTGGTGGACATCCTCCAAAAATCTGTTGTTTGGGATCCCCTTCCAACCTTCGTTGCCCCAAGCAACCCTCACAACAGATGCCTCCCAGACAGGGTGGGGAGCTCATCTCCAACACCTCTCCACTCAGGGCACCTGGTCTCCTCAGGAGACCACCCTTCACATCAACCTTCTGGAACTGCGAGCAATCTTCCTTGCCCTCACAGTCTTCCACACCCTCCTTGTCAACCTGACTGTCCTAGTACAAACAGACAATCAGGTAGCCATGTTCTATGTCAACAAACAAGGAGGGACGGGCTCTCTGTCGCTTTGCAACGAAGCTCTCAGATTATGGGCCTTCGCCAGAGAGCATCAAATTCATCTTCTGGCAGTATATCTTCCAGGAGTTCAAAACTTTCGGGCAGACAGTCGAGTTCTGCTCCCACACGAATGGTCCCTGCATATGGACCAGATACGCAGAATCTTTCAGGAATGGGGGACCCCGGACATAGACCTCTTTGCAAGTCCGTGGAATGCCAAACTTCCCCGGTTCTGTTCCAGGACTCCGTGTCAGGGAGCTCAGGCCAACGATGCCTTTCTCCTACATTGGGGTCAGGAATTCCTGTACGCTTTTCCACCCATTCCTTTGATTCCCAAGACTCTGTTCAAACTTCAGAGGGATCACGGATCCATGATCCTCATTGCTCCACGCTGGCCACGCCAAGTGTGGTTCCCTCTCCTTCTACAGCTCTCCCAGGGCTCCTCCCTGGACCTGGGAGCTGCACCAGACCTTCTGTCTCAGGAGCAGGGGACTTTGTGGCATCCAAACCCCAAGTCCCTACATCTCCGAGCTTGGTTACTGAAGGCTTAAGCCTTCATGAGTTTAATCTTTCCCAACCAGTGAAAGATATCCTTCATGCCTCTAGGAAACCCTCTACTAGGCGTTCCTATGCTTTCAAATGGAAACGTTTTTCCATTTGGTGTGCGCAACAGGGTCTTGACCCTCTAGCACTTCCTTTGAATTCTCTACTGGATTATCTCCTGCATCTTTCCAATGCAGGCCTCAAGACGAATTCAGTACGAGTCCATTTAAGTGCTATTGCAGCATCCTTTAAACCTATAAATGGACAACCTGTCTCCTCTCATCCTCTTATTGCAAGATTCATGAGAGGCCTGACCCTCACTAAGCCTCCCATCCGACCTCCTCCGGTAGCATGGGACTTGAATCTAGTTCTGGGTCAACTTATGAAGCCACCTTTTGAACCGTTGGTATCTACCTCCCTGAAATTTCTTTCCTGGAAGGTTCTTTTCCTTATTGCAGTCACTTCGGCTCGCCGCATCAGTGAACTGCAGGCTTTGGTGGCTAATCCACCTTATACCAGATTTCATCATGATAAGGTGGTCCTTAGGACGAATCCCCACTTTATGCCTAAAGTGGTCTCGCCTTTTCATCTTAATCAAGAGGTATATCTACCTGTTTTTTTCCCGGCTCCTGCCCACCTTCCCTGGATGGATGCCTGAGATCCATGCGAAGATGGTTTACCCTTGGAAGGGGATCTCCCAGGCATCTCAGCTAGGGAGTCCCCATATGTGAGGACTTATTCCTGCTTGTTCCTGGAGATAGCACAGTTACTTACCTGTAACAGGTGATCTCTGGGAACAGCAGGAATTAGTCATCACAACCCACCCACCTCCCCTAGGAGTTGTATCTCTATCTATCTATCTTCCTTTCCTCTCTCTATTGTCTCAACTTTAAACTCGAACTGAAGAGAGCTGGTCAGGAAGGCGGGAAGGCAGCGCGCATGTGCAGTGGGAGGCCCCAAAAGCCTTTCATCTGAAAGGCTGGGGAGCTTTCCCGCGCAGGCTCCGTCGGTACCGACATACCCATATGTGATGACTAATTCCCGCTATTCCCAGAGATCACCTGTTACAGGTAAGTAACTGTGCTTTCTCCGACAATGTGACGACGGTTTCGTATATCAATCGCCAAGGCGGCACGGGCAGTGTGCCCTTGTTGGAGGAGAGTCAGGAGTTGATGCTATGGGCGGAAACTCATCTGGTAGCCTTGTCAGCGGCGCACGTGGCAGGCAAGGACAATGTACAGGCCGATTACCTCAGCCGCCACGTTCTTGATCCCGGGGAGTGGGAACTGAACGCTGCGGTGTTTCACGACATCACGGTGCGCTGGGGCCAACCGGTAATGGATCTGATGGCGACTTGCGGCAATGCAAAAGCGTCGCGGTTTTTCAGCAGACGCAGGGAGCACATTTTCGAGGACTTGGATGCCTTGGTGCAACCTTGGCCGTCGGACGCCCTTCTCTGTGTGTTCCCTCCGTGGCCAGTGCTCGGTCGGGTCATCCAGCATATCTCGGGTCACGGGGGACCGGTGATTCTCATTGCTCCGGATTGGCCTCGCCGTCCTTGGTATGCGGATCTGATTCGTTTGTTGATAGATGCTCCCTGGCGTCTGCCCGATCGTCTCAACCTCTTGAGCCAGGGGCCCGTATTGATGCGGCAGGTGGATCGCTTCTTGCTTATGGCTTGGCTCTTGAAAGGGAACGCTTGACGCGTAAGGGCTACTCAGATTCGGTGGTTTCCACGTTGTTACGGTCTAAGAAAACTTCCACTTCCTTGGCTTACGCGCGAGTTTGGAGAGTTTTTGAGACTTGGTGCAGTCAGCGAAGCATTAGCCCTAGGGAGGCCTCCTTACCGCAACTCTTGTTGTTTCTTCAACACAGGCTGGACAAAGGCTTGGCCCTTAACACCCTGAAAGTACACTTGGCAGCCTTATCTTGTTTTCGGGGTGCTGTGCAGCGGCATAGACTCTCGACTCATTTGGATGTGCTGTGGTTTTTTCGAGCAGCCAGGATAATTCGCCCTCCGGTGCGTGCTGTGGTGCCTCCTTGGGACTTGAACTTGGTTCTGGAGGCTTTGACGTGCTCTCCATTTGCAGTAGGTTCCTCCGGTAGTGTACGGGAACTTTCCTGGTAAACGGCCTTTTTGGTGGCGTTGTGTTCTGCTAGGAGGATTTCGGATCTGCAGGCTCTCTCTTGCCGGGAGCCTTACCTTCAATTTTTTCCGGACAAGGTATTGCTGCGGCCGGTGCCCTCGTTTCTGCCTAAGGTGGTCTCGACCTTTCATGTTAATCAGTCTGTGGCATTACCGGTTTTTCCTCATCGGTCAAGTTCGCGAGCAAATCGCTCACTGAGGAAATTGGATTTGGCGTGTGTGTTGAAAAAGTATCTAGCGGTTACGGAACCTTTTCGTAAATCGGATCGCTTATTTGTCTTATTTGCAGGGCCGCGCAAGGGTAACGCAGCGTCGAAGGCTTCAATTGCCAGATGGGTGAAGCAGGCCATATCAGCGGCTTATGTAGCTGCCGGACGGTCGCCGCCAGTAGGGCTCAAAGCGCACTCTACTCGTGCTCAGGCTGCGTCTTGGGCAGAGTACGCCTTAGTTCCGCCAGTGGATATCTGTCGAGCGGCAACTTGGTCTTCCCTGCATACGTTTACGAAGCACTATCGGTTGGACGTGCTCGCGAGGCAGGATGCCAATGTGGGGGTTTCGGCGATAGTCGCTGGGCTTGCGGGTCCCTCCCGACTTTAGGTACTGCTTTGGTACTGCCCTAACGTACCCTGGACTGGCCCGGAGAGACGATAAGGAAGGAGAAATTAGGTCTTACCTGCTAATTGTCTTTCCTTGAGTTCTCTCCGGGCCAGTCCAGGGCCCACCCAGTATTCGCCTGCGTATATCTTGTGTTTTCTTCCAGGAGTTCCTTTTCTCTGGGAGGTCAGAAGTAATGCCAGCATAGTATTTCTCTCAAAGGTCATGGTTTTCTTTTAGGGGCTCCCGCCTGTTCCTTGGAACCTCTTTCTTCTACTGTTTCTTGTAAATATAAACAAAAACAACAACAAAAAAAACGGACAGGTTCGTCACAATTGACATTGCTGCACCTCAGGGTGCATGACTGGTTGGAGCAGGGCTGTCTTTTTGCGAGACACGTCCGTCACTGGGAAGTATAGCAGATATTCAGTGTTCTGTTTCTTCTTTCGTTTATCTCCTGTTTTTCACCTAGGCTAGTTGAGCTGCTTTGTCAGAGGAAGACTGGGGAGCTGTCACCAGGGGGAGTGACTTAACCTGTAAGCAAAGCTTGGAGTTTTTCAGTCCTCAGCTGCTGAAGGGGATTGGCAACCCTAACGTACCCTGGACTGGCCCGGAGAGAACTCAAGGAAAGACAATTAGCAGGTAAGACCTAATTTCTCCGTAAATGCACTACGGTTTTACTTAATGGGTCGTAGGTTTTTGTTAGTTACCGACCATGCACCGTTAAAATGGTTGAATAAGATGAAAGACCATAATTCGCGGCTAACGTGGTGGTATATGGCCCTTCAGGAATTTGATTTCCGCATAGAGCATCGGGCGGGAAAGCTGCACAGAAACGCAGATGCCCTATCAAGGATTACTGGCTGTGCGCGGCTTAGCGCGCCAGCCCGTAATAGCTTAAGGGGGAGGGGGATGTGTGGTGACGAGGCTGCAGCAGGACCTGGGAAAATAGCCAGAAATGAAACTTTTTCTGCTGAGTGGAGGAATAGCTCAGCCAGGCATACGTATAAAACTGCAGGCAGGGGAAAAAAAACCCACTTGCAGAACTACTGACCACACCCAGGCTCTATGGCAACACAGGGTGGAGATAGGAAGCACTAGTGGGCGGAGCCAGAAGGGGGAAGAAGCTTACACACATTTAAGCTCTCAGAAACAGAGAGGGTGGTGGCAGGAGCAATTCCAGAAGCCTTAGCTCTGGGGCTAGAGCATAAAAAGAGACATTAGATGGCATGCTGCCTCCTATAGGCAACCGCCTAGACGGGGTGCAGCGCCACAATATATATCTGTGTATCTTCTGCCCATGTATATCTCTGTATATATATATATATATTTATATATATGTATATATCCGAGATATCTTTTAGGTAGATATGTATCTACGTACTTATCTATCTGTCTGTTTAGGTTCAGATATCCATATGCTCCTATATGACTCTGACAAATGGGCACTACCCCTATCAGTGCTGTGCCAGCATGCTTAGGGTTCTACACATACAACCACTCCCTGTGGTAATTAGCAAATTTTTTTCTTACCATAACTTTTCAGGGTTAGGTACCTCTGAAGCTCTCCATGTACCTTTTTCTTTCCTAATTGACCTCATTTAGGAAAGACATTTCGGAACTTCAGTTAATCTAAAGCTGTAATGCTTCATAAGTCTGTCCTTACTTTGTTATTGGATACAGGGGTCTTCCATACCCCTTCTCTCCCACATGGACTATTTCTATTATCAGTCCAAATCGGTCAGACTTATTTTCCTTTTGGTCCTAGAATTGTACTGTTCTTCGGCCAAAAGAGCTTAAGCTTTGTCTAATAGTACCTTCTGCGTTTCTCGCTGAAGCCCTACCTCATTGTACTACCCCAGTTTCCCCTGCGGCTATTTCTCACCCTGAAGGGTTCTGACTTCTGACCTCCACTTGTTTTTTCTACAGTTTCTTACCTCTACTTCACAGTGAGGTACTCCTTGAGGATCTTCTACTGGCTCTTCTAACAGATCCATATGAACCTCAGTAGACTTTTCACAATACCACCAAGGGAGGTCCATATTGGAATATTGCACTCAATATTTTTACTACTAAATGTCATCTACACAGGATCTTCCTCTATAGAAGTCCTGTTCTAGTCCAGCTGTTCCACAGTCCTGTTCTAGTCCAGCTGTTCCACAGCACCTTTCTGTAACTCAACTCCTACCCTCCATCCCCAGGATGCCTGAGGTTCTGAGGAGTAGCATGGCTCATTCTAGATTCGCAACATGCTAGGACTCCCTCCGGGCATCTTAGCTTGGGGAGTCCCCATATGTGAAGACTCATTCCTGCTTGTTCCTGGAGATAGCACAGTTACTTACCTGTAACAGGTGATCTCTGGGAACAGCAGGAATAAGTCTTCACAACCCACCCACCTCCCCTAGGAGTTGCATTTCTCTATCTCTATCTTTCCCTTTCTCTCACTCTCTCTCTCTTGGTCTCAGCTTTAAAACTTAACTGAGGAGAGGCAGTTGGGAAAGGCGGGAAGGCAGCCCGCAGGCGTGTTGGGATGATCCCAAAAGCGTTCTGATTGGATGCTGGGGAGCGTTCCCGCGCAGACTCCGTCGGTACCGACGTACCCATATGTGAAGACTTATTCCTGCTGTTCCCAGAGATCACCTGTTACAGGTAAGTAACTGTGCTGTATCTGTCCACAAGTTGTAATGTGACAAAACAGGACAAATACAGAAGGGATAAATACCTTTGCAATGCACTGTAAACAGAAGCACTATCACCACCTGTCCTCTTATTCATACCTCACCCAATGCACCCAAGCATCCCAGTACCATCTGCTGTTGCCTGGCCCACCTGACCAGTCCTAGTAAGAGCAACAGATACAGTCATGGCTAGATCCCACCCCTGAAACGTTTACAGAGGTACCACACCACACACATGATAGTGCCCCCCCCCCTGGATTGCTGCAGCCAGAATGCATGCTCCACAGCCATAGAACAGGACATGTCAGTTGCTAGGTCTGAAACCAGCATTGTAAACCCACAATGTGCACCACAGGGCAGGCAGCAAATGCAGCAGGGTCCCAGAGGAATGTTGCAGGCAGCACTGTCCCGGTGGCCCCCTCAGCCCATGGCCCGGTCAGTCAGCAATACAGGCACGCATGACAGATGAGACCTGGGGGACCAGGGCAAGCCCTGGACTGGGGTGAGCTAGCACTGGAGATGCGGCAGCATGATGTGACATGGCCCAGTTTACTCAGGTGGGGTATGGCAGGCAGGCAGCTGAAGTGACAGTGACAGACCTTGGGGGGAGGGAAGAAATGTGCATATGTAAGATAACTCCCTCCTGCCCCTTTACAGATGTTTCCACATCCTACATGAGATGGAGGCCTACTGGGTGTGTTTCCGGGCTATAGGCCGCATGTGCCCACGAATGTTGGCGAGACTCCGGCAGCAGCTGCAGTGGGAGCAAGTGTGGAGGTATGGCTCAGGAATGGAGCCATGACATGCAACATGTCACAGGGCTGGAATGGCGTGGCACCGCAGAGGCAAAGCAGACAGAGCATGGATAGGTGCCTGACACTGGGGACATGGCAGCTGGACACCCCCACCCACTGTAACTAACAGCCACCTCTCTGCATCCCTTACACAGCCATCCCAGTTGAGGACTCCCCCCCCCCCCAGCAGAGGAGAAAGAGGATGAAGAAGAAGGATGAGGGGGGAGAGGCAGAGGATGAGGAGGGGGATGAGCAGCAGACAGCAACAGCCATCCCCCCCACAGCCTGGCCACCACGGAGACCGACAGCTCAGCAACAGCCAGCCACATAGTGCTATCCAGCATCTCCCTATCAGGGGAAATGGGGATGAGATCTATACTCTCACCCTCATAGAGGTGCCCCGCTCCCTTGAGGGGGAGGGACAGGATGGTACCATGGGGTCTGGGCAGGGCACTCCACAGTGGGAGGACCTGGCCACAGAAGGAGGCATAGCAAGGGCTGAGGGTGGGGAGGCAGGGTACACCTGTGGGAGTAACCCTGAGGAGCGGGGGAGATAGAAGAGGAGTTCCTGGAGGAGGGGTAAATCAGGAATATGCCACCCAGGGACACCCAGTGGGTGGAGGAGGGGGGAGCATGGAGGGGGGGGATGGGAGGGAGTGGCAATGTTGGAAGCAGGCAGGGGGTGGAGGGAGGGGATGGGAAGGGGCAGATGGTGGAGAGGGGACAGGAGCAGGCAGGGAATGGAGGAAGGGGATGGAAGGGGCAGGATGTAGAGGTAGGGGATGTGGATGGGGGAGCATGGGGCAGGGGCTGGGAACCTGTGTGGCCACAGTGAGCTGGAGCCTGACATGCTGCTGTGCACTGCGTCAGTTGCTGAGGAGGCACAGGGTGGCACCCTACAGCATGGCATGGGCACCATGGGTGTTGTTGAATGCATAGTGGAGCACCTTCAGGGCATCAGGGGTGAACTCCAGGCCCTCACCCAGGCAGTGCAGTGGCTCACAGAGGTGCTCTTGTCCCCACCTGGGTCAATGGGATGAGGTGCTGGATCTAGGTGGCCATTATTGGGGGGTTACTGGTTCAGCACATAGCCATTTGTGTATTTGTATGCTGCTGTGCCATAAATAAAACCCAGTTACCATGGAACACTGTGTCTGTGTGTATATCCACATAGGAGCTCAATCTGAGGCTTGAATAGCAGGGATGGATGTCCCTCTGCTGACCCTGACTAACCTCTCAGTACATACATGGTATTTGTACAGGGGTGGGAAAGGGGTGGGGCGGTGGCGGAGTTAGGGCAGGCAGTGGGCAGTCCATGGCCCTGGACATAGAGGGCTGATACGGATGTCGGCCCTGTACGTCCGTGGCTGGCAGGCTGTACAGGGAACCTGTTCCACCTCTGAGGTGAAAGACATCCCCTGAGACAGCAGGGGACAGGAGGCACAGGCAGCCATAAAGGTAGGTGGAGGTGCAGGTACCTCCCTGCAGTCCGACCCTGGACTTGTAAGGCCAAATCAGGGCTTGGGCTGTGGGGAAGCCAGGAACAGGTTAGTGGCCAGGGATCATGGCCCCTGAATGGAGGTGCAGAGTCATGGCAGCTGGATGCCATGGTGCCATGGCCCCATTCAGGAGCCATGATCAGGTTAGCTGGGTAGAGTCCTGTATGTGCAGGCTGGCAGGAATCATGTTCCGGCCTGCATGTAATGACCTAGTCACAGTGCAGAACCCGTGGGGCATGATAAGTCCTGTGAGATCAGAATTGTGTCTGCTCCTGTGCGGCCCAATCTGATCGGGCGCACAGGGGCATGGACGTCCTGATCGGAATAGGGCCCATAGGGGGCCACAGGGGGCATGGCAGCACACAGGGCCTAAACATATGATTGGGAAGGGCATGCACAGTCACAGGAAACACCCCCCCATGCAGGCATCAGGAATGTGGAGTAACAGCAGGCACCAGATGGCCGAATCAGTGCAGTGGGCATGCCACTGAACTGTATATGGGAGGGGGAAATGGGGTGCCAGGGTGAGTGCCCCCCTTGTACACACTGAGCCTGTCTTTCCGCCACTGGCTGCAGTGGTGGGATGGGTGTCCTCAGTTGCACGGCCGGCTAGGGTAGGGGTACAGGGGATGCAGTGGCGCTACACCAGATGTACCCATGCACTGGATGAGCTGGGGCTGCAGCTGGGTGTGGCTGCAGATGTCCAGGGCTGGACAGGGTGTGTAGACCAGGGTTGCGTAGGGGGAGGGGGGCACACCACCAGTGTGGATGTGTGGTGGATCACGTGCCTGGCTGTGTTGGGGTGCCTGCCTGGGGGGTAGGGGTGTGCCCTGTGTGGGGGCACATGGGTAGCTGGGTGTGGTTGGGGGCGGTGTACACCTGGGACCAGAAAGCATACATTGGCAGATGGGGGTGGTGACTGCTTGCAGTGGCCAGAATGGCTCACAGGAAAGCGGACCTAGGTGTTAGCGCACGGGGCCTGCTTACTTATACCCACCCCTGCCACCCATCCCCCAGTTCTGCCAGCACTGGCAGCCTACCTCAAACAAAGTGCATCTCCATGTCACCACAGCATATCAGGTAGGACCATGAGATGGCTGGTGGGCCATCATGTCATCCACCTTGTCCTCAGGCTCACTGATTGCTGCATCAGGTGCAGGCTGTCTCTGGTGCAGGAAGTAGTTGTGCAGCATACAGCATGCCAGGAATATCCTACACATCTTGGCTGGGGTGTACAGCAGCTCGCCACCAGACAACGGAAGCGGCTCTTCAGCAGGCCAAATCTGCTCAATGATGGAGTGGGTCAGCTGGTGTTACTGGTTGTATCTGAGATCTTCAGGTGTGCATGGGTTGATGACAGGGGTCATGAGCCAGTCCCTCAGTGGGTATCCCCTGTCACCTGCGGAGAAGAACAGTGGCAGGAATGTCAACATGTTGCACCATGGCCAGCTAGGCGTGTGTCAGCAGACCCATGCACTACATGCCACCCTACCAGGACCAACATGCATGTGTGCTGCAACTGTGCCATGTGGTACCCCCCATGCCAGGGGCCGGCCAGCCCTGACCCCTGTGCATCCACAGCTGTGACGAAGCCCCAGTCCCCAACACGCCCATGCAGCGATTGTAGCTGGCCCCAGTGTGACCATGTGATAGCAGGGGGGCCAGTGGCCTCCCTGCCACATACAGCCAACCCACAACCGTGATGTGGCCCGCCTGCATGCACATGGTTGACCATGCTCTTGTGCCTTTGGTGTTATGCTTGTATGTGCATGAGACACCATTCTGTGTCTACCCACTAAGCAGCCAGCCACCGTTAATGGTACTGTCTTCAAAGTCTGCATGTATCTGGGTCAGGATGCAGGCTTCATGTCATGAGCCAGGGAAGTATGCCATGACATCCAGGATCTCCATCCGGGCATTGCAGATGACCTGCATGTTCAGTGAGTGGTAGGCCTTCCAGTTCCTGTATGCTGCCTCATGCAGCCACGGTGGGTGACGGGCCACATGTGTGCAGTCAGTAGCCCCGAGGATGGATGGGAACACTGAGATTTCACTGAATGCCAGCATGGTCTGCTTCTGCTGCTGTGTGGTGCAGGGGAAGGCAATGTAATGTGCAGCATGTCCCACGAAGGCAGCCAGGAACTGGCTGATGCAGCATGTCCCACGAAGGCAGCCAGGAACTGGCTGATGCAGTGCGAACTGCTGCTTGGCTCAGCCTAGCTGCTGTTGCTACAGCAGACTAGAATTTGCCTGTCCCCAGAAAGGCCAGAGCTGCGAGCACCTTCACATTGTCAGGCACTGTGGTCCCAGCTTCTGACACAGGTCATGGATTGCCTCATGGTCAAATCTGTACTGGGTTCGGCACAACTCATCACTGGTCCAGGTACTGGGTGCAGGGCCTGGGGACCCTGGCATATGGGTGGTGGCATGCAGCATGCTGGTGCTTGCAGTAGGCGATCACCAGAAGGGCCGTGGTGAACACAGATCTGGTCCTGTCCTGTGCCATCCTCAGACACTTAGCTGCTGCCCCTGGAACCTGTGGGAGGATGAGACAGGTTCGATGGTCAGTCTGGGCCCTGGGGAGTGCCACCTAATGTCCCCCTGATGCCTCCAGTGGGTGGCAGAGGGCAAGTGAGGCACTAAACAACTGGCCCCGCACCCTACCCCCTTGCACATGCTACCAGGGCAGCCAGTGGGAGTGCCACACAATGTTCCCCCTGATGCCTCATGTGGGGGCAGGGGGGCAGGTGAGGTACTAAACCACTAGTCCCACAGATGGCTTGCCATATGCCGCAAGTTAAACACCATTTACCACAATAACTTGAACATTGAGGACATAAAGCGCAAGTGTCGGCAAATGCAACACGACACATGCAGGGAGGCACGTGCTATGGGCCCAGTCAGGGGGTGCACCTCACTGAAATAGAATAGTGGGTCCTAGCCACTGTAGACATCGCCACATTGGAGGGCATCGGGGACGTGGACACCTCGCAGCACCCACCAGCCCAAGATACGTGTCTGTGCTGATATTCACCTGCTGCATATCCCCCACCCCCAGCCTGTACCCTTGGTGTGGGGAACCATTGAACCACCCACTGCACTTCTCATACATGTCCCCTCTGGTTTGGGGTGGGGCACACATGGCCATGTTGCATTGTCACATCTCTCCGCTGTCTCACTGGGTGGCTCTGTGGTGGTGGCACCTCCCTGGTCTGCATTGCACTCTTCCAGCTGCATCTCTACCTCTGTGTCCCTGGGGATTTAGTGCAAAGCTGCGGCCTGTGGGGGTGCGGGTGCATTGCTGCCTATGGGGGTCTGTATTAGGTTGGTCATCCTTGCTTCTCTCAGCAGGTGCTGCCACAGATGTTGGACCCAGTGCTTGCCCCATGCATGCCTCATTGCCGGCAGATCCTCCACTGCCACAGTTGGTCAGGGCTATGGCCCCACCAGAAGGGATTGCCTCCCTGTCTGCAGCCCTTGTGGATGGGGGTGCAGAGCCGGCCAGTGGTGCAGAGCCTGAGGGCACTAGCTCGGGACACCGAGGACGAGCTCGCACCAAGCCCCAATTCCAGCCTGGTGGCAGTGATGGCCATGGGCAGTGCCACCCACTCACCCATGGACAGCTGGTGCACTGCACCGAGCGTCTGCTCGCCCAGCAGGAGGGCTACGAAGTGCATGTGTGGGAAAAGCTATAACTCAGGCGCACTGTGGCACTGCGGGAATAGCAGCTGGCCCTCCATGAATGGCAGCTGGCAGTCCAGGAACAGCAGCTAGCAGCAAACGATTGCATTAATGCCTCAGTGTGCCACCTTGGGGCATGCATCAACCTGCTGGTTGCCCAGTTGGGCAGGCCACAGGATGTGTCTGTCCCCATTGGTGCAGCTGTGCTGCCTCTGTGTCGATGCCTCCGAACCAGCTGCTGCTACTGTGCCTCTGCCACTGCTGGTGTGCCTCAACCATCTGCCCTGCCATCCAGCGGCAAGGTGTCCACATGGGTCACTGCATGGGCAGCGTCTTTGTCAGGGTCCACCAGCATGGTGCTTTCCTGTATCATGGGCCCTGTGCCCTGGGGTTTGGGGCCCCAGCTTGTCTTCCCACTATTCCTTGAGACACGTGGGGAGACCAGTGGAGAGAGCAGCAGCAGCCCGGTTTCAGTGGGTGTGCCATCGCCCATGCCACCCAATAGCCAAACACTGAGGTCCAGTGGTATTGCCTCTAGGTGGGGGAGGGGTCAGGGGTGGGTCAGGGTAGGGGGGGCATAGGTAGGTCTGGGTTAGGTTGCCTGCCTTTTGCCGGGGTTGGGGGTAGGGTGGTCTGTGTTTTGCTGTTGGGGGGCATCTGGTGTGTGAGGTGGGCTCGGTTGGGCACTGGTATCGGTTTCATGCATGCATTAAACATTTATTCATGCACCTGTTGGGCTCTGTGTTTCCCTCTGCCTCAGTCACTGTGGACATATGTTTCAGTTGCCCCTGTTTCTCTGGTGCTGGCTGTTCTTTCTCCTGCACCTTATATATGTCCCTCCTATGTGCATTACGGTCTGTACATCTGCATCCTATGCACTCCAAAACAGTGAGCACACAGGTAGTGTCACCACCATACATCTCGTTGGAATGCAGTAGGGCTCAAGGCAGTATGTCATGCTTTATTTTATATCATTTATTTATTTTATTTTATTCCTTCTATTTATGTTATTTCACGTTTTAGCAGGTATAACATAGACATCCATGAATAATCTAGTACACATTCACAAGTCTGAATACACGTTTGACATTTTCACTGCCAGTCACGCCCATTTCCCTCCCCTCCCCGCCCACGTCCAGAAATACACGCACATCTCTTTCATGCGTGCAATAGGCCTGCATTCCGAATACCGTCTAGATGTCTCCGCTAGGCGCACGTCCCCAGTGTACATGCAGAGGACTTATTTGCAGTTCAGAATGACCCTGATTGTATAAAGTCTACACTGATCACTGTAGTGCGAATCCAATGCCATCAAGCATTTAAAAACACATGGAATGATTTGAATGATTATCAGTGTGTCAGCATGTAAATAAAGATGTACATAAAAGAAAAAGGGGGAGGGGGAAGTGGGGAGAGGGAGGGAAGGGGAGGGATAAAAGGGGGGGAGGGGGGAAGGGAAGAAGGGAGGATGGAAGGAAAAACAGCTTAAACCATGTTCTACTATTGACTGCAACAAAACAATACAGTCTTACTGCAATCCGCACAACATATAACCTATGAAAAACATAAAAGTGGAAAGCCGAAGAGAATGAACCGATAGCAGACAGTCAATGTGAAAAAAACATAAGCACTGTTAACCAAAAAAATCATCCGCGATTGTGTGAATCCATTTTTTAAAAGAATATATCCAACTACTAGAGGACAAAAAAAGTTCAATCATAATTTATACATACCAGGAATACTTTGCTGCAAGACGTGTCAAGTTGGCTTAGTTGACAAAAATGCTGTAAAGGCACTAAGTCTTTTAAATGGAAAAACGCGCCAACTCTAAACGCCAATCAAAAGAGGTCCTGATGTGCCGTGAGCAGCGATGAGAGGCAATAACAAACAAACACAAGGTCAAAACTTATAATGGTCAAGTAATTAAATAATAATGAAAGAAAAACTGCTCTCGCATGGACCAAATTACACACTCAGGTCGCGTGAGACAGTGTATTCAAAAAATCTTTAGGTATATTAATAGTGCAAAAGGAAACACCAAAGAAGATAACTGGGGAACTTTGAACAGAGGACATGATTATTATTATTTATTATTTATTTTATTTAACTTTTCTTATATACCGCGCTATTACAATATCAGTGCGGTTTACAATAAACAACATATTATACTATGTGGGAGGGCCACATAGAGTTTACATTAAACAAGGGAGTAAAAACTTGGATTTAACAGGGAATGAACATATCTACAGCGTTATTTACAGCAATAAATACAGTACGGCTTATGTATTGTGTTGGTGCCACATGTTATTCAGTGTGGGCCAGCTTAGGCTGGGTCTGCTTTTCTGTGCAGGTCTGGTCTGGGTAGATTGAGAGGTTTGATGTTGTATAGGTTACGTTGTTAGACTCCGGGTAGTGTCTCACAAATAGGTAATGCTTAAGTGCTTTCCGGAAATGGGATTGGCTAGAAATGATACATATGTCGGCTGGGAGGGCATTCCAGGCCAAGGGGGCACAGATTGAGAAAGCTCGGTTAGAGACTGTCCTTGTGCAAGTGGTCATTTGTTTGGGAATCAGCAATGTGTTGGCCATTATAGTTCGTTTGGTTCTACATGGATGTGAATAGTGGATCAATTCTTTGATGGCTGGGGAAGATTGGTTGTGCAGGGCTTTGAAGGTGGTGATTAGAATCTTGTATAAGAGTCTTGCTTGAACGGGCAGCCAGTGCAGATTTATCAGAATTGGGGTGATATGGTTCATTCGTGGTGTCCCAGTCAGTACTCTTGCTGCAGAGTTCATTGCCATTTGGAGTGGGTGAAGGGTTGTCTTTGGGAACCCATATAGGATACTGTTAGCGTAGTTGAAGTGTGGAAGAACCAATGCCTGGTAGATTGTTCGGAAGTCACTAGGGTCTAATAGCGGTCGGAGATGACGGAGAGTTCGTATTTTGTGATATATTGTTTTTACAGTGTTTTTTATATGTGCTTTCATATCCAGTCTCTGGTCTAAGGTGATTCTGAGGTAGCGGATTGAAGATTTGGTTGTCAGTTCTGCATTTTTGACTTTTAATGTTGGTGGGATGAAGGCTTTTTTTTTTGTAACGAAGAGGACGTCTGTCTTGGTGTGATTGATCCTGAGATTTTGTATGTATAACCAGTCCGCTATTGCATCAAAGCATTTTGTTATTGGGGAGAAGTCTGGCTGCTGAATTGTAAATGGCATAAATAGCAGGATATCATCAGCATAAGCTAAGCATTGGATGTTGAACGAGCGTATTAGGGAGCAGATGGGCTGCATATAGATGTTAAACATCAATGCAGAGAGGGATGATCCTTGGGGAACCCCTTGCTTCTGCATGAATGGTTCAGAGGTTGCGGTGCAGGTTATTACATATTGCCATCTGTTGGATAGGAAAGATTTGCACCATTTTAGAGCAGTACCTTCAATTCCTTTCTCGATAAGACGTTCAACAAGTATTTGGTGGCTTACGGAATCGAATGCAGCTGCAATATCCATAAATATGAGGATAAAGCCTTGTCGAACATTGTCAATTCCTGTGATTAGTGTGTTGAAAAGGGTGATAAGGAGGGCTTCCACGCCATGAGCTTCTCTAAATCCATGCTGGGCTTGGTCTAGCGGTGCTTCCGTGTCAATGTGTTGCTGTATTTGTTGTTGTGCTACCTTCTCAATTATTTTGGCAAGCATAGGAATGCTTGATATAGGTCTATAGGATTCTACTTTTGATGGATCCATCTTGTTATTCTTCAGTAATGGTCTGATGGATGTGTTCTTTAATTTTTGTGGGAATTCACCTGATGAGAATGACTGGTTGAGAATATTACCTATGAACTTGCTTAGTTCATGCCACATCTCTCTTATCCAGTGTGCTGGGCACGGGTCGCTGGTTGCAGTGGATGTGTTGATGGAGGCAATGATGTCTTCTATCTCCTTGTTTGATATGAATCTGAAATTGGATAGGGTGGCTGGAGGGGTTTGGTGGTACTGAGGGATGCTGGAGGCGCAGTGTGTGCTCTTGTCAGTTAGAATCATCTTTGATTGAAGATAATCCGAGTATGCCTGTGGGTGAAGCAAGTCAGACTGGTCAAGGGTTGGTTCTTTCGCTAGTGTCCTTACGATGTTGAATAAGTCGTGAGGTTTATTTATAGTTCGTTTCAGTAGGTTCGTGTGGAATTGTTTTCTTCTCTCATCTATTGTAGAGCGGTGTTTTCTTAGGTGAGCTTTACATGAGACAGTTTTTAACCAAGAGTATGTAATTTGGTCCATGTAAGCAGTTTTTCCTTCATTATTATTACTGCAAAGTATTCCTGGTATGTATAAATTTTGATTGGACTTTTTTCGTCCTCTAGTATTTGGATATATTTTAAATAATGAATTCACACAATTGCAGCTGATTTTTAACAGCACTTACGTTTTTTTCACACTGACTGTCTGCTATCAGTTCATTCTCTTTGACTTTCCACCTTTATGTTTTTCATTGGTTATATGTTGTGTGGGTTGCAGCAACACTGTATTGTTTTTGTTTCAGTCAATAGTAGAACACACTTCAGATTATTTATCCTTCCCTCCCCCTTCTACCCTTCCCTCCTCCCTTCTTTCCTTCCCCCTCCCCCCTTTCCCCTCCTCTCCCCTCCCCCTCCTCTCCCTCCCCCTGCTCCCTTTTCCTCCCCCTTTTTCCTTTTATTTATATGCTTACATGTTGATAATCATTCTGTGTGTTTTTAAATGCTTGATGGCACTGGGTTCGCATTACAGTGATCAGTGTAGACTTGACACAATGGCTTTACCTCTTGCACACATAACGTTTAATTCACAGTATTTTTCTGTGGGTTTGCAGAATATATCAACAGTTTCTTGGTTTATGGACTCCCCTTTTGGTTAAAAACTATCTCTAATGCCCTCTGTTTGGAGTTCCCAGTCATTATTTCTGGTGTTTCCGTTTTCATTGTTACACCTAAATATTTTGTGAATACACTGTCACACGCAATCTGTGTGCACAATGTTGGTGCATGCGAACCATTTTCCTCTCCTTCCCCTTTCTTCTCCTTTCATTCCCCTCCCCTTCCCTTTTTCCCTCTTTGTTGTTCTTTTGCTTTTTGTTATTTTTTTTGTTCTTTGTTCTTTTTTGTTCTTTTATATATTATATATTGTCTTATATGTTGATATTGCAATACCACGTTTGCCCTCTATAATAAGACTTGATTTTTACATATTCATTCATTCATTTATCTATTTACTCGCTTAGCCATGTTTTTACTTACTAATTTATTTATTTAATTATTTATTTTCGTCTGGCCTTTTTTCACCAGTCATTCGAGACATTAATGGTGATGTTTTTAGGGTCTCTTTTTACTTGTGGGCCTGGTGGTATTTTGCAATGATTAGTGACATGCAGTGGTTCTATGATCTGTTTATAGGTATGCAGCGATCATTGTGACATGTTAGACCAAGCAGTTCACCTAGGGTCTTCTGCAGAGGTGGACCTGTATGGCTCTACCACTATATACATCAATTGCCTAGATTGTCTTTTTGGTTTTAAACATGTGCTCTTTGCTTTTATAAATGTGTTTTATATTATAACAGATAGTGTACATTTTGTTGGAACTATTTCGTGTAGATTTATAAGTTTTGGTCCCATCGACTTGAAGTGAGTATATTTGGTGCCCCTCCCTCTATCGATTAGATATGCTCCTCCTTGTTTATATAGGCTTTGAAGTTCAAATGTCCCTCTCTCTTTTAACATTTCATTTGAATTATGTTTTCATTTATTTATGGAAACTAGTGACTGCATTTTCAATATTCTTTGTTCCTTATCGGTCCTACATTTCAGTCCTCCACCACTGGGTAGTGCACCTCCTCCTGCAGCAGGGAGACTGGACAAGACAAACTTGTGACATCACCGGGTATATCCTGCTGGACTTCTCCCATCATCCCCCAGTGTGTCCAGTCTCCCTGCAGCGGGAGGACTTAGTGAGCCTAGGTGCTGGGCTCACTTGTGAGGCAGATTAGCAACAGTTGGTCAGGATTTAATTTACTTTGTTAATTCTTTTGCTCCCTTTCTTTAGTTTGAATATTCTAAATTTTGACTTTACTTTTACAATTTGATTTACTTTGATTTAATTTAATTGAAATTTCATTTTAGACGTCAGGTTAGTGTTTTAATTTCAGGCTACCTGGCTTAGAGTACAGTGAGGTTCTGTCCCTTTAAAATTGACGGTCTGCGATTGGCCTCTCTGCTGGGGTTCCGTCGTTCACTCTGTGCCGGTAGTGATCTCTCCCCCAGGACTGTTCGTGGGAGAGCTCTCTGGATCACATCTGCCTTCTGGAGCTGTGCATGGTATCAGCTTTCCAGCGCGGCAGGAGCCTCAGGCTGTTGGAGGTTCTTCAGCCGGCTGGATGGTGTGCTCAGTGTCTGCTGCTCTTGACGGCACCGGGCAGCAGCGCGGTTTGACGGCATTTCGCCCCAGAGCTACAGCGGGGTGCTTGCTGGATTCCGACGCCGCAGAGGGGAGGCCCTTGAGCCCATAGGAGGGGGCTTGGGGCTGTCTCTGAAGTTGTGGTGTTTGGCGCCCAACGGTCATGCCTGGGTTTGGCGCCATTTTCCTCGCAAGGCTGAGGCCTCGCGGCAGAGGGCGGAGCGGACCGCGCTGGGACAAACTGCACTGTTCTACGTTACACAGATAAGGAATTCATTGCTTTTAATTTAATTTATTTTCCATGTTCTTTTCGATTTATAATGCTATGTAAGTAGTTTAATTGCATTTCTCAGGTACTTCGTTTTTTGTGTATTTTTTGTTTTTTGGGTATTTTGTTTTTTGCTGTTCGCCTGCTTTCTGGCAGCTAGCGGCTTCTGTCGGATGCAGGGGGCAGTAATTGGCTTAGGGCCAGTGGCTTAAACTTGTTTAATGACAACATTTCCTTCCTTGGCTGTCCACGTTTGTTTTTTGGACGGGGTTATTCATAGCACGTGGACCCGTGCTTTTTTGTGTTGGCGGAATTGGCTTGGACCGTTAAAGTAGCTCTACAGCCAGTTGCTTTAACGGTTCAGCTAAGCTCCCTGGTACAAGCTTGCTGCTATAAATCCTTCTGGTAGAAAAGGTGTTAACCCTGCGCTTTTCTTATGTTCTGGGGGAAAGGCACAGGGGACTGTGATTGCTCATTCTGACACTTGCACGCATCTCCTTGGTCGGAGGTAAATCAAGTTAGCACCCACCGATTAGGATGGCAAAAAGTCTTTTTGCTTTTTCTTTAGGGCAATTATTTCCATTGACAATGATATTAATGACAAGGGTTAAACTGTGAACCCAGGAGGTCTGTACGGGTGTCCGCGGCCTCCAGAAGGCAGATAGGGCCTTCCATAATGCCTTGCTGTGACCCAATGTAGTAATATTCAGGCTAGTCGCTGAAAGTCCGGAAGTATATGGGGCTTAGTGGTGTGTCCAAGGTTTAAAATCCTTTTCTGGGCTACCTGATAGCAGCTCTGCTCTTGAAAAAAAAAAAAAATGAAAGTGGGATTGCATTCATCTTGGATTCACACCAGCTAGAAACTGGGCTATAGCGCAATGATTGATACACTGACCCTGTGATACTGGGGGATCATGGGTTCGAACCCCCTGTGTGCCTAAGGAATGAGGCTGGCTGAGGCAGTGGGCTGTCCCTAAGTCCTCTGGTGGCAAGGCTGCCGGTGTCTCCCGCCGCTATTTCTTTGCTTACGGGATTGCCGGGGGGGGGGGGGTGCCTGGGGGTCTTCATAGCTCCCTTTAGCATGCCCTTCCCAGGAACAGAGGCTACCTCCCCGGCTTGTCGGTGGGTGAGTTTCTCTATGTAATGTTGCAGAGGCAGGTAAGTCACACCGGTCTAGGGCCTGGGCATTCAGAGCTGAGCGGTGCGCGCTTGGCGGGGCCATCTTCTGGTAAGGCTCGTGTTGGAGTTAGTGAAAAGGCAGACTAGATGGTGCTGTCTGGGGCTTAGCGCCCCGGGACACTGGAAGGTGTCATGGCTAAAGTCAAGGCTCGCTGTTGGCGCCAGGGCTTCCGCCTAGGTTCAAGCGGGCTCTCTGCGCTGTTTGGTGACAGGAGCTGGTTCTCCGGTATATGGGGATCTGCATGTGATAGGTTCCCATCTTGGCTCACGATTATATCTGGGATGCATTCTCCATAGAGTGCGTCTACGGCTCTACGCTCAGGCTGTGTTCTCATGCTCAGGTATTTGTCCCGCAGGGAGGGTTGTCGATTGGGATAACTGGAGTAAGGTCTTCCTTCTGTTTCATGGGGTTTGCAGAAGCATGAGTGAGCCCGTCCTATGGGGCTAGTGTCGCTGGCACCAGTTTCCTTTCTCTTTGGCTTGGATCTCGGAGGCTATCTTCCCCTACGTCTCGGCTGTCCAGGAAGCTAGACCCCGGGTCCTCTAGAGGATCCATTCTCCGCCTCCGCTCAATGCGGGCAGGGGGTCGGGGAAGCCAGGGGCAGACCAACGTCCTCCTGTCATTCTTCTGCCTTGGTTTTCTAAGGTCACATGGTCCCAGTCCTTTCTTTGTTTGTCTATGCTGTGTTTCTCTCCTTCTTAAGGTGATCTACAGGCAGATGCGGTATGCTTCCCCTTGTCCCTGAAGGGATGCACAATTTCTGTCCTTTTGTTTCTGTGGCGGTTCAAGTGGCTTTCTCAAGGCCAGATTGCTCGCCGTGGGGACCAGCAACCGCAGTCCTTCTGATCCTTTGTTGATGTGCTTAAGTGGGATGTAACCTTTTGGTCGGCTGGCGATTTTTCCCACCCGCTAGGCCTCTCCCCCCCCCCAGGGTGTTGCTGAGCAGCACTGCGCCGTGGGGACTAGCCATGGACCATAGCGCTCGGCTCAGTCGGTTACATCCAAGGCGGCGACCTTGGGGAGGTTCCGGTCCTAAGGATACCGGCAGTGCTGTGTTGGGTTAGGCCAAGCTTCCTCGAGCCCAGGGGCCGTTTGTATTTGGGAGCCAGTCCAGGGCTTAGGGTTTGACAGTAGGCCAAGGCGACGACGTGGTTCCTCAGTGTGCGTCTCAGAGCCAGCGCTGGGGTTCCGTAGGCTCCTATTCAAGGCCTTCCGTTGCAAGTGCTGCTGAGGTGCAATTCTGTTAGGTGGTTTGTGTCTTGTAGACCATTGGAGTTTTAAAAAAAAAAGGAGGTTATAGATCTTCCTCCGGAACCTTGGCCAGCATTTTGTTAGACTCAGCTACGTTTCGGAGAGGCTTTTTGGCGCAAGGTGCATGCGGTACACAGCAGGCCCTGTGGTCGTTCGGCCAGCTGGACCTTCCAGCGGTACGGCACGCATGGCAGGCGTTCGCCGTCACGTTGACAGGTCGAGCGGTGTGAGTACTGTCCGACTCCGTGACTGTGGCCGACATCGATCGGCAGGGTGGAGCCCGAAGGGTGGCCTTGGTGGCCGGGGTGAAGGATCGACGTGCGCGGATTGAGCCTCGGATCCCGGCTTCTCGGTGGGCACGATGTGACGGCGGGTTGCCTTAGCAGAGTCCGAGTAACTGCCGGTGAATGGGAGTTGTATATGGAGGTGTTCGCAGGGCTCGGTCTCGGATGAGGACAGGCCATGTTGGGTTGCATGGCGCCGTTGCAGTGGGTAACGGTGGATCGCTTATTCGTCTGGCGACATGGAAAAATGTAGGATAGCATGGACGCATTGGTGCAACTACAATAGTTGGCTGGTCTTCGTTCTGTCTTTCCCTCTAGGGCACTCTTAGGTTCAGTACTACTGCATGTCAAAGCACGTTGGGCAGTTCTTGCCTAAAGTGGGGCCATTGAACGGTTAAGTTTTAAGGGTGTGTGTAAAAAAAAAAAAAAAACCCAGCCTGGGTGCATCTAGCGCATCGGTGAGACCGTGGGCTTGTGAAGACAGCCACGTGTGACTTTAGTGCCGGGTTCCTTAAGATGGCGTCTTCTACAGGATGGGTTTGATAAGAGTGGCGTCAAGGTCCTGGGGAGCTCAGTTGGGAGCCCTACCCTGCTATGCGGCAACAAGCCGGGAGTGACTCGTGCGCACAGGTCAAGCTGGTACGCTTGCTCCGGTGGCTACCAGCCGACAGCCTCGCGTAGACGCTGACAGCCGCCAGCGCTGCTCAATGTAGTTTGGGGGCAATGGCTGGCACGCCATTTCAGCCTTTGCGGCAGGCGTAGGTTACGGATTTATTCTTGCAGGCCATATGTTGGTGGTCATCTGTTCAGCGAAGCGGATTTAGTGATTGCAGGCGTGGTCGTGGCAAACTCTGTTTTTGTCTTCCTCCAGAGCGGAGGTGGCTTGGCTGCCAGTTCTGTGGTTTTTGTCCATAGGTGGTTTTCCGTTTTCACTCAATTCCTTCCCTCCTGCCTCTGGATGGAATTCCGTTCTGCTTCGGTTCTTCGAGTCCACCTGTGGCCCTCCTAATTGCCAGTTTTGAGACTTACGCTAGAACACTTCGATCGTGCTCTGCGATTCTTGGACATTAGGTAAAGTCGACATCGGTGTTTCGAGGGTCTCTTCGTCTGTCTGGCTGCTGCGGCGCCTCCTGCAAGGGGGAAGCGGCAGCTTCGGTTCCACGTCCGGTTGAGGTGGAGAAGTAAGAGGTTTAAATCTTGGTCATATAAACTGGATTCTCAAACCTTACATCACATCACCGAGGCTCTGTGGTGATTTCTTTCCTGATCTGCAGATAATGGCTGCCTGCACGGTCATAGAAAGGCACTATTGAGTGTACCAGCTGCCCTCTGGTGGCCATAGATCGTAGCACAGGCACTTCCCAAACTGCCAGTCTATTTTTGTACATTCTAAGGTTTGCTAAACCTGTCCCTGTGAATTTTGGGCAGGAGGATATGTTTCTAGGGCGTTCGTTTCCAGTACGGTTGCGAGCGGGCTCTTCGGAAGTGCTAGCGCCGCTTGGTACACGGCGTCCGGTTGTCTTGCCAGTGTAGAGGGTCAGAGCGGACTCTCGGACGTTTCTTCATGGTTTCAGTAACACCTATTGCCTGGAGGACAGGCAGGGAATGGGGCCTGTTCGGTTGGGTGGCGAGGCGGCTGGAAAGGTCCCTCCCGAGGATTACTGCTCTGTTACATCCCAGTGGTGGAGAACTGAAATGTAGGACCGATAAGGAAATGGAAATTACACTTACCTGGTAATTGTTGTTCCTTGAGGGAGTACATTTCAGTCCTCATTCCCGCCCGGGGATGAGCAGATCAGACACGAGGTGTCAGGTTGGAGAGGGTTTCTGCTTCATAAGGCGGAAACGGGCTATGCTTTGTCGGTCTTCGTGAGAGCGCCTTTTCTTCCTTGGATCTTCCTTGGGCCTCCTTCCTTCGGGCTGTCTGTCCTTCTCTGGTTTGTGTTCAGGAGGTCAGGGGCAGGAAGGGGGGTGTTTTCGGCCCTTTTATCTTAGGGCACTGTAGTTTAACTGTTGAAGTTTACGCATAGCATTGTAATTAATTCCTTAATGGGTCATTTGTTGCTTTTTTGAGTCTGCTTTGTCAGTAGGTCACTGGGGGATGATGGGAGAAGTCCAGCAGGATATACCCGGTGATGTCACAAGTTTGTCTTGTCCAGTCTCCCTGCTGCAGGAGGAGGTGCACTACCCAGTGGTGGAGGACTGAAATGTACTCCCTCAAGGAACAACAATTACCAGGTAAGTGTAATTTCCATTTTTTAATGTACATATGTTCATTTATCTGGCAATATAAAGATTGAATTTAATTGTTTTATTTTGGTTTTAAGTAGATGAGTTTGTTATTCATTATGTATTTATTTGTTCAATTGTTTCATTTGTATTGCTGTTCTCCATGCAGTACTCCCTGACGAAGGCAATGCTGAAATGCGGCCATGTAAGGGTTATTCTCCAGGAACAAGCAGGAAGTCAGTCCTCACATATGGGTGACGTCGGCACCAATGGACCCCGCATGGAGAATTTCCCCAGCTTTTAAAGAAAGCTTTTGGGAATGCTACCACACATGCTTGGTCCCCTTCCCACCCAAGGATGCCATAATGCTCAGTCTCCTTTTTTCCATAGAGCCCAACAGACATAGTCCTCTACTTCCCAGGAAAGGTCTTTAGAAAGTTCTTAAAATCCTTCACAGTCTCCAGTTTGCATACCGATTCTCTTCCCGCCTCGAGCTGGCACCTTGGTGCTGTACTCGGCTCTCATCCTTTTTTCTTTTCTTCCTCGAGGGTTTTCCTTGACTGGCCTTCACACCATTTTTTGCCAGGGTCGTCAACCTCGGTCGTGTGTTCTCCCACCATGACTACTGGTGGGTTCAAAAAATGTGACCGCTGCAGTCAAATTATTTTAGTCACTGACACCCAAGACTGCTGTTTCCACTGACTGGGCCCAGACCACGACAGCTCCTCCTATGACAAGTGCCAGGCCATGACCCACAATACAAACAGAAAACGGTCGGAGTTGCAGGGGAAGCTGTTCCTGAGATCTGACTCTGTCCCAGATTCCCCGTTGCTGAGCCCCAAATCTGGCACTTCCCATGCGATCTGGGCGTCCTCGAAGTTTTGTGGTGGTGTCTCCTCCGGCGTGGCTCCAGAACCTTCCAAGAAAAAGGCACCAAAGCCTGCCGAAGTGCTTCGATGAAACTTGGCAAAGTCCCGCGGTGGGAGATTCCAAGCAGTGCCCCCTGAAAGTCTCGAAGCAGGAGTCCTCGGCCAGCGGAGACCATGTCAGGACCTGTGAGCCTGTAATGCTTCTCAAGGACACACTATCCGGAGTGCCCGCATCGAACCTGTTGCCCTCAGTGTCCACGCCCAAATGGAAATCTGGGTAACACAAGGAGCAGGAGACGTTTAGTGGTCTCAGGAAACTTTATTAATAAACCCCAGTGCATTTCGGCCAACGTCTTCCTCAGGGGACATGCAGCTTACAAAGATAAAACAAAATAAAATGAAGTGATTAATCATAAAAATAAAAGTAATTAATGATAAAAGTAAACGTTCAATACATTGAAAAAAACATAAAGAAAATATGAAAATTAAAAATTAAAATTATAGTTAAGAAATACAGTCAAAACATATAAATGTAATACATATTTAAAAATAGCATAATAGAAATGTGAGGCATTAAAAATAAATAATAAAACAGAAAGGGCGATGTAGACCTAATGTATCCGTTGTATTAAAAATCTAAAAACTAACATATTGACACTTCATGAATTAAAGCAGAGCTGACATCATATAATGTAAAAATGACAAATATATTTAACCGGGAGATTCAACTGCTTCAATGGCTGTGTTCCGTCTTCGAAAAGACGGCATCTAATCACCGCATGTGCTTTAAAAACTATATATCTTAAAAGAACTCCAATAAATATCTTTTATGTAGCCAAATACCAGGAACGGATTTAACACTCCAAACGATTAAACGATTCAAATTTGTGATCAAGGGGCAGGGAAGAAAGAACTATGATTAGAGGACTCAAACCTCCCGGTTAAATATATTTGTCATTTTTACATTATATGATGTCAGCTCTGCTTTAATTCATGAAGTGTCAATATATTAGTTTTTAGATTTTTAATACAACAGATACATCAGGTGTACATCGCCCTTTCTGTTTTGATATCTATTACGATATTTTCATATTCTAACAATACATGGCTAAGAAGAACTACAATCTTTAGTAATACACATACAAAAACAGTTATGATTTCATATATGCTATGGATTTTAATATTCTGCAGTTTAATATAGTGTTTATGAGGTTTTAACCATTCCCGTATACACCAGACAGGGCTACATATGGTTCTTTACACTCATTACTGAGAATTTCACAACTTAGTAGTTTATTGCCACTACTTGGTGCCTGCTATTTTAAACTGATAAGTCATCTACTATGACAATATTAAGTACTACCGTTCTCTGCTTTGTTCCACAGGAGATCGTTTTTCCCTTTGTATTCAGCTCTTAGTGAGTATTTACCACATATTAGTTTCAACACTGCACGGTCCCTGTGTTCCACATGTTCGTACAATTAAAGACGCATTACATACATCATCATACATTTTATTAGAGGACAAAACAGGCTTCATTTGCAATTTAGAAGATTTAAGACATGAGCCCAATGTATCCTTGGCCACTTTCGTTTTTACAATATTAAACTGAGCTTCATTATAAAGTTTTATTATTCTTAGATATACCCTCTTACATTTTAAATATACTAAAAAATGACAGTGAGGTACTTTAGTTGCATAATAAGTATATGATTCTCCTGTCCTGACATATTATAATATAGACAGCATATCTGTGTTTTCGTATAAAAATATATTTATTCTCTGTCTTTGTTCCACTAGTTATATCAGTACAATACAGAATTAGTTTGTATATGAAGAGCCCCACGTTGTGATATAGTGAGTACAATATATATCTTATGTTTTAATATAGATACAATACATCACAATTTGTATATGTCTTTTGCTTCTTTTGTTTTATTACAACACTATATAAAGTAGAAATGGCTTTGTTTCCTTTTTCTGTGCTCTTGTTCTCCAATGCCCTGTGTTTTGTATGGTGTTTTTGATGGTGTTCTAATGTGTTTATTATTTATTTTTAATGCCTCACATTTCTATTAAGCTATTTTTAAATATGTATTACATTTATATGTTTTGATTGTATTTCTTAACTATAATTTTAATTTTTAATTTTCATATTTACTTTGTTTTTTTCAATGTATTGAACGTTTACTTTTATCATTAATTACTTTTATTTTTATGATTAATCACTTCATTTTATTTTGTTTTATCTTTGTAAGCTGCATGCCCCCTGAGGAAGGCATTCGCCGAAACGCGTTGGGGTTTATTAATAAAGTTTCCTGAGACCCCTAAACGTCTCCTGCTCCTTGTGTTACCCAGATCGCCCTAGAAAGAGTGGTTCTGCTCCTCTTTGTGTTCCACGTCCAAATGGCAGCCATGGAGCAGAGCATCTCCTCCATCCTGGCCTTGCAGCAGGCGTTGATGTCTGGTTTCCCAGCATCATCGGCCCTGACCTCGGGGGAGTTTCCAGGCATCGAGCTGGACACTGAGCGCCATTGGCCTTGGTTAAGTCCTCAGCATTGATCAAGGTCTCAGTCACGCTCCTTGGGGATCCAGTCTTCCCCGGTGAGGTTTTGGGAGTCCTACCCCAGGTCATCCTGAGGTCCCCGGTTCCTCGGGGTTGCCCCCAAGGCCAGTTCCTCGATGCCCTCGGGATTTAAATGGGAAACTGTGGACAAGGCCTCTCCGGAGACCTCCCGGCACAGGGATGTCCCCTCCGAGCCATCTCCCCTGGAGCCTCGGCGCCACTCCCTGCCTGAGAACGTAGCCTTTCATGACTTCATCTGCGACATGGCCTGGGCTCTTTCGGTTCAGATGGAGTCGGAGGAGGATCTGCGTACTGAGGAACTCGAGATTCTGCAATCTGAGTCTCCCCCCAAAGAGACTCTCACGGTGCCAGTTCCACCCATCCTCGAAAGGCTACTCCTCATGATGTGGTAGACCCTGGCCTCGGTGCCGGTGGTCATTTGGTGCCTGGATGCTATCTACTGTGTCCGGAAGGGCCCAGGGTTCCATAAGCCGCAATTCCCCCATAACTCCATGTGATGGAGTCCTCGATGCAGAAACTGAAGAGCCCAAAAAACCAACTCTTCGGTTCACCCTGGCAGGGAGGCACGAGCCCTCAACGCCCTGGGCCACAAGTGTTATCAGAGCGCCATTGTTGGGTGCCAGATACAGGCATGCAAATTGTACATAGGGATGTACCTAAAAGACCTGATTCAGGAGCTTTCGAAGTTCTCAGCGGGCCTCATTAGGGAACCCCTGCAGAGATTCCAGTCCCTGATGGTGAGCTTCTGGGACTGTTCCAAATTCCTCCCTAGGGCCGCCTATGACTGGTTTGAGTCTGCGGCCAGGGTGGCAACCGCCGGCAACAATGCCCAGCGCCAGGCATGGTTGCAAACCTGGGACCTCGAGTAGTGGGTGCAAGAGAAGCTGCTGGATGTCCCTTGCAATGGCGAGAAATTGTTTGGAAAGCCTATATCCAACAAGGCGGCTGAAATCGAGGCCAAGGTAGCAACCTGGCAGAGGCTGTCCAGGAAGACCTCGACCCTGCCCAAGAAAAAATCCTCGGGGAAAAAGGGCTATCACCAGGCCGGGACCTACCAGCCTTACTCGGGGCAGCAGTAACAGGCCTCACAGAACAGAAGCCAGGGGCATGGGCCCCAGAAGCCCAAGGCCCCCAAGCCTCAAGCACCTGCTCCCACCAAACAGGGGGAAGCTTTTGACTCCCTGGGCAGGATCTCCCCTCCTCCAGGAGTCCCACCTCAGCCCACAAGGGGTCGCCTGGCCTCATTTGCCCACAAATGGTCCAGCAGGGGGTGAGGAAAAGTTACCACCTCCATCTACAACAGAACCCTCCAGACTTCTTCCCAAGAGAACCATCACAGCCTCTCCTCCACTAGGCCTTGCTCATCGCAGAACTCGCAGGCTTACTCAGGGACAGGGGGATAGAGCCTGTTTCCCAGCACCTCTGGGGGAAGGGGGTTCTACTCACGATATTTCCTTCTCCCAAAAAGAACAGGGGGCCTCCAGACCATCCTGGACCTGCGCAGCTTGAACAAGTTCCTAGTGAGGGAGAAGTTCAAGATGCTCTCCCTTGGGACACTGCTGCCCTACCTCCGCCAGGGAGACTGGCTCTGCTCCTTGGACCTCAAGGATGCATACACACACATCCTGATCCATCCGTCCCACAAACAATACCTGAGATTTGTGGTGGGGGTGCAGCACTACCAGTACAGGGTGCTACCATTCAGCCTCACCTCCTCCCCAATGGTCTTCACGAAGTGCATGGTGGTTGTGGCTGCCCATTGCACCTCCAAGGAGTCCTTGTCTTCCCCTACCTAGACAAATGGCTCATTAGGGGCAGCACGACCCTTGAGGCCCACCATGCCACACAGCTTAAACTCCACACCCTGCAGCAATTGGGATTCATCATCAGCTACACCAGCCTCTCCCTAGTTCAAGACCTGGAATTCATAGGAGGGACACTCTGCAGGTCAAGGCCTTCCTCCTGATAAGGGCCTGCCATCTGATGCAGTTGGCTAAGGAGGTTCAATACTGCAGGTTGGTGCTAGCCTGCCTGCTCCTCTGCTTGTTAGGCCATATGGCCTCGACAGTTCATGTCACCCCCCCCCCCCCCCGGGCTCGCCTTCACATGCGAACAGCCCAGCGGTGTCTCAGATCCCAATGGGCATAGGCCACAAGCAGTCTAAGGGACAGGGTCAGGCCCACCCACTGGCTGGCAGCCTCCCTCAACTGGTGGCAGTCTCCACAGCATCTCAGAGTGGGGATGCCCTTCCAAACACCAGCAGCACAAAAGATCCTGACAAAGGATGCCTCCCTGGTGGGCTGAGGCGCACACTGCAAGAGCCGGTGCACTCAGGACAACTGATATCCAGAGAAATCTCAGTTTTAAATCAACCTCCTCGAGCTCAGGATCATCTTCCTGACCCTACAGGCCTTCCACCTCCTGAGCAACCTTTTGGTCCTCATACAGATGGACAATCAGGTTGCCATGTTCTGTGTGAATAGCCAGAGAGGCACAGGCTCCTACTCCCTCTGTCAGGAGGCGGTAGCCCTCCACTCCTCCTCAGTGTGCAACAGCATGCTCCTGAGAGCGGTGTATGTGCCAGCCCAGGACAACCTCCTGGTGGACAAGCACAGCAGGGTCCTTTGCCCACACAAGTGGCGCTTGGATCCCAGGGGGGCACAGAGGCTCTTTCTCCTCTGGGGCAAGCCTTGACTGGACCTGTTCACTTCCCTGGACAATGCACAGCTACCCAGATTCTGCTCACCTCAGCCACACCACAGAAGGGTGGCAGCGGATGCCTTCCTCATCTCATGGTTGAGGGACCTGCTCTATGCATTCTCACTGACTCCTCTAATAGCCAGGTGCCTTTTCAAGATCCAGAGCGACCATGCCGCTGTAATCCTGGTTGCTCCCAGGTGCCCCAGACAGCCCTGGTTCCCCCTGCTACTTTCCCTGCCAGTGGCACCCCCAGTGGCATTGTGCTGTCAACCAGATCTTCTTTCGCAGGAGGGGTGCTCCATTCTCCACCCCAGTCTGGGATCCCTGATGTTGACTGCATGGATGCTGAAAGGGTAGCACTGGCCCCCTTCAGCCTCACAGACAAAGTGCAAGAGATCTTCCTAGCCTCCCGGAAATCCTCCACCAGACAGGCATATGCCTTCAAGTGGAGGAGATTCTCTCTATAGTGTGCAGAGCGGAATGAGAATCCCTTCTTCTGCCATCTGCAACTCATACTGCAGTACCTGCTGCATCTCTTCAGCTCAGGGCTGAAATCTAATTTAGTCAGGTTGCATCTCAGCGCCATAGCAGCTAACCATCACCCTGTGGATGGGAGACCCCTCAAGCCAGCCCCTGGTTCCAGGTTCCTCAGAAGTCTTCTACTATCGAGGCCCCACTGTGCCCCCCTTCACCAGAGTGGGATCTCAATTTGGTGCTCTCACAGCTCCCCAGACTGCCATTTGAGCCCTTCGTGACTTGCCACCTGATGGTTCTCTCCTGGAAGGTGGCCTTCCTGGTGGCCTTGACATCCATTCGGAGAATCAGCGAGCTACAAGCCCTGGTGGCGGATCCACCTTATACCAGGTTCTATACAAACAGGGCTGTGTTTCGCACGCACCCCAAGTTCCTCCCAAAGGTGGTGTCGGCTTTCCACCTCAGTCAAGAGATGGTCCACCCCACCTTCTTCCCACGGTCTCATACCGGTAAAGCAGAGTCGGTTCTGCATACGTTGGATTGTAAAAGGGCCCTGTCCTTCTATCTGCAGAGGACCCAGGCCCACCGCAAAGCTCCTCAACTCTGTCTCTTATGACCCCAGCAGGCTGGGGCTACTCGTGACCAAGTGAACCCTGTCCACATTGGCGATGGACTGTATTGTCCTCGCTTATGAGCGAGCTAGCCTTTCCATGGAGCATCGGATCACTGCTTATCGTGTGAGGGCTATGGCCACATTGGTGGCCATCCTACGCTCAGTGCCAGTGACAGAAATTTGTAAAGCTGCCACATGGTCTTCAGGGCATACGTTTGCAGCTCACTTTGGCCTAGAGAGTGAGTCCCGCAGGGACATTGCCTTTGGCCAGGCAGTAATCCGAAGTATTTTCGGTGTATAGCCAACTCCTGCCCGCCGACCCTTCTGTGTTCAGGCTGCCGGAGTGATGGTGCCCGGTGCCAGGCATGGTTACAGACCTCGGACCTCGAGCAGTGGGTGCAAGAAAAGCTGCTGGATATCCCCTGCAATGGCGAGAACTTGTTCGGAAAGTTAATATCCGACAAGGCAGCTGAATCAATGCCGAAGTAGTAACCCAGCAAAGGCTGTCCAGGAAGACCTCGACCCCAAGAAAAAATCCTCAGGGAAAAAGCCCTTTTTCCTGAGGTAAAAGGGCTATCACCAGGCTGGGCCCTACCAGCCGTACTCAAGGCAGCAGCATCAGGCACAGCCTAAAAGCCGTAGGCATGGGCTCCTGAAGCCCAAGGCACCCAAGTCTCAGACAGCAGCTCCCAACCAACCGGGGGGGGGGGGGGTTTGACACCCTGGGCAGTGCCTTTCCTCCCCCAGGGAGTCACCCATAGGGTGTTGGCTCTCAGCCCATAGGGAGTTGGCTCTCCTCATTTGCCCAGGTCTGGCCCAGCATCACCATGGATCAATGGGTTTTGCAGGTGGTGAGGGAGGGTTATCACCTCCATCTACAACAGAAACCTCCAGACTTCTTCCCAGAAGAACCGTCCTGACTTCTCCTCCACCAGGCCTAGCTTATCGCAGAACTTTCAGGCCTACTCTGGGACAGGGCGGTGGAGCCTGTACCCCGCCACCTCTTGGGAAAAGGGTTCTACTCATGGTATTTTCTTATCCCAAAAAGAACAGGGGTCCTCCGGCCCATCCTGGAGCTGCGCAACTTGAACAAGTTCTTGGTGGGGGAGAAGTTCAAGATGCTCTTCCTTGGGACACTGCTGCCCTACCTCCACCAGGGAGACTGGCCCTGCTCCTTGCACTTCAAGGACGTGTACAGCCACATACTGGTCCATTCCTCCACAGACAGTACCTGAGATTCATAGTGGAGGGCAGCACAACCATTACAGGGTACTGCCATTCGGCCTCACATCTTCCCCATGAGTCTTCACAAAGTGCCTGGCAGTCGTGGCCGACTATGTGCATCTACAGGGGGCCCATGTCTTCCCCTGCTTGGATGACTGGCTCATCAGAAGCAGCATGGCCCTCGAAGCAGGCAAGCCACAAGGCTCACAATCCATACCATGCAGTAATTGGGATTCATCATCAACTACCCCAAATCCAGCCTCTCCCCAGTTCAAGACCTGGAATTCATAGGAGCCCAGCTGTAAACTCCGCAGGTCAAGGCCTTCCTCCTGATAGAAAGGGCCTGCCTCCTAATGCAGTTAATGAAAGAGGTTGAAAACTGCAGGTCAGTGCCAGCCGGCTTGCTCCTCCGCTTGTTGGACCACATGGACTCAACGGTTCATGTCATGCCATTGGCTCACCTGCACATGCAGGCAGCCCAGTGGTGCCTCCGATCCTAATGGACTCAGGCCACAGACAGGCTGGAGGACAGGGTATGGATCACCCACTGACTGGCGGCCTCTCTCAACTAGTGGCAGTCCCCAAACACCTCAGGTTGGGCATGCCTTTCCAAGCACCGGCACCACAAAAGGTCCTGTCAACAGACTCCTCCCTGGTGGGCTGGGGCGCACATTGCGAAGGACATTGCGCTCAGGGCAACCGGTCCCCCAGATGAATCTCGGTTGCCAATCAACCTCCTCGAGCTCAGGGTCATCTTCCTTGTCCTACAGGTCTTCCGCTACCTCCTGAGCAACCTCTCGGTCCTCGTACTGACGGACAATCAGGTTGCCATGTTCTTTGTGAACAAGTAGGGAGGCACGGGCTCCTATTACCTCTGTCAGGAGGCTGTAGCCCTCCATTCCTTCGCAATATGCAACAATATGCTCCTGAGAGCAGTGAAGGTGCCAGGACAGGACAACTTCCTGGCGGACAAGCTCTGCAGGATCCTTTGCCCACATGAGTGGTGCCTGGATCCTAGGGTGGCAAAGAGGGTTTTCTGTCGCTGGGGCCGACCTTGGCTGGACCTGTTCGCTTCCCCAGACAGTGCACAGCTACCCAGATTCTACTCTCTGCAACCACACCACAGGAGGGTGGTGGCAGATGCCTTCCTCATCTTGTGGTCGAGGGGCCTGCTTTATCCATTCCCACTGACCCCCCCTAATAGCCAAGTGCCTCTTCAAAATCCAGAGAGACCATGCCGCAGTAATCCTGGTTGCTCCCAGGTGGCCCAGACAGCCAGATCTTCTTTCGCAGGAGGGGGGCTCCCTCCTCCACCCCAACATGGCATCTCTGATGTTAACGGCAGATGAAGTGCAAGAGTTCCTCCTGTCTTCCTGGAAACCCTCTACCAGGAGAGCATATGTCATCAAGTGGAGAATATTTTCTCTATGGTGTGCAGAGCGCAATGAGAACCCTTTCTCCTGCCAGCTTCAGCTCATACTGCAGTACCTGTTGCATCTCTCCCGCTCAGGGTGGAAATCTAATTTGGTCATGGTGCATCTCAGCGTCATAGCAACTAACCATCACCCGGTGGAGGGGAGACACCTCAAGACAACCCCTGGTCTCCAGGTTCCTCAGAGGCCTTCTGCTATTGAAGCCCCCCTCCACCCCCCTGCCCCAGAATGGGATCTCGATGTGGTGCTTTCACAGCTCACCAGACCGCCCTTTGGGCTTTTGGTGAGTTGACACCTGAGGTATCTCTCCTAGAAGGTAGCCATCCTGGTGGCCTTGACATTCGCCTGGAGAATGAGCGAGCTACAGGCCCTGGTGGCAGATCCACCTTATACCAGGTTCTTTTTGAACAGGGTGGTGCTTCGCATGCACCCCAAGTTCCTCCCGTAGGTGGTATTGGGTTTCCACCTCATTCAAGATGCGGTCCTCCCAACCTTCTTCCCACAGCTACATATGTTGGATTGTAAGAGGGCCTTATCCTTTTATCTACAGAGAACCCAGTTCCACCGCAAGACTTCTCAACTCTTTGTCTCTTATGGCCCCAGCAAGCTGGGTCTACCTGTGACCAAGGGTACCCTGTCCACTTGGGTTGCAGACTGTATTGACCTCGCTTACAAGTTAGCTAGCCTCTCCCTAGAGCACCGGATCACTGCTCATTGTGTGAGGGCTATGGCCACGTCGGTGGCCAACCTACGCTCAGTGCCGGTGACGGAAATTTGTAACACCATCACAAAGTCTTTGGTGCATACGTTCAAGCTCACTATTGCCTAGAGAATGAGTTCCACAGGGACAGTGCCTTTGGCCAGGCAGTAATCTGAAGTATCCTCGGTGTATAGGCAACTCCTTCCATCTGACCCTTCTGTGTTCAGACTACCAGAGCAATGGTGATGCTGAATGCAGAGGTCTGCAGTATCTCTTGGTAGGAACTCACCATCTCCAACTCACGGCCTCCCTGTTGGTAGCCTTTAGTACTATCGTGGTTTGGCTGGAGCTAGGGTGTCCCATATGTGAGGATTGACTTCCAGCTTGTTCCTGGAGAAAGCATAGTTAATCACCTGTAACAGGTGTTCTCTAGGGACTGCAGGAATCAGTCCTCACAACCCTACCTCCTCCCCTAGAAGTAGCCTCCTTTACCTTATTTTACCTTCTTTCACCTTTTGCCTAAGCTATGTCATCTGACTGAGCAAGATGGTACCCTTAGGCGGGTAGGGGACCACGCATGCGTTGTAGCATTCCCAAAGGCTTTCTTTGAAAGCTGGGGAAACGCTCCGCGCTGGCTCCCTCAGCGCCGATGCCACCCATATGTGAGGACTGATTCCTTCTGTCCCTGGGGAACACTTGTTACAGGTGAGTAACTATGGTTTATTCACAATAATGCCCAAATCCTTCTCGTGGATGGTGATTCCTGATATGGAAGCTTGCATCTTGTAATAATGGTTTGAGTTCTTCTTCCCTAAATGTATAACTTTCTACTTGTCCACATGTCTGCCATCTTAATGCCTAGTCTCTCATTTTTTCTAGGTCCTCTTGAAATTTTTCACAATCCTCTTATGTTTTAGCAACTTTGTATAATTTTGTGTCATCTGCAAATTTGATCACCTCAGGGATAGTCTGTATGTCACCAACTCTTTCATTCAGTCTGTGGACCGGTGGACTATCCAACACAATTTGCTCAAAGGTCTCTCCTTTCAAATTGCTGCACCATAAAAGATATCGATGATAGATGCATTGAAATTGGGTTGAGGAGCTCATCTCAATGGGTGATTGGTCCATATAGGAAAGTCTCCATCACATCAATTTCTTGGAACTAAGAGCCATAGCAAACACTCTAAGGGCTTTGAAAGTTTGGTTGACCAATCAAATTGTCGCCCTACAAACAGGCAATCAGGTAGCAATTTTCTACATCAATTATCTGGGAGAAACAGGAAACAGTCATGTTACAAAATTTACCATCATCTATTTGATGGACTCAAGCCACATATCTGCCAGGTGAACAAAACACTCTGTCAAACAGACTAAGTTGAATCCTTCCATTACAGGAATGGACCCTGGACAGGGAGGTTGCCATTTCCATCTTTTGAGAGTTGGGCACTCCATCGATGGATCTCTTTGTGACTCCTCAGAATGCCCTGGTAGATTGGTTCTATACCAGAGTAAGGTCACACAGCTAACTAATCTCAGAAACCTTCCTTCTTTATTGGGGGGAGGGTCTTTTGTATGCTTATCCTCCAATTCCTGTCATTCAAAATAGACAGAGGCTCTATGATTTTTATTACCCTCTACCTGCCCAGGCAACTTTGGTTTCTTGTTTTAGAATTCTCCAGTCGGGAACCAATTTGACTGAGCAATGCACTGGATCTGATATCACTGGAGAATGCAGCGATGTTACATCTCAACGTCACATCCTTGGCCCTCAGAGCTTGGATGTTGAGAGGCTGATGTTGTCCAAGCTTAGTCTATTAGCTGGTGGAACTTCCAGGTGGCCTTAATGAAAAATTCTTATTTATGCAATTAGAAGGCTTTGCTGTATTGTGTGAGGAACATTCCCTAGATCCCTTTGTCTGTTTCACACAAAAACGACTTGAGTATCTTGTACACCTCTCGAAGTCTGGACTCAAATCCAACCCGGTTAAAGTTCATCTCAGTGCAGTTGGAGCTCACCATTGAGGTGTGGAAGGTAACCCCATCCCTGTTCAGCTTTTAGTTGTTTGGTTTATGTGGGGTTTGCATCATTTGAAGCCTTCCTTTAAACTACCCGTGTCTTGGGACCTCATTGTGGTTCTTGCGTAGCTAATCAAAACTCTTTTGATCCACCCAATTCGTTCTCTGAAGTTCTTGACCTGGATGTAAGATTGCGGCTATTCTCCAGGAACAAGCAGGAAGTCAGTCCTCACATATGGGTGACATCGGCGCTGACAGAGCCCTCGTGCGGAGCAAATCCCCAGCTTTCAAAGAAAGCCTTTGGGAATTGCATTGCGCATGTGTGGTCCCCTTCCCGCCCAAGGGTGCCATCTTGCTCAGTCTCCTTTTTTCTGCAGAGCCCTCCGGACGTTGTCCCACTGTCCCCATGGAAAAAGTTGTAAAATTCAGTTTTTTGTCTTCTTTCCTTTGGTTGACACCAGTTCCTCTTCCCGCCTGCGGCTCGATACACCAGTATCGGGTCCGTTTTGATTTTTCAGTTTTTGTCCTTCATGATTGACGTTCGCGCCCTTTTTCTTTTTCACTGGCAGCCCAGGTCTTCGACCTTGCAGCGGCCCTTTTTCCCCCGATGGCTGCCAGCGGGTTCAAGAAGTGCGATTGGTGCGTCAAACTCACGTCCTTCACCGATACGCACGACTGCTGTCTCCGGTGCCTCAGGCCCGACCACGACCCAACGGTCTTCCTTGTAGGAAGATGTCCTCTAAGGCCCTGAAGAGCCGTCAGCAGCTCCACGATAGGATTTTTCCTGAATTTGTGCCTCCGCATGCCCAGACCTCGTCTGAGGCCTCTACATCTCGGGGGTAGCACTCTGAGCCCAAGCTGCGTAGAGGTTCCTTGGACAGGGGTCCCCCTCGAGGGAGCACCGTAGGACCCCCCCCCCCCAGAAAGTGGCGTCGTTGGATGGCTTTGAGTGGCCTGGTCCCTCACGGGGCCGGTTGCGGAGCCCCGAGTGCCAGCCAGGGTCTTCGGAGATGGAACGCCCGGCAAAGATGCCTCGATGTGATGCAGATCAGCCAAGGCAGGGAACGACTGTCCTCGTTGAGGACTCCCCTCCGGGGAAACCTGCGTCGGGCCCTGCTTCGTCAGGACCCGACCCGAGAGCTTCGGAGCCTTCTGGACTCAAGTCCAGAGTGGTGGCCTTGGAGCGCCGTATAACTGCCTTCATGGGGCAGCAGCGGGCGCTGATAGCCGGCATGTCCTGTTCTTACGCCCCGACCACCGGGCTCTCGATTTCAAAGTCGACCCCGGAGGCCGAGCTGATCCTCGAAGCCCTTTGGGCTCGAGTCGATCCTCGGCCGAGGCTTTGGGATGGGAGATGGAGAAAGAGGAGTCCCCGGACACCTATCGGCACAGCGACGTCCCGTCCAATTCCCCGGTGTCCGAACTTTGGAGAAGGTCCCTTCCAGAGGACACAAGGTTCTTGGACTTCGTGAGGGATATGTCCAAGGCTTTGGCATTCCCCACGGAGTCCGAGGAGGATCGACGAGCTTGTGATCCTCCAGTATGAGGCCCCCCCCCTCGTACCCATGTTTATGTTTATTACATTTGATATACCGTTCAGGCCAAGAAGCATCAGAGCGGTTTACAATCCTACATTTATGTTATGGAAAATAAGAAAAGAACGCCATTAATAAGATAGGACAGAGTAGGAGAAACAGATAGACAAAGAGATAGCAAAGATAGGAGAAAACAGAACAGCAGACTACCTTCACAAACTACAGGCATGACAAATAGACTCACAAATCCTGGAACGACTGATGCTCCGTATGTGGGAGACCTACGCATCGGCACCAGTGATCAGCAAATGGCTGGACTCGATGTATCGAGTCTGCCGAAGCTCTGGGTTTCAGAAGTCGCAGCTGCCGCACAACTCCATGGTTGTAGAATCGGCCATGTGCAAGCTGAAGAGCCAGAAGGCGCACTCCTCGGTGACTCCCTGCAGGGAGTCCTGCAACTTGAATGCCCTCGGCAGAAAGTGCTTCCAGGGATCGATGCTGACCTGTCATATCCAGACTTACCAGCTGTACATGGGCATGTACCTGAGGGAGCTGGCTGGTCTCTCCGAGGGACCTTTGCAGTTCTTCAGGAGCCTGTCTACCACCGTCCGTGAGTGCTTGAAGTTCATGTCTCGAGCTGCCTGTGACGGGTTCGAGTCAGCGGCCAGGGTAGCCACGGTGGGTATCGGTGCATGCCACCAAGCATGGCTGCAGTCTGACCTCGAGCAGTGGGTTTAGGACAAATTGGTCGATATCCCATGCCATAGAGACAACCTCTTTGGCAAACCTATGACCAACAAGGCGGCTGAACTGGAGACCGAGTACATGATAAGGACACGACTCTCCAAGAAGACCTCTGCCCCTTCTCGCAAGAAGAGCTCTGATAAAAAGCCCTTTTACCTGAGGAAGAGTGCTGCTTACCAAAGCTATCCCCATTATCAGGCCTCCCCGGCTCCCCAACAGGGGCAGCAGGCCAAGGGACAGTGGCATGGCCCGCCTAAGCAGAAAGTCCCCAAACCCCAGGCACCGGCTCCAGCCCAGCCTGGAAGTGGCTTTTGACTCTCAAAGGATGGCCCCTCTCCCCCTAGGGGACAGGCAGTACACAGGAGGCAGGCTGGCCCTGTATGCCCAGAGTTGGCCAGCAATTACCACCGATGCCTGGGTCTTGCAGATAGTCCAAGAGGGCTATTTACTGCACCTGACCCAGGTGCCACCCCCTTACTTCCCAGGAGAGCCCCTCAAGTCTCCCCTATACCTGGACCTTCTTCTGAAGGAGTTGATGGATCTGTTCGAGGATCAGGCGGTAGAATTGGTGCCTCACCACCTGCAGGGCAGGGGCTTCTACTCCAGGTATTTTCTGGTACCAAAAAGGACGGGAGGACTCAGACCCATCCTCGACCTACGCAACTTAAACAAATTCCTGGTGAGGGAGAAGTTCAAGATGCTCTCCCTTGGAATATTGAGTGGAGGAGTGTCCTAGTGGTTTGGGCAAGGTACTTCAGGCCGGAAGGTCGGGGGTTCAAATCCCACTAGAGGACAGCAACCTTGGGCCGGAAGGACTGGGGTTTCTAGTCCCACAGGTGCTCCTTGTGGTCTTGGGCAAGCCACTTAACCCTCCATAGCCATGTTCCCTGTAAAATAGTTATCTCCAAATTATAATGCCCTGTTCAATGTAATTTCAGTTTGTTCAATGTAAACCGCACTGATGCAGAATAGCGCGGTATATAAGAGAATGAAAATAAATAAATAAATATTGCTGCCTTACCTCCACCAGGGAGATTGGTTATGCTCCTTAGACCTAAAAGATGCGTATACACACATCCTAATACACCCAGACCACAGGCAGTATCTACGCTTTGTGGTGGGGGGTCAGCACTACCAGTACAGGGTACTCCCCTTTGGCCTGGCCTCGGCACCCAGGGTGTTTACAAAATGCCTGGTCGTGGTGGCCGCCTTTCTCAGACTCCAAGGAGTCTTTGTCTTCCCCTACCTAGATGACTGGTTCATCAGAGGCACTTCAGCCAGCGAGGCCCACCAGGCCACATCTCGCACCATTCAAGTGCTGCAGCATCTGGGATTTGTAATTAATTACCCCAAATCCAGCCTGACTCCCACTCAACAGCTAGAGTTCATTGGGGCCAGACTCAACACTCTTCAGGCAAAGGCCTACCTGCCTGCAGACAGGGGACGCAGGCTTCTGGCCCGGGCACATCAAGTGAGTCGCAGATCCAAGGTGTCAGCAAGGCATTTTCTGCGCCTTTTCGGGCACATGGCTTCTACGGTTCATGTAACACCAGATGCCCATCTCCACATGCGAACTGCTCAATGGTGCCTCAGAGACCAGTGGTCACAGGCCTCAGGTTGCCTCAGGGACAAGATCACAATTTCCAGGCGACTGGTACGGTCCCTGAGCTGGTGGCTTCAGCCACTCCACTTGGAGGCAGGGATGCCTTTCCAAGCTCCTCTGCACACGAGGATCCTGACCACGGATGCCTCCTTGCTGGACTTGGGGGGTGGGGGCCCATTGCCAGAGGTTCTCTACCCAGGGAATGTGGTCCTCAGAAGAGAGAGCACAGCATATCAACTTCTTGGAGCTCCGTGCCATCTGCCTGGCTCTGGACGCTTTCTGGCGAGTCCTCGCTCACAAGCCTGTTTTGATACAAACTGGCAACCAGGTAGTCGTGTTCTATGTGAACAAGCAAGGGGGCACAGGGTCCTGCCTTTTGTGTCAGGAAACATTAGATCTATGCTCATTTGCAGCCCGGTATGGCATGCATCTCCGGGCCGTCTACCTGCCAGGTCAGGAAAACTGCTTGGCAGACAGACTCAGCAGGGTCCTCCAGCCCCACGAGTGGCAGCTGAACCAGGGTATAGTTCACTGGTTGTTCCAGACCTGGGGAAGGCCAGTGGTGGATTTTTTTGCAAGCCGGCCAACCACCAGTTGCCCAGGTTCTGCTCCTGGCAGCACCACCCGGACAGGGTGTCCGCTGATGCCTTTCTGATATCATGGTCAGTGGGCCTCCTATATGTGTTTCCTTTGATGCCTCTGGTGGCCAAGACTGTTTTCAAAATCCTCCAAGACAAGGCCTCGGTCATTCTGGTAGCACCGACGTGGCCGAGACAAGCCTGGTTTCCACTTCTACTTCAGCTGGCGGTGGAAGCTCCCATTTCCCTGAGTTCTTCCCCGAACCTCCTGTCCCAGGAGGCAGGCACCATCCTGCATCCCAACCTCAGGTCCCTCAACCTGATGATATGGCTGCTGAAAGGGTAGTACTCGTTCCGCTTCTCCTCCCAAAAGAAGTTGAGGAGGTTTTGCTGGCCTCCAGGAGGCCCTCAACCAGACGGACCTACGCCTTGAAGTGGCGGAGGTTTGTAGTGTGGTGCGAGGGGCAGGGTGCCAACCCTTCTCCTGTCAGGTTGGGGTGGTTCTCAAATACCTTCTCCACCTTTTGGATTTGGGCCTCAAGTCCAATTCCGTCAGGGTGCACCTTAGTGCCCTTGCAGCAAACCATTTCCTGGGGGAGAAGCCCCTCTCCGTCCATCCCTTGGTTTCCCTGTTATTGAGAGCCCTGCTTCTCTTGAAGCTTCCAGTTCGCCCCCCGGTGACTGAATGGGATCTCAATGTAGTTCTGGGGCAGCTTACTCGGCCGCCTTTTGAGCCAATGGCTACCTGCCATCTACGCTACCTTTCTTGGAAGGTGGTGTTTTTGATGGCCCTCATGTCGGCTAGGCGCGTGAGTAAGCTGCAGGCCCTTCTGTCTAACAGGCCTTACACCAGGTTCTATAGGAGCAGGGTGGTGCTTCGCACACACCCCAAGTTCCTTCCGAAGGTGGTCTCGATCCACCTCAATCAGGAGGTGGTTCTGCCTGTCTTTTTTCCAAGGCCACATGCCAGTAGGGCAGAGACGTAGCTGCATACCCTGGACTGTAAGAGGGCGTTGGCCTTCTATATTCAGTGCACGCAGGGCCATAGTAGGGCTTCTCAGCTCTTTGTATCCTATGACCCCAGTAAGCTGGGGATGGCTGTCTCCAAGCATACGCTGTCCACCTGGGTAGCGGACTGTATTGCCTGGGCATACAGGGCAGCTGAGCTTCCGATGGAGGGTCGTATCACGGTCCATCGGGTCAGGGCCATGGCAGCATCAGTGGATGATTTCCGCTCTGTTCCGTTAGCAGATATCTGCCGGGGCGCTACCTGGTCTTCGAGTCAGACGTTCACTACCCATTACTGCCTGGATAGGGAGTCCCGACAGGACAGTGCTTTTGGCCAGGCTGTACTCCTTAACCTTTTCGAGGTCTAGGCAACTCCTGCCCTCAGACCCTTCTGTGTTCAGGCTACTGGAGTGCTATTCTTTCACTTAGATTCCTATTGTGACTGTTGGCGGCTCTCGTAGATGGAGCCTATTTTTCAGCTGTGGGTTCTTGGTAGCCTATAGCTAGGGAGTCCCATATGTGAGGACTAACTTCCTGCTTATTCCCGGAGAAAGCGTAGTTACTCACTTGTAACAGGTGTTCTCCAGGGATAGCAGGAATCAGTCCTCATGACCCTCCCTCCTCCCCTTGGAGTTGCAGGCCTATTATTATTATTATTTTTATATTTTTGCCATCTTTTAGCTATATCATTTGACTGAGCAAGATGGCACCCTTGGGCGGAAAGGGGACCGCGTATGCGCGATACAGTTCCCAAAGGCTTTCTTTGAAAGCTGGGGTTTGCTCTGCACGAGGGCTCCGTCGGCGCTGACATCACCCATATGTGAGGACTGATTCCTGCTGTCCACGGAGAACACCTGTTATAATATGCTTTTCAGCACACAGAGTAAGCTAGTTTCAGACTCTAGTAATTCATTCACCTTACACTAAATTCCATCACAGTAGAGTGAACCACCATTCTCATTCCAGATTTCTTCCAAAAGTAGTATCTGATTTCCATCTTAGTCAGTTGTTGTAACAACATTTCTCCAGGAACAAGCAGGAAGTCAGTCCTCACTTATGGGTGATGTCGGCACCGACGGAGCCTGCGCGGAGCAATTCCCCAGCTTTCAAAGAAAGCCTTTGGGATTGCTGCCACGCATGCATGGTCCTTTTCCTGCCCAAGGGTGCCATCTTGCTCAGTCTCCCTTTTCCGCGGAGCCCATTGGACGCACGTCCTTGTCCCTCGGAAAAAGTTTCATTTTTTTGCCTTAACAGGCCTTTTTATTTTCCGGTTGCACCAGTCCTCTACCCGTCCTTCCCCTGCTCTACTTTTTTAAAGCTGTCGGGGATACTCTTTTCTTCTCATTTTTTCTGCTACGGGCTTTGCGCCCTTTTTTCTCCAGTACCAAGCAGGAAGTCAGTCCTCACATATGGGTGACATCGACGTTGATAGAGCCCCCTGCGGAGCATTTCCCCAGCTTTCTAAGAAAGCCTTTGGGAATGCAGGCACGCATGCACGGTCCCCTTCCCGCCTAAAGGTGCCATCTTTGCCAGTCTCTCTTTTTCCGTGGAGCCCGTCGGACGCTTGTCCTAGTCGCCCGGAAAAGTTTACTTTCTTCTTCAGCGATTCTTCGGTTTTTTTCCCTGGTTCGACGCCGGTTCCCCTTCCCGCTGGGTTCGGTACACCGGTATCGAGCCCCTTTTTCTATTTTTCGGTTTTGGCCCTTCGTGGCTGGCGTTCGCGCCTTTTTTTCTGTTTCCCTGGATAGCCGGTCCTTTGACCTTGCGGGGGCCCTTTTTTCCCCGATGGCTTCCAGTGGTTTCAAAAAGTGTGATCGGTGTAAGGAACTCATGTCTCTCACCGACACACACGACTGCTGCCTTCGGTGCCTGGGCCCGGACCACGATCCTCAGTCCTGTGGCCCATGTGGTAAAATGTCTGCCAAGGCACTACGCAGCCGACAGCATCAAAAGGAAAGGATTTTTTTGGACTCTGTCTCTGGCCGGGCCTGGACCAACATCTCGGGAGTCAGATCCCGAGTATCGCCGGGGTTCCTCGGACAGCAAGAGGAAGAAGCGGCTTGCGAGGGCGCGTTGGACGAGGTCCCTGGCTCCTCGAGAGCCAGGTCTCAGACCCCTGACCGCCGTCCCAGGCCTTTGGAGCCAGAGAAGCCGACCAAAATGCCTCGTGTGGAGTCGGAGTCCGTCGGACACGTAAGTCCTGTAGTCCTCGTGGACTCTCCTCCGAGGGAGCCGAGGTCGGGCCTGGTGCCGCCGGGGCCCGAGTCGGGGGCTGCTGCGTCTCCTGAGCTGGGACTCAGACTGACAGCCTTGGAGTGCAGATTGTCTGCCTTCATGGAGCAGCAGCGGGTACTGATGACCAGCCTCGCTGGTGTATCTGCCCCGACCACCGGGACATCGACGTCGAAGTCGACCCCGGAGACCGAGCCGATACTCGAGACCATGAAGGCTCGAGGTCGTCCTCGGTCGCGGTCACCCTCGACCTCCCGTTCGGAACCGAGGGCGTCGACGCCGGTGCTTTCGGCGTCGGGGCGGGTGCCACCGAGACCCATGTGGTCGGAGTCCCCCAACTCCTCCTCGGATGAGTCTGCTTGGGAGACGGAGGACGAGGAGACCCCCGATACCTTCCGGATGCGGTGCGTCCCATCGGACTCACCGCAGTCCGAACCCCAGAGTAGGTCCCCTCCGGAGGATACCCGGTTCTCGGAGTTCGTCAGGGATATGGCTAAGGCCTTGGCCATTCCCGCGGACCCCGAGGAGGAGCCTCGAGCTGAGGAGCTTGAGGCCCTCCAGTATGACTCTCCTCCGAAGGAGGCTTTTACTGTGCCGGTTCCTCCGATGCTGGAACGGCTCCTCTTCAGGATGTGGGAGGCACCGGCTTCGGCGCCGGTTTTGAGCAAGAGAGTCGATTCCATCCATTGATTCAGGAAGAGCCCTGGATTCCAGAAGGTGCAGCTGCCGCACCATTCCATGGTGGTGGAATCGGCCATGTATCGTCTGAAAAGCCAGAAGATACACTTTGCGGTGCCTCCCGGCAGGGAGGCCCAGAACCTGGATGCTTTCGGCAGAAAGTGCTTCCAGGGCTCGATGCTTGCTTGCCGTGTCCAGTCTTACCAGCTGTACATGGGCATGTACCTTCGGGACCTGGCCAAGGAAATGTCCGGGTTCGCAGCTGGCCTCTCTGGGGAACCTTTGCAGAGGTTCCAGTCATTGTCTACAGGTATCTGGGACTGTTCTAAGTTCATGTCCCGAGCGGCCTACGATGGCTTCGAGGCTTCGGCCCGAGCAGCGGCAGCCGGCATTGCCGCCCGATGCCAGGCATGGCTGCAGTCATCGGACTTCGAGCCTTGGGTTCAGGACAAGTTGGTCGATGTCCCTTTTTGGCAAACCCATGGCCGAGAAGGCTGCTGAGCTCGAGACCGAGCACCTTACTCGGACCAGACTGTCCAGAAAGACCTCTGCCCCTTCTCAGAAAAAGAAGGGCTCTGGTAAGAAGTCCTTTCACCCGAGGAAGGCGGCTGCCTACAAACCTTTCCCTCATTACCAGGCCTCCCCAGCTCCCCAACAGGGGCAGCTGGCCAAGGGGCAGGGACGTGGGCCCCGTAGGCAGCCAACCCCCAAGCCTCCGGTTCCTGCTCCTACACAGCAGGGAGGGGTTTTTTGACTCCCTAAGCATAGCCTTTCCTCCTTTGCTGTCCCCTCTCTGCACAGGAGGTCATCTGGCCCTGTTTTCCCACAGGTAGCCCTCAGTAACAGGAGATGCATGGGTTCTGAGCATAGTCCACAAGGAGTATATGCTCCATTTCCAACAGTTGCCTCCTGGTTACTTCCGAGAGCCTCCAAGGCCTCCCTTACACACAGACCTTCTCCTTCAGGAGCTTCAAGGCCTGCTTCTGGACAAGGCGGTGGAGCCTGTCCCTCCCCACCTGAAAGGGCAAGGGTTCTACTCCAGGTACTTCCTGGTACCCAAGAGAACAGGGGGCCTCCGGCCCATTCTCGACCTCAGGAACCTCAACAAGTTCTTAGTGAAAGAAAAGTTCAAGATGCTTACTCTTGGAACACTTCTGCCCTACCTCCAGCAGGGAGATTGGCTATGCTCTTTGGATCTAAAGGATGCATACACTCACATCCTCATTCATCCAGACCACAGAAAGTATCTCAGGTTCATTGTGGGAGGAAACCATTACCAGTACAGGGTACTGCCCTTTGGCCACTCCGCACCAAGAGTCTTCACAAAGTGCCTGGCTGTAGTAGCGGCCTACCTCAGGAATCAGGGGGTATTTGTCTTCCCCTACCTGGATGACTGGCTTATCAGGGATCAGACTTACCAGGAAGCCAGACAGGCCACCTCCAGAGTGGTGTCCCTCCTGCAACACCTCGGCTTTGTCATAAACTTTGCAAAGTCCACTTTGCTCCCCTCCCAGAACCTAGAATTCATAGGAGCAAGGCTGGATTCCAAGGAGGCGAAGGCCTTCTTGCTAGAGGACAGAGCACAGAGGCTCATCACCTTGGCACACCAATTTCTCACTGTGCCAAGGGTGTCTGCCAGGCTTTGCCTACAGCTTCTGGGCCACATGGCATCAACAGTGCATGTGACCCCCAATGCTCGTCTTTATATGCGGCCGGCCCAGTGGTGCCTCAGGACTCAGTGGCAGCAGGCCACGGGACACCTCACGGACAGAATGCGGGTGTCCAAGCCATTCCTGGACTCCCTTCAGTGGTGGCTATACCTCCCCAACTTACTACAGGGGGTGTCCTTTCAAGTTCCTGTCCCCACTATGGTGTTGACCACGGATGCCTCTCTGTGGGGCTGGGGTGCTCATTGTGCAGACAAGTGCACCCAGGGCCTGTGGTCTCCTGCGGAGGCCACTCCCCAGATCAACCTATTAGAGCTTCGAGCTATTCGCTTAGCCCTCAAGGCCTTCTCTCACACCTTGGCTCACCAGTCTGTTCTGGTACAGACAGACAATCAGGTGGCCATGTTTTATGTGAACAAGCAAGGGGGCACTGGATCCAGACTCCTGTGTCAGGAGGCACAGGCCCTTTGCTCTTTTGTGCTCAAACACAGCATGATGCTCAAGGCGGTCTACCTGCCAGGTCAAGAGAACTTCCTAGCTGACAGGTTGAGCAGGATTCTGCAGCCCCACGAATGGCAGCTGCACCCATTAGTGGTTCAACAAATTTTTCTGAAATGGGGACTTCCAACCATAGATCTCTTTGCCAGTCCCCTGAACCACCAGTTACCCAGGTTCTGTTCTAGGCAACCGCATCCCCTAAGAGTAGCAGCGGATGCCTTTCTCATTTCCTGGAACCAGGGCCTTCTCTATGCGTTTCCTCCCACGCCTTTGGTGGCCCGAACGTTGTTCAAGATTGTAAGGGACAAGGCCTCGGTGCTTCTGGTAGCTCCCAGATGGCCGAGGCAACCCTGATTCCCACTTCTGCTTCAACTGGCAGTGGACACCCCACTGCCTCTGGGGTTACAGCCCGATCTCCTATCTCAGGATCAGGGTTTCCTTCTACACCCCAATCTCCAGTCTCTCAATTTGATGGCCTGTAGGCTGCAAGGGTAGTGTTAGCTCCCTGGGGCCTGCCTCAGGAAGTGGAAGAGGTGGTATTAGCCTCTAGAAAGCAATCCACCAGGAAAACCTATGCCCTGAAATGGAAGAGATTCTCCTTGTGGTGTTGAGAACACCAGGCAGATCCCTTCTCCTGCGCTGTACCAGTGGTGCTTCAATATCTCTTGCATTTGTCCAATCAGGGCCTTAAGTCTAATTCTGTTCGGGTACACCTCTCTGCTCTAGCAGCTCACCACTCACTGGTGGAAGGGCACTCCTTGTCGGTTCACCCATTGGTGTCCTGGTTCCTCAGAGGCTTGCTTCTGCTCAAGCCTCCTATCCGTCCACCAGCCCCTGAGTGGGAGTTGAATGTGGTCTTGCAGCAATTAACTCGCCCACCTTTTGAACGGCTACATGCCATCTTCGCTTCCTTTCTTGGAAGACTCTCTTTCTGGTGGCCTTAACCTCGACCAGGCGAGTAAGTGAACTTCAGGCCTTAGTCTGTGATAGGCCTTACACTCGCTTCTGTAGGAACAGGGTAGTCCTTAGGACTCATCCTAAGTTCCTCCCTATGGTTGTCTCCTCCTTCCATCTCAACCAGGAGGTGGTTCTTCCAGCATTCTTCCCTAGGCCCCATGCTAGCCGGGCTGAGACAGTCCTGCATACCCTGGACTGTAGGAGGGCCTTATCCTTCTACCTTGAGCGTACGAAGGGGCATAGAAGGGCTACTCAGCTCTTCGTATCTTTTGACCCCAATAACTTGGGGGTGCCTGTGTCCAAGCGTACCTTGTCCATCTGGGTGGCTGACTGTATCACCTGGGCTAACAGGGCAGCTGACCTTCCTTTGCAGGGTCGGGTCACAGCCCACCGTGTCAGGGCAATGGCTGCCTCAGTAGCTTATCTCCGCTCTGTACCGTTGGCAGACATCTGCAGGGCTGCAACTTGGCCCTCAAGCCAGACTTTTGCGGCCCATTACTGCCTAGAGAGGGAGTCCCGTAGGGACAGTGCTTTCGGTCAGGCAATGCTCCAGAATCTCTTCGAGGTTTAGGCAACTCCTTCCCTTCAGCCCTCTGGTTGGGCTACCGGTGGAGGTGTAGTCCAGTGAAATCCTTTTCTCTGATGCTGTGGCTAGAGGGAGCTCATTTTTCAGCTCTGGGTCCCCGGTATCCTGAAGCTGGGGAGTCCCATATGTGAGGACTGACTTCCTGCTTGGTCCTGGAGAAAGAGTAGTTACTCACCTGTAACAGGTGCTCTCCAGGAGCAGCAGGAATCAGTCCTCACAACCCTCCCTCCTCCCCTTGGAGTTGCAGTTGTACATAGTTTAGTATTTTGCTTTTTAAGTGCTGTTATTAGCTATGTCATATGACTGGCAAAGATGGCACCTTTAGGCGGGAAGGGGACCGCGCATGCGTGCCTGCATTCCCAAAGGCTTTCTTAGAAAGCTGGGGAAATGCTCCGCAGGGGGCTCCATCGACGTCGATGTCACCCATATGTGAGGACTGATTCCTGCTGCTCCTGGAGAACACCTGTTACAGGTGAGTAACTACTCTTTCTCTTCTAACCACTGGCCGTGTGGGTCTTTGACCTCGCAGGGACCATTTTTGCCCCCATGGCCCCCGGCTTCAAAAAATGCGATAGATGCTCTAGGAACATGTCGCATCTCCAGGAACAAGCAGGAATGAGTCCTCACATATGGGTACGTCGGTACCGACGGAGCCTGCGCGGGAAAGCTCCCCAGCTTCCCAGAAAGAAAGCCTTTGGGGCCTCCCACCGCGCATGCGCGCTGCCTTCCCGCCTTCCTGACCAACTCTCCTCAGTTCTTCTTTTTCCGCGGAGCCAGCAGGTCGTGTTCCTGTCACCGCTGAAGAAGTTCTTATTTTAATTTGTTTCTTTGGCCGCGTGTCTGCCTTCCCCGACTCCGGACTGGTACCGCCGGTCTTTTTCTTTTCTTTAAAAAAAAAAATATATATATCTTTTCCCCACTTGGTGTATTTTCCTCTTAGGCCTTTAGGCCTTGACAAAATTCTCCTCATGGAGAAACCAGCTACTGGTTTTAAAAAATGCACCAAGTGCAGCGGTACTATTTCAATTACAGACACCCATGAATGGTGTCTCAAATGTTTGGGGCCTGACCACTCCATTCCGGACTGCCCATCCTGTTCTCTGATGTCCAAACGTGGCTTACAGAACCGGGCAGCCAAGTTTCATATGCTGTTTTCTGATACTCCAGCATCAACATCATCCAGGTCTTCCTCTCCTGATGGATCTCAGGTAACCAAACATTCTTCCGGCAGGTCTTCAAAGGGCAAATCTCCCTCTAAGTATCGAGATGCCTCTGGGCTTGACCCTGAGGACCCTGCCCAGCCAAACAACCCCGGCGGGAAGCTCCGGCTTCCAAAGCTCCTCCTATGGGGTTACAGGTTGACATCGATGGCACGGCCTCGACCGATCACCTGTTGGACTGCTCTGGGGTACCGGCCCATTCTTCCGGTACCGATATCTAGACAGTCGTGGCATCCATGGATCATACTGTTCAGACCATGCAGCAGGCCATAATGGCTTTCATTAAGGCTGCGATGCCCACGGTACCGCAACAAGCGGTACCGACTCTGGTACCGGTACCACAACCGATACCAGTACCCATGGCATCCACATCGACCAGGATACCGGTTCCGGTTCCGGAGCCTTTCCTGATACCGATCCGGTTCCGGGTACGCCCGATGTCGATACCGGTCGATACGCGTATCGATCCCTGGAAACCAACAAACGATACTTCGAGTCTTCTGATGATTCAGACTCCTCAGATGACTCTGCTGAAGCATCTCTTACTCTTCCTGAGGAGCCCTCTTCTCCAAAGAGGAGAATGTCTCCTCCAGAGGATTTGTCCTTTCAAGATTTCATTCTTGAAGTAGCTAAAGGACTCTCTATTTCAGTAACCACTGAAAAAGAACCTAGAGCAAAAAAATTAGATGTTTTGGGGTACTCTAAGGTTCCTAAGGAGGCAGTCACCTTGCCCATTCATGAAATTCTTCATGAACACATGATGGACTTATGGGAGACTCATAAGAACATAAGAACATAAGATATGCCATATTGGGTCAGACCAAGGTCCATCAAGCCCAGTATTCTGTTTCCAACAGTGGCCAATCTAGGTCATACGTACCTAGCAGTTTCCCCAAGGGACACAGGTTCCACAATGCTTGTATTGGTTCAAGCATTGATATTCTGGGTCCCTTCTTAATAATGGTTTATGGACCTTTCCTCCAGGAACTTGTCCAAACCTTTTTTAAAACCCAGCTACACTAACAGCCTTTACTACATCCTCCGGTAACAAATTCCAGAGTTTGATTACACGTTGAGTGAAAAAATATTTTCTTTTATTAGTCTTAAAAAGTTTACCCTGTAGCTTCATTGCATGTCCCCTAGTCTTTCTATATTCTGATAAGGTAAACAATCGATCTACGTTTACCCGTTCCACTCCGTTCATTAATTTATAGACTTCTATCATATCTCCCCTCAGCCGTCTCTTTTCCAGGTTAAAGAGCCCCAACCTTTTTAGCCTTTCTTCATAGGAGTAGCCTTCCATCCCCTTTACCATTTTGGTGGCTCTTCTCTGAACCTTTTCTAAAATTGCTATATCCTTTTTAAGATATGGCGACCAGAATTGCACACAATATTCAAGGTGCGGTCTCACCATGGAACGATATAGAGGCATTATAATATCTTTTGTTTTATTTTCCATTCCTTTCCTTATCATACCTAGCATTCTATTTGCTCTCTTGGCCGCCGCTGCACACTGGGCCGAGGGTTTTAACATGGTATCCACAAGGACGCCTAAATCTTTTTCTTGGGTGGTGGTTCCTAATGTGGAACCTTGCATCGTGTAACCATAGTTTGGGTTGTTCTTCCCTAGGTGCATAACCTTGCACTTCTCCACATTAAATTTCATCTGCCATTTTGATGCCCAGTCTTCCAATTTATCAAGATCCTCTTGCAATTTTCCACAATCCTCCTGGGTTTTAACAACTTTAAATAGTTTTGTGTCATCAGCAAATTTGATAACCTCACTCGTTATTCCACTTTCCAGGTCATTTATGAATATGTCAAAAAGCAGCGGACCCAGCACAGATCCCTGGGGTACACCACTATTCACCTTTCTCCATTGGGAAAATTGGCCATTTAGCCCTACCCTCTGCTTTCTAGCTTTTAACCAGTTCCTGATCCACAGTAGTACACTGCCTCCTATCCCATGACTCTTTAGTTTTGCCAAAAGTCTCTCATGAGGGACCTTGTCAAAGGCTTTCTGAAAGTCCAGATACACAATATCAACCGACTCACCTTTGTCCACCTGTTTATTCACTCCTTCAAAAAAACATAACAGATTAGTAAGACAAGATCTTCCTTGTCTAAAGCCATGTTGGCTGTCTCCCATTAGGTCATGACTATCTATATGCTGAGTAATTTTATTCTTTATGATGGTTTCTACCATTTTTCCCGGTACTGATGTCAGGCTCACCGGTCTGTAGTTTCCCGGATCACCCCTCGAACCCTTTTTAAAAATTGGTGTTACATTGGCGATCCTCCAATCCTCAGGTATTAGAGATGATTTTAATGATAGTTCACAGATTACTGATAGCAGGTCTGCAATCTCAAATTTCAGTTCTTTCAACACCCTTGGATGTATACCATCCGGCCCAGGTGATTTGCTACTCTTCAGTTTATCTAATAGTTGTAAGACATCTTCCCGATGTATCGATATTTCCTTCAATTCTTCCACACCTTTAAATACCACTTCAGTCGTGGGTAACATCCCTACATCTTCCTCAGTAAAGACCGAAGCAAAGAATTCATTCAGTCTCTCCGCTATCGCCTTGTCGCCTCTTAGTGCTCCTTTAACCCCTTTATCATCTAATGGACCAACTGACTCTCTCACGGGTTTTTTGCTACGAATGTACTTGAAAAGGTCTTTATTGTGCGTTTTTGCTTCCGCAGCAAGCTTCTTCTCAAATTCCCTCTTTGCCTGCCTTATCAATGCCTTGCATTTGACTTGCCAGTGCTTGTGCTGTTTCCAGGTTTCATCATTTGGCTCTTTTTTCCATTTCTTGAAAGATGCTTTTTTGGCAACAACAGCCTCTCTGACCTCAGCTTTAAACCATGCTGGCAATTTTTTGGACTTCCTTCCACTTTTCTTAAAGCGTGGAATACAGCTGGTCTGGGCTTCCAAGATAGTATTTTTCAACAACACCCAAGCTTGATGTACGTCTTTAACCTTTGCAACTGCTCCTTTTAGTTTTTTCTTAACTGTTTTCCTCATTCTATCATAGTCTCCCTTTCGAAAGTTAAAGGGTAGTACTGTGGATTTCCTTACTATCCCTCCTCCACTAATTAAATCAAAGGCGATCATGCTATGATCACTATTGCCAAGTGGCCCCAACACCCTTATCTCTTGCACTACATCTGGTGTTCCACTAAGGACTAGTCTAATATTGCTTCCCCTCTGGTCGGTTCATGAACCAGCTGCTCCAAGAAGCAGTCATTTATTTCATCTAGGAACTTTATCTCCCTAGCATGTCCTGTTGTGACACTGACCCAGTCGATGCCGGGGTAATTGAAATCACCCATTATTATTACTGCACTGTAACTTTTGCTAGCTTCCTTGATTTCTTTGAGCATTTCATCATCCATTTGTTCATTCTGGCCAGGCGGACGATAGTACACCCCCACTGCCATCGCCTTCCCCTTTTTACATGGAATTTCAATCCATAGAGATTCTACAGCAAATTTTGTTTCTTGCAAAACTTTAATCCTTTCTGACTCAATGCCCTCTCTAACATAGAGCGCAACCCCTCCACCAATTTGATCAGCTCTATCATTTCGATATAGTTTGTACCCAGGTATCACAGTGTCCCACTGGTTGTCCTCCTTCCACCATGTCTCTGATATTCCAATCATATCTAACCTCTCGTTTAGTGCTATATATTCTAACTCTCCCATCTTGTTTTGTAGACTTCTAGCATTTGCATACAAGCATTTTAGAGACTGTATTTTATTCATATTAATTTGGCTATTGGTAGACATGGGTAATTTGGGATCTTTAAGTTCTGTCTGCTCCATACTCGAGGGCATTTGGGCTACTTTACTCTTTTTTGGAACCTCTCTGCTTTTTGTAGTATCCTTCAAGGATACATTCTTCCGAACCATGCGCTCTTGGGCGACTGTCGGCTTTCCCCTATTATCTAGTTTAAAAGCTGCTCTATCTCCTTTTTAAAGGTTAATGCCAGCAGCCTGGTTCCATCCCGGTTAAGGTGAAACCCATCCCTTCGGAAGAGCCCCTCCTTTCCCCAGAATGTTCCCCAGTTCCTAACAAATCCGAACCCCTCATCTCTGCACCATTGTCTCATCCACGCATTGAGACTCCGGAGCTCTGCCTGCCTATTGGGTCCTGCGCGTGGAACGGGAAGCATTTCGGAGAACGCTACCCTGGAAGTTCTGGATTTCAACTTCCTACCTAAAAGCCTCTTACCCTCTCTCCACATTCTCGTCGTTTGGACACCATGTATCGTGTCCCCCCTTCTCCTGGTTTTCAAAAAAACTCAGCTCCCTCACCACTCTATTGTGGTGCAGTCAGCTATGAAAAGGATAAAGAGTACCAAAAGACACTCTTCTACCCCTCCAGGAAGAGAATGTAGGACTTTGGATGTTTTTGGCAGGAAGATCTTCCAGGCTAGTATGCTGATTGCCAGAATCAATTCATACAGTCTATACATGGGCATGTTTCTGAAGGAGCTTGCACTACAGTGGCGCAATTTTCTCCCCTTTATCCCAGAGGATAAAAAGGATGAGTACCTTCTTTTGCTGAGACATACCCAAGATGTTTCAAAGTTTTCCAACAGGGCAGCTTTTGACTCCTTTGAAGGTGTTAGCAGAGCCTCAGGCATTGCTATAGCTGCTCGCAGAATTGCTTGGCTTCAGGCTTCTGATCTAGAACCCTGGGTCCAGGATGGCTTGGGAAATTTGCCCTGTACAGGTGAGAATCTGTTTGGGAAAGAGTGGCAAATCAAAGCCACTCAAACGGACGCAGAGAATGCTGCTTTGGATAGACTTTCTAAGTCTACCTCTACCCCTGCCAAGAAAAAGTCTTTTAAAAAGCCTTTCTTCAAGAAGGCCAGATTTTCTACAAATACTGGCCAACAATCTTCTGCAGCCCGCTTTGCTCCTAAGCGTCAACAATCTAAACAGGCCAGGGCAAAACCTGCAGGGGCTGCTACAGTCCAGCAGTCCCAACCTCCTCAGGGTTTTTGACTTGATTCTAGAGAACATAACCTTTCTGGCTCTGCAACAACCAGAGCCTCTCACCATCCCAGGAAGGTTAACTCATTTTGCTCCCAGATGGGAGCAAATAACATCAGAGCAGTGGACCCTCTCTATCATCAGAGAGGGCTACAAACTGCACTTCTCCAGCCTTCCTCCCCATACTATGGTGAGTCGTCTCAATTCTCCTACGTCTCTCCTACACCTTTTGGGTCAGGAGATCACCACCCTTCTCGCCCAAAGGGCCATAGAAGAAGTGCCTCTTCTTCAACAGGGGTCAGGGTTTTACTCCCCTTATTTTCTCATTCCAAAGAAAACAGGGGGGTACAGACCCATTTTAGATCTCAGAGAATTGAACAAATTCCTCTACAAAGAAAAATTCAAGATGCTTTCTCTAGGAACTCTCCTTCCATACCTGCAGAGTCAAGATTGGCTTTGTTTTCTAGATCTCAAGGATGCGTACACACATATACTCATCCATCCCTCCCACAGAAAATTCCTACGGTTTCTGTTCCAGGGAAAACATTACCAATACAGAGTACTTCCCTTCGGTCTAGCCTCTGCTCCCAGGGTGTTCACCAAATGCATGGCAATAGTGGCTGCCTTTCTACGTGCCCTGGGAATCTTTGTCTTTCCATACCTGGACGACTGGCTCATCCGAGCTCCATCTCAGTCCGAAGCCCAGACTTCCCTGGACCGCACCAGACGCATTCTGCACTATCTGGGACTTGTGATCAACCTCCCAAAGTCTCAGCTCACCCCTACTCAGTCCCTGGAATTCATAGGGGCCTAGTTAGATACCACCACTGCAAGGGCCTACCTTCCTCAGGCCCGTTGCCAGCGTCTAGTGCACCTCGCCTCCCAGGCTTAGTCCAGAACCCACCTGACAGCCAGGGAGATGCTACAGCTGCTGGGCCACATGGCCTCCACAGTGCATGTGGTACCTTATGCTCGCCTACACATGAGAGCAGCTCAATGGGCTTTGTCCACCCAGTGGACTCAAGCATCGGGAGCTCTCTCAGACCAAATAGCAACCTCCAAACGTCTCTTTTGGTCTCTCCATTGGTGGATATCCACCCAAAATCTGTTGTTGGGGGCTCCCTTCCAGCCACTGTTGCCCCAATCAAACCTCACAACAGATGCCTCCCAAACAGGTTGGGGAGCTCATCTTCAAGACCTCTCCACTCAGGGCATTTGGTCTCCACAGGAGGCCACCCTTCATATCAATCTTTTGGAACTCCGAGCAATTTTCCTTGCTCTCAAAGTTTTTCATACCCTCCTCAACAACATGACAGTCCTTGTTCACACGGACAATCAAGTAGCCATGTTTTACATAAACAAACAAGGAGGGACTGGCTCTCTGTCGCTTTGCAACGAAGCTCTAAAATTGTGGGCCTTCGCCAGAGAGCATCAGATCCATCTTCTGGCAGTATACCTTCCAGGAGTTCAAAACTCTTGGGCAGACAGACTCAGTCGAGTCTTGCTCCCACACGAATGGACCCTGCACAAGGATCAGGTACTCCAAATCTTCCAGGAATGGGGGACCCCGGACATAGACCTCTTTGCAAGTCCGTGGAATGCCAAACTTCCCCACTTCTGTTCCAGAATTCCGTGTCAGGAGGCTCTGGCCAAGGATGCCTTCCTCCTCCACTGGGGTCAGGCCTTCCTGTATGCCTTTCCACCCATTCCCTTGATTCCCAAGACTCTGTTCAAACTCCAGAGGGATCAAGGATCTATGATCCTCATCGCTCCACGCTGGCCGCGCCAAGTGTGGTATCCTCTACTTCTGCAGCTCTCCCAAGCCCCCTCCCTGGACTTGGGAGCTGCTCCAGACCTTCTGTCCCAGGAGGAGGGAACTTTGTGGCACCCAAACCCCAAGTCCCTTCACCTCAGAGCTTGGTTACTGAAGGCCTAGACCTTCAAGCCTTCAATCTTTCTCAACAAGTGAAGGATATCCTCCATGCCTCCAGGAAACCTTCCACTAGGCGTTCTTACGCTTTCAAATGGAAAAGATTTTCCATTTGGTGTGCTCAAAAGAGTCTTGACCCTCTCGCACTACCTGTGAATTCTCTATTAGAATATCTCCTGCATCTCTCCAATGCAGGCCTCAAGACGAATTCAGTACGAGTCCATTTGAGTGCTATTGCAGCATCACTTAAACCCATCAATGGACAACCTATTTCCTCTCATCCTCTTATTGCAAGATTCATGAGAGGGCTAACGTTAACTAAACCTCCCATTAGACCTCCTCCGGTGGCATGGGACTTAAACTTGGTTCTTGGTCAGCTTATGAAGCCACCCTTTGAACCCTTAGCCTCAACCTCCTTGAAATTTCTTTCCTGGAAGGTTATTTTCCTTATTGCAGTCACCTCAGCTCGCCATATCGGTGAACTGCAGGCCCTAGTGGCTAATCCACCTTATACAAGGTTCCATCATGATAAGGTGGTCCTTAGGACCAATCCCCACTTTATGCCTAAAGTGGTCTCCCCTTTTCATCTTAATCAAGAGGTATTTTTACCTATCTTTTTTCCAGCTCCTCATGCATCTAATGCAGAGAGGGCCCTTCATACTCTGGATTGTAAAAGAGCTCTCGCCTTTTACCTCCACAGGACACAGCAACATAGAAAGTCTTCTCAGCTTTTTGTTGCTTTTGATCCTTCCCATTTGGGACTTCCAGTCACTAAAAGAACGCTGTCCAATTGGATTGCTCAGTGTATCTCTTTTGCTTACCAGAGTAAGAACCTTTCTCTGGAGGGCCATGTCACTGCTCACAATGTGAGAGCTATGGTGACCTCTATGGCTCATCTTCATTCTGTATCCATCGATCAGATCTGTCGAGCAGCCACCTGGGCCTCGGTTCATACCTTTATAGCCCATTACTGCTTGGACAAGGACTCCCGCCGGGATGCCTTATTTGGTCAGGCTGTCCTCAAACACCTGTTCCATTCTTAAACAACTCCTGCCCACCTTCCCTGAATGGATGCCTGAGATCCATAGGAAGACGAGAAACCCTTCAGGGTCTCATACCCTTACATGAGGGGGATCTCCTAGGCATCTTAGCTAGGGAGTCCCCATATGTGAGGACTCATTCCTGCTTGTTCCTGGAGATAGCACAGTTACTTACCTGTAACAGGTGATCTCTGGGAACAGCAGGAATTAGTCCTCACAACCCACCCACCTCCCCTAGGAGTTGTCTCTTTCTCTCTCTTTCCTTTCCTCTCTCTATTGTCTCAGCTTTAAACTCGAAAAGAGGAGAGTTGGTCAGGAAGGCGGGAAGGCAGCGCGCATGCGCGGTGGGAGGCCCCAAAGGCTTTCTTTCTGGGAAGCTGGGGAGCTTTACCGCGCAGGCTCCGTCGGTACCGACGTACCCATATGTGAGGACTAATTCCTGCTGTTCCTGGAGATCACCTGTTACAGGTAAGTAACTGTGCTTTACGGACACTCACGACTGTTGACTGCGGTGCCTCGGAGCCGACCATGATCCGGAGCTCTGTTCACTCTGGAAGAAAATGTCCTCTAAGGCCCTGCTCAGCCATAAGCAGAAGTCCGAAGACATTTTCCAAAAGACTGCCTCGGAATCCCCGGTGGCGCCCTCGGTCGTCTCTACCCCGGTGGGGTCCCCCTCTGCGGCCCCGCAATCTCGGCAGAACTCCGACCAAGGGTCCCCAGATGTGGAGTGGCGCAAAAAGAAGAAGGCCTCGAAGTCGCTGTCGGGGGCTCCCGACAAGCGCGAGAGCTCCCACACTCGGTCACTTAGCCCCCTTTGGCATTCCCGATAGTCAGACAGGGAGTGCCCCTGCAAGGTACCCTGCACGGGAGCGGACGCCTCCGGCGAAGGCTCCCGGTCTTCTGAGGGTCGTCCCGTTGAGGACCCCATGTCCTCCTCGATGCCCGACCTAGTGACCCTGGGATCGGCGTTGTGGGGCCCCACGCCCGTGTGGGAATCCTGCATGCTGGTGCTGGAACGCAGCATTTCTGTGTTCATCACTTCCCAGCAGGCGCTCACAGCCAGCTTGGTTGATTCTCTCCTAGAGACCGTGGGTCCCTCGCGTGGGACATCTAAATCCCTCCAGGAAATCCCCGAGAGCCGTGGGCCTCGTGAGGGTCCTCAATGTCTGTCTCGATCGCCCTCCCATTCCTCAGAGGCACGGTCATCCAGGGCCTCCGGCTCCAATGGGGTGCTGGCCATTGGACAGGGCGATTTGCCTGGCTCCAACTCCTCAACCGATTTCTCTGAATGGGAGTCCAATGGGGACACCTCCCCAGAAACCCATACCCATCGGGATCTTCCATCGGACTCCTCACCACCTGCTTTCCAGCAGTACTCACCACCCAAGGACACCTCCTTCCTGGTGTTCATTTGGTAGATGGCATGTGCCCTTAACCTGGCCACCCATGCCGAAGAGCTTAACTACGAGTTCCGGCCCAGGGAATCCCATCACTGTGCCTGTACCTGCAATTCTATCTCGGCTGCTGCTTCACACGTGGGAGGCCCCTGCCTCGCTCCCCATCATAAGCAAGCGCCTTGACAAGATGTACAAGGTACAACGTGGACCAGGCTTACGAAAGACCCAACTCCCAAACACCTCAATGGTGGTGGAATCGGCCATGAGGAAGCAAAAGAGTCCAAAATTGCACTCGTCGGTTCCACCCAGTCGAGAGTAGCGAGCCCTTGACGCCCTCGGTCATAAGGCCTACCAAGGATCTGTGCTCTCCTGTCGCATCCAGGTATACCAACTGTACATCAGTATGTTCTTGCGCGATTTGGCTAAGTAGCTCAGGGGGGTTCGCCGCAGGCCTCGAGGGAGAGCCCCTCAATAGATTCGGCACTTTGCTAAAGTCAGTTGCAGACTGTTCTAAGTATCTCTCCCGAGCCTCCTACGATGGATTTGAGACATCGGCTAGGGTGGCGGCTATGGGCATTGGGGCCCGCTGCCAAGCCTGGCTCCAATCCTCGGATTTGGAGCAGTGGGTGTAGGAGAAGCTCTTGGATGTGCCCTGCCTCAGTGAGCAGCTCTTCGGCAAGCCAATGGAGGATAAGGCTGCAGAGATAGAGACGGAGTTTGTCACCAGAACCCGTCTATCAAGCAAGACCTCCACTCTGCCACGAAAGAAGCAGCCAGCCAAGAAGCCCTTCTTCCCCAGAAAGGGCTTCCAGTACTGGGGTTATCCGCCATACCCGGCTACCCCCACGCCGACCACCCCGGTGCAGGGAAAATCTGGCCAAGGGCATCGTAAGTCGAAAGAGCCCAAGGCCCAGGCACCAGCTCCCCCACAACCCACTCAGGGGGTTTGATGCCATCGGCATAGCCACTCGCCCTCCGGCAGCGCAGCAGCCAGTGGGGGGACACCTGTCCCATTTCGCCCCATCTTAGGCCTCCATCACCTCAACCGCCTGGGTTCTCCAGGTTGTACGAGATGGCTACTGCCTTCGTTTCAACAGGCTTCCACCTCCTTTCTCCCCAGCGGAGCCTCCTCGATTCCCCGCACACCAGCTCCTGCTGCAGCAGGAATTACACTCTCTCCTTGCCCATCGGGCAGTCGAGAAGGTCCCTCTGCACCTTCAAGTTCAGGGCTTTTATTCCCGGTTCTTCCTCGTCCCAAAAAAGACAGAGAGTCTGCAGCCCATCCTTGACCTCCGCACGTTGAACAAGTTCCTGGTGCGGGAGAAATTCATAATGTTATCCCTTGGTGTTCTGCTGCCCTTCCTCTGGCAAGGCGACTGGCTATGCTCCTTGGATCTAAAGGACGCTTACACCTACATCCTAATCCACCCCCAGCACAGACAGTACCTGCACTTCATGGTACAGGGAGAGCACTTCCAGTACAAAGTGCTCCTCTTCGGCCTCACGTCTGCCCTGCAAGTCTTCACAAAGTGCCTCGTCGTAGTCACCACTCACCTTCAGCGTCGGGGCGTGCCAGTCTTTCCCTATCTCGACGACTGGCTCGTGATGGGCTCCTCGACCGAGGAGGCTTGGCGAGAAATGTTGCGCAACGTCCTTCTCCTGGAGAGCTTGGGGTTCTTGGTCAGCTACCCGAAGTCGCACCTCGAGCTGGTGCAGGCTCTCGATACTCATCAGGCGACCGCCTTCTTACCGGTGGATTGTGCCACCCACCTCTGAGCTCTGGTGACCCGTGTCCAAAACGCTCCCCAGGTCGCCGCTTGGACCGTGCTACATCTCCTGGGCCACATGCAATGTTCCCTCTAATTTTCTGTAGGCTGTATGTGCATAAAATATCAGCTGTGCAGCTTTTGAAGGAAGGTTAAATTTTTGTGCACCACATAACGACACTCGGAGTTATATACTTTACAATTTGGCTACGCATCAAAATACAGTATGTACACCACATTGATTGCACTAGAAATATTGTACAACTTGTGAAAACCGTAAATACACAACAACTTTTCAATTTTAAGATGTCTGTGTTGTTTTCTATCAGAATCAGAACCGTAATTTTTGTGCGCTCTGTTGTAAAGTATGTGCGCTAGCTCGGCAAGGTGTGTGCGCGTGCACACGCGCACAGCTTAGAGGGAACAGTGGCCACATGGCCTCGACCGTGTACGTGGGTTCCCCAAGCCCACCTGCACATGCGGACGGCTCAGTGGTGTCTCAGTACCCAATGGAGCCAGTCCCTCGGACACCTCAGGGACCCCATCAAGGTCCTTCCCGACCTCCATCTGTCCCTGAATTGGTGGCAAAGCCCCCGCAACCTCCTGCGGGGATTGCCCTTCCAAGCCCTGCAGCACAATGCGGTTCTGACGACGGATGCTTCCATGTTAGGGTGGAGAGCCCACTGCGGGCCACTCTGCACGCTGGGGCAATGGTCGCCCGAGGACTCTCAGCAACAAATAAATTTGCTCGAACTCCAGGCTATCCGGTGGGCCCTGAGGGCCTTCGAGGAACACCTCAGTGGGAGGTTGGTTCTTGTGGAGACTGACAATCGGGTGGCGATGTTCTACATCTATAAGGAGGGAGGTACGGGATTGCGCTCCCTCTGCCGGGAAGCGGTCCTCATCTGCTCTTTTGCTGTCCAACAGAGGATGTCCCTCAAGGCAACGTACATCCCGGGTCAGGAGAATGGCTGGGCGGACAGACTCAGCAGAATCCTTCGCCCCCACGAATGGCGACTGGATCCCAGAATAGCGGACCGGCTGTTTCTCCGCTGGGGGGTGCTGGCGATAGACCTCTTCACCAGCTCCCAGAATGCGCAGCTCCTCCGCTTTTGTGTGCCGGTGCCACATCCGAGCAGGGAGAGCCCTGGTGCATTTCTCCTGGACTGATCGTCCAGCCTACTGTATGCATTCCCTCCCTTCCCCCTCATTGCGAGGACCCTTTTCAAGGCTCAGTGGGACAGGGCATCATTGATTCTCGTGGCCCCCTTGTGGACTTGGAAGCCTTGGTTCCCGCTCCTGCTCTGGCTGTTGACGGAGCCTCTTGTTCCCTTGGGCTCTGCCCCGGGCCTGCTGACACAGGAAGAGGTTCGGGTGCTACACCCAAACCTAACCTACCTATCCCTCACAGCCTGTCAGTTGAACGGGTCTCCCTAGCCTCTCTGGCTTATCCAGAGGAGGTCGAAGAAGTCCTACTCGCCTCGAGGAAGGACTCCACTAGATGAGCTTGCGCCTTAAAGTGGAGATGCTTCTCTGTCTGGTGCTGGGAGCACCAGGTTGACTCCTTCTCGTGCCCCATTCGATGGATCCTCCAGTATCTCCTCCATCTCTCGAGAGAAGGGATGAAGTTGAACTCTGTCAGGGTACACTTGAGCGCCATCTCGGCGAATCACCTCCCCATCGAAGGGAAGCCCCTCCTGGGGCAACTGTTAATCTCCCGCTTCATGCAGGGTCTTCTGCTTTCCAAGCCGCCCATCCGCCCCCCCCCTCCCCAGGTGGAATGGGACCTGAACGTAGTGCTCATGCAGCTCATCCATCCACCCTTCGAGCCAACGGCGACGTGTTCGCTCCGGCACCTATCCTGGAAGGTAGCCTTCCTGGTGGGGCTGACCTTGGCCCGCCGAGTCATTGAGCTCCATGCTCTCATGGCTGAAGCCCCTTACACCAGGTTTTATCGAAACAGGGTGGTCCTCTGTACCCACCCTAAATTCCTGCCTAAGGACGTGTCAGACTTCCATCTCAATCAGGAGATAGCCCTGCTGACTTTCTTTCCGAGACCCCACGCCGCCCAGGCGTCGACGGCTCTCCAGACCCTCGACTGCAGTTGGGCCCTTGCCTTCTACTTGCAGCGTACCCAGACTCATCGTAAGTCTGGCCGGTTTTTTGTGACCTATGATCCCAATAGACTGGGGCACGCAGTCACCAAGCGCACCCTCTCGGTTTGGGTGGTGGACTGCATCGCTTTCGCCCATGCGAAGGCGGATGCCCCACTGGATCATTGAGTCACGCAAATGGGGTCCTGGCCAAAGCGGCCTCGGCGGCTTCGCTGTGCTCCATGCCCCTGATGGACATCTGGTCTTCCACGAATACCTTCGCTGCTCACTGCTGCCGGGAGAGGGAGTCTTTCCGGGACAGCGCCTTCGGCCAGGCTGTACTCCTTAATCTTTTCAGGGTATAAGCAACTCCTGCCCCCGACCCTTTTTCACGGCTACTGAGGGCTTCGCCCCGAGGACTCGGACTCCTTCAGGCATCAGCTTCTGCTCACGGTCTTGCCGAGGCATTTTTTGGTTACAGGTTCAGTAACCTGTAGCTAGGGAGTCCCATAAGTGAGGACTGACTTCCTGCTTGTTCCTGGATAAAGCGTAGTTACTCACCTGTAACAGGTGTTCTCCAGGGACAGCAGTAATCAGTCCTCACTACTCTCCCGCCTCCCCTGATGAGTTGCTAGATTTTTGTCCTTCCCTTGCCATCTGCTTGGTAGGGCTCGAGCTAAGGAACCTGACTGAGCAAGATGGCACCCTTGGGTGGGAAGAGGCCATGCATGCGTGGCAACAATCCCAGAGGCTTTCTTTGAAAGCTGGGGAATTGCTCCGCGGGCTCCGTCGGTGCCGATGCCACCCAAATAAAGAATGGTAAAGGAGCAACTCCAAGGTGAGAAGGGAGGGTTGTGAGGACTGATTCCTGCTGTCCCTGGAGAACACCTATTACAGGTGAGTACTACGCTTTTTCTCAAAATCTCATACTCATAATGGGGAAACTGCTCTGCAAATGTTGGACTGCAAATTATCCTTAGCTTTCTAATTGGAGCAGACAAAAGCCCATAGAAAGTCCATTTAGCTTTTTGTTTCTTTTGACCCCCAACAAGCTAGGGGTTGCCATTTCAAAACGCTCACTTTCAATTTAGCTAGGAGACTGTGTCTTTTTCACTTTTGTCTCGGCAGGCCTAAGCCTTGAGGGTCATGTCACGGCCTGCAATGTCAAGGACATGGCTGTGTCAATAGGCCACTTACACTCGGTCTCCATAGAGGAGATTTGCAAAGTTGCAGTGTGGACATTAGTCCACATATTCATATCTCACTACTGTCTGGAGGGGGATTCTCGACATGTCCGCATCTTCCATCAATCAGTAGTACAGAATCTTGTTTAGGGAGTAGAAGCCTCCATGCCCCTTAGGACAATTCTGATTTCTGTTCATGGTATTGTAAAAAAAAAAAGTAAATAAATAAATAAATAATAAAAAAGGCCTGTTGCCAACAAAATTGTTATTGGCGTGCCCCTGTTGGGCAGGAACTATTTTCCCTTTTTGTTTAAGGTAGCCTGTAGCTAGGGAGTCACGTGAGGATTTATTTCCTGCCTGCCCATGAAGAAACGGTAGTTACTCACCTATGGCAGATGTTCTCCATGGACTGCAGGAAAAATCCTCACAACACTCTCACCACCCCTAGAAGTTGCATTCCACTCTAGCTGTAGTATAAGACTGAAGAAATGTTGTGCTGCATCAGCGGACAGGAGGATGACATGCATGTGCAGAGGAGAGTTTCAAAAGCTTTCAGAAGGAACTGGGAATACTCCTATGTGGACTTAGTCGGATGACGTCACCCATATGTGAGGACTTTTCCTGCTGTCCACAGAGAACATCTGCTACAGGTGAGTAACTACCTTATATTCGGTGGTACTGTCTGGCTATATCTCCACAGATTGTCTGGTTAATGCAGGAGTGGTCTCTGGATGGCATACAGGCATTAACTGGGTAAGTACCAACACTTACTCGGTTTGTGCAATTTTCAGCAGCCCCTGTCAGGACATGTTTGGCCGCATGAAAACCTGTCTTAAATTGTAATCCAGATGAAGGTTGGCTGAAAATCACACTAACAGGGTAAATGTCAAAGCCCACATATTCAGTGGCAGCTCCTCTCCAGATAGCCGCTGAATATCCTGCCAGTATTTAAGCACTATGGCTAACCACCCTGATCTTTTAAATATTAGTGTTTTTGAATATCAGTCAGATATCTTTTATGGTAAAGCACAATTTAGGGGCATATTTACTCAAGTTTGATAAGTACATAGTACAGACTTTCTTGTGCAGTGGCTGTCACCTTGGGCCTGGGCTAGGCTTTACTGTGCAGTAAAAACTACCATGTGGGAAAAAACCTGTGCTAAGTAACTAGTGTGAGTTTGGGTGGGATCGAGGTGGATTCTGGGAAAAGCTGGTAGTGATAATTGCTGCTCAGTATGTTAGCATGTTGTGGTTGTCATGACTGCTGATAGCTTGGCGCAGTTAACATCACATCAAGAGGTGACATTGAATGCAGCTGCACTGCTACCACCAGATAGCATGGCAGCTGCCTATCACTTTAAAAAGAATCTGGTGATGCAGCTGTGATTAAGCTGACCTATTGCATATCCTAACCCTCCCCCTTTAATAAAGCACTCTTCGCAGTCAAGACCGCTCCCACCAGAGCATTCCCAGATCTATAAGCCGTCTCTGATCCTCCTCCCCCAATCAAGCTTCCCCCACCAGAGAACCACCTTAGTGCAGACCCCCTACCTGTAAAGGTAACCCTTGACGAAGACCCACTCTGATCAAGCTCCCCCATAGAGACTACCAGACTGCCCCAACTCCTGATCTTCCTCCTCTTACTGAACTCCTCCTGGGTAGTCTAGTATAGGGGGCAGGAACATTCCCCCCTGCTCCATCCCTTCCTTTGTTGGTGTATCTGACCTTTAGGGATAATTTTGTGCTACTACTACTAGGGGTCAGTCGATTGACCCCTATTGGTAAAACTGCAAGACTGTTGCTAGGGGTCAGATCTGCCATTTTGAATCCTAGCACAGGAAGGGACAGGCGTGGAGGAGTATCATTCCTTCATCCTACACTAGACTACCAGGGAGTAGTTCAGTAAGTGGAGGGGATGGGGGTGGGGCAGTGTTGGTCTGCTATGGGGGGGACTTGATAGGAGAGGGATCTTCTCAGGTTATCTTTCTGGGTGGGAGGTGTCTGTATAAGGGTATTCTCTAGTGGAGGGCCTCGATCAGGGGAGGGGGAGCAGAGGGGGCTTATAGATGGGGTTTCCTCTGTGTACAAGCAGGGGAAATGAAGGCACACTTGATGGTGAAGTCTGATCCATTTATGTAAAGCTGTCTTTAGCCATCTTTTTTTTTTTGCCCTGGAACTGGACATACATGGGAGGTCTCATGCCTCCTGACATTCTACCAGTTTGTTTTTTCTTGCCATTTTCCAGACACGGCAAAGCTCTCCCCTGACACTTTCAGTTATTTCCAGTGAAGTAAACTGCCAGTGCTTTTACCAATATTGTTATTTAGAGGAGACCCAAGATGGCGGCGGAGTAGGACACTGAATTGGGTGTGCTGAACCAGCTTGCTGCACTGGTCTCATGATTGGGAAAAAGGGAAACAGCGATCCCTAAAGCCCTCCACTACCACTTCTCCTGCGGGCGGCTTGGTGCAGTCCTCCATAACCGGCTTCTGTCTCCCGTTGGCATCTTTTATGGCTTCGGCTGATCAGTGTGTTTCTTCAGCCGATCTGATTGATGGGGTGGAATTGAGCCACATTCAAGCGCTCCCGCCACAGCCTGGCAGTCACTTTTTTTGGAGGGGCAGCGTGAGGTAGTATCTCTGGGTTGGGAGGTCATTGGCGCTGTGGAGGGCTCTCCATCAAAGCCGACATTGGTGGTGACTGCAGCGGGGAGTAGAGCTTTGGTTCTTTCTCCTAGGGTAGTCCAAGTGAGGAGCAATTGAAGAGCAGCTCCCATAACACCTCGGCTGTCCAGGTTTTTGGCGCTTTGGAAAGACCTGCGCTAGTGACTTTGGATAGGTTATGGGAAGCAATATCCTCGCTCCAACAGTCCCTTCTTCCTATAGTGGGAACTTTATCTCAAAATCTTATTAGTTAAAGTTCAGTGTTCGACGGTGGAGACAGAGTTAGCGGGGCACGCTTCACGGGTGACTCAGCTGGAAACCAGGGTGGAAGAGCTGCATACCCTTGAGGTGTGCATTTCAGGGAGCGTTTAATTCAAGCAAGGCGAATGGAGTTTATGGATAATCAACTGCTTCGGAATAATTTGAAGTTTCTGAATTTCCCTCGATCCCCTTTGCTGGAACCTGTGGACTTGGTCCGTAAGTACTTTACAGATGTCCTGCGAATGCTTGTTGAATCATTGCCCCTCATTGTGAGGGCTCAATATGTGGTGATATCCTCTTCTGCGTCAGGCATGTAGTCGGACTCTAGAGGTGCCGCAGGACCTGCCCAGTTGAATCTGTCGGAATTTCTGGAAAGCTCCCTGGAGTTGGTGACCAGCCGAGCCACCCTGTTGGCGTGCTTTGCATTTGAATCCGACCGGAACTCTGTTCTTAGGTTATATTTCTGAAATATGTCCGTTTCTTTATGGGGTCCAAAATTTCTATTTTTCCTAATTTGGCTAGAGATACCCAGAAGAGGCGGAGAGAATTTTTGGCCTTGCGTCAGAGAATCACTGCTCTGGGTGCGCAATTTAGATTAAAGTATCCATGTAAATGTGCTGTGATGTATAAGTCTAAGCAATTTCTCTTTTTTTGTACCCCAGCAACTTGTGCAATTTCTTCAGAGTAGGGAAATTGAGGGGTGAGTTTGAGTCCTGTACTGGCTGCCATATATGCTAACTATGCTCTTACGATTTCTTAATTACTAAGGATATGGTGGGTTTTGCCATGTAACCATTGTTTTTTTTTTCTCTAAATTGGTCCTTATTGTGGTTTTGTATTTTGTGGGCTAAATGAAGTTGGTACAATTTCTTAAAGTTAATTACTTTCTTCTATTTGAAATTTGTATTCTGTAATTCGTATTCAGATTTGTTTCTGGATTATTTTGTTAAAATCTCTAAATAATAAAATAAAAAAACAAAAACAAAACGATCTTATTTACTGCTACTGCTGCAGTTGGAAAAATCCTGAGAACAACTTTAAGTTTGTCTCTAAGGAGCCAGTCATGTCAGAGCTCTCCATTCTAACAGCTGCAGCATTCGACAGTAACAGTGTTCCCCCTCCAGGTCCACTCAGTACACTGCTAGAGGAGACAGCAACGAAGAAACAGAATTGCTCTGGGGACTGTGGCACACTGTGGCTTCATCTGATTTAGAAGTCACTGGCCAATCAAACACGGACTATGCCTCTTGCACTTCTCCAGGAAGCAAAATGGCACAATAACTCAGCCAGCAACTCAATAAAAAACACTTCAAAATAAAACATGGGTGCTCCAGAATCTGCTGCATTCTGAACCTGTGAGGCACGAAAGGATCCCTCACAGCACTCTCTTCACCAGCTCAGTCAGCAGTAAATGGCATGGAGGTTTATTTTATTTGGGGATAATGTTTAACTTTTACCTGCCATCCCCTCAAAATTTATTTCCCCAGCAGCTATCCATATCAGCCCCTCCTCCTTTCCAGCAGGGTTCTCTTAATGCCAAACTTTCTCTGAAAAACCACACATATTGCAACAGACCATGGCTCCTCCTACCTCTCACCAATTACAGCCTGCATTTGGATCCTTGCTAGTGCCATCTAACCAAGCTCATCTGGAAGGCTGCCCCTTAAGTAGTCATCTTTGCAAGATATGTCCCAAACTATGTGGCCACCAACACCCCCTGGAGCTGCCCAGATTACCTCAGCTCTGTAGGTGAACCCAGCCATTCTATTTGGTTCTGATGAGGAACCTGCAGAAGGTGAAATGGCCTCCAAACAGAGCTACAGGATGATCACTCCTACCCAGAATTCCTACTTCAGGTTATCAAGGCTCTAGTCTGAAATCTAATGCCATTTAGATTTTTCCAAAAAGGATTTTCAATCCATTCTTATATCTATCTATGTCCATGCTTAAAGAGGACTTTGAGCTGCTTCTCCACAAAGTTCTTCAGGATTTGCATCTAACTGCTTGGCATACTCCCCTCACAGTTAAATCTTTTAACCATCTTCCAGAAGTTAAGTGTAGACTAACTGGGGAGTCCAGTGCAAATGCAGCCACAGCTGTCCCAGCTATCTGAAGCTGCACTGAAACACTCTAAATCTTCCAAAGTCTATTCCAGCAACCCCTCCAGGTAAAGATCAACACTTTCTAGATACCAGACTTCTACGCTAATCTTAAACATTTTGGTGCATCACCTACAAATGCTCCATTATCATCATTCCCTAATTGACCATGTCACTGATCCAAACAAATCCAAGGAGGACTTGTCTCAGTCTTACATTGCTATTCAGTAATGCATCTGTCATCTCCTTGCTACTACTACTTCTCATCATTTGTATAGCGCTACAAGGCATACGTAGAACATAAGTGTAAAAGACAGTCCCTGCTCATCAGAGGTTGCAATCTAATGAAGAATAACAGCATCACAAAACTGGGGACTAGAGAATGGTAAGTTCTCCAGGAACAAGCAGGAAGTCAGTCCTCACGTATAGGTGACGTCGATGCCGACAGAGCCCTACGTGGAACATTTCTCCAGCTTTCAAAGAAAACCATTGGGAGATGCCACCACGCATGCGTGGTCCCCTTCCCTCCCGAGGGTGCCATCTTGCACAGTCTCCCTTTTTCCACAGAGACCTACAGACGTTCGCCTCATCCCCCTGGAAAAAAGTTGATTTTCTCATACTAATTTTTGTACTTTTCCAGCTTGCGCCGGCTCCTTTCCCACCTGAAACCTGCTGCAAATGCACCGGGCCCCAAGAAAACATTTTTGATTTTGATTTTTTCCATTGCAGTGAATTCACGCCTTTTTTTAACTGCTGGCCACGTTGAGGGTCTTCGACCTCACTAGGATTCATTTTTACCCAATGGCCACTGGCCTTAAGAAATGTGTTTGGTGCTCCAAAAACATGTCTGTCACCGGCACTCATGATTGTTGTCTCTGGTGTCTGGGTGCCGACCACGACCTGGAGGAATGAATTTAATTGTCACTCAGGGCCTAGCATCAGCAAAGTACTTTTAGTTTACATTTAAAACACAGAAGAGAGCTTTCTGGTTAAATTCAGAACCCAGCAGAGAGCTTGTAGTTTAAATTTAATAGTCACTCAGGGCCTAGCATCAGCAAAGTAATTTTAGTTTAAATTTAAAACACAGAAGAGAGCTTTCTGGTTAAATTTGGAACCCAGCAGCGAGCTTGTAGTTTAAATTTCATAATAAGTTAGAGCCTTGCAGCAGCAAAGAGCTATAATTTAAATCAAATCAGAATATAGCTTACCTCAGCAGCACAAGACAGGGTACTGTGTAGCAGCCCTCTTTTAATAAGTGTTATTTCCCTCCCTCCCTCCCCAACACCCACCCACCCCTGGGATAATTGTAGTTTTCTCCAGGACCAAGCAGGAAGTCAGTCCTCACATATGGGTGATGTCGGCGCCGACGGAGCCCCCATGCGGAGCATTTCCCCAGCTTTCAAAGAAAGCCTTTGGGAATGCAGCCACACATGCGCGGTCCCCTTCCCGCCCAAAGGTGCCATCTTGCTCAGTCTTCTTTTTTCCGTGGAGCCCTATGGACGCCTGTCCTTGTCACCCGTGAAAAAAAGTTGATTTTTCTGCGTTGGGTCGAGTTTTTTCTTGGGTTCGACGTCGATTCCTTTCCCACCTGGACTCAGTACACCGGTGCCGAGCCCGGACTTCTCTTTTTGGTTTTTGTCCTTAGAGACTGCGTTCGCGCCTTTTTTCTTTCCTTGGCAGCTCAAGTTTTTGATCTTGCAGGGGCCCTTTTTCCCCCAATGGCTGCCAGTGGCTTTAAGAAGTGTGATCGGTGCAAGAAACTCATGTCTCTCACCGACACATATGACTGCTGCCTCCGGTGCCTAGGGCCAGACCATGATTCTACGGTCTGTAGCCCCTGTGGCAAAATGTCTTCCAAGGCATTATGGAGCCATCAGCACCAGTGTGAGAGGATCTTCTCCGAATCTGCCTCTGGACGCGTCCGGACTTCGTCAGAGGCCTCGACGTCTCGGGAGTCTGACTCCGAGCATCGTCGGGGCTGCTCTGAAAGGGAGTCCCCCTCGAGGGAGCATCGAAGGAAGAAGAAACCCGCGAGGGCGGCATTGGTGGACGCTCTTGGCTCTTGGCCAGGTCGCGTAGCCCCGATCGCCGTCCCGGGTCTTCGGAGTCGGAGAGGCCTGCAAAGCATCCTCATGTAGAGTCGGAGGCCCCGAGTCACGTGAGTACTGTAGTCCTCGTGGATTCTCCTCCGGGGGAGCCGACGTCGGGCCCGACGCCGTCGGGGCCCGATTGGAGGCTGCTGGGTCTCCTGAGCTTGGACTCAGGTTGACGGCCTTGGAGAGCAGATTGTCTGCCTTCATGGAACAGCAGCGGATGCTGATCGCCGATTTCACCGGCACATCTGCCTCGACCACCGGGACCTCGACGTCCAAGTCGACCCCGGAGGCTGAGCCGATCCTCGAGACCATGCGAACTCGAGTTGATCCTCGGCCGAGGTCACCCTCGGCCTCCCGTTCGGGACCGAGTTCGTCGACGTCTGTACCCTCGGCGTCGGGGCGGATGGCGTCGGTGCCCGCCCACTCGGAGCCGCTTGATTCCTCCTCGGAGGAATCGGCGTGGGAGATGGAGGAGGAGGAGTCCCCTGACACCTTCCGGACTCGGTGCGTCCCTTCGGACTCACCGGGATCCGAGCCTCGGGCAAGATCCCCCCCGGAGGATCGGAGAATACCAGGTTCTTGGATTTCGTAAGGGACATAGCCAAAGCATTGCCATTCCCTGCGGACCCTGAGAAGGAGCCTCGAGCCGAGGAGCTCGAGGCTCTGCAGTATGACTCTCCTCCCAAGGAGGCCTTTACTGTCCCGGTTCCTCCGATGCTGGAGCGGTTGCTGTTCCGCATGTGGGAGGCGCCGGCCTTGCTGTCGGTTCTAAGCAAGCGGGTCGATTCCATCTATCGAGTCCGCGAGAGCCCCGGGTTTCAAAAGGCACAGCTACCGCACCACTCCATGGTTGTGGAATCGGCCATGCATCGCCTGAAGAGTCAGAAGATGCACTCCTCGGTGCCTCCCGGCAGGGAAGCCCGGAACCTGGATACCCTCGGTAGAAAGTGCTTCCAGGGCTCTATGCTTGCTTGTCGTGTCCAGACCTACCAGCTGTACATGGGTATGTACCTTCGAGACATGGCAAAGGAGATTGCCGGGTTCTCTGCTGGTCTGTCCGAGGAACCTTTGCAGAGGTTCAAGGCCTTGTCTTCTGGTATTTGAGAGTGCTTGAAGTTTATATCTCGAGCAACCTACGATGGATTTGAGGCTTCGGCCCGAGTAGCAGGGGCCGGCATCGGTGCACGCCGCCAGGCCTGGCTGCAATCCTCGGACCTTGAGCCATGGGTACAGGACAAGTTGGTCGATGTCCCTTGCCGAGGTGAAAACCTCTTTGGCAAGCCCATGGCCGAAAAGGTTGCAGAACTCGAGACCGAGACTCTTACCCGGACAAGGCTGTCCAGAAAAACCCCTGCCCCTTCTCAGAAGAAGAAGGGCTTGGGGAAAAAGGCCTTTTACCCGAGGAAGACCACTGCCTACAAAACCTACCCTCACTACCAGGCCTCTGCAGCTCCCCAACAGGGCCAGCAGGCCAAGGGGCAGGGTCACGGGCCCCGTAGGCAGAAGGCTCCCAAGCCTCCTACTCCGGCTCCTGCTCAGCAGGTAGGGGTTTTTTGACTATGCCAGCATAGCCTCTCCTCCTCTCCAGGGCACAGGAGGTCGGCTGACCCTGTACGCAGACAGGTAGCCAGCCATCACCGGGGATACTTGGGTGTTAAGCATCATCGAGAGGGGCTATCTGCTCCACTTCACCCAGATACCCCCTCCTACTTTCCAGGGGAGCCTCCAAGACCCCCTCTGCACAGAAACTTACTCCTTCAGGAGTTGAAAGGTCTGCTACAGGACCAGGCGGTGGAACCGGTGCCTCACCACCTGGAAGGGCAAGGCTTCTACTCGAGATACTTCCTGGTACCAAAGAGAACAGGAGGCCTCAGACCCATCCTAGACCTGAGAAATCTGAACAAGTCTCTGCTTAGGAAAAGTTCAAGATGCTTATCCTTGGAATCTTACTGCCCTACCTCCAGCAGGGAGATTGGCTATGCTCCTTAGACCTGAAGGATGCTTATACTCACATCCTCATCCATCCAAGTCACAGGCAATATCTCAGATTTGTGGTGGGAGGAAACCACTTCCAGTACAGAGTGCTTCCCTTTGGCCTCACCTCTGCCCCCAGGGTTTTTACAAAATGCCTGGCGGTGGTTGCGGCCTACCTCAGGAACCAGGGGATCTTTGTGTTCCCTTACCTGGACAACTGGCTTATCAGGGGCCAGTCTCCACAAGAAGCCATGCAGGCCACCTTCCGAACCATATCCCTGCTTCAGCACCTGGGGTTCGTTATAAACTTCCCAAAGTCCACTTTAGTCCCCTCACAGGACGTGGAGTTCATAGGGGCAAGGTTGGATTCCATCCATGCAAAGGCCTATTTGTCTGTGGACAGAGCTCAGAGGCTGATGAAGCTGGCCGGCCAGTTTCAGAGAACTCTGCGGTCTCTCCCAGACACTTCCTCCGTCTCTTAGGTCACATGGCTTCCACAGTGCACGTCACCCCAAATGCCCGTCTGCACATGAGGCCGGCTCAGTGGTGCCTCAGGGCACAGTGGGTACAGTCCACAGGACAGTTGTCAGACAAGATAAAGGTATCCAAACTCTTGGTGGACTCCTTACGTTGGTGGAGGCATCTCCCAAACCTGGTTGGGGGAGTTCCTTTTCGGGCTTCCCCACACACTCAAGTGCTGACAACCGATGCTTCCCTCCAAGGCTGGGGAGCACATTGCCGGGGAACCTGCACCCAAGGCCTGTGGTCTCCGTGGGAGGCCGCCCAGCAGATCAACCTGTTGGAATTGAGAGCCATTCGACTAGCCTTACGGACTTTTTCTCCGGTCCTCTCTCACCAGTCTGTCCTAATCCAGACGGACAACCAGGTGGCTATGTTCTACGTGAACAAGCAAGGAGGCACAGGATCCCAACTCCTGTGCCTGGAAGCACAAGCTCTCTGCTCCTGGGCTATCACTCAGGGCATGACCCTCAAGGCGGTCTACCTCCCAGGCCAGGAAAACTACCTGGCGGACAGGCTAAACAGACTTCTGCAACCTCACGAGTGGCAGTTGGATCCTTGGGTAGTCCAACGGATCTTTCTGAAGTGGGGACTTCCAACCATGGATCTTTTTGCCAGTCTGCTGAACAGGCAACTATCCAAATTCTGTTCCAGACAACCACATCCTCTGTGGGCAGCGGCAGATGCATTCCTGATCCCTTGGTCAGAGGGCCTGCTGTATGCGTTTCCTCCCACACCTCTGGTGGCCCGGACTCTATTCAAGACCCAGCAGGACCGGGCCATGGTGATCCTGATAGCCCCCAGGTGGTCCAGGCAGCCATGGTTCCCTCTTCTTCTGCAGTTGGCAGTGGATGCTCTACTTCCTCTGGGGCTGCAACCCCACCTTCTGACTCAGGATCAGGGGTCCCTCTTGCATCCCAACCTCAAATCCCTCAGTTTGATGGCCTGGCTGCTGAAAGGGTAGTCCTTGCTCCCTTGCTCCTACCAAAGGAGGTTGAAGAGGTGGTGTTGGCCTCCCGAAAGCATTCCACTCGGAAGGCCTATGCTCTAAAATGGCGTAGGTTTTCCACTTGGTGTTCTCAACAGCAGGAGGATCCCTTCTCCTGCTCGGTCCCGGTGGTGCTGCAGTACCTGCTCCACCTGTCCAACCTGGGACTTCAGTCCAACTCTGTTCGGGTCCACCTTAGTGCCCTCTCTGCTCACCACTCGTCGGTGGATGGACAATCCCTCTCGGGCCACCCTTTGGTGTCTCGCTTCCTCAGAGGCCTGCTTCTTCTCAAGCCTCGTATTCGTCCACCGGCCACTGAGTGGGATCTCAATGTGGTCTTGCAACAACTGACTCGTCCATCTTTTGAGCCGATGGCTACCTGCCACTTACGTTTCCTATCCTGGAAAGTGCTGTTTCTCGTGGCACTCACCTCGGCTAGGCGTATACCTATACGGCCTATACGAGACCAGGCCCTGGTCTCGTATAGGCCGTATACCAAGTTCTATAAGAACAGGGTAGTCTTGAGGACTCATCCTAAGTTCCTTCCAAAGGTGGTGTCCTCCTTCCACCTCAACCAGGAGGTGGTACTTCCGATGTTCTTTCCCAGGCCGCACGCCAGTAGGGCCGAAACTGTCTTGCATACCCTGGATTGTAGGAGGGCGCTGTCCTTTTACCTAGAACGTACGCAGGGGCATAGAAGGGCTTCTCAGCTCTTCATTTCCTTTGACCCTAATAAATTGGGGTTGCCTGTCACTAAGTGTACGTTGTCCATCTGGGTGGCAGACTGTATCGCCTGGGCGTACATGGCAGCCGGCCTCTCCCTGGAGGGTCGAGTCACGTCCCACCAGGTCAGGGCGAAGGCCGCATCAGAAGCTCACTTCCGCTCTCTTCCATTGGCAGATATATGCCGGGCCGCTACTTGGTCTTCAAGCCAGACTTTTATGGACCACTACTGCCTTGAGAGGGAGTCTCGTAGGGACAGTGCTTTCGGGCAAGCGGTACTCTGTAATCTCTTTGAGGTTTAGGCAACTCCTACCCTCCGGCCCTGTTGTTGGGCTACCGTTCAGGTGTGGTCTCAGAGAAGATTCTCTCACTGTTGCTGAGGCTCTAGAGGGAGCTCTATTTTTCAGCCTGGGTTCCTGGTAGCCCAGAGCTAGGGAGTCACCCATATGTGAGGACTGACTTCCTGCTTGCTCCTGGAGAAAGAGTAGTTACTCACCTGTAACAGGTGTTCTCCAGGAGCAGCAGGAATTAGTCCTCACGACCCTCCCTCCTCCCTTGGAGTTACAGTTGTATATAGTTCATTTTCTTTTTTTGTGCTGTCTTTTAGCTATGTCATCAGACTGAGCAAGATGGCACCTTTGGGTGGGAAGGGGACTGCGCATGCGTGGCTGAATTCCCAAAGGCTTTCTTTGAAAGCTGGGGAAATGCTCTGCATGGGGGCTCCGTGGGCGCCGACGTCACCCATATGTGAGGACTGATTCCTGCTGCTCCTGGAGAACACCTGTTACAGGTGAGTTACTACTCTTTATAGGTACTTACACATCTTAAAAGACAGGAGGTGCTCTCAGGTGAAGCTCGTTACCCAAATCAGTCATACACTAAGAACCTGAGATTAATTAAGCTTCAGGTGAACAAGGTATATTAAATGTATTAGGTACAGTTTTATTAGTATAAATATCCATAGCAACCCTTAGTAAGTAAAGAACTTAAAGATCTAAACACAAACTTAAAACTAAGATGCAGACAGCAGTGAGATGGAGGCTTTCCAGTCTTTGGATTGAGTGTCACATTTATTTATTTATTTACATTCTCTTATATACCGTGCTATTCTGCATCAGTGTGGTTTACATTGAACAAACTGAAATTACATTGAACAGGGCATTATAACTTGGAGATAACTATTTTACAGGGAACATGGGCTATGGAGGGTTAAGTGGCTTGCCCAATACCACAAGGAGCACCTGTGGGACTAGAAACCCCAGTCCTTCCGGCCCAAGATTGCTGTCCTCTAGTGGGATTTGAACCCCTGACCTTCCGGCCTGAAGTACCTTGCCCCAACCACTAGGCCACTCCTCCACTCCATGTATGATTTTCTCCCAGTTGGTGAGAGGTCTTATGTGTGCACTAGGTGCAAGGAGCTCTTTGCTCTCAGGGAACGAGTCCGTTCTCTAGAGGCTAGAGTAGCAGAATTGGAAAACATAAGAAAGACAGAGAGGTACATAGACGAGACCTAGAGGGATATAGTCCTGAAGTCCCACCTCCAGTCTGGCAGCATCCCTGTTACCATGGAGGAGGGAGGTCACGTGACAGGAGAGCATCACCCTGGTGTGGCAGGAAGTGATCCTGTAACTAGGACCTGTCCTCCAGGTGATGTAAAACCCTCTCGCACCGAGGACGTTTCTCCAGGGCCATGTGCCCATGAGGGAAGGGTTAGGAAAGCCATTATAGTTGGTGATTCGATCATTAGGCATGTAGATAGCTGGGTGGCTGGTGGACGTGAGGATCGCCTGGTAACATGCCTGCCTGGTTGGAAGGTAGCAGACCTCACGTGCCACCTAAATAAGGTCTTTGATAGTGCTGGGGAGGAGTCTGCTGTCTTGGTACATGTCGGTACCAATGACATAGGAAAATGTGGTACGGAGGTTCTGGAGGCTAAATTTAGACTTTTAGGTAGGAAGTTGAAATCCAGAACTTCCATGGTAGCATTCTCCGAAATGCTTCCCGTTCCACGCGCAGGACCCAAAAGGCAGGCAGAGCTCCGGAGTCTCAATGTGTGGATGAGACAGTGGTGCAGAGATGAGGGTTTTGGATTTGTTAGGAACTGGGGAACATTCTGGGGAAAGGAGGGGCTCTTCCGAAGGGATGGGCTTCACCTTAACCGGGATGGATCCAGGCTGCTGGCATTATCCCTTAAAAAGGAGATAGAGTAGCGTTTAAACTAGATAATAGGGGAAAGCCGACAGTCGCCCAAGAGCAGATGGTTCGGAAGAATGTATCCTTGAAGGATACTACCAAAAGCAGAGAGGTTCCAAAAAAGAGTAAAGTAGCCCAAATGCCCTGGAATATGGAGGAGACAGAGCTTAAAGATCCCAAATTACCCATGTCTACCAATAGCCAAATTAATATGAATAAAATACATTCTCTAAAATGCTTTTATGCAAATGCTAGAAGTCAAAAATAAGATGAGAGAGTTAGGATATATAGCACTATATGAGAGGTTAGATATGATTGGAATATCAGAGACATGGTGGAAGGAGGACAACCAGTGGGACACTGTGATACCTGGGTACAAACTCTATCGTAATGATAGAGCTGATCAAATTGGTGGAGGGGTTGCGCTCTATGTTAGAGAGGGCATTGAGTCAGAAAGGATTAAAGTTTTGCAGGAAACAAAATTTGCTGTAGAATCTCTATGGATTGAAATTCCATGTAAAAAGGGGAAGGCGATGGCAGTGAGGGTGTACTATCGATCGCCTGGCCAGAATGAACAAATGGATGATGAAATGCTCAAAGAAATCAAGGAAGCTAACAAACGTTACAGCGCAGTAATAATAATGGGTGATTTCAATTACCCCGGTATCAACTGGGTCTGTCACGGCAGGACATGACAGGGAGATAAAGTTCCTAGATGTAATAAATGACAGCTTCTTGGAGTAGCTGGTTCACGAACCGACCAGAGGGGAAGCCATATTAGCCCTAGTCCTTCGTGGAACACCAGATCTAGTGCAAGAGATAAGGGTGTTGGGGCCACTTGGCAATAGTGATCATAGCATGATCGCCTTTGTTTTAATTAGTGGAGGAGAGATAGTAAGGAAATCCACAGTACTACCTTTTAACTTTTGAAAGGGAGACTATGATAAAATGAGGAAAATAGTTAAGAAAAAACTAAAAGGAGCAGTTGCAGAGGTTAAAGGCTTACATCAAGCTTGGGTGTTGTTGAAAAATATTATCTTGGAAGCCCAGACCAGCGGTATTACACTCTTTAAGAAAAGTGGAAGGAAGTCCAAAAAACTGCCAGTATGGTTTAAAGGGGAGGTCAGAGAGGCTGTTGTTGCCAAAAAAGCATCTTTCAGGAAATGGAAAAAAGAGCCAAACGATGAAACCTGGAAACAGCACAAGCACTGTCAAGTCACATGCAAGGCATTGATAAGGCAGGCAAAGGGAGAATTTGAGAAGAAGCTTGCTGCGGAAGCAAAAACACGAAATAAAGACTTTTTCAAGTACATTCGTAGCAAAAAACCTGTGAGAGAGTCGGTCCATTAGATGATAGAGGGGTTAAAAGTGCACTAAGAGGCGACAATGCGATAGCGGAGAGACTAAATGAATTCTTTGCTTCGTTCTTTACTGAGGAAGATGTAGGGATGTTACCCATGACTGAAGTGGTATTTAAAGGTGCGGAAGAATTGAAGGAAATATCGATACATCGGGAAGATGTATTACAACTATTAGATAAACTGAAGAGTAGCAAATCACCTGGGCCGGATGGTGTACATCCAAGGGTGTTGAAAGAACTGAAATATGAGATTGCAGACCTGCTATTAGTAATCTGTGAACTATCATTAAAATCATCTCTAATACCTGAAGATTGGAGGATCGCCAATGTAACACCAGGGGAAACTATAGATCGGTGACCCTCACGTCAGTACCGGGAAAAATGGTAGAAACCATCATAAAGAATAAAATTACTCAGCATGTAGATAGTCATGGCCTAATGGGAGACAGCCAACATGGCTTTAGACAAGGAAGATATTGTCTTACTAATCTGTTATGTTTTTTTGAAGGTGTGAATAAACAGATGGACAAAGGTGAGTCGGTTGATATAGTGTATCTGGACTTTCAGAAAGCCTTTGACAAGGTCTTTCATCAGAGACTTTTGGCAAAACTAAAGAGTCATGGGATAGGAGGCAGTGTACCATTGTGGATCGGGAAATGGTTAAAAGATAGAAAAAAGAGGGTAGGGCTAAATGGGCAATTTTCCCAATGGAGAAAGGTGAATAGTGATGTACCCCAGGGATCTGTGCTGGGTCCGCTGCTTTTTGACATATTCATAAATGACCTGGAAAGTGGAATAACGAGTGAGGTTATCAAATTTGCAGATGACACAAAAGTATTTAAAGTTGTTAAAACCAAAGAGGATTGTGGAAAATTGCAAGAGGATCTTGATAAATTGGAAGACTGGGCATCAAAATGGCAGATGAAATTTAATGTGGACAAGTGCAAAGTTATGCACCTAGGGAAGAACAACCCAAACTATGGCTATACGATGCAAGGTTCCACATTAGGAACCACTACCCAGGAAAAAGACTTAGGCGTCATTGTGGATAACATGTTATAACCCTCGGCCCAGTGTGCAGCGGCAGCCAAGACAGCAAATAGAATGCTAGGTATCATAAGGAAAGGAATGGAAAATAAAACAAAAGATATTATAATGCCTCTATATCGTTCCATGGTGAGACCGCACCTTGAATATTGTTTGTAATTCTGGTCGCGGTATCTTAAAAAGGATATAGAGATATTAGAAAAGGTTCAGAGAAGAGCCACCAAAATGGTAAAGGGGATGGAAGGATACTCCTATGAAGAAAGGCTAAAAAGGTTAGGGCTCTTTAACCTGGAAAAGAGACGGCTGAGGGGTGATATGATAGAAGTCTATAAATTAATGAACGGAGTGGAACGGGTAAATGTAGATCGATTGTTTATGTTATCAGAATATAGAAAGACTAGGGGACATGCAATGAAGCTACAAGGTAAACTATTTAAGACTAATAAAAGAAAATATTTTTTTCACTCAACGTGTAATCAAACTCTGGAATTTGTTACCGGAGGATGTAGTAAAGGCTATTAGTGTAGTTGGGTTTAAAAAAGGTTTGGACAAGTTCCTGGAGGAAAGGTCCATAAATCATAATTAAGAAGGGACCCAGGATATCAATGCTTGACCCAGTACAAGCATTGTGGAACCTATGTCTTTTGGGGAAACTGCTAGGTACGTATGACCTAAATTGGCCACTGTTGGAAACAGGATACTGGGCTTGATGGACCTTGGTCTGACCCAGTATGGCGTATCTTATGTTCTTACGCTCTTTGTGCAAGATAATGTCCGCTAAGGCCATAAAGAGCTATCGGCTTAAGCAGGGCGACATCTTCCATAAGGCAGACTCAACCCCGATTTTTCTGGTAACGTTATGTACTAAGGCCCCTCCCAGATCCTCGGACACGCGTGAAGCCCTCACGGCCCCTCTGCGGGCCCGTCAATACTCCAAACAAGGGTTGCCGGAGTGTGCGCATAAAAAGAAGAGGAAGACCTCGAAAGCCTCGTCCGGAGAAGTGGACAAGCATGGGAAGTCCCGTGTCAGGTCCCTTAGCCCCCTCAGAGCTCCTGAGGAACTGGAGCAGGAACACCCTCGGAAGGTGCTAAGGCTGTGGCCTCTGACGATGGATCGCATTCTCCTGAGGCCCGTCCCATAGAGGACCCCCTCTCCTCATTGACGCTTGACCCGATGACTCCGGTGTGGATGTCAATGGCTGTGACCCCTAAGTGGAAAGCACGTATGCTGGCCTTGTAACGCAGTGTTTCTGCATTCCTTTCATCACAGCGAGCACCGACCTCCGGCCCCGCCAAGACCAGAGGGTCCTCGAACTCAAGGACTCCGTGGGCCACTGCGATCACTAAGAACCAGATGCCTCGGGCAGATCCTCGACAAGCGTCTCTTTCTCACTCCCGATCCTCGGGGCGAGATTATCGCAGGTGAGTGCCTCTGGTTCCGGCCATGCCCCTGCCTCGAAGCATCCGGGACAGGAGTTACTGGCCTTCCTGCATCCAGAGGATTTCAAGTCCTCAGACTACTCTGATTGGGAGTCCGATGTTGAGACGTCCCTAGAATCACGGGCCCACCGGGACCTCCCCTCAGACCCGTCTCCCCTGGCTGCTAAGCGCCCTTACTCACCCTAGGATACCTCTTTCCTCAAGTTCATTCAGGATATGGCATGGGCTCTCTCTCTTACGATAGAGTCAGAGGAGGACCGCATACGGAGGAATTAGACATCCTCCAGTACGAGGCACCGCCAAAGGAGACCCTAATGGTCCCTGTGCTTTCCATCCTCATGAGGCATCTCCTCCGGATGTGGGAGACCCCAGCCTAGGTCCCCATTGTGAGCCGACGACTCGACACGATGTATCGAGTCCAGCGGGGACCAGGGTCCCACAAGGCACAGCTCCCACACACCTCCATTGTGGTTAAGTCGGCCATGCCCCAGCAACAGAGCCCAAAAACGCACTCCTCAATGCTTCTGGGAAGGAAGTCCCGCACACTCAATGCCCTGGAGCACAAATGCTACAGGGCTCAATGCTGGCTTGCCGCATTCAAACTTACCAACTCTACATTGGCATTTTCCTGCGGGACCTGGCTAAGGAATTTGGCAGCTATGCCACTGGCCTTGATGGAGACCATCTCCGGCTTTTCTAGGCTCTAACAAAGTCTGTCACGCAGTTTTCCAAATACCTCTCCAGAGCCTCTTACGACAGCTTTGAGTCTAGTGCCAGAATGGCCACCGCCTGCATCAGTGCTCAACGCCAAGCCTGGCTACAGTCATCAGACCTCAAGCAGTAAAAACGCCTGGATGTCCCGTGCTTCTGCAAATAGCTTTTCGGCAAACCAATGGAGGAACATAAGAACATAAGATATGCCATATTGGGTCAGACCAAGGTCCATCAAGCCCAGTATCCTGTTTCTATCAGTGGCCAATCTAAGTCATACGTACCTAGCGGTTTCCCCAAAAGACATAGTTTCCACAATGCTTGTACTGAGTCAAGCATTGATATCCTAAGAACATAAGAACATAAGATATGCCATACTGGGTCAGACCAAGGTCCATCAAGCCCAGTATTCTGTTTCCAACAGTGGCCAATCTAGGTCATATGTACCTAACAGTTTCCCCAAGAGACACAAGTTCCACAATGCTTGTACTGGGTCAAGCATTGATATCTTCGGTCACTTCTTAATAATGGTTTATGGATCTTTCCTCCAGGAACTTGTCCAAACCTTTTTTAAGCCCAGCTACACTAACAGCCTTTACTACATCCTCCGGTAACAAATTCCAGAGTTTGATTACACGTAGAGTGAAAAAATATTTTCTTTTATTAGTCTTAAATAGTTTACCCTTTAGCTTCATTGCATGTCCCCTAGTCTTTCTATATTCTGATAACGTAAACAATCGATCTACGTTTACCAGTTCCACTCCGTTCATTAATTTATAGACTTCTATCATATCTCCCCTCAGCCGTCTCTTTTCCAGGTTAAAGAGCCCTAACCTTTTTAGCCTTTCTTCATAGGAGTATCCTTCCATCCCCTTTACCATTTTGGTGGCTCTTCTCTGAACCTTTTCTAAAATCGCTATATCCTTTTTAAGATACGGCGACCAGAATTGCACACAATATTCAAGGTGCGGTCTCACCATGGAACGATATAGAGGCATTATAATATCTTTTGTTTTATTTTCCATTCCTTTCCTTATCATACCTAGCATTCTATTTGCTCTCTTGGCCGCCGCTGCACACTGGGCCGAGGGTTTTAACATGGTATCCACAATGACGCCTAAATCATTTTCCTGGGTGGTGGTTCCTAATGTGGAACCTTGCATCGTGTAACCATAGTTTGGGTTGTTCTTCCCTAGGTGCATAACCTTGCACTTGTCCACATTAAATTTCATCTGCCATTTTGATGCCCAGTCTTCCAATTTATCAAGATCCTCTTGCAATTTTTCACAATCCTCTTGGGTTTTAACAACTTTAAATAGATTTGTGTCATCTGCAAATTTGATAACCTCACTCGTTATTCCACTTTCCAGGTCATTTATGAATATGTCAAAAAGCAGCGGACCCAGCACAGATCCCTGGGGTACACCACTATTCACGTTTCTCCATTGGGAAAATTGGCCATTTAGCCCTACACTCTGCTTTCTATCTTTTAACCAGTTCCTGATCCACAATAGTACACTGCCTCCTCTCCCATGATTCTTTAGTTTTGCCAAACGTCTCTGATGAGGGACCTTGTCAAAGGCTTTCTGAAAGTCCAGATACACAATATCAACTGACTCACCTTTGTCCACCTGTTTATTCACTCCTTCAAAAAAACATAACAGATTAGTAAGACAAGATCTTCCTTGTCTAAAGCCATGTTGGCTGTCTCCCATTAGGTTGTGACTATCTACATGCTGAGTAATTTTATTCTTTATGATGGTTTCTACCATTTTTCCTGGTACTGACGTCAGGCTCACCGGTCTGTAGTTTCCCGGATCACCCCTGGAACCCCTTTTAAAAATTGGTGTTACATTGGCGATCCTCCAATCTTCAGGTATTAGAGATGATTTTAATGATAGTTCACAGATTACTGATAGCAGGTCTGCAATCTCATATTTCAGTTCTTTCAACACCCTTGGATGTATACCATCCGGCCCAGGTGATTTGCTACTCTTCAGTTTATCTAATAGTTGTAAGACATCTTCCCGGTGTATCGATATTTCCTTCAATTCTTCCGCACCTTTAAATACCACTTCAGTCATGGGTAACATCCCTACATCTTCCTCAGTAAAGACCGAAGCAAAGAATTCATTCAGTCTCTCCGCTATCGCCTTGTCGCCTAATAGTGCTCCTTTAACCCCTTTATCATCTAATGGACCAACTGACTCTCTCACAGGTTTTTTGCTACGAATGTACTTGAAAAGGTCTTTATTTCGCGTTTTTGCTTCCGCAGCAAGCTTCTTCTCAAATTCTCTCTTTGCCTGCCTTATCAATGCCTTGCATTTGACTTGCCAGTGCTTGTGCTGTTTCCAGGTTTCGTCGTTTGGCTCTTTTTTCCATTTCCTGAAAGATACTTTTTTGGCAACATCAGCCTCTCTGACCTCACCTTTAAACCATGCTGGCAGTTTTTTGGACTTCCTTCCACTTTTCTTAAAGCGTGGAATACAGCTGGTCTGGGCTTCCAAGATAGTATTTTTCAACAACACCCAAGCTTGATGTACGTCTTTAACCTTTTCAACTGCTCCTTTTAGTTTTTTCTTAACTGTTTTCCTCATTTTATCATAGTCTCCCTTTCGAAAGTTAAAAGGTAGTACTCTGGATTTCCTTACTATCCCTCCGCCACTAATTAAATCAAAGGCGATCATGCTATGATCACTATTATTTCATCTAGGAACTTTATCTCCCTAGCATGTCCTGACGTGACACTGACCCAGTCGATACCGGGGTAATTGAAATCACCCATTATTATTACTGCGCTGTAACTTTTGTTAGCTTCCTTGATTTCTTTGAGCATTTCATCATCCATTTGATCATTCTGGCCAGGTGCCCGATAGTACACCCCCACTGCCATTGCCTTCCCCCTTTTATATGGAATTTCAATCCATATAGATTCTACAGCAGATTTTGTTTCCTGCAAAACTTTAATCCTTTCTGAGTCAATGCCCTCTCTAACATAGAGCGCAACCCCTCCACCAATTTGATCAGCTCTATCATTATGATATAGTTTGTACCCAGGTATCACAGTGTCCCACTGGTTGTCCTCCTTCCACCATGTCTCTGATATTCCAATCATATCTAACCTTTCATTTAGTGCTATATATTCTAACTCTCCCATCTTATTCTTTAGACTTCTAGCATTTGCATACAAGCATTTTAGAGAATGTATTTTATTCATGTTAATTTGGCTATTATTAGACATGGGTTAATTGGGATCTTTAAGCTTTGCTCCATACTTGAGGGCATGTGGGCTACTTTACTCATTTGTGGAACCTCTCTGCTTTTGGTAGTATCCTTCAAGGATACATTCTTCAGAACCATCCGCTCTTGGGCGACTGTCGGCTTTCCCCTAATACCTAGTTTAAAAGCTGCTCTATCTCCTTTTTAAAGGTTAATGCCAGCAGCCTGGTTCCATCCCGGTTAAGGTGAAGCCCATCCCTTCGGAAGAGCCCCTCCTTTCCCCAGAATGTTCCCCAGTTCCTAACAAATCCAAAACCCTCATCTCTGCACCATTGTCTCATCCACGCATTGAGACTCCGGAGCTCTGCCTGCCTTTTGGGTCCTGCGCGTGGAACAGGAAGCATTTCGGAGAACGCTACCATGGAAGTTCTGGATTTCAACTTCCTACCTAAAAGCCTAAATTTAGCCTCCAGAACCTCCGTACCACATTTTCCTATGTCATTGGTACCGACATGTACCAAGACAGCAGACGCCTCCCCAGCACTATCTAAGACCTTATCTAGGTGGCGCGTGAGGTCCGCTACCTTCGCACCAGGCAGGCATGTTACCAGGCGATCCTCACGTCCACCAGCCACCCAGCTATCTACATGCCTAATGATCGAATCACCAACTATAACGGCTGTCCTAACCCTTCCCTCATGGGCACATGGCCCTGGAGAAACTTCCTCGGTGCGAGAGGGTTTTACATCACCTGGAGGACAGGTCCTAGTTACAGGATCACTTCCTGCCACACCAGGGTGATGCTCTCCTGTCACGTGACCTCTCTCCTCCATGGCAACAGGGGTGCTGCCAAACTGGAGGTGGGACTTCAGGACTATATCCCTGTAGGTCTCGTCTATGTACCTCTCTGTCTGTCTTATGTTTTCCAAGTCTGCTACTTTAGCCTCTAGAGAACGGACTTGTTCCCTGAGAGCAAAGAGCTCCTTGCACCTAGTGCACACGTAAGACCTCTCACCAACTGGGAGAAAATCATACATGTGACACTCAATGCAAAAGACTGGAAAGCCCCCATGCCGCTGCTAGACTGCTGTCTGCATCTTAGTTTTAGGTTTGTGTCTAGATCTTTAAGTTCTTACTTACTAGGGGTTGCTATGGGTATTTATACCAATAAAACTGTACCTAATACGTTTAATATACCTTGTTCACCTGAAGCTTAATTAATCTCAGGTCCTTAGTGTATGACTGATTTTGGTAATGAGGTTCACCTGAAAGCACCTCCTGTCTTTTAAGATGTGTAAGTACCTATAAAGCTATGATTATCCCAGGGGTGGGTGGGTGTGGGGAGGGAGGGAGGGAAATAACACTTATTAAAAGAGGGCTGCTACACAGTACCCTGTCTTGTGCTGCTGAGGTAAGCTAAATTCTGATTTGATTTAAATTATAGCTCTTAGCTGCTGCTAGGCTCTAACCTCTTATGAAATTGAAACTACAAGCTCTCTGCTGGGTTCTAAATTTAACCAGAAAGCTCTCTTCTGTGTTTTAAAACTAAAAGTACTTTTCTGATGCTAGGCCCTGAGTGACTATTAAATGTACACTACAAGCTCTCTGCTGGGTTCCAAATGTAACCAGAAAGCTCTCTTCTGTGTGTTAAATTTAAACTAAAAGTACTTTGCTGTTACTTGGCCCTGAGTGACTTATTAAATTTAAACTACAAGCTCTCTGCTGGGTATGAAATGTAACCAGAAAGTTCTCTGTGTTTTAAATTCAAACTTTAATTGCTGCTACTAGGCCCTAACTGATCCAACAAAAAAACAGTGGGTTCACAGATTAAGTAGCTTTAATACAAAGAATTCTTTTTAGAAAATTACCAGAAGTATATACTCACAGTTGCAGATTTCTCTCCAGAAGTTACAGTCCCCCTTTCTAGTCCTTTCTAGTCCTGGGTCCCTTCTTAATAATGGTTTATGGACCTTTCCTCCAGGAACTTGTCCAAACCTTTTTTAAACCCAGCTACACTAACAGCCTTTACTACATCCTCCGGTAACAAATTCCAGAGTTTGATTACACGTTGAGTGAAAAAATATTTGCTTTTGTTAGTCTTAAATAGTCCTAAATAGTTTACCCTGTAGCTTCATTGCATGTCCCCTAGTCTTTCTATAAGGCAACTGAGATCGAGACAGAGTATGTCACTCAGACCTATCTCTCGCAGAAAACCTCCACTCTTCCCAGGAAGAAGCCACAGGGAAAGAAGCCCCATTTCCTCTGGAAGGGTCAACACTCAGGTTTACCCTGCCTACCCAACTGCCCAGACCCCTCAGGGTCCCGAAGGCAAAGGCACAGGCCAGGGACTGTGCAAACCCAAGGATCAGAAGACCCAGACACTGGCTCCAGCCCAGCCTGAGTCGGGGTTTTGATGCTATCCGCATAGTCCCTCTTCCTCCGGAGGACCATCACCCTATAATGGGGATGCCTGGTCCACTTTGCCCACCGGTGGACCCACATCACCACCGACTCCTGGGCTCTCCATGTCATCCGGGAGAGCTATCTTCTGTGCCTGGAACAGACTCCTCTGCCCTTTTTTCCCGGGGAACCCCCTCGATCTCCCTTACACTGGGCCTTGCTACTGCAGGAGCTCACGGGCCTCCAAGGATGGGGCGGTGAAACATGTGCCTCCCCCCTCAAGAGGTAAGGGCTTCTTTTCCAGAGATTTCCTGGTCCTTAAAAGAACGGGGGCCTGATGCCCATCCTGGACCTGAGGATCCTCATCAAGTTTCTGGTGTGCGAGAAGTTGAAGATGCTCTCCCTTGGAACACTGCTGTCCTACCTCCTGCAGGGAGATTGGCTATGCTCCTTGGATTTAAAGGATGCTTATACCCACATCCTTATCCATCCCAGTCACAGAAAGTACCTGAGGTTCATGATCAGAGGCAACCATTCTCAGTACAGGGTCCTTCCCTTTGGTCTCGCCTCCACCCCAAGGGTCTTCACCAAATGTCTGGCAGTGGTGGCAGCCTACCTCCACCTCCAAAATATCTGTGTCTTCTACCTTGACGATTGTTTGGTTAAAGGGGACATGGCCTCGGAATCCAGGCAGGCCACCAGCTGTACCATTCAGATCTTGCAGCACCTGGGTTTCATGATCAACCATTCGAAATCCCAGCTTGTCCTGACCCAAATGCTAGAGTTCATCAGGGCCCACCTTGACACGACCCAGGCCAGGGTTTTCCTCCTCCTTTACAGAGCGGATTGGCACACGGCCTTACGGCCGGGGTACAGTGACGCCGTTCAGTGTTAGCCCATACTTTGCTTCGCCTCCTGGGCACATGGCCTCCACGGTCCACGTGGTTCCCAACGGCCGCCTCTACATGAGGGCGGCTCAGTGGTGCCTCCAGTCCCAGAGGTCCCAGGCCACTGGATGGCTCTGCGACAGAGTCACGGCATCTTGACAACTGACAGAGCCCCTTATCTGGTGGCAGGATGCTCAGCAACTGCAAGTGGGGATGGCTTTTCAGCCTCCAGAGGGTCTTCATGATGGACGCCTCCCTGACAGGCTGTGGCGCCCATTGCGGAGAGCTCCGCACTCAGAGGGCCTTGTCCTCCGAGATCAACCTGCTTGAGCTCAGAGCAGTCTTTCTCGCTCTCAGGGCCTTCGGGCACCAACTGCAGCACCTAGTCGGTGTTCGTCCAGTTAGACAACCAGGTGACAGTGTTCTGCATGAACAAGCAGGGCAGCACGGTCTCCTACCACCTCTGCTAGGAGGCTGTGGGCATTTGTTCCTTTGGTTCTCTGGGAACAAGCAGGAAGTCAGTCCTCACATATAGGTGACATCAGCACCGATGGAGCCCTTGCAGAAGCATCCCCTCAGCTTTTAAAGCAAGCCTTTGGGAGATGCTACCACGCATGCGTGGTCTCCTTCCCGCTAAAGGGTACCATCTTGCTCAGTCTTCGTTTTTCCGCAGAGCCCTTCAGACATTTGTCTGGCTTGTCTCATAAAATGTTGATTCTTTCTCTCGAGTTTCATACTTGCCTCTAGTATCGCACCGTTTCTGTTCCCACCATCCATCCTCGCTGCCTTGGCACCGAGTTTGGGTCTATTTTTGTAATTATTCGTTTCTTTATTTTTATGGCATCTTTCTGCCTTTTTTCCCAACTGGCAGCCTGGCGAGTCTTCAATCTCGCAGGGGTACTTTTCCCCCCATGGTTACCAGTGGCTTTAAGAAGTGTGATCGGTGCTCAAAAATTATGTCTTTGATCGACAAACACAACTGCTGTCTCCCCTGCCTTGGGCCAGACCATGACCCGACAGCATGCAGTCTTTACAAGAGGATGCCCAGCAAGGCTCTCGAGCCGCCAGCAGCAGCACAATGTTTTCCCCTGAGTCCTCGGTGCCTCCAAAAACCAGGTCCTTGCCTGAAGCCTCGACACCTCTGGTGGACCCTTCCGAGCCTGAGCCCCGTCATGGGTCTTCAGAAAGGGGGTCTCCTCGAGGGAGCCCAGGAAGAAGGAGAAAACCTCGAAGGCAGTGTCCTTGGATGGATCTGACTGGTCGGATGCCCCCTGGGCCATGTCCCGCAGTCCGAGACTTTTGTCCGAGGCATCAGAGAAGGAGCGGCTTGCAAAGGTCCCAAGAAAGGATTCGACCTCGCAATGGCCTCGGTCCCCAGACACCATCCTCGTCGAGAGTTCCCCTTCGGGGGAGCCGGCGCTGGGCCCGAGTTCCTCGGTGCCCGTGCCAAAGGCTGTGGAGCCTTCTGGCCTGGAATCCAGAATGGCGACCCTGGAGCACAGTTTATCTGCCTTCATGGACCAGCAGTGGGCGATGTCCGGTACGACCAGTTCATCCGCCCCAACCACCGGCCCTCTACGTTGGAGACGCCCCCGGAGGCTGAGCCGATCCTCAAGGTCCTTTGGCCTCGAGTCGATCCTCAGCCGAGGTTTCGATTTGATTCCCGCTCCTCAGGACCGCGATCATCCCTGGCAAGTATGCTGGGTGCCAGCCACGGAGCTTTGGGAGCCCCAAGGACTGTGGAGCAGCCCTCCTACGAGTCCTCCACGGACTACTCTGAGTGGGAAACGGAGAATGAGGAGTCCCCTCGATACCTGTTGCCACCGCAAAGTCCCATCAGACTTTCCTGTCTTGGAGCCTCGACGGCACTTCCTGCCGGTGGATATGGGCTGCCGTGATTTTGTCAAGGATATGTCCAAGGCCCTGGCGTTCCCTACGGAGTTGGAGGAGGACCCTCTGGCAGATGAGTTGGAAATCCTCCAGTACGAGGCTCCTTCGAGGGAATCACTCACGGTGCTCATCCATCCTGGAATGGCTGATGCTCTGTATGTGAGAGACACCGGCTTCGGTGCCAGTGGTGAGCAAACTGCTCAACTCAGTGTATCGAGTCTGCCGGAACCCGGGCTTCCAGAAATCACAGCTGCCGCATAACTCCATTGTGGTGGAGTTGGCCATGCTTTGACTGAAAAGTCAGATGACGCACTCCTCCTGGACACCTTTGGCAGAAAGTGTTGGTAAGCCGATGGATTAGAAGGCTGCGGAGATTGAGACGGAGTTCGTCACCAGGACCCGTCTCTCCCTCAAGACCTCTACTGTGCCTCGGAAGAAGCAGCCAACCAAGAAGCCCTTCTTCCCCAGAAATGGTCTCCAGTATCGCGGCTACCCAGCGCAGGGAAAGTCTGGCCAGGGGCACTGTAAACCAAAGGGCCCGAAGGCCCAAACACCATCTCCCCTGCAACCCACTCAGGGATTTTGACGCCAGCAGCATGGCCCCTTGCCCTCCAGCAATACAGCAGCCAGTGGTGGGACGCTTGTCCTGGTTTGCCCCATCGTGAGCGCTCATCACCTCGGGCACTTGGGTTCTCCAGGTCGTCCGAGAGGGCTATTACCTACATTTCGACAGGCTTCCACCCCCTTTCTCCCCAGCAGAGCCTCCTCGACTCCTCGCACACCAGCATCTGCTGCAGCAGGAATTGCACTTCCTCCTTGCCCAACGGGCAGTCGAGAACGTCCCTCCCCAACTTCGAGATTATGGCTTTTATTCCTGGTTCTTCCTCGTCCCAAAAAAGACGGCGGCCAATCCTCGACCTCCACAGGCTAAACAAGTTCCCGATGCAGGAGAAATTCAAGATATTATCTCTTGGTGTGCTGCTGCCCTTCCTCCTGCACGGCGACTGGCTATGCTCCTTGGATCTAAAGGACGCTTACGCCCATATCTTGATCCACCCTTAACTCAGGTAGTACCTGTGTTTCAGGGTGCAGGGAGAGCACTTCCAGTACAGGGTGCTCGCCTTAAGCCTTGCGTCCACCCCACGGGTCTTCACGAAGTGCCTTGTCATGGCCGCTGCTCACCTTCGGCACCGGGGCATGCCGCTATTTTCCTACCTCGACGACTGGCTCTTTACGGGCTCCTCTGTCGAGGAGGCCCGGCAAGCGATGTCGCGCACTGTCCTCCTCTTATAGAGTTTGGGGTTCTTGGTCAACTACCCAAAGTCTCACCTCGAGCCAGGGCAGGCTCTCGAGTTCATCGGGGCGCGGTTCGATACTCGGCAGGCCATTGCCTTCTTGCTGGTGAATCGCTCCACCCGCCTCCGAGCTCTGGCGACTCGCTTCCAAAGCGCCCACCAGTTCACCGCTCAGTCCATGTTACATCTCCTGGGCCACATGGCCTAGACCGTGCATGTGGTTCCTCATTCCCACCTGCACATGCGGACGGCTCTGAGGTGTCTGAGTACCCAATGGAGCCAATCCCTTGGACACCTCAGAGACCCCGTTAGGGTTCTTCCCGACCGCCGCTTGTCCTTGGAGTGGTGGCAAAACCCCTGCAACCTCTTGCGGGGATCGCCCTTTCAGGTCCCACAACACGATGTGGTGCTGGCTACAGATGCTTCCCTGTTAGGGTGGGGAGCCCATTGCGAGTCTTTCTGCATGCAGGGGCAATGGTCAACTGCGGAGGCTCAGCAGCAGATAATCCTGCTCGAGCTCCAGGCCATCCGGTGGGCCCTGAGGGCCTTTGAGGATCACCTCAGCGGGAAGTCGGTTCTGATACAGACCGACAACCATGTAGCCATGTTCTATATCAACAACGGTGGGGGTAACAGAATCAAGTGGTCCTTATCTGTTTTTTCGCTGCCTGATGGGGGATATCTCTCAGGGCTGCGTACCTCCCAGGTCAGGAGAATGGCCCAGCGGACATACTCAGCAGAATCCTTAGCCCCAATGAATGGAGGCTGCATCCCAGAGTGGCAGGCTGGCTGTTTCTATGCTGGGGCACTCCAGCGATAGACCTCTTCGCCAGCCCCCAGAACATGCAGTTCCCTTGCTTTTGTGACCCGGTACTGCACCCGGGCAGGGAGGGCACAGATGCATTTCTCTTGGATTGGTCCTCCAGTCTTCTATATGCATTCTCTCCTTTCCCCCTCATTGCAAGGACTCTGTTCAAGGTTCAACGGGACGGGACATGGTTGATTCTCGTGGCCTCGGCAGCTCTGGTTCCCGCTCCTGCTGTTGACGGAGCCTCCAGTTTCCCTGGGCTCTGCCAGGGACCTGCTAATGCACGAAGAGGGTCGAGTACTACACCTGAACCTAACTTCCCTATCCCTCACAGCCTGGCAGTTGAAAGGGTCTCTCTATCCTCTGTGGCCCTTCCGGAGGAGGTTGAGGAAATCCTCCTTGCCTCGAGAAAGAACTTCACTAGGCGGGCTTACGCCTTTAAGTGGAAATGCTTCTCTGTCTGGTGCTCGGAACACCAGATCGACCCCTTCTCATGCCTGGTTCGATGGGTTCTCCAGTACTGCCTCCACCTCTCGAGGGAAGGGCTGAAGTCATACTCTGTTAGAGTTCATTTGAGCGCCATATCGGCTAATCATCTCTCTATCAAGGGAAAACCTCTCTCAGGGCAGCCGCTAGTCTTTGCTTCATGTGGGGACTTCTGCTATCCAAGCCGCCCATCTGTCTCCCTTAGACGGATTGGAACTTGAACGTGTTGCTCACGCAGCTTACCCATCCACCCTTTGAGCCTATGGTGACATGTTCGCTCCGGCATTTGTCCTGGAAGGTGACTTTCCTGGTGGTGCTGACCTTGGCTCGTCAAGTCAGTGAGCTTCAGGCGCAAATGGCTGGCGCCTCTTACACCAGGTTTTATCGGAACATGGTGGTCCTCCGGACCCATCTTAAATTCTTGCCCAAGTTCGTGGTGGCCTTCCATCTCAACCAAGAGATAGTGCTCCCGACCTTCTTCCCAAGGCCCCACGCCGACCAGGCATAGGCGGCTCTCCACACCCTTGACTGCAAGCGGGCCCTCGCCTTCTACTTGCAGCGTACCCAGACTCACCGCAAGTCTGACAGACTTCGTGACCTATGATCCCAGTAGGTCCGGGAAAGCAGTCACCAAGCGCACCCTCTCTATTTGGGTGGCAGACTGCATCGCATTTGCCAATACGAAGGCGGGCGTCCCCCTGGATCGTCGAGTCACTGCACATGGGGTCTGAGCCAAAGCGGCCTCAGTGGCCTTGCTGCGCTCCGTGCCCATGATGGACATCTGCCGAGTGGCAACCTGGTCTTCTACAAATACCTTCACCGTCCAGTACTGCCTGGAGAGGGAGTCTCGCCGGGACAGCGCCTTCAGCCAGGCTGTAATCTGTTTGGGGTATAAGCAACTCCTGCCCTCTGACCCTCCTTCATGGCTACCGAGGGCTTTGCCCCGAGGACCTGAGGTCTCGGGCCCCTTCAGACTTCTGCGTATGGCCTCGTGGAGGCGTTTTCTTTTTGGTTACAGGTTCGGTAGCCTGTAGCTAGGGAGTCCCATAAGTGAGGACTGACTTCCTGCTTGTTCCTGGAGAAAGCATAGTTACTCACCTGTAACAGGTGTTCTCCAGGGACAGCAGGAATCAGTCCTCACTACCCTCCTGCATCCCCTGAAGAGTTGCTTTATTTTTGTCCTTCCCTTGCCATCTGCTTGGTAGGGCTCAAGCTCAGGGACCTGATTGAGCAAGATGGCACCCTTGGGCGGGAAGAGGACCACGCATGCGTGGTAGCAAGCCCAAAGTCTTTCTTTGAAAGCCGGGGAATTGCTCCGCGCGGGCTCCGTCGGTGCCGATGTCACCCATAAGTGTGGATTGATTCCTGCTGTCCCTGGAGAACACCTGTTACAGGTGAATAACTGCTTTCATGAGGGGTGAAGACTTCATCTGCAAACTCTGCCCCCGCAACCTTTGTGGGGGGATATTACATGCAACCCCCACTCACTGCTCTCCTACAGGACGAGGTGTCCTCTCTTCGGTTTCAGGGCACCATAGAAGATGTCCCAATATCCCAACAGGGAATGGGATTCTACTCTCCACACTTTCACATACCAAAGAAGACTGGAGGGTACAGGCCCATCCCGGACCTCAGAAACCTCAAAGGTTTCTGATCTGTGAGAAGTTCAAAATGATCTCTCTCAGGACTCTTCTTCCCTACCTCCAGAGTCAAGACTGGCTCTGTTCTGTAGATCTAAAAGAAGCCCACACACATATCCTCATCCATCCAGGACATAGGAAATATCTACGCTTTATCTTTAGGAAAAGCATTATCAATACAGTCTCACCTCTGCCCCAAGAGTCTTCACAAAGTGCATGGCGGTCGTAGACACATATCTAAGTTCTCCAGGAACGAGAAGGAAGTCAGTCCTCACATATGGGTGATGTCGGCACTGACAAAGCCCTCACGGAAGCATCCACCCAGCTTTCAAAGAAAGCCTTTGAGAGATACCACCACGTAAGTGCAGTCCCCTTCCCGCCCAAGGGTGCCATCTTGCTCAGTCTCCTTTTTTCCATGGAGCCCTTCAGACATTGTCTGCTTTGTCCCCAGAAAAAGTTGATTTTTTTCTCTCCGAGTTTCATACTTGCCTCCGGTATCATACCGGTACTCTTCTCGCCCGTTGACCTCATTGTCTCGCCGTCAAACTCGGTTCATTTTTGTAGTTTTTGCTTTTCCTGGCATCTTCGCACCTTTTTTCTGCCGTTGACAGCCCAGAGAGTCTTCAATCTTACAGGGGTACTTTTTTCCAGTGATGTGGAAGTGTGATTGGTACTCCAAAATTCTGTCCTTGACCGACACACACAACTGTTGTCTCCGCTGCCTGGGGCCTGATCACGACCCAGCAGCCTGCGGTCTCTGCAAGAGGATGTCCAGTAAGGCCCTCAAGAGCCACCAGCAGCAGGATGATAAGTTTTTCCCCGAGTCCCCGGTGCCTCCGAAGGCCACTGTCTCATCTGAGGCCCCAATATTTCGGGAGGAACTCGCCTGTTTCTTGGCTGGTCTCTCCAAGGAACCTTTGTAGCAGTTCAAGAATCTGGCTAAAGTAGTCTGTGAATGCTCCAAATTCATGTCTCGGGCGGCCTATGACAGGTTTGAGTCGGCGGCTTGAGTAGCAGTGGCTGACATTGGTGCACATCACTAAGCTTGGCTACAGTCATCCGACCTTGAGCAGTGGGTTCAGGAAAATTGGTTGATGTCTCCTGCCAATTAGAGAACCTCTTTGGCAAACACATAACTGACAAGGCTGCCAAGCTGGAGACCGAGTTCATGACGATGACCAGGCTCTCAAAAAAAGACCGCTGCTCCTCCCCTACGGAAGGGCTCGGGTAAAAAGCCCTTCTATCCGAGGAAGAGTCCTGCTTACAGAAACTACCCACCTTATCAGGCCTCCCCAGCTCCCCAACAGGGTCAGCAGGCTAAGGACGTGGGCATGGCCCAGGTAAGCAGAAACCTCCAAAACCCTAGGCACCGGCTCCGGCCCAGCCAGGGTGGAGTTTTTGACTCCTTGAGCATAGCTTCTCTACCCCAAGATCAGCACCCCACAGGGGGACGTCTGGCCTTCTTTGCCCAGAGGTGACCATCACCACCGACTCCTGGGCACTATGGGTAGTCAGCGAAGGGTACCTCCTCCACCTGACTCAGACATCTCCCCCTTATTTCCCGGGAGAGTCCCTCAGGTCTCCCCTCACCGGGACCTTCTTCTGAAGGAGTCGGCAGGTCTTCTCGAGGACAAAGCGGTAGAACCGTTGCCCCACCACCTCAAGGGCAAGGGGTCTACTCCAGGTATTTCCTCGTGCCAAAGAGGACAGGTGGTCTAAGACCATTCCTCAACCTGCGCAACTTCAGCAAATTCCTGGTGATGGAGAAGTTCAAAATGCTCTCCCTTGGAACGTTGCTGCCATACCTCCAGGAGGGAGACTGTCTATGCTCTTTAGACCTCAAGGATGCTTATACCCACATCCTCATCCACCCCAACCACAGGTAGTACCTGAGGTTTGTGGTAGGGGGCAGGCACTTCCCTTCCAATACAGGATGCTCCCCTTTGGCCTAGCTTCTGCCCCAAGAGTCTTTACAAAATGCTTGGCAGTTGTGGTTGTCCTTCCTCTCGCTCCAGGGGGTCTTTGTCTTTCCCTACCTGGACAACTGGCTTTTTTATTTTGTTTAACAGGTTTTATATACTGTTTTATCATTTCAAATAAAGTGGTTTACATTGAAACTTAAACTTGGTAATATACATTAAACAGGGACATTGATAACTTGGATTTTTCTGAGGCAATGGAGGGTTAAGTGATTTGCCCAAGGCCACAAGGAGTGCTAGTGGGAATTGAACACTGGTCTCTGGGTTCTCAAGCCATTGTTCTTAACCATTAGGCTACTCCTCCACCTCTTATAAAGGGAGGCTTAACCATTAGGCTACTCCTCCACTCCTTATAAAGGGCGGCACAGCCTCCGAGGTACAGCATGCCACTGCACGCACCATCCAGGTTCTGCAGCCCTTGGGCTTGTTCTAAACTACCCCAAGTCTCACCTCCTCCCGACACAATGTCTGGAGTTCACTGGGGCAAAGATCGATACTCTTCACTCGAAGGCTTTCTTGCCCAGGGACCAAGCCAATTGTCTCAGGTCTCTAGCTCAGGACAAGGAGTACCATCCCTCGGTGCTCACCCGGCTTCTTCTGCGCCTCCTCGGGCACATTGCCTCCACAGTCCACATCACCCTAGACGCTCGCCTCCACATTTATTTATTTATTTAGCTACATTTGTATCCCGCTTTTCACCGGGTCAAAGTGGTTTTAACAAAAAGGGGGAGAGGTACAAGAATCAGCTCAATGGGGGGGAGGGGGGCAGTACCAGGGGGTCCAACAATAAGGATCTGGACAGACAATTAACAGTACTAGACTTTTGACTTGAGTCTCTCAGTTGGTGGGGGGGTGGGATCAGGATCAGTCAGGATCAGCACATATTGAGAGGTGACCAGATCAGATCCAAGATATTCACAAAACAATGTGGAGAGGTCTTTGTTGTTTCGGAGCTGGTTGGGAAGGGAGTTCCAGAGGGAGGGCGTGTAGAGTTCAAATGCCCTGTTACAGGTTTGTTGATTGAATTTGGTTCTTTCATGTGGGACTGTGAGAATATTGCTGGTGGACTGACGGATTGGTCTGTTGAGGGTGGGCTGTGGAAGTAGAGTCCGGAGCTGGGACATCTGTGTTTGATGGAGGGCTTTGTGGATAAGCAGTAGAGATTTATATTTTATCCTTGCTTCAAGAGGTAGAATGTGAAGTTCTCTCAGGACAGGGGTGATGTGCTCGTGTTTCTTGACCCTTGTATGATTCTTGGTGTTGAGGGCAGTCCGTAGGGAGGGGTATGGGTGGCTGGAAGTCCATGATAGATTGCATTGCAGTAGTCCAGGTGAGGGAGCGTCATGGCCTGCATGACTGTTCTGAAGTCTTGGGGGTCAATGAGTGGTCTGAGTCGTTGTACCATCTTTGCCTTGAGAAATATCGATCTCGCTGTTCTTTCAATGTGTTGCTTAAATGTGAGCGCTTGATCAGTGATGACTCCCAAATATTTTATATAGGGTTGGACTTGTATTTGAGTGGTTCCCAACGTGAGGTGCGGCGGCGGGGTGAAGGTTTGGTCCTTGGTTATGAAGAGGGCTTCGGTTATTTTAAAGTTGATGGATAGGTTGTTCTCTTGGAGCCAGTTGGTGACGTCAATGAAGCAGCCTGATAGCTGATTGTTGGTTGGGTTTGTGGTGATAATTGGTCCATACAGCATTATGTCATCTGCGTAAATATGGTAGTTGATGTGATGAAAGCATATTATCGAGCAGAGAGGCTGAAGGTAGATATTAAAGAGCATGGCCGAGAGCGTAGAGCCTTGGGGCACTCCTTGATGCTGTAGAAAGGGGTGGGGGGGGGGAGGTTGTCATGCTGGTGCGGATCAGTTGTTTTCTGTTGGTCAGGTAGGAGTGGAACCACTGTAACATGATGTCTTTGATGCCATTCTCCTGTAGTCTATGTAGGAGGGTGCTATGGCAGATGGTGTCAAAAGCTGCAGATATGTCCAGAAAGACCATGGCATATCCGGACTTTTTGGCCTGTATTCCTTTGATTAGGTTGTTCAGTAGTGATATCATGAGGGTCTCGACCTCATGCAACGGGCGGAATCCATGTTGTTGTGGGTCCAGTGAGTTGCTTGTGTCTAGATGGTCTTGGAGCTGCTGTTGTACAATCTTCTCGATGATTTTGGCAGTGAAAGGGAGGCTTGCTATTGGTCTGAAGGATGCTGGGTCAAGGGGATCCAGGTTATGTTTCTTGAGGGTTGGGTGAATGATGGAAGTTTTGAGGCTGTCCGGCATGTGTCCTTCTTTGAGTGATTCGTTTTGCTATGTGGGCTAGGGCCATGCTTATGTCCAGTTTGGTTTTCTTTATCCACTCCACAGGGCAGGGATCTAGTGGGGAGGTAGTGGTGTTCAGACATGAGATGGTGGATTCTATCTTTTCTTTGGTGACTGTTTCAAATGTACTCCATTCTGTGCTTTGCGTGGTGCGATAGGTTGTTGTTGCTGCTCCCGCAGGAGAGCTGTGTAGTTGTTGGAGCTGTTTATATTGACGTGCTAGCTGTTCCGGTGGCATGTTCGGGAGCTAGTTAGAGTGGTTGGGTGAGTTTGTCAGCTTCTTAACTATCTCGAAGAGTTCACGTGGTCTGTTGATTGAGGTGTTTATGATTTTTGAGTGGTAGGCCCTTTTTGCATTATCTGTTTCTTTGCAGTAGGTATCCAATTCATTCATGTATCTTGCTTTGTCTGTTTCATTTTTTGTTTTTCTCCATTTTCTTTCGGTCCTTCTGAGTTGGGTCTTTAGTTTCTGTAGGTTGGGGGTGAACCAGCAGGCTCTGGCTGTCATAGCTCTTTTTTTGGTGTTGCTTGTTGTTGTAGATGCTGCAGGTGCGATTGCAGTATTCCAGTTGTTGATTAGGTGTTCAATTTTGGAGGAGTCTGTTTGTAGTTTAGGTAGCACTTGGGTTAGGAAGTCCTTGGGTTAGGAAGTTTAAATCTCCTTGCATGTTGAGTGTTCTCTTTCGTGTGGGTTTGCTAGTATTTGCAGGTTAGGTTGTTGAGATGGTGGTCGGACCATGGCACATTTGTGATCCTGGGGTTCTCGCAGGAGATGACGCTTTGGGAGTTGAGGAATATCAGGTCAAGGGTATTCCCTTTTTTGTGTGTAGAGTCATGTATGATTTGAGTCAGGTCCACATGAGGGCGGCACAGTGGTGTCTCTAGGCCAGTGGTCTTAGGCCACAGGCCGCCTCTGAGACAGAGTTTCTGTGACCCGCTAGTTGGCAAACTCCTTGATCTGGTGGCAGTTACCCCAACATCTCGAAGCGAGCATGCCTTTTCAGACTCCAAGCCCCTCGAGGGTCCTCACCACAGATGCCTCCCTGCTTGGCTGGGGAGCCCACTGCGGAGATCTCCGCACCCAGGGCAACTGGTCACCACACAAGAGCACCCAGCAGATCAACCTCCTGGAGCTCCGAGTCATATACCTAGCCCTGAAGTCACCACCTACATCACCAGCCGGTCTTGGTTCAGACGGACAACCAGGTGGTGATGTTCTACGTGAACAAACAGGGGGCACAGGGTCCCGGTTTCTTTGTCAGGAGGCTCTAACACTCTACACATATGCAATCCGATAGGATATCATCCTGCGGGTGGTGTACCTACCAGACCAGGACAATCTGCTGGCTAACAGACTCAGCAGAGTTCTCCAGCTGCACAAGTGGCAGCTGGACCCCAGAGTAGTCGGTTGGGTTTTACGGCTCTGAGGGGAACCCATGATGGACCTGTTTGCCAGTGTGGACAACTTTCAGTTGCCCCGCTTCTGCTCCTGGCAAGCCCACCCTTCCAGGGTGGCAGCGGACGCATTCCTAGTCTAATGGTCGGAAGGCCTCATGTATACCTTCCCTCCGATGCTGCTGATTGCCAAGACCTTGTTCAGGACCCTCCGCAAAGGGCCTCGCTCATCCTGATAGCTCCTCGGTGGCCCAGGCAGCCATGGTTCCCTCTGCTTCTACAGGTGACGGTGGAGGCCCCTATCCCCTTGGGGACCACCCCGGGACTCCTATCTCACGAGGGGGGCTCTCTCCTGCAACCCAACTTGGGGTCCCTTTCGCTGACAGCGTGACTGATGAGATGGTGACTCTGGCCCCTTTCAATCTTCCGACTGAGGTGGAGGACATTCTGCTAGCCTCTCGCAAAGCCTCTACTAGAAAGGCTTACACTCTCAAATGGCGCCGGTTCTCTGCTTGGTGTGCCGAACACGAAGCTGATCCTTTCTCCTGCCCGGTAGCTCTTGTGTTACAGTACCTTCTCCACCTCTCTCAGTCCAGGCTCAAGTCTAGCTCCGTCCAAGTGCACCTCAGTGCCCTGGCGGTGTATCACCATTCGGTGGATGGTAAGCCTCTCTCAGTCCTGCTTTTGGTGACACGTTTCCTCCAGGGCCTGCTCTTATCAGAGCCCCCAGTTTGCCCACTGACAACTGAATGGGACCTCAACATGGTGTTGGGGCAGCTCACTCACCTGCCCTTTGAGCCTCTAGCAACCTACCACCTTTGCTACGTTTCTTGGAAGGTGGCTTTCCTGGTTGCACTCTCCTCCGCTCGCAGAGTTAGCGAGCTCCAGGCCCTGGTGGCGGAGGCACCATATAGCAGGTCCTACAAGAACAGAGTGGTGCTTTGCGCGCACCCCAAATTCCTGCTGAAGATAGTGTCGCCCTTCCAACTCCACCAGGAAGTAATGCGTCCTACCTCTCTCCAGTCGGGCGGAGACAGTCCTTCACATCTTGGACTGTAAGAGGGCCTTGTCCTTCTATATCCAACGCGCTCAGGGCCACCGCAAGGCTTCTTATCTCTTCATCTACTACGACCCCAGTAGGCTGGGGGAGGCAGTGACCAAGCGTATGCTGTCCACATGGGTGGCGGACTGTATCGTCCTTTCTTATGAGCAGGTGAAGCTCCCGCTGGAAGACCGTATCACAGCACACCGTGTCAGGACCATGGCGGCCTCGGTGGCAAACTTGCACTCTGTTCCAGTGGTGGAGATCTGCCGGGCCGCTACCTGGTCTTCAGTCCATACCTTTGGAGCCAATTACTAACTGGAAAGAGAGTCCCAACGGGACAGTGCCTTTGGCCAGGCTGTGCTCCGTAACCTTTTTGAGGTTTAGGCAACGACCCTTCTGTGTTCAGTCTACCGGAGTGCTGGTCTCTTCGGACACAGGGGTTCTACTGTGGTCTGTGCACACAGACTAAATTGCTGTTGCTTGCGGCTTTCCTTGAGGGAGCCTCTATTTTTGGCTATGGGTTTTCAGTAGCCTGTAGCTGGGGAGTCCCATATGTGAGGACTGACTTCCTGTTTATTCCTGGAAAAAGCATAGTTACTCACCTGTAACAGGTGTTCTCTGGGAATAGCAGAAATCAGTCCTCACAACCCACCCCCCTCCCCTTGGAGTTGCTCCTTTACCATCTTTGATTTTTGCCATCTTTTAGCTATGTCATCTGACTCAGGCAAGTTGGCACCCTTGGGCGGCAAGGGGACCGTGCATGCGTGGTGGCATCTCCCAAAGGCTTTCTTTGAAAGCTGGGGAGATGCTTCTGCGAGGGCTCCGTCGGTGCCATGTCACCCATATGTGAGGACTGATTCCTGCTGTCACCGACCTGTTACAGGTGAGTAACTATGCTATCTCTATGGATATTTGTCTTACCTTTCTTAGACGATTGGTGCATCAGAGCAGACATCTCCCGAGAGGTTCAGCTTTCCTTGCTTCATACCATCACAGCACTACAACATTTGGGATTTCAAAATCCCAGCTCGCTCCATTTCAAAGACTAGAGTTCATAGGAGCTTTACTGGGCACACAGCAAGCCAAGGTGTTTCTGCCCCAACTCCGCTGTGCCTGTTTCATTGTGCTAACCTCACAAGTTCTACTCCGGGACCATTTGACTTCCAGAGAAATGCTTCAGCTTCTGGGGCACATGGCCTCAACAGTCCATGTCGTCCCATATGCCCTGCTACATATTTGGACAGCCCAGTGGACTCTTGCTTCTTAATGGACGCAGGCCTCAGACCAGCTCAGGGACAAGATCCAAGTCATTGCCCCTCTCACCATGTCCCTCCAGTGGTGGTGTTCTCTAGGGAATCTTCTCGCTGGGTCACCTTTTCAGATGCCTCCACATCAATGCTCCCTGACGGCGGATGATATCAAACTGGGATGGGGAGCTCACTTGGGCACTCTCTCTAGACAAGATCTCTGAACAATAGAGTAGTCACAGTTTCAGATCAATCTAGAACTTTGTGCTATCTCAAATGCCCTCAGGGTGTTTCAAGGTCACCTCAGTGCATAAAGGATCCTAATCAGGACAGAAAATCAGGTGGCCATGTTCTGTGTGAACAAGCAGGGCAGAACAGGCTCTGGGCCTCTCTGCGAGTAGTCTCTCCATCTGTGGTCCTTTGCCATTTCTCATCAAATACACCTCTAAGCGGTGTATCTCCCAGGGGAGCTTAGTGTCTTGGCAGACAAGCTGAGCTGGATCCTTCTTCCCCACGAATGGTCTCTTCATCCAGACACAACGTCATACATCTTTCAGACCTGGGGAACTCCAGACATAGATCAGTTTGCCACATCGCAGAATGCCAAGCTTCCCCACTTTTGCACCAGGATTCTGACATCCAGCAAACAGCAGGTGGATGCCTTTCACCTACATTGGGGTCAGGGTCTTCTTTATGCTTTCCATCCCATACCCCTTATTCCCAAGAGGCCGACAAGGGTTTCATGATTCTCATAGCCCCTCACTGTCCATGCCAATCGTGGGTCCCCCTGCTGTTAAGTTTGACTCAGACTCAGCCTCTACGATTGGGATCTGTGTCCAATCTCCTCTCCCAGGAAAATGGGACACTGCTCCATCCCAATCCATGGTCTTTCCATCTCACAGCTTGGCTGCTGAGAGCATAGCATTACAAGACTTTAACCTCACTCAAGAGGTTAAGGAGATCGTGTTGGCTTCCAGGAAGCCCTCCACTAGACGTTCCTATGCTTTCAAGTGGTGTAGATTCTCTGTCTGGTATTTCCAGAAGGATCTCAATCCCTTCTCTGCTCCCATGGAGGCACTCCTCCAGTATCTCCTCCACCTGTCCTCAACAAGTCTCAAGACCAACTTGGTCAGAGTTCACCTCAGTGCCATTGCAGCCTTTCATCATCTCTTGGATAGACAGCCCATCTCCTCACAACTGCTAATAGTGCACTTTATGAGGGTGCTCCTGCTGACCAGGCTACCCATTAAGCTACCTTCAGTAGCTTGGAATCTCAATGTCGTTGTAACACAGCTTCTAAAGCCACCCTTTGAACCATTGGCTTTGACCCCACTAAAGTTCCTTTCATGGAAGGTTATCTTCCTTATTGCCCTCACTTCAGCTAGATGTATTAGTGAGCTTCAGGCTTTGGTGGCAGATCCACCCTGTACCTCGTTTCACCATGAGAAGGTCGTCCTTAGGACTCACCCGTATTTCATGCCCAAAGTGGTATCTCCTTTTCATTTGAGTCAGTTTACTTTATTATTTCCTAAATCGCACGCATCTAAAGCAGAAGCAACTCTGCATACTCTTGACTGCAAGTGTGCCTTGGCTTTTTATCTCCAGAGGACTCAGGATCATTGTAAAGCCTGTGATAAGGAAGCTTATCATAGCTCAGGTAGGAGCTATAGAAAAGATGATGTGACTCTGAACAAGCAGCCTGTCAGTTCTGGTAGAAGCAAGAAAACAGAGTTTTCACATAAAAGACTACCAGTCCCAGAATGCACCAGGTTTCCAGCAGCCATGAGAGGGGCTGAAGTGAGAAAATGTGTGTGCAATCAAGAGAGCTATGAGGTAATCCCTAAGCACTCATCTCAAAGGGCAGGGCCTGATTCAACACAGCTGCGCTGTGTTAGGGAGGAGCACACATTAGAACAGAATAAGAATAGAGCTTATTCTTCAGATAACAGCTACAGAAAGAGCTTCAGGAAAAGAGACAGCAACAGCTTCAAGCTCAAGCACCAGTATCACCTGGAGAAACAGAAGCCAAGCCAAGCGGATAGAGAGAGAAGGAAACTCTCTGGAAGGAAGAGAAGAAAGGCCATTGGCAGGTCTGGGAGATTCCAAGGCAGTACCTATACTGGGAGGTATTCCAAATGCCAGCAGAGTCCATTGGACTGGAGTCAGCCAGAGGAATGGAATGGCAGAGATAGGAATCACCAGTGGCTACCTGGAAGAGAGAAGACTGCACGTGGAAAGGACTTTCAGACCTATGCCAGAAGGTATGTGAGAGAGGATCCAGTGTCCAGGGATCAAGATTGGAAGGCTGGACATCAGAACTGGATTACATACTGGCCAGGCTATACAGAGAGGAATTATGATAGCAGGAGAGGCTCAGGTATGAACACTGATCCAGACCCTATCTATAATAGTGAATGGCAGCAAGGGAATAAGCATTCTCATGATAGTGCCTTATTGAAAGACTCGTCTGTGCCAATGTATGATAGTGACCCTGTGCTGATTGATGAAGGGGGAGATACAGCAGATGAAACTATTAATTACATGGACTGTTCTTTATCTAAATGCTATTGCTAGCTTTCTGTGAGCAAACACAACAGCCATCACAAAGAAACCAAACTTTGTTCTTTATTTCCACTGCAAACAGCTGTTAAAGCAGGATTTGGGTTCACACAGTAGCAGCCAGCCAGCTAAAGGGTTTCAGCTGGTCAATTGATAGTAATTAAAGCTGCACCTGATTGTGTGTGTGAGCAAGAGAGAATCACTGCAGGATCTGTGTGGAAATTAAGCAGAAGTTAACCTAACAAGCAAAGTTCATTTATTTCTTTGTGCCTTTTTCCTTTGGTAATTATTTGCTAAGAAAACATTAGCTAATTGCCTGACAAGCTGAAGGTTGTTTTCTGATTTGCTTTGTGACTTTATGTTATCCATTTAAACACTGCAAGCAAGTAACCTCATTTATATTGCTACCAAGCATATTTGTGCTGGGTGAATTAAACCCCATCAATAAAAGAAGTATTTTATTGGCCTTACCACTGGTATCACAACTCAATTATTGTCTTCAGCTGTGTTTGGGAGTGAAAGAACTACATTACCCACAATACCTTGCAAGAATCATATGAATATATGCATCGTCAAGATTGTGTAAGTTCTCACCCTAGGCAGCCGTCTGACAAGCCTCACAGTTCATTTCCTTTGTCCCTAGTCACCTGGGTCTCACGGTCTCTAAATGTACGCTTTCCAGATGGATAGTGGACTGCATTTCATTTTCTTATGAGAAAGCAGGGCTCTCCCTAGAAGGGCATGTCACTGCTCATAATGTTTGTGCCATGGCTACCTAAATGACAATCCTACGCTCTGTAGCCAATGACAAAATTTGTAAGGCAGCAACTTGGTCTTCTGTGTATACCTTTGCTGCCCATTATTGTCTGGACAAGGACTCCCGCCAAGATGCCATGTTTGGTCAGGTTGTTCTCCAGCACCTCTTTCAGACTTAGTGGCAACTCCTATCCTCCATCCCGGACTTTGACAATGGCAGACATCCATGAGGGCTCCATGACCTCTTGAGGCCTACTCTGAGGCAGACCTCCACCGGTTCTGAGGTCACTTCATCTGGCATCTGGGAGCTAAGGAGTCCCATATGTGAAGACTACATTCCTGCTTGTTACTGGAGATAATGTAGTTACTCACCTGTATCAGGTGATCTCTGGGAACAGCAAGAATTTAGTCTTCACAACCCACCCTCCTCCCCTTGGAGTTGTAGGGTTATTTTTTCCTCTTCCTTCTCAGCTACAAACCCAACTGAGGAGAAGGAGTCAAAAGAGCGGGAAGGCAGTCACGCAGGTGTAGTGGAGTACTCCCAAAGGCTTTCCTATAGGATGCTTGGGAGTGTTCCTGCATGGGCTTCTTTGGTACCGATGTCACCCGTATGTGAAGACTAATTTCCTGCTGTTCCCGGAGTTCACCTGTTAGTGGTGAGTAACTATGCTTTCTGTGAAATTATGCCTAGACTGGTTTCATCTAAAAAGGGACAATCTAGTTTGAAAAAAAAATCCCCCACACACACTGCCACTCTATGATCATTCCTTATTTTCAAGCTGCAGACTAGGCAACCCTAGTTTCAAGACATCCTGGTGGCTGCTAAAGATACTGCATGGTACTCCCAGCTCTCCTCCTTTATTTAAAATGACATTTAAGACATGTTTAAGCATGACCTCATGTCCCAGAAATGGGTAAAACTGCAGTTTCTGATCCTACTCCGTATTTATCCTTTTATGGTCACCCAACTCTTCATCCCTTCAGGATTTACTTGGGTAGGGCTGACCTTGTGTAGCCAATGACAAAATTTGTAAGGCAACAGACAGAGTTCGAAGAGGACCCGCGCACCAAGGAGCTGGAAATTTTGCAGTACGAGTCTCCACCCTAGGAGACTCTCACAGTCCCTATCCAAACTCGCCTATCCAAAAATAAATAGAACACCATGGTTCAACAACACGCTAAAACAAATGAAAAGAGAACTAAGAAAACTAGAACTCAAATGGCGCAAAACCAAATCAGTCATCCATAAGGAAATATATAATAACCATCTCACAAAATACAAGGATACCTTAGATAACACAAAGAAAAATTACTATGCAACAATCTTATCAAAATCTTACAATAGACCACGAGAGCTATTCTCCATTGTTAAAAACCTAACTAATAACCCTCAAACATCTAGCAATGAAATTATCAAAATATCGGTACAAACCTTAGCCAATCACTATCAAAACAAATCAATACAAACTATAACGATCCCAGACAATATCAATATAGCTCATCATTGTTTAGATGAATGGTCAGACTTTCACCCTATATCTAAAGATTCACTAAAGAATATCATCACCAATCTCAACACCACAACCTCCTTCCTTGATCCATGCCCAGTAATTTGGATAAAAAGCACACTCCCAATATTATTATCATACATTCTCCCCATAGTCAACCTCTCGCTACATCAAGGTTACCTCCCACCTACACTCAAGCATGCACAAACCCGCCCAATTCTCAAGAAATGTACATTCGACAAAACTTCACCAAAATCGTATAGACCCATATCAAGTATCCCTTTTTTGGCTAAAAGTATTGAAAAAGTTGTACAAATTCAGACACAGGAATATTTAGACTCATCCTACCCACTTGATGAGCACCAATATGGATTTAGGCCTCGCCATGGAGTGGAAACACTCTTAACAGTTTTAACTGATGTGCTTCTGAGAAGGATTGATAATCATAAACAGGCATTTATACTCTTATTTATCGATATATCAGCAGCATTCGATAGTGTACATCACACTATAATGCTTAACAACCTGAAACAAATAGGCATAAATTCCACGGTACACAAATGGTTCACCTCATATTTAAATAACAGAACGCAAAATGTAAGAATAGGCAACCAAACTTCCACTATATATAAACAAGAAATTGGACTCCCACAAGGCTCTGCATTATCAGCCCTCCTATTTAATATATACATAAAACCGATCTGCAATATTTTAAAAAAATTTGGAATACACTATCATCTATATGCAGATGATATAATGATGTACATCCCATTCACGATCCCTTATTTACCGATACAACTTCTATCAGACTGCTTCAATGAAATCACAACTTGGCTAAAAGCACAAAACCTCCACATAAATCATTCAAAAAATGAAGTATTAATTGTAACAAAAAAACAATCATATATTCCCCCAACCCACATAACATTACAAAACCATGAAATTAAAATAAAAAATGAAATAAGATACCTTGGTGTTATTCTAGACACACATCTTACAATGAACACTCACATCAGAAACACTATAAAGAAAATTTACTTCAAACTCAAAATCCTTAAACAACTACGCCCTCTAGTACACTTACAAGACTTCATTAATATAATCCAGGCTACCATAACCCCACACTTCGATTTTGCCAATCTAATTCTTATAGGTACAACAAAACAAAATATTAAAAGAATCCAACTAGCACAAAACGCTGCAGCTAGAATTATAATGAAAGTACACTCCTTCCAACACATAACACCAATACTAGCATCCCTGCACTGGTTACCAATACAAAGCAGGATAATATATAAAACAACAATAACTTCATTCAAAGCCTTAAATGACATGGCTCCAATCACACTAAGTAAACTAATTAGCAAAGAACCACAAAAAGCTACTCACAGAAAAGGACACTCAAATAAACTAAGGACCCCTAATGATTTCATAAAAGCAAATAAATTAGCTAATAACAGAGCCTTTTCACACGCAGCCCCAACCATTTGGAATTCCCTTCCTGAGGACCTACGAACTATAACCGAGATTAGGGAATTCCGTAAAAAACTGAAAACCTATCTATTTGCTATGCACTACTGCAACACAGATAATCCTTCAATTAACTCGGATAAAGGCTAAAAGACACTTAACTGAGTCAGATTAAATCCAACAACTTAAACAGATAATATACTGAGATGAAAATAGACCGTGATTCAATTTCAAAGTGCCCCCAAACTTGTAAATGTATATAGTTTATAATGTCTGTTTTTGTTTTGACATGCATTAACATATGCTGTTAGCTAATATTTGTTTACTGCTACAAGATGTTTACTGTTACAAGATGCTGTTAGCTAATATTTGTTTACTGCTACAAGATGTTTACTGTTACAAGATGTTCAATGTAAAACCAAGCTTCTGCTTTGTTGATTGTTGTTTTATTGTAAACCGCAACTGATCTCTGGAAGATGCGGTCTATAAATGATTGTTAAATAAATAATTAAAATAAATCCCTCCCATCCTTGAGAGGCTCCTGCTATGGATATGGGAGACCCTGGCCTCGGTGCTGGTTGTCAGCCGGCGTGTCAACGCCATTTACTGAGTCTGGAAGGGTGTGGGATTCCATAAGCCTCAACTCCTCCACAACTCAGTGGTGGAGTCGTCGATGCAAAAGCTCAAGAGTAAAAAGACCTACTCGTCCATGCCTCTGGGCAAGGAGGCCCGGACTTTCAACGCCCTGGGCCATAAGTGCTACCAGGGCGCCATGCTCAGGTGCTGAATACAAGCCTACGGTCTGTATATGGGGATGTATTTGAAGAGCCTGGTACAGGAGCTCTTGGGGTTCTCGGCGGGCCTCGCCAGGGAACCCCTCCAGCGCTTCTTGTCCTTGACCAGGGCTGCCCTTCACTGCTCTAGTTTCTCTCTAGAGCTGCCTACGATGGGTTCGAGGCCTCAGCCCCGTGGTAGCCACAGGCATTGGTGCCCGGCACCAGGAGTTGCTGCAGACCTCGGACCTGGAGCAGTGGGTGCAGGAGAAGCTCCTGGACGTGCCCTGCAATGGGGAGAATCTTTTTGGGAAGCCAATGTCGGAAAAGGCCGCCGAGAGCGAGGCTGAGGTAGCTATCTGGCAGAGACTTTCCAAAAAGACCTCAGCTCTCTCCAGGAAGAAGCCCTCGGGAAAGAAGACCTTTTTCTCAAAGAAAAAGGGTTACCCCTTGGCCAGACATTACTAGTCTTACCAGGGTCTACGTCACCAACCCGCACAGCCAAAGGGCCAAGGACATGGGTCCAGGAAACCCAAGGCCCCAGCCCCTCCTCAGCCAGGGGGGGGCTTTTGACTCGGTGGACAGGGTCTCCCCTCCCCCAGGAGACCACCTCAGCCCATAGGGGGTCAACTGGCCTCCTTCGCCGACAGCTGGGCCACCATCACTACAGACTAGTGGGTCCTGCTGGTGGTGATAGAGGGTTAGCCTCCAGATTACTTTCCAGGGGAGCCATCCCGTCCCCTCCTTCACCAGGTCTTGCTCGTCACAAAGCTTGCAAACCTGCTCAGGGACAAGGCTGTGGAACCTGTGCCCCACAACCTCTGGGGCAGGTGCTTCTTCTCAAGGTATTTCCTTGTCCCCAAAAGAACAGGAGGTCTCTGGCCTATCCTGGATCTGTGCAACCTCAACAGGTTCCTGGTGAGGGAGTGGTTCAAGATGCTCTCCCTTGGAACACTACTGCTCTACCTCCTCCAGGGAGACTGGCTTTGCTCCTTGGATTTCAAGGACGCTTATGCCCACATCCTGATTCATACCTCCCACAGGTGATAGCTGAGGTTTGTGGTGGGGGGTCTGCACTTCCTGTACAGAGTGCTCCCATTCGGTCTCGCTTCCCCAAGGGTCTTCACAAAGTGCCTGGTCGCAGTAGCCGCACATGTGCACCTTCAAGGAGCTCATGTCTTCCCCTGTCTGGATGACTGGCTTGTCAAGGGCAGCATTGCCGGGGAGGCGGACCGGGCCACAAGGCTGACCATTTATGCCCTCCATCAGTTAGGATTTGTCATCAACTACCCCAAGTCCAGGCTCTCCCCAACTCAAATCCTGAAATTCATAGGGGCCCAGCTGAACATTCTGCTGGCCAAGGCTTTCCTCCCAGAAGAACAGAGCCGGCCCGTCGGCTCCTCCACTTGTTGGGCCACATGGCCTCAACAGTGCACGTTATGCCCCTAGCCCGCCTACACATGCGAGTGGCCAAGTGGTGCCTCCAGTCTCAATGGTCTGAGGCCACAGGCAGCCTGGGGAACAGGGTGTGAGTCACCCGGCAGCTGGAAGCCTCCTTTACCTGACGGACGTTCCCGCACCATCTCAGGGAGGGGATGTCTTTCCAGGCACCAGCACCTCAGAGGGTTCTGACTACAGACGCCTCCCTAGCGGGCTGGGGTGCACATTGCGAGGGCCAGCACACTCAGGGCCACTGGTCTACCGAAAAGTCTCTCCTGCAGATCAACCTTCTCGAGCTACAGGCCATCTTTCTGGCCCTGCAGATCTTCTGCCACCTGCTCCGAGGTCTTCTAGTCCTCATACAGACGGACAACCAGGTGGCCATGTTCTGCGTGAACAATCAGGGCGGAACAGGCTCCTACGCCCTCTGTCAGGAGGCCATAACATTTCATTCCTTTGTGGTACTCAACCGCATGACCCTAAGGGGGTGTACCTACCAAACTAGGACAACTCCCTGGTGGACAAGCTCAGTAGAGTCCTCCGGCCACACGAATGCTGCCTGGACCCTGAGGTGGCCGAGAGGCTTTTCCAACTCTGGGGCATGCCCTATCTGTATCTGTTCACCTCTCTGGAAAACGCTCAACTTCCAATGGTCTGCTCCCCTCAACCACAACGATGGAGGGTGGCGGCAGATGCGTTTCTGATCTCATGGTCGCAGGACCTGCTTTACGCATTCCCGCTGACCCCCCTGGTACCCAAGTGTCTATTCAAAATCCATAGCTAGCACGCCTCAGTGATCCTGGTGGCCCCCAGGTGGCCCAGGCAACCCTGGTTCCCCCTATTGCTCTCTCTGTTGGTGACAGCCCCAGTACCCCTGGGCCAGGCCCCGAGCCTCCTCACAGGAGGAGGGCTCCCTCCTGCACCCCAACCTGAGGGCCCTAACGCTGACAGCATGGCTGCTAAAAGGGTAGCGTTGGCCCCTTGCCACCTCTCAGGGGAGGTCAAGGAGGTTCTCCTGGCCTCCAGGAAGCCCTCCTCTAGGAGGGCTTATGTCTTCAAGTAGAGGAGGTTCTCCATCTGGTTTGCAGACAGGAAGGTGAATCCGTTCTTCTGCCAGGTACAGCTCATGTTGCAGTACCTTTTGCATCTCTCGTACTTTGGTCTGAAATCTAATTCAGACAGGGTGCATCTCAGTGCCAAAGCTGTGAACCACCACCCTGTAGAGGGGAAGCCCCCCTCGACCCTGCCTCTGGTCTCCAGATCCCTCAGGGGCCTTCTGTTGTCAAGGCCCCCTCTCCACCCTCCGGCACCAGAATGGGACCTCAATGCGGGCTAATCGCCATAGCTGCCTTTTGAATCTCAGGCCCTTAAAGTTTCCCTTTTTTTTCCTGCAAAGCTGCTTAGGCCATAGATAACCGTGGTTTCCTCTCCTACTTGAGCTTTCCCATCAAGACCTCTGTTCATCTCGGCGACTCATCAACTCTGATTTCTTAGGACCAAGGGACTCTGCAACACTCCAGCGTCAAGTCCCCCTTGTCCTCATAGCTTGGATACTGAGGGGCTAGCTCTGTCTCATTTCATCCTGACAGCTGGTGTAGCCTCTGTCCTCTTGGCTTCCAAAAAAGAGATTCAACTCAGAGTTCATATGATTGCAAATGGAAGAAGTTTGCCTTCTGGCATGAGGGACAGGCCCTAGGCTCTTTCTTGTATCCCATACAAAAACTTCTTGAATTCCTTCTACATTTGTCCTAATCTGGTTTGAAAACCAACTCTGTTAGGGTTTACCGGAGTGCAATTGCTGCATATCACCATCATGTAGAAAGTAAACCCATCTCTCTACAGTCCTTAGTTATTCATTTCATGCAGGGCTTGCTTCTTGTGAAGCCTCCCAATGTCTTGTGATCTCAATGTGTTTTTTAAGTTCAGCTGATGAAAGCTCCTTTCAAGTCATTAATTACCTTTAGATTGAAATACTTTACCTGGAAGGTCTTATTTCTGGTGGCCATTACTTCAACATACAGAGTTAGTGAGTCTAGTAGTGGATACTGGATGCATCCTTCATGAAGTTCTTCCACAATAGGGTGATTTCATATACTCATCCTTAGTTTCTTCCTACAAGAGGAGTGAGATTTCCACCTTAATCAGTCAATAGGTCTTCCAACATTTTCACAGTACGCAGTGCTCACAAAAGGGGGAGCATGTGGCACACAGACTGCAAGAGAGCCTTGGCCTTCTATTTGGAGGCGATAAAAGCCTATAGAAACTTCACCTAGCTTTTTGTTTCTTTTGACCTCAGTAGATTGGGGGCTGCCGCTAACAAATGTTTCTTTCAGTTTGGCTAGCAGATTGCATCTGTTTTGCTTATGCCCAGGCAGGTCTGGCACTTGAGGGTTCATGGTTCACAACATCTCAGCCATTGCTGTGTTGGTGGCCTACTTGTGGTCAGCTTCCATTGAAGAGATTTGCAAGACTGTGATTTGGACTTCTTGTTACTCACTGACATCTTAATACTGTCTGGAACAGGATACTACTACTACTAATCATTTGTAAAGTGCTACAAGGCATATACAGAGCTGTACACATAGATGCTACTACTACTACTGCTACTGAGCATTTGTATAGCACTACAAGACGTACACAGCACTGCGCAGACATGTAAGAGACAGTCCCTGTTCATCATAGCTTACAATCTAGTCTGATAGACAACACAGAAGGTGTAGACAGGGATACATCTAGGGGGAATGGTAAAGAAACACAAGGTGATCAGGTGAGTGAAGATCCGAAAGCAGCAGTGAAGAGATGAGTTTTCAGCCTGGATTTGAAAAGGGTCAGAGAAGGCACCTGGAATACAGACCCAGGTACTTTGTTTCAGGCATAAGGTGCAGCAAGGTGAAAGGAAAAAAGTCTGAAGTTAGCAATAGAAAAGAAGGACACAGACAGAAGCAATTTGCCAGAAGAGCGGAGTTCCCAAGAGGTGTGTAGGGAGAGATAAGAGAAGAAAGGTGGTGAGGAGCTGCACAGTAAATGCACTTAATAGGTCAGCAGGAGAAGTTTGAAATAGATGTGGAAACGGATAGGGAGCCAATGAAGTGACTTGAGAAGAGGGGTAATATGGGCATGACGAGCCTGGAGGAAGATAGCCGCACAGCAGAGTGTTGAACAGATTGAAGGGGAGAGAGATGATTCAAAGAGAGACCAGCAAGGAGTAGGTTACAAGTAGTCAAGACGGGAGGTGATTAAGGAGTGGATAAATGTCTTAGTAGTGTGTTCAGAAAGGAATGGGTGGATTTTGTTGATGTTATAGAGAAAGAAAGGGCAGGTCATAGCTATCAGATGGATGTGTGTGGAGAAGGAGAGAGAGGAGTCAAAGACAACTCCGAGATTGCTAGCTGAAGAAACAGGGAGGAGTAGAGAGTTATCCACAGAGACTGAGAAAGGAGGAAGAGGAGAGGAGCTTTTAGGGGGAAAAATAAGAAGCTCGGTTTTGGCCATGTTCAATTTCAAGGGGTGGTGAGACATCCAAGCAGCAATGTCAGAAAGGTAGGCAGAGATCTGGGTCTAGATTGCCAGAGAGATTTTAGGAGTAGAGAGGTAGATCTGGGAGTCATCAGCATAAAGATGGTACTGAAAGCCATGGGAAGAGATGAGCGCACCAAGGGACTGGGTATAGAGAGAGAAAAGGAGTGGACCCAAGACAGATCCTAGGGGTACACCAGCTAAGAGTGGGATAGCAGCAGAGGAGAACAAACACTGAAAGAGCGAGGGGAGAAATAAGAGGAGAATCAGGATAGTACAGAGCCCTTAAAACCAAGCGATGACAGAGTATCAAAGAGAAGGTTGTGGTCAACAGTGTCAAAAGCAGCAGAGAGGTCAAGAAGGATGAGGACAGAGTAAAGGCCTTTGGATTTAGCCTGGAACAAGTCACTGGAGACTTTGGCAAGAGCTGTTTCAGTGGAGTGTAAAGGACGAAAGCCAGATTGTAAAGGATCTAGGAGGGCATGAGAGGAGAAGTTAAGGCAGCGGCGGTGAACCGTGCATTCAGATAGCTTAGAAACGAAGGGGAGGAGGGAGCTGGGTCGATAATTAGAAGGACAGGTAGGATCAAATGAGGGTTTCTTGAGGAGAGGTGTAACTACAGCATGCTTGAAGTCTGCAGGGACAGTTGCAGAGGAGAAAGATAGGTTGAGAATATGAGAGATGGAAGGGACAACAGTGGAGGAGATGAGGCTTAGGAGACAGGTGGAGATAGGATCAGAGGAGCAGGTAGTGAGTTTGGAGGAAGAAAGAGGGTGGGCAGTTTCCTCTTCAGAGATCACAGAAAAGGAAGAGACAGTAGCAGAGGTAGAGAGGGAAAGTTAGGAGTGAAAAGGGGGAGGAGGGGAAGTAGCTGTCTTTGTGGGGAATTGGACGGTGATCTTGTGGATTTTGTCATAAAAATAGCCAGGGTTTGGGCAGAAAGGGAGGAAGGGGTCAGAGGCGGAGGCACCTTGAGGCGAGAGCTGAGAGTAGAGACTACGAGGGTCAGAGGCAAGAGAGTTAGTCAGATGGACATAATAGTCTTGTTTGGCAAGTGCTATGGCTGACTGGAAAGAGACAAGCATGAATTTGAAGTGTAGAAAGTCCTCAAGGGAACGGGATTTGAGCCAAGCACGCTCAGCTGAATGGGTGCAGGAACGTAGATAGCGGGTAGTGGATGAAAGCCAGGGCTGGGGTGCAGTATGCCTCAGGATGTTTCATGGGTGGAGCGAGAGCATCCAGAGCAGAGGACAGTGCAGCGTTATAGGAAGCAACTGCCTCATCAACAGACTCAGATGACATAGTGGAAGAAAGAGATGAAGAAACAGTGGAGGAGAGAACCAAAGGATCAAGATTTCTAAATAGGTTGGATGAAACAGGATGAGGTTGAGGTGGCGGGTGATGAAGAGTGAAGCTTAGCAGGTGATGGTCAGATAAGGGAAGAAGTGAAGTACAGAGGTTTGAGGGTAAGCAATTAAAGAAAAATACAAGGTCAAGGCAATGGCCATGCTGGTGAGTGGGGACAGTAGATCGAAGCTGGAGGTCAAATGAGGAGGTAAGGGAAAGAAGCTTTAAAGCATAAGGATCAGAGGGGTTATCAACATGAATGTTAAATTCCCCAAGAATAAGAGTGGGGGAAGAGGAATCCAGAAAGAAGAAGTGCCACAAGTCAAAGTCAGTGAGAAAGGTAGAAGTAGACTTGTCAGGAGGTCAATAAATAACAGCAACCTGGAGAGACAGTGGAGTGAAAAGGCAGATGGAGAGAACTTCAAAGGAGGGAAAGGAGTGAGACTGAGGCAGCAGGAGGGGTTGGAATTGGCAGGAGGGAGAAAGTAGAAGCCCAACGCCACCACCACGGCCAGTGGGACGAGGTGTGTGGGAGAACTGATAACCACCATGACAGAGAGCAGCGACAGATGCCGTGTCTTCTGGGAGGAGGCAGATCTCAGAGCAAGAAGATGGGAGAGCATTAGAGATAAAGAGATCATGAGTAAAAGCAAGTTAATTAGATATGGAGTGTGCATTCCACAAGGCGCATGAGAAAGGGAGAAAGGAAGGGGAAAGGAGAGGGATATGAATACGATTAGAGGTGTTTCGTGAAGATCTCTTCTCAGAGTGTGACAGACGTTTAGGGGGGCAAGGGTTGTGGATATCATCTCCGGATGAGAGAAGTAGAAGGAGTAGCAGAGTGTGGGGCAGATAGGAGTCAGTACGGCGGAAACGAGGGTGAGGTTGTCTTAGAGAGAGAGGAGATGGCTGAATGAGAGAGAGAAAGTGGTGAAGCTCAAGAACTGATGACACGGTAGAAGACAGAATGGAGGGGGACGCGAGGATGGCAAAGGGGAGATAAGGTGGAGAGGAGTGAAGGTGCTGGTAGGAGGGGGACTGAAGGTGCTGGTAGGGAGTATGAAGAAGAGGAAGACAATGTGATGAGGAGCCATAGAAGAGGGATGGAGAGGAGAACAGAGGCCAGAAGAAATAGAAAGGTGGGAGGGGATTAGGAGCACCTGTGAATAAATGAGGTAATGAGCAGTTGACAGCTATGAAAATCTGAGAGCCAGGGGGTGGGTAGGCAGAGGGGAAGGGGGTGGGAGATAAGTTATTCAGCTGAGAAAAGCTGAGCAAGAAAGTGCAAAAAAAAGGGACAATGAGGTGAGAGAGCACACAAACAATGACAAATAAATAAATATATAGAGAGAGACAGACAGGACTCACAGAAAGCCAGCAAGAGTCAGTCCCTCCTCATCAGAGCTGGACTCCTGTCGCAACAGTAGATTCAGCCATTCTGTTCTTCAGACTCTGTTCAGGGAAGAGAATCCAACCCCATCCCCACTAGGCCCATTTCGTTTTATTCAGGCTGTCTCTGTAAACAAAAAGAAAAATATATAAAATACGTATTCTCTGGGAACAAGCAGGAAGTCAGTCCTTATATATGGGGTGACGTCGGCACTGATGGAGCCCGCATGGAAGCATCCCCCCAGCTTTCAAAGAAAGCCTTTGGGAGATGCATCATACTTGCCTGGTCCACTTCCCTGCAAGGGTACCATCTTGCCTCAGTCTCCTTTTTTTTCAGCGGAGCCCATAGGACGTTGTCCAGTTTTCCCCAGAAAAAGTTTGATTTTGATTATCATGTTTCTCCAGTTGCATACCGATTCCTTCCCGTCCCCGAGCCAGCTCGCCTTGGCGTCGCTCTTCAGGTTTGTATATTAATTTTTTCATTTTCTCATTGAGGTGCTCCTCGACCGGCATTCGTGCTCTTTTCCAACCGAAGGCCTCGGACCCTTGCCGGGAGGAGGAGACCTCCTTTTTCCGATGGCCTCCAGTGGCTTCAAAAAGTGTGACTGGTGCGGAAAAATGATTTAGCTTACCGACCCACATGTCTACTGCCTCCATTGTCTTGGCCTGGAGCACAATGACTCAGACTGCAAGTTCTGGAGAACCATGTCTTCAAAGGCTTTGAAGAGCCGCCATCAGCAGCAGATAAGTTTCTTTTAGAAGTCTGACTCCACACCAGAGTCCCCAGTGACACCACGCTGCAGGGCCCCCTCTGATACCTCAGTGTCCCGCAAAGCCATAGCCTCCTCGGAGTCCCATGGCCGTGGTTCCTCTGAGCGGAAATCCCCAGAGGTGGAGCACAAGAAGAAGAAATCCTCAAATACCACCTTGGAGGACGGATCCGGGAAGAAGGGGAAATCCCACCCCAGAACCCACAGTCCCAGGCATGACTCTGAGGAGTCGAGGCAGGAGTGGCCTGCCAAGCTGCCCCGTCAGAAGTCGTTGGCACCTGTTGACTGGCCTCGGGCCTCTGAGGTTATCCTCATCGAGGACTCCCCCTTGACAGTACTGACACTGGGCTCAAAATCTTTGGTGCCTGAATCGAAGGCTACAGAGCCAACTGGTATGGAGACCAGAATGGCAGCCCTAGACAGCAGTAAATCTGCCCTAGTGGCAGTGCAGCAATGTTCATGTCTGGTTCATCCAGTTCATCTGCCCTGATGACGGGACCCTTGACATCAAGGACTTCCCCAGACATTGAGACGGTTCTCGGGCACCATCGGCCACGAGAGAGCCCCCGACCCTGGATGAAGTCCTGCTTCCGTTCCTTCAGACACCGGTCCTCCCCGGTGACTGCCTGCGTCTCAGACCAGCGATCCCTCGCAGGTCATGGACCACTGAGAGTGGCCTTTGGCCAAAGTGATCGCAAGGCATCTCATTCATACTCAAACTTTGAGTCCAAATGGAAGACCGAGGACGAAGAGTCCCTGGTTAGGAGGCGACACCGTGATGTGCCCTCGGACCTATATCCCCCAACGACCCGATGCTACTCCCTGCCCGAGGATGTTGAATCACTCAATATTGTGCGGGACATGGCCAAGGCCCCCCTTGCACCAAAGAATTGGAGATACTCCTATACGAGGCACCCCCGAAGGAGACACTTACGGTCCCGGTCCCCTCGATCCTCAACCGCCTCCTCCTCTGAATGTGGGAAACACCCACATTGGTACCAATTGTCAGCATGGTACCAATTGCCAGCATGTGCCTCGACGCCATGTACCGAGTACGCTGAAGCCCTGGTTTCCAAAATACCCAGCTTCTCCACAACTCCATGGTCATGGAGTTGGTGATGCGCCGGCTTAAGAGCCAAAAAAAAACCATTTGTTGCTGCCATCCGGCAGGGAGGCCCGAATCTTTGACACCCTCAGCCAGAAGGCCTGTCAGGGCTTGATGCTAATATGCTAGATCTAGTCCTACCAGCTCTACATCGGCATATACCTGAAGGGACTGTCAAAGGAGGCAAGCAACAAAAAGGACAGGGACATGGTTCAGAAAACAAAAAGCTCCGAAGTCCAAGGTGCTGACCATAGCCCAGCTTGGGGAGAGATTTTGACTGCCTGGGCATGACCTCCCTACTCCCAGGGGGTTCTCTGCTGCCCACAGAGGGGCACCTAGCCATGTTTGCCCACAGGTGGACAGCCATCACCACCGACACCTGGGTGCTACAAGTGGTCAAGGAGGGCTTCCTTCTCCACCTACATCAGGCACCACCTATGTACTTCCCAGGGGAACCCACCAGGCCTTCACCAGACCCTGCTCCTCACCGAGCTAGCAGTCAAGCCAATTCCAAAACATCTCTGGGGCAAAGGCTTCTTCTCCAGGTATTTCCTTGTGCCCAAGAGGACAGGGAGCCTCAGGCCCATCCTGGACCTATGAGAGGTCAACAGGTTTCTGGTCAGGGAGATGTTCAAGATGCTTTCCCTTGGGACATTACTGCCATTCCTCCAGCAGAGAGACTGGCTATGCTCCTTAGACCTAAAGGGTGCCTACACTCACATCCTAATTCATCCCAGCCACAGAAAATACCTCCGGTTCATGGTGGGAGGACAGCACTACCAATACAGGGTGCTTCCCTTTAGTCTTGCCTCGTCAGCAAGGGTCTTCACAAAGTGCCTTGCGGTGGTCGCAGCCCACCTCCAGCTGCAAGAGGTTTTCGTCTTCCCCTATATGGGCGACTGGCTCTTAAAGGGGGACATGGCTGCAGAAGCACAATGAGCCACCAGGCACACCATCAACACCCTGCAGCTCCTGGGGGTTCATAATAAACTATCCCAAATCCCTTCTCACTCCGGTCCAGCGCCTAGAGTTCATAGGGGCGCAACTAGATACCCTCCAGGCAAATGCCTTCCTTCCTCAGGAGAAGTCAGAATGCCTCGGGGAGCTAGCCGGAGAGGTAAACCGATGTCGGACACTATGGCCCGGCTCCTACTCCGCCTGTTGGGACACATGGTCTCCACGGTTCACGTGACCTATATGCCTGCCTGCACATGAGAGCAGCCCAATGGTGCCTCCGCTCTCAGTGGACTCAAGCCACAGGCAGGCTCAGTGACAAAGTGAAGGACTCCCTCGGATGGTGGCAGGATCCACGCCACCTTTGGGTCTGGATGCCCTTCCAGACACCCAACCCCCAGAAGGTCCACTCCTCACCAATGACGCCGCGGAGCCCGGACCGCCGCCCTGGGTCCTCGGAATCAGAGCGGCCGGCTAAGCAACCTCACAAGGAGATGGAGACGTCGGACAAGGTAACTTCTGTTGTCCTCGTAGACTTTCCTCCGGGAGAGCCAGCATCGGGCCCGATGGCGTCGGGACCCAAGCCGGGAGCTGCAGAGCCTTCTGAGCTTGGTCTCAGGTTGGTGGCCCTGGACAGCAGCATGGCTGCTTTCATGAAGCAGCAGCAGGCGCTGATGGCCGGTCTCGCCGGTCCATCTGCCCCGACCACCGGGACTTAGACGTCGAAGTCGACCCCGGAGGCCGAGCCGATCCTCGAGTCAACCATGTCTCGAGTCGATCCTTGGCCAAAGTCCCCCTTGACCTCCCATTCGGGACCGAGGCCATCGACACCGGTGCCCTCGGCGTCGGGGCGGTCGGGCTCGAAGCCCTCGAGGCCGGAGGACTCGGCATGGGAGACAGAGGAGGAAGACTCCCCAGACACCTAACGAATCCGGTGTATCTCTTTGGACTCTCTGGGTTCGGAGCCTTGGAATAGGTCCCCTCCGGAGGACACTCGGTTCTCGGACTTCGTAAGGGACATGGCCAAGGCTTTGGCATTCCCTGCAGACGCCGAGGAGGAGCCTCGAGCTGAGGAGTTCGATGCCCTCCAGTATGACTCTCCTCCGAAGGAGACCCTTACTGTACCGGTACCTCCGATGTTGGAACGGCTGATGCTCCGCATGTGCGAGTCCTCGGCCTCGATGCTGGTGCTCAGCAAGCAGGTCGATTCCATCTTTCGAGTCCGCAAGAGTTCTGGGTTCCAAAAGGCGCAGCTGCCGCACAACTCCATGGTTGTGGAATCGGCCATGCACCGGCTGAAAAGCCAGAAGACGCACTCCTCGGTGCCTCCTGCCCGGGAGGCCCGGAACCTGGATGCCCTCGGCAGAAAGTGCTACCAGGGCTCGATGCTGTCATGCTGTGTCCAAACCTACCAGCTGTACATGGGCATGTACCTACGGGACCTGGCAAAGGAGATTGCCGGGTTCTCAGCTGGCCTTTCTGAGGAACCCTTGCAGCACATCAAGGCCTTGTCCTTATCTTGTGCTGCACACCCTGGACTGTAAGAGGGCGCTCGCCTTCTACCTGGAACGTACGCGGGGACATCGGAGGGCTTCCCAGCTCTTTTGTCTCTTATGACCCCAGTAAGCTGGGTCTACCTGTCTCCAAGCGCACGTTGTCCACCTGGGTGGCAGACTGCATCGCCTGGGCATACAGGGCGGCTGACCTTCAGCTGCAGTGCCGAATCACGGCCCACTCAATCAGGGCTAAGGCCGCATCAGTGGCTAACCACCGCTCTGTTCCGTTGGCAAACATCTGCCGGGCCGCAACTTGGTCTTCAAGCCAGACTTTTGCAGCTCATTACAGCCGGAGAGAGAGTCCCAACGGGACAGTGTTTTCGGTCAGGCAGTACTCCGTAACCTATTCGAGGTTTAGGCAACTCCTACCCTCCGGCCCTTTGGTGTCAGGCTACTGGGTGGGTTGCGTTCTCGGAAAAACATCCTATCACTGCTGCTGTGGCTCTTCTTGAGGGAGCCATTTTTCAGCTATGGGTTTTCGGTAGCCTATAGCTAGGGAGTCCCATATGTGAGGACTGACTTCCTGCTTGTTCCTGGAGAAAGCATAGTTACTCACCTATAACAGGTGTTCTCCAGGGACAGCAGGAATCAGTACTCACGACCCTCCCTCCTATTTATTTTATTTATTTATTTATTTTTCTATACCGCGCTATTTGACATCAGCGCGGTTTCCAGGAAACATATTTGTGCAAAGTGGGACTGCAATGCACTTACAATAAAACAGGGTGCTTGAGCAGGGTTAACAGGAAAAAGCAACAACAACAACAACTATTTACAAGTAGGAAGGTGAGATTCTACATACATCTCATCAATATGTACAGTTCATACAGCAAAGACATTGTGGCTGGTAATGGAGTTGCAGTCTTTGATTACTTTTTTCTCATTTTTGCCGTCTTTTTAGCTATGTCATCTGACTGAGCAAGATGGCACCCTTGGGCGGGAAGGGGATCGCGCATGCGCAATGCAATCCTAAAGGCTTTCTTTGAAAGCTGGGGAATTGCTCCGCATGAGGGCTCCGTTGGCGCCGACATCACCCATATGTGAGGACTGATTCCTTCTGTCCCTGGAGAACACCTGTTACAGGTGAGTAACTACACTTTCCCTGTCTTTGGAAGAGGTTCATTAATACTCTTAAGTATTTAAAAGTCTGAATCATATCTCCCCTTTCTCCAGGAACAAGCAGGAAGTCAGTCCTCACTTATGGGTGATGTCGACACCGATGGAGGCTGCACGGAGCAATTCCCCAGCTTTCAAAGAAAGCCTTTGGGATTGCTGCAACGCATGCATTGTCCTCTTCCTGCCCAAGGGTGCCATGTTACTCAGTCTCCCTTTTTCCGTGGAGCCCTTTGGACGCACGGCCTTGTCCCTCGGAAAAAGTTTTGTTTTTTCGCCTTAACAGGCTTCTCTATTTTCCGGTTGCACCGGTCCTCTACCCGTCCTTCCCCTGCTCTATTCTTTAGAGCTATCGGGGATACTCCTTTTTCTTCATTTTTTCATTACAGGCTTTGTGCCATTTTTTCTTCTCTAACCGCTGGCCGCATGGGTCTTCGACCTCCAGGGGCCATTTTTGCCCCCATGGCCACCGTATTCAAAAAATGCAATAGATGCTCTAGGAATATGTCGCTTACGGACACTCATGACTGTTGTCTGCTATGTCTCGGAGCCGACCATGATCCAGAGCTCTGTTCGCTCTGCCAGAAAATGTCCTCTAAGGCCCTGCTCAGCCGTAAGCAGAAGTCCGAAGCCATTTTCCAAAAGGCTGCCTTGGAGTCCCTGGTGGCACCCTCGGCCGTCTCTCCTCTGGTGGGTTCTCCCCCTACGGCCCCTACGGCACTCCGACCAGGGGACCCCAAGGTGGAGCAGTGCAAAAAGAAGAAGGCCTCGAAGTTGATGTCCGGGGCTCCCGACAAGCGCGAGAGCTCCTGCGCCCGGTCACTTAGCCCCCTTCGGCGTTCCCGAGAGTCAACAAGGAGCAGCCCCGTAAGGTACCCCGCACGGAAGTGGAGGCCTCCAGTGAAGGCGCCCGGTCTCCTGAGGTCCCCCTCTCTTCCTCGACACCCGATCTGGTGACCCCGGTATCGGTGTCGCAGGGCCCTTCGCCTGCGTGGGAGTCCCGCATGCGGTTTTGCATTCATTGCCTCCCAGCAGGCGCCCAGAGACCGCGGGTCCTTTGCGGACACCCAAATCCATCCAGGAAACCCCTGAGAGCTGCGGGCCTCGGGAGGGTCCTCAATGTCAGTCTCGCTCGCCTTCCCGTTCCTCGGAGGCGAGATCATCCAGGGCCTCCGGTACCAGGCCACCAGCCATTGGACAGAGCGATCTGCCCTGCTCGGACTCCTCAATCGATTTCTCGGACTGGGAGTCCAGTGGGGACACCTCCACGGAAACCTTTACTCACCGGGATCTTCCGTTGGACCCCTTGCCACCTGCATTCCAGCGGCATTCGCCATCCGAAGACACCTCCTTTCTGGTGTTCATTTGGGACATGGCACGGGCCGTTAACCTGTTCACCCAGGCTAATGAGGACCCTCGTGCTGAAGAACTCGACATTCTTCAGTACGAGTCCCCACCCTGGGAGTCCCTCATTGTGCCTGTACCGCCTATTCTATCTCGGCTGCTGCTCCGCATGTGTGAGGCCCCAGCCTTGGTCCCCATCGTGAGCAAGCGCCTTGACACGATGTAGAAGGTGCAGTGTGGGCCAGGCTTCCGAAAGACCCAGCTCCCGATGGTGGTGGAATTGGCCATGAGGAAGCAAAAGTGAAATCGCACTCGTCGGTACCACCCGGCCGAGAGTCGAGAGCCCTTGACGCCCTGGGCCGCAAGGCCTACCAAGGTTCCATGCTCTCTTTTTGCATCCAGGCATATCAACTCTACATTGATATGTTCCTGTGCGATTTGGCTAAGGAACTCGGGGGTTTCTCCGCGGCCTTTAGGGAGAGTCCCTTGACAGATTCTACGCCCTGCTAAAGTCCGTCGCCGACTGTTCCAAGTACTTCTCTCGAGCCTCCTATGTTGGCTTCGAGACATCGGCTCGGGTGGCGGCCACGGGCATTGGGGCCCGCAGCCAGGCATGGCTCCAATCCTCGGATTTGGAGCAATGGGTGCAAGAGAAGCTCCTGGATGTGCCCTGTCTCAGCGAGCAGCTCTTTGGCAAGCCAATGGAGAAGGCTGCGGAAATTGAGACAGAGATCGTCACCAGGACCTGTCTCTCCCACAAAACCTCTACTCTGCCTCGGAAGAAGCAGCCAACCAAGAAGCCCTTCTTCCCTAGAAAGGGACTTCAGTATCAGGGCTATCCGCCATATTCGGCTACTCCCATGTTGACCACTCCGGTGCAGGGAAATCTGGCCAGGGGCATCGTAAGCCAAAGGGACTGAAGGCCCAAACGCCATCTCCCCCACAACCCACTCAGTGGTTTTGATACCATCAGCATAGCCCGTCGCCTTTCAGCGATGCAGCAGCCAGTGGGGGGATGCCTCTCCCGCTTTGCCCCATTGTGGGCTTCCATCATCTCGGACGCTTGGGTCCTTCAAGTCGTCCGGGACGGCTATGGCCTTCACTTCGACAGGCTTCCACATCCTTTCTCCCTGGCGGAGCCTCCTCAATTCCCCACACACCAGCTTCTGCTGCAGCAGGAGTTACACTCTCTCCTCACCCAACGGGCAGTTGAGAAGGTCCCTCTTCACCTTCGAGGTCGGAGCTTCTATTCCCGGTACTTCCTCGTCCCAAAAAAGACGGGGGGTCTGCGGCCCATCCTCGACCTCTGCAGGCTAGTTCCTTTTGCGGGAGAAATTCAAGATGTTATCTCTTGGTGTGCTGCTGCCCTTCCTCCAGCAGGGTGACTGGCTAGGATCCTTGGATCTAAAGGATGCTTACACCCACATCTTAATCCACCCCCTACACAGGCAGTATCTGCATTTCAGGGTGCAGGGAAAGCACATCCAGTACAGGGTGCTCCCCTTCGGCCTTGCGTCTGCTCCATAGGTCTTCACAAAGTGCCTCGTCCTGGTCTCCGCTTACCTTCGGCACCAGTGCATGCCGATCTTTCCCTACCTCGACGACTGGCTCATTACGGTCTCCTCGACAGAGGAGGCTCGGCGAGCGATGTCGCACACTGTCCTTCTCTTGGAGAGCTTGGCGTTCTTGGTCAACTATCCGAAGACTCACCTTGAGCCGGTGCAGGCTCTCGAGTTCATTGGGGCACACCTCGATACTCAGCTAGCGTTCGCCTTCTTGCTGGTTAATCGCTCCACCCACCTCTGAGCTCTGGCGGCTCGCATCCAAAGCACTCACCAGGTCACCGCTCGGGCCATGCTACTTCTCCTGGGCCACATGGTCTCAACCGTACGTGTAGGTTCCTCATGCCCACCTGCACATGTGGACGGCTCATTGGTGTGTCAGTGCCCAATGGAGCCAGTCCCTCGGACACTTCAAGGACCCCGTTAGTGTTCTTCCTGATCTCCACTTGTCCCTGAGCTGGTGGCAAAACCCCGCAACCTCCTGCAGGGATTGGCCTTTCAGGCACTGCTGCATGATGTGGTGCTGATGACAGACGTTTCCCTGTTGGGGTAGGGAGCCCATTGCGGACCACTCTGCACACAGGGGCAATGGTCGCTTTAGGAGTCCCAGCAGCAGATAAACCTGCTCGAACTCCAGGCCATTCGGTGGGCCCTGAGGGCTTTTGAGGAATACCTCAGCGGGAGGTCAGTTCTAGTGCAGACCGACAACCGTGTAGCAATGTTCTACATCAACAAGGAGGGATCCCTCTGCTCTGCGCTCTCTCTGCCTGGAAGCAGACCTCATCTGCTTTTCACTGCCCGATGGAGGATGTCCCTCAGGGCGATACACCTCCCGGGTCAGGAGAATGGCCTGGCGGAGAGACTCAGCAGTATCCTTTGTCCCCACGAATGGCGGCTGGATCCCAGAGTAGCAGACTGGCTGTTTCTCCATTGGGGACTCCAGTGATAGACCTCTTTGCCAGTCCCCAGAACGCTCAGCTCCCCCGCTTTTGCGGGCCGGTGCTGCACCCGAGCAGGGAGGGCCCCGATGCATTTCTCCTGGACTGGTCCTCCAGTCTTCTCTATGCATTCCCTCTTTTCCACCTAATTGTGAGGACTCTGTTCAAGGCTCAGCCGGACAGGGCATCATTGATTCTTGTGGCCTCGGCAGCCTTAGTTCCTGCTCCTACTCTGGCTGTCGTCAGAGCCTCCGGTTCCCTTGGGCTCTGCCAGGGGCCTGCTAACGGAGGAGGGGGTTGGGTGCTGCACCCTAACCTCCCTATCCCTCACAGCCTGGCGGCTTAACGGGTCTCCCTATCCTCTCTGGCCCTTCCGGAGGAGGTCAAGGAAGTCCTCCTCGCCTCGAGGAAGGACTCCATTAGGCGAGCTTAGCCTTTAAGTGGAAACGCTTCTCCGTCTGATCCTCGGAGCACCAGATCGACCCCTTCTCGTGTCCCGTTCAGTGGGTTCTCCAGTACCTTCTCCACCTCTCAAGGGAAGGGCTGAGGTCGAACTCTGTCAGAGTTCATTTGAGCGCCATCTCGGCTAATCATTTCCGAATCGAGGGAAAAACCCCTCTCAGGGCAGCCATTAGTCTCCCGCTTCATGCGGGGTCTTCTGCTATCCAAACTGCCCATCCGTCCTCCTCTGGCACAATGGGGCTTAAATGTGGTACTCATGCAGCTCACCTGTCCCCCCTTCGAGTCAATGGTGACGTGTTCGCTACGGCACCTGTCCTGGAAGGTGGCCTTCCTGGTGGCGCTGACCTCGTCCTGCCGAATTAGTGAACTCCAGGCTCTCATGGCTAGCGTCCCTTACACTAGGTTTTTTTTTTTTTAAACTTTTATTTTCATTTTGCAACAAACAAAAGAAACAACACACCAAAGGAGACAAAACAAGTATACAATAAAGAAAAGTAAACCCAATTACCCCCCACCCCCACGCTTCTTCTCTAGCTGATTATGTCAGCATGTGAGCGCTTCCAAACAACAGTGATTATACATCAAAAACAATCAAAAGAGTATCTGCGATACAGAATAATCATGGGACAAAGATATATACAAATTTAGACAGTCAGATGAGAGCATTGAGCAGAATGTACATAGTCATTGAGCATCTTCCATTTAGACCGATGATGAGGAGTCTGAATGGGGGAAGCAAACATACGAGGTATTTGTTCATATTTACTGTAGAGACAGACATGATTCCACCATTCATTGGGGCTCAGCTGAGAGCTATTTTTCCAGTATTTCGTAATTAGGGAAATAGCAATGCCAAGCATAAAGTCCAAAAGGAAGTAAGCCGTTTTTGGAAGAGAGGGGATCCCCGCAGCTGAGCGAAGTCCCACTATCCTCCAAGAAAGGGGCTCTTGAAAGTGCAAAATAGACTGGATACGACCCCAGACCCGACGCCAGTAATACTGTAGTGCGGGGCATTCATACATAACATGAGGTAGTGAACCAATGGCCGCATGGCATGTCCAACAACTATTGCCCTGAGTAGTGTTCCATTTGGCTAATCTGTCAGGAGTGTAAAAACACCGGTGGGCTAGAAAGAAGAGTGTCTGAGTGAGTGAGGCGGATCGGGAGACCCGTGTCACTCTACTCCAGACAAGGCTCCATTGCTCCGGGGTCAAAGTCACATGCAATTCTCTCTCCCATGCTTTCTGCGCTATAGGGGTATCTCTAGTTATAGCATTACATAAGGTTTTGTAAAAATTGGATGCTACACCCGGTGAACTACCGATAGATCGGATAGTCTCCAACCAACCTTGTGTAGGGGAGGCCGATGGCGGGAGCACCTTAGCACTCCGAAGGCAATGCTGAAGTTGCATCAACTGAAAGTAGTGTTTCGCTGGGAGACCAAATTCAATTTGCAATTCACTAAAAGTTTTCCAGCGACCTTCATGGAACAACTGACTAGGAATCCAAATGCCCCTAGTGTACCAGGGGCTCCACGCCATCGGCTTATTTTGTATTCGAAATCGAGTGTTATACCAAAGTGGGAGCTTGTCTAACGGACAGAGTCGGGAGTCTAAAGAGTGCATAAGATTATTAAAGGCACCTAAGGTGTCTAAAAGCATTGGTGGAAAGTGGGAGTCTGATGGGAGAGTCATACCAGGGAGAAAAGTAAGAGGAATCGGTTTGCAAAGGTCCTCTTCTATGTCTAGCCACACAGGTCTACTCGGTACTGGATCTTCCAGCCAGCGAGCACCTTGTTTGAGAAGAAAAGATTGATGATACTTCAGGAAATCAGGGAATCTGACACCCCCATTTTCCTTATCTGCTTGCAGCTTATGTTTCGCTATCCTAGGTGTCTTGTTTTGCCACAAGTATCTAGTCAGAAGGCCCTCTATATCTTTATATATACGTCGAGGGAAGAGACAGGGCAACATTTCTAAGATATAATTCACTTTCGGAACAATCATCATTTTTATGGTTTCTAATCGACCCCACCAGGTAAGTGTTAAAGGAGTCCAGCGGTGAGTAAGCGCCCGGACTTTAGAGGTTAAGTCTTTGGCATTGAAGGAGATAGTGTCTTCCAAAGGAGAACAATAGTGAACCCCAAGGTATTTGACCATGCGAGGTTGCCATAAAAAGGGGAAGGGTTGCATATCTGCCTGATGAAGCAAAGGATTTAATGGAAAGGCTACCGACTTGGTCCAATTTATCTTATAACCGGACAGTTGTGAGTATTTACCAATTTGCTCTAGGACAGCCGGTACTGAGTCTATAGAGACAAAAAGCATAAGGTCATCAGCATACGCTGAAATTTTGATTTCCCTATGGGTGAAGGGGACTCCATGAATCTCCTCCGATTGCCGGATTAGTAAAGCCAAGGGTTCAAGTGCAAGATCGAAGAGAAGTGGAGACAGTGGGCATCCCTGGCGAGTGCCGCGTTGAAGGGGAAAAGGCTGAGACTTTAAAGCATTGGCACATATACTGGCTGTAGGCTGTGCGTACATGGTGCGAAGACAACGGAGAAAACCTTCCCCGAATCCGTACCAGCGGAGGACTGCAAACAGGAAGGGCCACTCTAAGCGATCAAAGGCCTTCTCAGCATCAAGTGAGAGGCCAACAAATGGGCGATCAAGATTAACTGCGGTAGTCAGTACATGGCATAGAGTCCGAGCATTGTCAGCAGTTGATCTACCAGGAATGAAACCGCATTGATCTGGGTGTATTAAGGTAGGCATCCTATCCGAGAGCCGGGTAGAGAGAATGGTGGCAAATATTTTATAGTCCGCGTTTAGGAGGGAAATTGGACGATAATTAGCTGTTAGTTGCGGGTCTCTCCCCTCTTTCTCAAAAACTACTACATTTGCCATTGAAAAGGACCCAGAAGGAGAACCCTCCTCGGCCAGAGCAGAAAAATAAATTTTCAAAACTGGAGCTAAGTCAGCGTGAAAAGTTTTGTAGAATTCAGCAGGGAGACCGTCTGGGCCTGCGGCTCGACCTGAGGCACATTTCTTGATAGCAGAATGAATTTCTGAGACAGTAAATGGTGTGTCCAAGGCCACTCTATCTTCGTCAGATAGGGTCGGTCTTTGTACCCCTGAAAGTAAGCGTTCAAATACATCTGGCTCAAAATCACATTCAGATTGATAAAGCCGAGCATAAAAATCACGAAAGAGTTCTAAGATTTCGGTATCTTTAGTGACCAAGCCCCCCCCCGACGGATTACGGAGGGCGGTAACACGCTTGGCTTCTTTTTGACCTTTTAGGGCATTTGCTAATAATTTGCCAGCACGATTATTTTCCCGATAATATAGCCCTTGTTGTGATTCGATATTTTTAACAGCAGCAGTGTACAAAAGCTGATTGTATTGAAAACGCAAGCGTTGTAAACGGAGTAAAATACATGGGTCAGTACGGGACGTGAGGAGACGCTCCCCAGCTTGTATCTGCTGCTCTAGAATCAGTAAATGCTGCTTTCTTTGTTTCCCCTGCCGAATTTGATAGCTAGTTATAGTGGCGCGGATAGATGCTTTAAAACCCTCCCACCAAGCCCAGCTCGCTGTGTCATGGGGTGAGTTAAAATGAAAATAATCTTGGATAGCGGCCTTTATATCAACCTGAAAATCTTTTTGACCCAGTAGGGATCTATCAAAAAACCAAGCTCGGGGAGAATCGTCCCGCGCAGTGACACGTAATGATAAAGATATGGCAGCATGATCTGAAATATGGAGAGGATGAGTCCTAGTCGTGTCTACTTGAGAAATCAGTGCTTTGGAAATGAGAAAGAAATCTATTCTAGATTGGGAGTGATGGGGGGCAGAAAAGAAAGTGAACTCTAAGTCGGAGGGGTGAAGCAGCCTCCATATATCTACCAGCGCAAGGTCTTGCATCAGAGCTGTAAGGGTAGCAAGACTCTTGGGTGGACTACTCGTTCTAGGCGGCTGTCTATCTATCAGAGGGTCTAACACTTGATTAAAATCACCACCAAGTATTAATGGAGTATTGGCAGAGGCCTGTGCCAACTGCGCAATACTTGCATAGTAAGCAGGGTTGTCCACATTCGGGGCATAAATGCAAATACATGTAAATTCACTATCTCCAACCTTAAGATGTACGCGGGCCCATCTACCCTCCTTGTCAGCGCTAGTATCAATTACAGTAGCTTGCAAAGATTTCTTAACCAGAATGGCTACCCCGCACCGTTTGGAAACGGCGGGAGAATAGGCAGCCACCATGTAAGGCTTAACATTGAGTTTCAGTGTTTCAGCAGAGTTTAAGTGCGTTTCCTGAAGAAACGCTAAATCAGCATGCTCATGGCTAAGATAGCTAAGGATTTTCTTTCTCTTGATTGGACTATTAATGCCCTTTACGTTGAGTGATAAGATTTTACATAAAGCCATTCAGACAAGTTAAAAATTCTGAGCATGATAGCGCACATAATTTCACAATGTCCCTCATATTGACTGTATCTGGCTGTACATATGGCAGAAAAGAAAATAAGCTTAGATAATACAATGAAGCGCCCCACATGAAAAAGAAAAACCGCAGCGCGGTAGAGAAGAAGCAGAACCCCAAAAATTACTGGCGACCATGTGTCTGCGGGGAGAAGCCCCAGAGAAGGCCGAAATTGAAAAAACACATAACCTGTAGGACTGTGCGTGCTCCGAATCCGACCGAGGCACACATCATGGAGGGATAGGAGACCACACAACAAAAGTCATAGAAAGAAAGAAAGAAAGTCCAGGCAGTCTCTGTACTGAACTATGACCGCCGCATCGGGCCCTTCAAAATGGCGGACAGAGCCGGCAAATAAAAGTCCAAGTCGTTGGATTAGCGCATCTGCTCTGCTTCTTTGGAGTCTAAAAATATTGATAGTAGATCAGGATCTTCGAATGTCCTGGTTTGGTTGTGGAGAGTCACTCGGAGCTTCGCGGGATACAACAGGCCAAAGCGAGCCTGTAGCTGTTGAAGTCGAGGGCGAAAAGCAAGGAGTTTCTTCCGTCGGTCGACTGTAGGCTTTGCCAAATCAGGGAAGAAGGAGACTTTGTGACCTTCAAATTCCAAATGATGGTTCGCCCGGGCAGCATTTAAAATTTGTTCCACTTGTTGATATCGTAGCAAGCGAAAGATAATAGGCCGGGGGGTCGTTCGGTTGAGCGCCATGTGGGTAGGAACACGGTGTGCTCGATCGATTTCCAGTTCTTTATGAAAGGTGATCTTCAGCAAGGAAGGAAGAGTTTTGAGCAGGAATTCTCTCATATCTCCCGCTTCCACCCCCTCCGGTATTCCAATGAGCCTCACATTGTTGCGACGGGCTCGATTATTGCTATCTTCTAACTCCTTTTGAAGATTCTGTATCTGGCGCTCAGCCTTGTCCAGTGTGCCCAAGCGCACCGCGTGCGAGTCGAGGACCCCCGCCATATTGTCCTGCCGTAATGAGAGACCTTCAAGTCGGTCCTGGAGCACTCCAAAGTCTTCTCGCATGGCTCTAAGCGCTTCTCCATTGGACTGCACCAATTCCTTCACGCCGCGTATTTCCTCTAAAATCTCCAGGTGCATTTCGGGGTTCTCCCGAAATGGAACCATCTTCTGTGGGGAGGACACCTCTGTTTTGGAGCGTTTTCCGTGAGAAGAAGAAGGAGACCCGAAGTCCAAGCGCGCTGGTTTATGGGCCGCCATCCCCCCCGAGGTACCCCGGTCAGCCCGGAGCGAAATAGTAAGTTTGTATAGGTATTATGTCAGGATTCTAAGTAGGCCTCTCGGGAGCTTCAGCGCGAAGCGTCTTACCCGCTGGACATCAGGCTCCGCCCCCCCCTTACACTAGGTTTTATCGGAACAGGGTGGTCCTCAGTACGCACATTAAATTCCTGCCTAAGGTCATTTCGGACTTCTATCTCAACCAAGAGATAGTGCTGCCGACTTTCTTCCCAAGGCCCCATGCCATCCAGGCGTCAATGGCTCTCCACACCCTTGACTGAAAATGGTCTCTTGCCTTTTATTTGCAGTGTACCAGACTCATTGCATGTCTGACAGGCTTTTTGTGACCTTCGATCCCAATAGACTAGGGCAAGCAGTCACCAAACGCACCCTCTCGGTTTGGGTGGCAGACTGCATCGCTTTCGCCCATGCAAAGACGGGTGTCCCACTGGATTGTCGAGTCACCGCACACGGGGTCTGAGCCAAAGCGGCCTCGGTGGCCTCGCTGCGCTCCGTGCCACTGATGGACATCTGCCAGCGGGAACCTGGTCTTCCACGAACACCTTTGCTGCCCACTACTGCCTGGAGAGGGAGTCCCGCTGGGACAGCGCCTTCGGCCAGGTTGTACTCCGTAACCTGTTCGGGGTTTAAGCAATTCCTGCCCTCTGACCCTTCTTCACGGCTAATGAGGGCTTCGCCCCGAGGACCTGAGGACTCGGGCTCCTCCGGGCTTCGGCTTCTGCTCACGGCCTCGTGTGGGCGTTTTTTGGTTACAGGTTCTGTAGCTAGGGAGTCGCATAAGTGAGGACTGACTTCCTGCTTGCTCCTGGAGAAAGCGTAATTACTCACCTGTAACAGATGTTCTCCAGGGACAGCAGGAATCAGTCCTCACTACCCTCCCACCTCCCCTGATGAGTTGCTGAATTTTTGTCCTTCCCTTGCCATCTTCTTGGTAGGGCTCGAGCTAAGGAACCTGACTGAGCAAGATGGCATTCTTGAGTGGGAAGAGGACCATGCATGCGTTGTAGCAATCCCAAAGGCTTTCTTTGAAAGCTGGGGAATTGCTCCGCGCGGACTCCGTCGATACCGACGTCACCCATAAGTGAGGACTGATTCCTGGTGTCCCTGGAGAACACCTGTTACAGGTGAGTAACTTTTCTCCTCTAGAATGTACATATTTAGGTCTTCAAGTCTCTTCTCATAAGTCTTCTGATGCAGGATCCAAATCATTTTGGTCACCTTCCTCTGCACCGTTTCATCATTTTATATCCTTTGCGAGTTATGGTCTCCAAAACCGAACTCAGTATTCCAAATGAGGCCTCACCAGCGACTTGTACAGTGGATTAGTACCTTTTCCTTTCTGCTGGTAATTCCTCTTTGTATGCAACCCAGCATCCTTCTGGCTTTTTCCACTGCCTTGTCGCACTGTTTTGCCACCTTGAGATCCTCAGAAATTTATTTACTTATTTGTGTCTTTTGTATATTGTTATATCAGGTAATCATAGCGGTTTACAGTTATAACAACAGGTAAATTAAACATTTTAACAATATAACTGTTGCTGAAAGATAATCAAAAATGTACATAATATTAGGCATAAAACTTATTTACAATTCTAATGAGTGAAGATGTCAGTTAAAATTTAGGGTAAGGTCAAAGGGAGATAAAGAGGGGGTGATAGCTATATTAAATGGGAAAGGGATGTTGGTTAGAGAAGGGGATGGTTATTTAAGTAGTGTCAGAATAGGTTATAGTTTCATTCTGACCAAAATGTTCAATGAAGAGGTGTGTTTTGAGATGTGAGCGGAAGGAGGATAGGTCTGTAATGCTTCGGAGGGTAGAAATGATCACTCCAAGGTCCTTCTGGTCCATGCACACCAACCTATCGCTCCCTATTGCATACATTTCCCTTGGATTTCTGTTTCCTGAGTGCATGACACTGCACTTCTTCACATTAAATCTTAACTGCCATGCATTAGACCATTCTTCTAGCTTTTGTAGATCTTTCCTCATGTTCTCCACTCCCTCAGGGGGAGTCCATTCTGTTGCAAATTTTCATGTCATCTGCAAAAAGACAGACTTTTCCATTCAGTCCTTCAGCAATATCACTCACAAATACATTGAACAGTACTGGTTCCATGACCGAACCCTGGGGCACACCGCTAATCACCTTCCTTTCATCTGAGTGAGTTATGTTTACCATCGCCTTCTGTCGTCTGTCATTCAACCGATTTCTGATCCAGTTCACCACCTTGGGACCTATTCCCAAGCTATTGAGTTTATTGATAAGCCTCCTATGAGGAATAGTATCCAAGGCTTTGCTTAAATCCAATTAGATGACATCCGTCACATGCTCCTGATCTAGTTCTCTGGTCACCCAGTCAAAGAACTCAATCATATTTGTTTGGCAAGATCGTCCTTTGGTAAAACCATGTTGCCTCGGATCATGCAACCTGTTGGTTTTGAGAAAGTCCACTATACGCTCTTTCAGGAGCGCCTCCATTACTTTTCCCACCACCAAGGTAAGGCTTACCGGCCTGTAGTTTGTCACTTCTTCCCTTTTACCACTTTTATGAAGAGGTACCCCATCAGCCCTTCTCCAGTACTGAGGAACTTCTCCTGTCTCTGTTAAAAACATCCTTTAATGGCCCTGCAAGAACCTCTCTGCGTTCTTTCAATATCTTGGGATGTATCCCATCCGGTCCCATGGCCTTGTCCACTTTCAGTTTTGCAAGTTGTTCTAACACATCATATTCAGTGAGTGGCGTGGTATCTACTCCATTCCCATTTTTATATTTGGGAGTCACAGGTGGTCCTTCCCCATGATATTCTTTAGTAAAAACAGAGCAGAAGTATTTGTTTAGCATTTTTGCTTTTTCAATGTCACTTTCCATAAGTCCATTCCCAGCACTTCTGAGTCCTGCAATTCCACCTCTGATTTTCCTCCTCTCCCGAATATACCTGAAGAAAATTTTGTCGTCACACTTCACATCTTTAGCCATCTTTTCTTCTGCCTTTGATTTTGCTATCCTTATTTCTCTTTTTGTCTCCTTTACTTTGATCCTATATTTCTTTCTGTGTTCCTCTGTTTGCGAGCTTCTGAATTTTGTGAAAGCTGTTTTTGGCCTTTATTTGAGTAGCCACTTCTTTGGAGAATCAAATAGGTTTTCTTTTCCTCTTGTTTTTGTTTACTTTCCTTACAAATGTATCTGTTGCCCCTTTTATTGTCACCTTTAGTTTAGCCCATTGCAATTCCACTTCCCTTATCCCCTCCCCCCCCACCCTGCGAATTCCTCACAACCCTTCCTCCTCTCCTTGCTTCTTTACCATATTTTTCCCCCCTGTCTTAGCTATGTTATTAGACTGAGGCAAGATGGCACCCTTGGGCGGGAAATTGACCATGCATAGGTGGTGCATCTCCCAAAGACTTTCTTTGAAAGCTGAGGGGATGCTTCCGCACGGGCTCCATCGGCGTCGACATCTCCCCATATGTGAAGACTGATTCCTGCTGCCCCTGGAGAACATCTGTTAGAGGTGAGCAACTATGCTAAAGGTCTTTTGGCATCAAAAACATTCATTCTGCTATTGACAGGCTGTGTTCTTTTTTTTTTCTTTTTAGAGGCAGCTTGTAGCTAGTGCTTTCCATATGTGATGACATTATCCTGCTTGTCCATGGAGAAAACCAGGGTCCTCCCCTGTAATAGGTGTTCTCTGTGGACCGCAAATTAAGTCCTCAGAACCCTCCCACCTTAGAGTAGTTTCCTGGTATTCGCTTCTTACCATACTCAGGAGAAGAGAGCATTGCAGCTGACAGGAAGGCATGCATGTGCAAATGGTCCATTCTAAAAGTTTCTGGAAGGAGCTGAGAATGTTTCCACTTGGAACCGTCGCTTACATCACCCATATATGAGGACTTATTTTGCTGTCTATAGAGAACACTTGCTATAGGTAAACAACTGTTTTATGATGAAAGCCAGTTTTTTTTCCTTTTTTTGATATTTGAGTGTTGCAGTGTATCTCCAGGAACAAGCAGGAATGTAGTCTTCATATATGGGTATCGTCGGTACTGACGGAGCCTGCGCGGGAATGCTCCCCAGCGTCCAATAGGAAAGCTTTTGGGAGCATCCCACAACACCTGCGTGCTGCCTTCCCACCTTTCCAACTGTCCCTCTCCAGTTCTTCGTTTTCCGCAGAGTCGACAGGTCACATACCCTGTCATCGTAGAAAAATGTTGTCTTTAATCTTTGTTTTTGTGGTTGCGTCTGCCTTCCTTCGACGCCATACCGGTACCGCCAGTTCTTTCTTCTTTCTTCAGTAAAAACAACAAATAATTATAGTTTCTGAGGTGTTTTACTTTAGAAACTTTTTTCCTTGGTGCTAGGCGCCATTTGGGGCACTAGGCCCAATTTGTTTCCTTAAAAATGGAAAAACCTACTTCAGGTTTTAAGAATTGTTCTAAATGTGGCGGTACTATTTCCGTCACCGACACCCATGATTGGTGTCTCAAATGTTTTGGTCCTGACCACTCTATTTCAGAGTACCAAGCAAAAACAGCAACACTGCCACACAACGAGCAGAGAAAGAACCAAACTGGAAATAATGGGCAGAAAGTTCACACAACAATTTTATTAATCTTTAAAATCAGTGGCCTAAAGCCAACACAGGACCGTGCTTCGTATTGAACTTCATCAGGGGTTATTTGGGCACACTAAAAAACATATAAAAACATAAATAATTAAAATTTTGTAAATAAAACATATGAATAAATGAATTGTAACATCCTGGACTAAAACCATCATTAAAAACAGTATAATGATGAAATGTTAGAAATAAAAACATTTCTTAAAACAAAATATCAATAGAAACACCAAAATGAACAATGTGAGTAATAAATAATTAAAATTGTGTACATAAAAACCAATCATATAAAAACCCGACTGGCTAGTGGGGTCCCGAGGACAGGGTTGAGAACCACTGAGATTGTAAATGAATAAAACATATTAAAATATGAGTAACAAGAGAATGCAAAATCAAAGGCTCAAAACACAAGATTAAAAAAAGACTCAAAACACAAGATAAAAAAGGTACATAAAAAGGTATTCTAAAGCAAGAGGGAGGTACCTTTAACAACCCATGTCGAATTATACTAAGAGATGAGGAGGAACACAAAAAACTAAAAACCCAGGGCAGGACTGAGCAAGGATGAATTAAAAAACGGAGCAGTAGTAAAACGGAGGATTACCTCAATGATATGTGATGACACCACAGGATACAGGCCAGTATCAATGTAAAATTGGCACCAAGGCGTATAAAACTAAAACAGCTGTGGTATGCTGTAATAAAAACCATATGCAAAAGACAATATGTAAAAAACATGTGACGAAAATGACTACATTAAAACGGGTGTCCTAAAACCCATAAATAATGATTTAAAAGTAAATTATGCATCTGTAGGAGGAATAAAACGGAAAGAATGACTACATTAAAACGTGTGTCATAAAAACCATAAATAATAATTTAAAAGTAAGTTATGCATTTGTAGCAGGAGTAAAACGGAGGATTACCTCAATGATGTGTGATGGCACCACAGGATACAGGCCAATACCAATGTAAATTTGGCACAAAGGCATATAAAACTAAAACAGCCGTGGTATGCTGTAATAAAAACCATATGCAAAAGACAATCTGTAAAAAACATGTGACTACAGTGGAAAAAAGAAAAAAATGACTACATTAAAACATGTGTCATAAAAAACGTAAATAATGATTTAAAAGTAAATTATGCATTTGTAGGGCTGCCGCCACGGAAATGAGACCGTAAGCTATAAACAATCACTGAAACCTTAGACACAGCAGGTAACCAGAGAGATACCATGCTGGACCAAATGGTAATAAGCGTGCTGCCAAACCATATACATCACTATTCTTTAAAAATAAGACAACATTGTCCTGAATCAAAACAGCATGAACCAAAGGGGTATAAAAAGCTTACCCCTCTGACCGCCGAGGGCTCACAAGTGGATCCTGCAAATCAAATCCATTTAAAAAAAGGGGGGTCATATATAGAAACCAACTGCAAATAAAAAGGATGCCCCATTCACCATAAAGGCTTTAACCAACCGGATTTAAAAACCGCATGAAAACTTAGGACGCTAACACATGCGCTGTGAAGAATTAAGGGTAGCGCAAAACGGTAGAATGTAAACCCAATACAATTTGCTTAAAAAACTGAATACATGCATAAAAATCAAAATATCAAAAGAAACATAAAAAAGGGGCCACATGACCCAACTTAAAAAGTTTACCGTGTGCTTTGAAGAACCAGATCCCCTTAGTACTTAGCGTGATAAAAAGGAAACCAAAAAGTAAAATCAATCATTACTATTCAAATGCTGTCTTATATAAAAAACTTTTAAACGTACTAAAACATATTACTATATAAAAATATGTGGTCTAGAAACCGGCTAATAATACTTTAAAACACGTAGAAACGCCAGATCTCTATAGACCGCAGCAGGATCGCACTTAATCCTGCTATAAAGCCATCCAAAACATAAAAACCTTGTAACAATCAAAACAAAGGAAATAACCAATAAGAGAACAAAAACAAAAATACCTAATAGCGTGATGAAACTTTAACAGATGAAAATCCATCCACCGTGTGGAAATACAAAAAGTATTATAGGGCTATAAGCGCTAAAGCATGCTCTATTTATAGGGACACCCGGGGGAAGGAACCACGACCCCACCATGCTTATGAGCCCATCATAAACAACCAGAAAATATGTATTATATTAAATTAGAAGGTAAAACTGGCCATTGTTAAAACAAGATAAAAAATACAAAAATGAAAATACCACATGTCTACCACGGAGTAAAAATATCTCCTGGGTACCAAAATGAGTGAAAAATGTTAAATGTATGCCCAATCCGGGCGAAAATGATGCTGACATAATACCAACAACTTATAATCATGCATAAAATGTGGTGATATAAAAACTACTGAATGGTATGTAAAGTATACCCCACTACTTACATGGGGATCGATGAATGATCCATGATTGAAAACAACCAGAAGGGAATAGGGCAAAAACCGTAGAAAGGAACATTGTTTACAAAAAAAAACAGACAAGTCTCTTTCTAAATTTAAACCATGTAGAGCCATAGAATCTAACAGGTAAATATATCTTTGTTCCAACCGCAACATAGTTTTTTCAATGTCCCCACCTCTCCAATTCAATTTTACCTTTTTAATCACAAAAAAATTAAAATCAAACAATTTGTGACCCATATCCAGCCAATGTTGGACTAAAGGTTTGTCAACTAACTTCCTTCTAATGCAACTTCTGTGTTCTACTATCCGTACCCGTACACTACGCTTGGTCTTGCCAATGTATAACTTGTTGCATGGACATAGAATGATATAAATGACGTGTGTTGTATCACAATTTGAAAAATCGTCAATATAGAATTTTTTGTCTGAAGAAGGATGAACAAAAAACTTCCGTACTGGCAGTGCATGTGTACAGACAGAGCAGTGTCCACATTGGTAATGCCCTTTATGTATGGATGCCATCTTCTTTTCTGTAAATGCTGATGGGACTAAAAGATTCCGAAGATTTATATTACGTTTATGTGCTACCATTAAAGTCATATCCTGAAAGCCAGGGATGGCTTGAATCAAGTGCCATTCCTTTTTGAGAATATTAATAATAGCATTTGACTTTAAGGAATATAGCAAAGGGCACACTATTATATTCTGATTATTCTTCTTTGATTGTGGCTTCAACAACGCATTACGTGAAGAATCTCGGACTCTTACATAGGCCTTATCGACCGAATGATGCGGGTATTGACGTGCATAAAATCTTTCCTTCAAATTCGAAGCCTGTAATTCAAAATCTTCCTCAGAAGTGCAGATTCTTCTAGCTCTGAGGAACTGGCCAACTGGCAAGTTATTTTTTAGAGATGGGTTATGAAAACTAGTATGATGTAACAAATGGTTCCTGTCGGTTGGTTTCCCATACAATGTTGTCTTAAATTTGGAGTCTTCTATTTTTATTAATAAATCCAAATAGGGGATCTGTACCGGATTGTAAGTGATTTGAAAACGCAAATTATCATCAAGATTATTGATCCATATGTTAAACTCTGATAATAAATCCATGGAGCCGACCCATATGATAAAAATACCATCTATGTACCTTAACCACAACCTGATGCTGTCCTTAAAGCGGTGCTCTTTTAAAAAATCTTTTTCGAACTGAAACATATAAAGATTTGCAATGTCGGGGGCCATAGAAGACCCCATGGCGACCCCCTTAATCTGTTGGTAATACAAGTCCCTAAAGCAGAAAATTTTTTTACATAATGCTATTTCAGCAAGTGCCAGAAGGAATGCAGTGGGGATACGTCTATGAGTCTGTCTAAAAAGAAGGCATTGTTCAATAATACTCAGGGACTCCCGTTGTGGTACATTCGTATATAACGATTTGACGTCTAAGGTAACCAAAATTGTATTAGGGCTTAAATCTTCAAAGGCAGATAAAATCTCTATCACGTGAGATGAATCCCGAACATAGGACCACATCTGGGTGACAAAGGGTCTAAGTATGATGTCCAAAAATTGGGATATTGGTTCCAAAAGGGATCCAATGGCTGCCACAATAGGACGTCCCGGAGGATTATCCAGGGATTTATGTATTTTAGGTATCACATAAATCGTTGGTATTATTGGATTTTGTACAATTTCCTTCTCCTTCTTTGTAATATGTCCTGTCTCATATGCAGTAATTACTAAATTATCAATGTGGCTCTTCAATGAGTCAGTGGGATCATCATCTAGTCGAAGATAAAAGTCTTGGTCACGAAATTGTCTAGTGACCTCATCAATATACTTATTTTTATCCAAAATAACAACAGCACCGTCTTTGTCCACAGGCTTAATAATAATTTGATTATTAGTCTGCAAAGACGTTATGGCCAATCTTTCCTTATACCTCAAATTGTGAAAGGGGAGCCGAGAATCTACCCCCATTTCTTCAACTTGCTTTAACACTAGCTTCTCAAATGCTTCAATTAGGGGGTCGGTTTTTGGGGGAGGGATCCATGTTGATTTTTTACTAATGATGGATATACTATCTAATGGGGAAGCGTGTTGACTAAAAAAAATATTGAATCCAAATCTTGCGGAAAAACTTATATAAATCTACTTGAGTTTCGAATGGATTAAATTTCTGAATTGGTACAAAAGACAGACCCTTATTAAGCAAAGAGGCTTCATCAGGTGTGAGGACATAATTTGAGATATTTATAACATTATTAGAATTTAATATCTCCTCTCGTATGATCTGTCTCTCCCCCATCCGCCCCTCCCACGTCCTCGCCCCCGTCCCCTCTGTGGAAATTGTTCATTGTGTGTCTGATCCTGATATGGCTTGAGCCCCTGTGGTTTGTCTGAACTTGTGTTGTGAGGCGGACGGGGCCGAGAAGAACTTCTCCCTCCTCCTTTCCACAAATTGTCCATGTTTAAAAAATTGTTCTTCTTGCTCTGCTGTCTATGATAATCTGGCTTATCTTTCTGTGATGAAAATAATGGGGCAGAGCCCTCATTGTGTTCAACCAATTCGCTCCTGCTCCTCTTCTTCTTTTGCTCCAAAGAAGAATCTTTACTAGGCGAAGCATCGTCCAAACTGCTCTCGTTATGATCAAAAAAGGCAGATCTTCTTTTAACCCATAATCTGTCATTATCTACCTTCCTGCACCAGTGATACACATAACCAACTTTATAATCCTCCTCATCTCTTATGAACTTCTCCCTCTTGTTTTTTATTTCCTTCTTATATTGTACCATATTTCTATTATACTCAGTATGTACCTTATCAAAATCTTTATCACATTTCTTAAATTCATTGAACTTTTCATCCAATTCTACCTTGTATAGTTCTGATTTTTTTATGTGCTGTAGAAATCAATAAAATCATCAAATCTAATGAGCACTTATTCAATATTGCATTCCAGCAATTGACAAAACCTTGTTCACTTTGGTATAAACCAGGAGCCTTGTTAACCCTAAGGCCTCTAGGTATAATTTTTGACCTGCAGCATTCTAGGAGATAGGAGGTGTGTAACATATTGTCTTTTGCATATGGTTTTTATTACAGCATACCATGGCTGTTTTAGTTTTATACGCCTTGGTGCCAATTTTACATTGATACTGGCCTGTATCCTGTGGTGCCATCACACATCATTGAGGTAATCCTCCGTTTTACTCCTGCTCCGTTTTGTAATTCATCCTTGCTCAGTCCTGTCCTGGGTTCAAATTATTATTAAGCCTGCGGACAAAGGCGGTGCTGTTGTTATTTTGGATAAAAATAAGTATATTGATGAGGTCACTAGACAACTTCGTGACCAAGACTTTTATCTTCGACTAGATGATGATCCCACTGACTCATTGAAGAGCCACATTGATAATTTAGTAATTACTGCATATGAGACAGGACATATTACAAAGAAGGAGAAGGAGTTTCTTATTGTACAAAATCCAATAATACCAACGATTTATGTGATACCTAAAATACATAAATCCCTGGATAATCCTCCGGGACGTCCTATTGTGGCAGCCATTGGATCCCTTTTGGAACCAATATCCCAATTTTTGGACGTCATACTTAGACCCTTTGTCACCCAGATGTGGTCCTATGTTCGGGATTCATCTCACGTGATAGAGATTTTATCTGCCTTTGAAGATTTAAGCCCTAATACAATTTTGGTTACCTTAGACGTCAAATCGTTATATACGAATGTACCACAACGGGAGGTCCTGAGTATTATTGAACAATGCCTTCTTTTTAGACAGACTCATAGACGTATCCCCACTGCATTCCTTCTGGCACTTGCTGAAATAGCATTATGTAAAACCTTTTCTGCTTTAGGGACTTGTATTACCAACCGATTAAGGGGGTCGCCATGGGGTCTTCTATGGCCCCCGACATTGCAAACCTTTATGTTTCAGTTCAAAAAATTTTTTTTAAAAGAGCACCGTTTAAGGACAGCATCAGGTTGTGGTTAAGGTACATAGATGATATTTTTATCATATGGGTCGGCTCCATGGATTATCAGAGTTTAACATATGGATCAATAATCTTGATGATAATTTACGTTTTCAAATCACTTACAATCCGGTACAGATCCCCTATTTGGATTTATTAATAAAAAAAGAATACTCCAAATTTAAGACAACATTGTATAGGAAACCAACCGACAGGAACCATTTGTTACATCATACTAGTTTTCATAACCCATCTCTAAAAAATAACTTGCCAGTTGGCCAGTTCCTCAGAGCTAGAAGAATCTGCACTTCTGAGGAAGATTTTGAATTACAGGCTTCGAATTTGAAGGAAAGATTTTATGCACATCAATACCCGCATCATTCGGTCGATAAGGCCTATGTAAGAGCCCGAGATTCTTCACGTAATGCGTTGTTGAAGCCACAAGCAAAGAAGATTAATCAGAATATAATAGTGTGCCCTTTGCTATATTCCTTAAAGTCAAATACTATTATTAATATTCTCAAAAAGGAATTGCACTTGATTCAAGCCATCCCTGGCTTTCAGGATATGACTTTAATGGTAGCACATAAACGTAATATAAATCTTCGGAATCTTTTAGTCCCATCAGCATTTACAGAAAAGAAGATGGCATCCATACATAAAGGGCATTACCAATGTAGGCACTGCTCTGTCTGTACACATGCAATGCCAGTACGGAGGTTTTTTGTTCATCCTTCTTCATGCAAAAAATTCTATATTGATGATTTTTCAAATTGTGATACAACACATGTCATTTATGTCATTCTATGTCCATGCAACAAGTTAATGGTAGCAACACATATCAAAGGAGGAACATTAGATTTGGTTCTTCTACCTGAGATACTCTTCAAATTAGTTAACTCAAATTCCATTGAATGCACTGAGACACCTTGGTCTGATCATTCTATCATCAAAATAAATCTCACATATCCCATCCCTAGCACCAATAATTACACAAGAAGTACCCCCACTTCAAAATTCAAAAAATTTAATGAAACAGACTTCCTTGACTCCACAATCCCCTACTTCTTATCAACAACAAATTTGGATGACGCTGTTAACAACTGGAACGATACTATTAATAATGCAGCTAAAAATAACCAACCAAATAAAAAAACCATATACACTAAAACAAATAATTCACCTTGGTTTAATAGCACTCTAAGACTAATGAAAAAAGAACTAAGAAAACTTGAAACGAAATGGAGGAAATCCAAGTTGTCTGTACACAAGGAAATATACAATAACTATCTAACAAAATATAAGGAAACAATAGACAGCACAAAGAAAAATTATTACTCAGCAACCTTAGCAAAATCATACAATAGACCTAGAGAGCTATTTTCCATAGTCAGAAAATTAACCAACAATGAGCAAACTTCTAACAATGAAATCACAGACATCTCAGTTCAATCCCTAGCTAATCACTATCAAAACAAAACAAAGAAACCCACCATGCCCTTAGAAAATATCAACATCTCTTATCAACCTGTAGATAAATGGTTAGAATTTTACCCCATCTCAAAAGTGTCATTAAAAACAATCATCTCCGGCCTAAATACCACAACTTCGTATTTAGATCCATGCCCTGTATCATGGATAAAAAACACACTACCAACTCTACTATCCTTTATCCTCCCAATAGTAAATCTTTCACTTACCCAAGGATACCTTCCATCCCCGCTCAAACATGCACAAATACGTCCAATTTTAAAGAACTGCAAACTTGATAAAACATCCCCTACATCATATAGGCCCATCTCTAGCATACCATTCTTGGCCAAAATAATTGAAAAGGTAGTGCAACTACAGACACAGGAATTTATAGACTTATCTTATCCACTAGATGATCAACAATATGGATTCCGGCCCCGCCATGGAGTAGAGACACTTCTAACAGTATTAATAGATACACTCCTAAAAGGAATTGACAATCATAAACAGGCGTTCATCTTACTTTTCATTGACATATCAGCAGCTTTTGATAGCGTGCATCACTCAATTTTGCTCAACAACCTACGACAGATAGGCATAAACTCTACCGTACATAAATGGTTCACCTCATATTTAAATAACAGAACACAAAATGTAAGAACAGGTAATCAAACATCCAACACATACAAACAAGAAATAGGTTTACCACAAGGTTCAGCGCTTTCAGCCCTACTCTTCAATATCTATATAAAACCGGTCTGCAACATCTTTAAAAAATTCGGAATACAATATCACCTTTATGCGGATGATATTATGATGTACATACCTTTTACGATTCCTAACCTACCGACTCAACTTCTATCAGACTGCTACAATGAAATTACATACTGGCTAAAAACCCAAAACCTCCATATAAACCATGCTAAAACCGAAGTCTTGATCGTAACAAAAAACCAATCATTTATTCCCCCAACCCACATAACACTACAAAACCAAGAAATTAAAATAAAAAATGAAATAAGATATCTTGGAGTCATTTTAGATACACACCTTACTATGGAAACCCACATTAGAAATACCTTAAAGAAAATCTACTTCAAACTTAAAATCCTCAAACAATTGCGCCCCCTGGTATTTATGCATGATTTTATCAATATAACACAGGCTACCATTACTCCACACTTCGATTTCGCTAACTTAATACTTATAGGCATTCCAAAACAAAATATCAAAAGAATCCAACTCGCACAAAATGCAACAGCTAGAATTATATTAAAGATAAATTCACTCCAACACACTACACCAATACTAGCTTCCCTGCACTGGTTACCAATACAAAGCAGGATAACCTACAAAACAATAATAACTACATTCAAAGCCCTAAACGACATGGCCCCGAAGACACTATGTAATTTAATAAACAAAGAACTACCTAAGACTACTCATAGAAAAGGGACAATCAAATAAACTAAAGATTCCAAAAGAATATATAAGATCTCACAAAATTACAAATAATAGAGCCTTTTCCCACATAGCTCCAACAACTTGGAACTCGTTACCAGAGGACTTACGATCACTAACAGAGATAACAGAATTCAGAAAAAAATTGAAAACATATCTATTCACTAAACACTATAATTCCATAGAAAACATTCCACTCAACTTAGATAAAGGCTAAACATGAACCCCCCCACATCAAGCGTATACTCCCTTCTTCAAGGGATAACACACAAAACATAATCGAATGAACACTCCACTCCTATGCATTGATACCCTACTTGTATATAGTTGCAACTGATATGATCTGCCTATGCGGTAGTCAGTACTTTGTTTAAATTGTTACACAATCTGTATTAGTTGAATTATTCTGCTTAGTTTTTAAACCTATGTGTGCATGTTAAGATGTTCTATGTAAAAAGTTATTCTGTTCCATGTAAAACAAGCTCTGCATTGTTAACTGTTGTTAATTGTACACCGCAACTGATCGCTGGAAGATGCGGTATATAAATAAGTGTTAAATAAAAATAAATAAAAAGTTATACATTGGCAAGACCAAGCGTAGTGTACGGGTACGGATAGTAGAACACAGAAGTTGCATTAGAAGGAAGTTAGTTGACAAACCTTTAGTCCAACATTGGCTGGATATGGGTCACAAATTGTTTGATTTTAATTTTTTTGTGATTAAAAAGGTAAAATTGAATTGGAGAGGTGGGGACATTGAAAAAGCTATGTTGCGGTTGGAACAAAGATATATTTACCTGTTAGATTCCATGGCTCCACATGGTTTAAATTTAGAAAAAGACTTGTCTGTTTTTTTTTGTGAACAATGTCCCTTTCTACGGTTTTTGCCCTATTCCCTTCTGGTTGTTTTCAATCATGGATCATTCATCAATCCCCATACAAGTAGTGGGGTATACTATACATACCATTCAGTAGTTTTTGTATCGCCACATTTTATGCATGATTATAAGTTGTTGATATTATGTCAGCATCATTTTCGCCTGGGTTGGGCATACATTTAACATTTTTCACTCATTTTGGTACCCAGGAGATATTTTTACTCCGTGGTAGACATGTGGTATTTTCATTTTTGTATTTTTTATCTTGTTTTAACATTGGCCAGTTTTACCTTCTAATTTAATATAATACATATTTTCTGGTTGTTTATGATGGGCTCATAAGCATGGTGGGGTCGTGGTTCCTCCCCCCCCCCCCCCGGTGTCCCTATAAATAGCGCATGCGTTAGCGTTTGTAGCCCTATCATACTTTTTGTATTTCTACACGGTGGATGGGTTTTCATCTGTTAAAGTTTCATCACGCTATCAGGTATTTTTGTTTTTGTTCTCTTATTGGTTATTTCCTTTGATTTGATTGTTACAAGGTTTTTACGTTTTGGATGGCTTTATAGCAGGATTAAGTGCGATCCTGCTGCGGTCTATAGAGATCTGGCGTTTCTACGTGTTTCAAAGTATTATTAGCCGGTTTCTAGACCACATATTTTTATATAGTAATATGTTTTAGTACGTTTAATAGTTTTTTATATAAGACAGCATTTGAATAGTAAGTATTGATTTTACTTTTTGGTTTCCTTTTTATCACGCTAAGTACTTAGGAGATCTGGTTCTTCGAAGCACACGGTAAACTTTTTAAGTTGGGTCATGTGCCCCCCTTTTTATGTTTTTTTTTATATTTCTTTTGATTTTTTGATTTTTATGCATGTATTCAGTTTTTTAAGCAAATTGTATTGGGTTTACATTCTACCATTTGGCGCTACCCTTAATTCTTCACAGCGCATGCGTTAGCGTCCTAAGTTTTCATGCGGTTTTTAAATCCGGTTGGTTAAAGCCTTTATGGTGAATGGGGCGTCCTTTTTATTTGCAGTTGGTTTCTATATATGACCCCCCTTTTTTTAAATGGATTTGATTTGCAGGATCCACTTGTGAGCCCTCGGCGGTCGGAGGGGTAAGCTTTTTATACACCTTTGATTCATGCTGTTTTGGTTCAGGACAATGTTGTCTTATTTTTAAAGAATAGTGATGTTTCCTATTCATCTCTCCGGGCCAGTCCAGGGTACTATCGGGTTGCCAATCCCCTTCAGCAGCTGAGGACTGACAACTAAAAATCTTTGCTGACAGGCTATAGCCACGCCCCCTTGTGACAGCTCTCCAGTCTTCAGTCCTCAGCAGCTGAACAGGACGTACAAGCTGGCAGGCTCTCTTCCAGTTGCAGCTGGCCCTTTTTGATTTTGAGTGGCAGACTTTAAGAGGAATTGGCTCTAGCAGAGTTAAATTCTCTCTTTTACCTCCTGTACCTCTTCCCTTGTGGGTTTGGACAATAAAGTTGGTTGAGAAGTCCTCGGTGCAGTACTTCTGGGGAGGATCACTTCAGCAGCGTTCATGGAGGCAGGGCCTGTCTCCCGCGGTGAATCGGGCCGTTTATTGCAGGGTGATTGTTCCTGGGAGCCCCAGGTACCTCTCCCCTTCTGGTCTGCACTTCCTTGGCTCACCTGCCCGCTAGCAGTGGGACCGGGAGCTTCGGGCCTTCGTGCTGCTTTCAGGTCAGTGTTATTTGCCTTCGGGTTAGTGTGCGTGTGTGTCTGTGTGTGTGTGCCGGGGTCTGCTTATCGGTTTCGGTCGCGGTTTTCGGCTGGCGGTTTCACGCGTCGCGGTTGTTGTTTTGCTGGCTACTTCTTCACAGGCAAGCAGGATGGAGGCTCAAAAATCCCTTAGCGTGCTGGATCAGGCGGGAACGGCGGCCATTTTAGATAAGCCCGCCGTTTCTCCCGCGGGCAAGCAAAAGCAGGGCAAGAAAAAATCTGTCGGTGAGAGACTCGGCGGCTGATTTAAAGGAACAGCATCCACCTCCTGAAGCTCAGGAACCCCTGGCTGCTTTGTTTTCGCCAGAGTTTATTCTGGCTCTCCATAGAGCTTATACTTTGAAGGTTTCCCAGGGCAACAAAGTTCCCTTATCTTCCAGTGGGGACGGGGGGTCCTCGGGGGATATTGGCTCTGATCCGGGAGAAGGGTCTTCCCGGGCAGGAGCTGCTGCGGCCGTGGATGGCTTCGGTCAGTCGCTGCCTGACCCTCAGAAGGGTGATGAGACGGAGGTTTTTTCTGAGACTGGGTTTGATCCCTGGGCAGCGGAACTGGAGGATGGTGAGCTGACTCCAGGTGAAGACCCCAATCTCTTTCGCGTGTTCCATAAGGAGGAATTGGGGGCGTTGATTGGACAGTCCTTGGCAGCCTTGTATATTCTTCTCCCTGCGGTGCAACAGGAACCGCTGGAGGATCCTCTGTTGCAGGGTTTTAAAGCGGAGCAGCCTTGTTTTCCGCTCCACCGGGTCATAAAGCAAATGATAGAGTCTGAATGGGAGTGCCCGGAAGCGTCGCTCTGCGGCAGTCGTGCGCTGGGGCATCTTTATCCAATTCCCCACGACGAGAGGGAGTTGCTGAAGATGCCTAAAGTGGATGCGCTGGTGTCTGCGGTGACTAAAAAGACTATGATCCCTGTGGAAGGCGGGGCGGCGCTTAAGGATCTGCAGGATCGCAAGCTGGAAGGGCTGCTTAAGCAGGCCTTTGATTCCTGTGCTCTTGCTCTTCAGGCTTCCATTTGTGGAGCGTTTATCTCTAGAGCGTCGATCCGGTGGTTGCAGGGGGGGTCGTCCTCCGATTCTCCAGGGGAGTCCTCCTCGGAGGGGGCTAAATTGGAGTCGGCGGCGGCCTATCAGGCGGATGCCTTTTATGACTTGATTCGTATTACGGCTAAGGCTATGGCCTCCTTGATTGGAGCTCGGCGGTTTCTTTGGCTACGGAATTGGTCGGCCGATGCCTCCTCGAAGGCTCGACTCAGTAAGCTCCCCTATACGGGTAAGCTACTGTTTGGGGAGGCCTTGGAAAAGATTGTTAAGGATTTGGGTGATTCCAAAGGAGGGCGTTTGCCGGAGGATCACCCCAAGTCTTTCAAACAGTCGTCCACTCAGCGTGGGCAGGGTAGAGACTTTCGTAGGTTTCGTGGGGCGCGTTTTTCGCCCTATTCCAGAGGGCGTTTTGGGCCTAGGGCTCAGCCCTTTCGTGGCTCCAGAGGTTTCGGTAGGGGCTATTTCCCTGTCCAGCAGTCGGTTTCAAAGAAACCGCAATGAAGGTCAGCGGGTCCAGGTGGAGATTCCGATAGGGGGTCGCTTACAGGGCTTCCTCTCTGCCTGGGCCGCTATAACGACAGATCAATGGGTGCTGGAAATCATCCGCGATGGCTATGCCCTGGAGTTCGCTCGTCCTCTCAAGGAGGCCTTCTTGCAGTCGCCTGGTGGTCACGGAACCAAAAGACAGGCGGTAGAGGACACGCTGCGGCCCTTAGTGCGACTGGAGGCGGTTGTGCCGGTTCCGCCAGACCAGTTAGGGTCCGGTCGATACTCGATTTATTTTGTGGTTCCCAAAAAGGAAGGCTCCTTTCGTCCGATTCTCGACCTCAAGCATGTCAACCAGGCCTTGCGAGTTCCTCGTTTTCGGATGGAGACTCTGCGGTCGGTAATTCGTTCCATTCGACCGGGAGAGTTCCTAGCGTCTATCGATCTCACGGAAGCTTACCTGCACATCCCGATCAGGCCGGAGCATCAGCGTTATTTGAGGTTTGCGGTGCCCGCGGGTCATTTTCAGTTCCGGGCGTTACCGTTCGGCTTGGCGACGGCTCCTCGGACGTTTACGAAGGTCATGGTGGTTGTCGCCGCCGCCTTGCGGATGGAAGGGATTCAGGTTCATCCCTATCTGGACGATTGGTTGATCAGGGCCAGTTCGCGGCAGGAATCGGTCGAGGCGATCGGCCGAGTGGTTCAGCTCCTGGAACAGCTCGGTTGGGTAATCAACCGTGCAAAAAGTCAGCTGCAGCCCCGGTCCCAGCTGGTGTATCTCGGGGCGGAGTTCGACACGGAGCGCGGATTGGTCTCCTTGCCGCAGAAGAGGGTTCTAAAGATTCTGACTCAAGTGAAGGCGTTTCTGCGGCTCTCGGCTCCATCGGCATGGAAATATTTGCAGCTCTTGGGCTCCATGGCGGCTGCGTTGGATCTGGTGCCCTGGGCCAGAGCTCATATGCGGCCCTTACAACAAGCTTTGCTGTCCCGGTGGTCTCCTCAGCTTCATCCGTTATCAAGAAAACTACCTTGCGCAGAGGTCGTGAGGTGCAGTCTCTCTTGGTGGCTCGATCAGCGTCATCTTCAGGCGGGAATGCCCTTAGAACTTCCCGACTGGACGTTAGTGACGACAGACGCCAGTTTGTCGGGCTGGGGAGCTCATTGTCAGGCTCAGGTGGCTCAGGGGTGCTGGTCGCCGGAGGAAACTTCTCTCTCAATCAATCTCCTGGAGCTCAGGGCAGTTCGCTTGGCTCTACTCGCCTTCGCTGCGCTCCTCGAGAGGAGGGCGGTGCGTGTTTTTTCGGACAATGCGGTGACGGTGTCGTATATCAATCGACAAGGGGGCACGGGCAGTGCACTGTTGTTGTCAGAGAGTCAGGAGTTGATGCTCTGGGCGGAATCCCATCTGTTGGCGCTGTCGGTGGCTCATGTGGCAGGAAAGGAAAATGTGCAGGCCGATTATCTGAGTCGTCATGTTCTCGATCCCGGCAAGTGGGAACTGGACGCCATGGTTTTTATCGACATAGTGCGGCGCTGGGGGCGGCCGTCGCTGGATCTCATGGCCACTCACAACAACGCCAAGGCGTCGCGCTTCTTCAGCAGGCGCAGAGAGCACATGTCCGAGGGCCTAGATGCTCTGGCTCAACCTTGGCCTTCGGACAAGCTTCTGTACGTTTTTCCTCCTTGGCCAATGATAGGTCGGATCGTTCAGCGCATAGCTCGTCACGGCGGGACGGTGATTCTCATTGCGCCGGATTGGCCCAGACGGCTGTGGTATGCGGATCTCCGGCGGCTACTCGTGGAGTCTCCTTGGCGGTTGCCGGCACGGGGCTATCTCCTGCGGCAGGGCCCCATTCTCATGCCGCAGGTGGATCGCTTCTTGCTTACGGCTTGGCTCTTGAGAGGCAACGCTTGAGGCGCAAGGGCTACTCAACAGCGGTGGTATCGACGCTGTTGCGGGCTCGGAGATCGTCGACTTCTTTAGCTTATGCTCGCGTCTGGCGGGTGTTTGAGACTTGGTGTGCGAACCATAGCATTCATCCTTTTAGGTCTTCCTTGTCCGAGATTTTGGCTTTTCTTCAAGACGGGTTGCAGAAAGGTTTGGCGCTGAACACCTTGAAGGTTCACGTGGCGGCACTAGCGTGCTATAGGGGCTCGGGGCAAGGTAGGAGGTTGTCGTCTCATTCCGATCTGGGGCGTTTTCTCAGAGCGGTGAAGGTTCTCCGGCCACCGGTTCGTCCTGTCATACCGGCTTGGGATTTGAATCTGGTCCTTGAAGCCCTGACTCGGCCTCCTTTTGAGGGTGCTTCGTCAGGTGCTCTCAGGGAGTTGTCGTGGAAAACCGTCTTTCTGGTGGCCTTATGTTCGGCGCAGAGAATATCGGATCTGCAGGCGCTTTCTTGTAGGGAACCGTATCTGCAGTTTTTGGCGGGACGCGTGCTCCTTCGTCCCGTGCCGTCTTTTCTGCCAAAAGTTGTGTCTCCTTTTCACGTAAATCAGTCTGTTGCTCTTCCCTCCTTCATGGATTTGGGTGAGTCGCATGTAGATCGTTCCTTACGGACGTTGGATTTGCGACGCGTCTTGAAGCGTTACCTCCGGGTCACGAGGCCTTTTCGGAAATCGGATAGGTTGTTTGTTCTGTTTGGCGGTCTTCGGAAGGGACAAGCCGCTTCCAAGGCGTCGATTGCTAGATGGGTGAAGCAGGCGGTCGCGGCGGCTTATGTTGCGGGCGGTAAATCGCCTCCGGTCGGTCTCAGGGCGCATTCTACGCGTGCTCAGGGGGCGTCTTGGGCGGAGTATGCGTTCGTGCCGCCGGTTGATATTTGTAGAGCGGTGACGTGGTCTTCTCTGCATACGTTTACGAAGCATTATAGGTTGGATGTCCAAGCCCGGGGGGATGCAAGAGTGGGAGCTGCTGCCCTTGTGGCGGGGCTCGCGGGTCCCTCCCGTCTTTAGGCACTGCTCTGGTACTGCCCGATAGTACCCTGGACTGGCCCAGAGAGATGAATAGGAAGGAGAAATTAGGCCTTACCTGCTAATTGTCTTTCCTTGAATCCTCTCCGGGCCAGTCCAGGGCCCTCCCGTTTTCGTTTTTCAGGTGTCCACGAGCCATTTCTTGCAGTTTCGCTTCCATCGGTCCGCTAGGGCTGCGGGCTGTACTGGGGGCGGAGGTACTTAGGGCTCCCTTCACGGGTTTGGCTTTAAGCCATAAGAGAGTAAACCAAGGAATATTGAAAAAAAAAATTCATACAAACGACTTTTACTAAATAAATATTAATGAGATACTAAATGGACAGTAAGGGGGCTATAACTTCCCGGCACCTCAGTTTGGTTCTTGGCAGGTGGTGAGGGGGGTGCACCCCTTATTCATACAAGGGACGGGGTATGTTCCTTCTTTTTTCCCATGGGGGTCCTTCATGAATAGTGTTTTTCATTCTTCCGGGCATTTGCTTCGGTTGTCCCGCTGGTGGTTGTGTGTTCTGTTACACTGCTTGGTTACAATAGACTGGAGAGCTGTCACAAGGGGGCGTGGCTATAGCCTGTCAGCAAAGATTTTTAGTTGTCAGTCCTCAGCTGCTGAAGGGGATTGGCAACCCGATAGTACCCTGGACTGGCCCGGAGAGGATTCAAGGAAAGACAATTAGCAGGTAATGCCTAATTTCTCCATATGGTTTGGCAGCATGCTTATTACCGTTTTGTCCAGCATGGTATCTCTCTGGTTACCTGCTGTGTCTAAGGTTTCAGTGATTGTTTATAGCTTATGGTCTCATTTCCGTGGCGACAGCCCTACAAATGCATAATTTACTTTTAAATCATTATTTACGTTTTTTATGACACGTTTTAATGTAGTCATTTTTTCTTTTTTCCACTGTAGTCACATGTTTTTTACAGATTGTCTTTTGCATATGGTTTTTATTACAGCATACCACGGCTGTTTTAGTTTTATATGCCTTTGTGCCAAATTTACATTGGTATTGGCCTATCTCCAGGAACAAGCAGGAATGAGTCTTCACATATGGGTACGTCGGTACCGACGGAGCCTGCGCGGGAACGCTCCCCAGCTTCCCAAAAAGGAAAGCTTTTGGGAGCATCCCACAGCGCCTGTGCGCTGCCTTCCCGCCTTTCCTAACTGCTTCTCCCCAGTTCTTCTTTTCCGCAGAGCCAGCAGGTCGTGTTCCTGTCACCGCTGAAGAAGTTCTTTGTTTTATTTTATTTCTTTGGTCGCGCGTCTGCCTTCCCCGACGTCGGACCATTACCGCCGGTCTTTCTTTCTTTTCTTATAAAAAAAAAAAAAAAAAAAGAACATATTTTTTCCCTCACTTAGTGTGTTTTTCCTCTTTGGGCCTTAGGCCTCACGAGAAATTTTCCTCATGGAAAAACCAGCCTCCGGGTTTAAAAAATGCACTAAGTGCAGCGGTACTATTTCTGTCACCGACACCCATGAATGGTGTCTTAAATGTTTGGGTCCTGACCACTCCATTTTGGATTGTCCGTCCTGCTCCTTGATGTCTAAACGAGGTTTACAGAACCGAGCAGCTAAGCTCCATGTGCTGTTTCCCTCTGATGCAGCTTCAGTAGCATCGACGTCTTCCAGGGCCTCTACTTCCTCCCATGGATCTCAGGTAACCAAACATAAATCCAGCCGGTCCTCGAAGGGTAGATCTCCTTCCAAGCATCGAGATGCCTCCGGGCTTGCCCTCGAGGATTCCGCACCGGCAAAACAACCCCGGCGGGGTTACAGGTTGACATCGATGGCACGGCCTCGACCGATCACCTGTTAGAATGTTCTGGGGTACCGGCGCAACCTTCCAGTACCGAATTCCAGGCATTCATGGCGTCGATGGATCAGAATGTTCTATCCATGCAGCAGGCTATCACGGCCTTCATTCAAGCTGCGACGCCGCTGATACCACAACAAACTCCGTTGTCGGTATCGGCTCCGGTACCGGCTCCAGTGCCGCTACCGGTACCGACTGCATCGACATCAACCAGAATGCCGACTTCAGCGGTTCCCTGTCCAGGGATGCCCATCGGTACCGTACCGGTCCCGATGACGCCCGATGTCGATACCGCTCGATACGCGTATCGAGCTTTGGAAGAGCACCCTGACAGTCGATACTTTGATTCCTCCGAAGACTCTGATGCATCGGAGGAGTCTGCTGAAGTGTCTATAGCTCTTCCTGAAGAGCCTTCTTCTCCAAAAAGAAGAATGTCTCCTCCAGAGGATTTGTCCTTTCAAGACTTCATAAGAGAAGTGGCTAAAGGGCTTTCTATTTCTGTAACCTCTGAATCAGAGCCAAGAGCCAAAAAATTCACCTTGCCAATTCATGAGATTCTTTATGATCACATGATTGACTTATGGGAGATTCCTCTCACTATCTCTCCTCATTCTCATAGGTTGGACACTATGTACCGTGTCCCTCCTTGTCCTGGTTTTCATAAAACAGCTTCCTCACCATTCTATTGTGGTGGAGTCAGCTATGAAAAAGATAAAGAGTGCAAAAAGACACTCTTCTGCTCCTCCAGGGAGAGAATGCAGGACCTTGGATGCTTTTGGTAGAAAAATCTTCCAAGCCAGTATGCTCATTGCCAGAATCAACTCCTATAGTCTTTATATGGGTATGTTTCTGAAAGAAGTTGCAGATAAGCTGCACTCTTTCCTCCCTTTTCTTCCAGAGTATAAAAGGGAAGAATTTCTTATTTGGCTTAAGCATACTCAAGATATTTCAAAGTTTTCCAACCGTGCAGCTTTTGACTCCTTTGAGGGTGCCAGCAGAGCTTCAGCCATTGCCATAGCTGCACACAGAATTGCTTGGCTCCAAGCTTCTGATCTAGAATCTTGGGTCCAGGATGGCTTGGGAAATCTTCCCTGTACAGGAGAAAACCTGTTTGGCAAAGATTGGCAAATAAAAGCCACTCAAATGGATGCAGAAAATTCTGCTTTGGATAGACTTTCAAAGTCAACCTCCATTCCTGCTAAGAAAAATCCTTCCAAGAAGTCTTTTTTCAAGAAAGGCAGATTCCATCCTGCTTCTGGCCAACAATCATCTACAGGTCGCTTTGCTGCTAAGCGTCAGTAACCTAAACAGGCCAGGCCTAAGCCTACAGGGGCTGCTGCAACCCAGCAGACCCAGCCTCCTCAGGGCTTTTGACTTGATGCTAGAGAACTTAGCCTTTCTGGCTCTGAAACAGCCAGAGCCTCTCACCAAACCAGGAAGGTTAGCTCATTTTGCTGCCAGATGGGAGCAAATTACAGCAGAGCAGTGAACCCTCTCCATCATAAGGGAGGGCTACAAACTTCATTTCTCAAACCTTCCTCCTCACACCATGGTGAGACATTTCAATTCTCCAACATCTCTCCTCGACCTTCTAGGTCAGGAGGTGGCTGCCCTTCTTGCCCAAGGGGCAATAGAAGAAGTACCTCTTCTTCAACAAGGGTCAGGGTTTTACTCCCCCTACTTTCTGATCCCAAAGAAAACAGGGGGCTACAGACACATATTAGATCTCAGAGAATTGAACAAATTTCTATGCAAGGAGAAATTCAAGATGATTTCTCTAGGCACTCCTTCCATACCTTCAGAGTCAGGATTGGCTTTGTTCTCTAGATCTCAAGGATGCGTACACACATGTCCTCATCCATCCATCTCACAGAAGGTTCCTCCGTTTTCTTTTCCAAGGAAAGCATTACCAATACAGGGTGCTTCCTTTCGGTCTGGCCTCTGCTCCAAGAGTGTTCACCAAATGCATGGCAGTAGTAGCTGCATTTCTACACACTCTGGGAATATTTTTATTCCCATACGTGGACGACTGGCTCATCTGAGCTCCATCTCAGTCAGAGGCCCAGACTTCCCTGGACTGCACAAGGCACATTCTGCAGTATCTGGGACTTGTGGTAAACCTCCCAAAGTCCCAGCTCACCCCTACTCAGTCCCTAGAGTTCATAGGGGCCTGGCTGGATACTACCACTGCAAGGGCCTATCTTCCTCAGACCCGTTGCCTACGCCTAGTGCAGTTAGCCTCCCAAATTCAGTCAAAGAGCCATTTAACTGCCCGGGAGATGCTACAACTGCTAGGCCACATGGCATCCACAGTGCATGTGGTACCCTATGCTCGCCTTCACATGAGAGCAGCTCAATGGACTTTGTCCACCCAGTGGACTCAAGCATCAGGAGCTCTCTCAGACCAAATAGCAACCTCCAAACGCCTCTTTTGGTCTCTCCAGTGGTGGATGTCCACCCAAACTCTGTTACACGGGTCCCCCTTCCAACAGTATTGCCCCAGGCAACCCTCACAACAGATGCCTCCCAAACAGGTTGGGGAGCTCATCTGCAAGACCTCTCCACTCAGGGCACTTGGTCTCCACAGGAGACCTCTCTAAATATCAACCACTTGGAGCTCCGAGCACTTTTTCTAGCTCTCAAGGTCTTCCATACCTTGCTCAGCTACAAGACAGTCCTCATTCATACGGATAATCAGGTAGCCATGTTTTACATAAACAAGCAAGGAGGAACTGGCTCTCTGTCACTTTGCAACGAAGCTTTAAGATTGTGGGCCTTCGCCAGAGAGCATCAAATCCATCTCCTGGCCGTATACCTTCCAGGAATCCAAAACTCTTGGGCAGGCAGACTCAGTCGAGTTCTGCTTCCACACGAATGGTCCCTGCACATGGACCAAGTACTCAGAATCTTTCAAAAGTGGGGAACCCCGGACATAGACCTCTTTGCAAGTCCGTGGAATGCCAAACTTCCCCGGTTCTGTTCCAGAATTCCGTGTCAGGGAGTTCAGGCCAAGGATTCCTTCCTCCTTCACTGGGGTCAAGACTTCCTGTATGCCTTTCCACCCATTCCCTTAATTCCCAAGACTCTGTTCAAGCTCCAGAGGGATCAAGGATCTATGATCCTCATAGCTCCACACTGGCCACGCCAAGTGTGGTACCCTCTACTTCTGCATCTCTCTCAAGCTCACTCCCTAGACTTGGGAGCTGCTCCAGACCTTCTGTCCCAGGAGGAGGGGACTTTGTGGCACCCAAACCCCAAGTCCCTTCACCTCAGAGCTTGGTTGCTGAAGGCCTAGACCTTCAAGGTTGGAATCTTTCTCAGCAGGTGAAGGATATCCTCCATGCTTCCAGAAAACCTTCTACTAGACGTTCCTATGCTTTTAAATGGAAAAGATTTTCCATTTGGTGTACTGAGAAGGGTCTTGACCCTCTAGCACTACCTTTGAATTCTCTATTGGAATATCTCCTGCATCTCTCCAATGCAGGCCTTAAGACGAATTCAGTAAGGGTCCATTTGAGTGCTATTGCAGCATCCCTTAATCCTATCAATGGACAGCCTATTTCCTCTCATCCTCTTATTGCAAGATTCATGAGAGGCCTAACTTTAACTAAACCTCCCATTAGGCCTCCTCCGGTGGCATGGGACTTAAATCTGGTTCTTGGTCAGCTTATGAAGCCACCTTTTGAACCCTTAGCCACCACCTCCTTGAAATTTCTTTCCTGGAAGGTCATTTTCCTCATTGCAGTCACCTCAGCTCGCCGCATCAGTGAACTGCAGGCCTTAGTGGCTAATCCACCTTGTACAAGGTTCCATCATGATAAGGTAGTCCTTAGGACCAATCCACACTTTATGCCTAAAGTGGTCTCACCTTTTCATCTTAATCAAGAGGTGTATTTACCTGTCTTTTTTCCAGGTCCTCATGCATCAAGTGCAGAGAGGAATCTTCATACCCTGGATTGTAAGAGAGCTCTTGCCTTTTACTTACAAAGGACACAGCAACATAGAAAGTCTTCTCAACTCTTTGTTGCTTTTGATCCCTCTCATTTGGGACTTCCAGTCTCTAAGAGGATAATTGGATTGCTCAGTGTATTTCTTTCGCCTACCAGAGTAAGAATCTTTCTCTGGAGGGCCATGTCACAGCTCATAATGTAAGGGCCATGGCCACCTCTATGGCTCATCTAAATTCTGTGTCCATCGACCAGATCTGTCGAGCAGCCACCTGGGCCTCGGTTCATACCTTCACAGCCCATTACTGTTTGGACAAGGACTCCCGCCAGGATGCCTTATTTGGTCAGGCTGTTCTCAAACACCTGTTCCATGCTTAATCAACTCCTGCCCTCCTTCCCTGGATGGATGCCTGAGATCCATAGGAAGAGATAGAGCCCTTCACAGGGTATCATAACCTTGGGGAATTCCAGGCATCTCTAGCTAGGGAGTCCCCATATGTGAAGACTCACTCCTGCTTGTTCCTGGAGATAGCACAGTTACTTACCTGTAACAGGTGATCTCTGGGAACAGCAGGAATAAGTCTTCACAACCCACCCACCTCCCCTAGGAGTTGTATCTCTCTATCTATCTTTCCTTTCCTCTCTCTCTTTGTCTCAGCTTTAAAACTCGAACTGGGGAGAGGCGGTTAGGAAAGGCGGGAAGGCAGCGCGCAGGCGCTGTGGGATGCTCCCAAAAGCTTTCCTTTTTGGGAAGCTGGGGAGCGTTCCCGCGCAGGCTCCGTCGGTACCGACGTACCCATATGTGAAGACTTATTCCTGCTGATCTCCAGGAACAAGCAGGAATGTCCTCACATATGGGTACGTCAGTACCGACGGAGCCCGAGTGGGAAAGCTCCCCAGCTTCCCAGAAGGAAAGCTTTTGGGGCCTCCCACTGCGCATGCGCGCTGCCTTCCCGCCTTCCTGACCAACTCTCCTCAGTTCTTCTTTTTCCGCGGAGCCATCAGGTCGTGTTCCTGTCACCGCTGAAGAAGTTGTTATTTTAATTTATTTCTTTGGCCGCGTGTCTGCCTTCCCCGATTCCAGACCGGTACCGCCGGTCTTTTTTTCCTTTATTTAAAAAAAAAAAATCTTCTTTTTTTTCCCTCACTTGGTGTGTTAGTTCTGTGAGGCCTTTAGGCCTTCACTAATTCTCCCTCATGGAGAAACAAGCCTCTGGGTTTAAAAAATGCACCAAGTGCAGCGGTACTTTTTCAGTCACAGACACCCATGAATGGTGTCTTAAATGTTTGGGGCTTGACCATTCCATTCCGGATTGCCCATCCTGTTCTTTGATGTCTAAACGTGGCTTACAGAACCGGGCAGCCAAGTTTCACATGCTGTTTTCTACAGATACTCCAGCATCGACATCTTCCAGGTCTTCCTCTCCTGATGGATCTCAGGTAACCAAACATTCCTCTGGCAGGTCCTCAAAGGGCAAATCTCCCTCTAAGTATCGAGATACCCCTGGGCTTGACCCTGAGGACCCTGCCCCAGCCAAATAACCCTGGCGGGAAGCTCCAGCTTCCAAAGCTCCTCCTATGGGGTTACAGGTTGACATTGATGGCACGGCCTCGACTGATCACCTGTTAGACTGTTCTGGGGTACCGGCTCAATCATCCGGTACCGACATCCAGACAGTTGTGGCGTCCATGGATCATACAGTTCAATCCATGCAGCAAGCCATTTTGGCTTTTATTAAGGCTGCGACGCCCTCGGTACCGCACCCTGCGGTACCGACTCCGGTTCCGGTACCACAACCGATACCAGTACCCATGCCTTCCACATCGACCAGGATACCGATTCCGGTTCCCGGTTCCGGGGGTTTTCCCGATACCGATCCGGTTCCGGGTACCCCAGATGTCGATACCGGTCGATACGCTTATCGATCCCTGGAAGCAAACAGACGATACTTTGAGTCTTCTGATGATTCTGATTCATCAGATGACTCTGCTGAAGTATCCCTTACTCTGCCTGAGGAGCCCTCTTCTCCAAAGAGGAGAATGTCTTCTCCAGAGGATTTATCCTTTCAAGACTTCATCATTGAAGTAGCTAAAGGTCTTTCTATTTCTGTATCCTCTGAAAAAGAACCTAGAGCGAAAAAGTTAGACATTTTAGGATACTCTAAGGTTCCCAAAGAGGCAGTCACCTTGCCCATCCATGAAATTCTTCAAGAACACATGATGGACTTATGGGAGACTCCTCTCACCCTATCTCCACATTCTCGTCGTCTGGACACCATGTATCGTGTCCCCCCTTCTCCTGGGTTTCAAAAAACTCAGCTCCCGCACCACTCCATCGTGGTGCAGTCAGCTATGAAAAGGATCAAGAGTACTAAAAGACACTCTTCTACTCCCCCAGGAAGAGAATGTAGGACTCTGGATGCTTTTGGAAGAAAAATCTTCCAAGCAAGTATGCTTATTGCCAGAATCAACTCATACAGCCTCTATATGGGCATGTTTCTGAAGGAAATTGCATTAAAAATACGCCATTTCCTCCCCTTTATCCCAGAGGATAGAAAGGAGGAGTTCCTTCTTCTGCTGAAGCATACCCAAAATATTTCAAAGTTCTCCAACAGAGTAGCCTTTGACTCCTTTGAGGGTGCTAGCAGAGCCTCAGGTATTGCCATAGCGGCTCGCAGAATTGCTTGGCTCCAGGCCTCTAACCTTGAACCCTGGGTCCAGGATGGGTTGGGAAATTTGCCCTGTACAGGTGAGAATCTGTTTGGTAAGGAGTGGCAAATCAAAGCCACTCAAATGGATGCAGAAAATGCTGCTTTAGATAGACTTTCTAAGTCTACCTCTACCCCTGTCAAGAAGAAATCTTTCAAAAAGCCTTTCTACAAGAAGGCCAGATTTGCCACAAATACTGGCCAACAATCTTCTGCAGCTCGCTTTGCTTCTAAGCGTCAGCAGCCTAAACAGGCCAGGGCAAAACCTGCAGGGGCTGCTACAGCCCAACAGTCCCAACCCCCTCAGGGTTTTTGACTTAAAACTAGAGAACTTAACCTTTCTGGCTGTAAAACATCCAGAACCTCTCACCATTCCAGGAAGGTTAACTCATTTTGCTCCCAGATGGGAGCAAATCACATCAGAGCAATGGACCCTCTCTATCATCAGAGAGGGCTACAAACTACATTTCTCCAACCTTCCTCCCCATACCATGGTGAGAAGTTTCAATTCTCCCCCATCTCTCCTAGACCTGTTGGGTCAGGAGGTGACCACTCTTCTCGCCCAAAAGGCAATAGAAGAGGTTCCTCTTCCTCAACAAGGGTCAGGTTTTTACTCCCCTTATTTTCTCATTCCCAAGAAAACAGGGGGGTACAGACCCATTCTGGATCTCAGAGAATTGAACAAATTTCTATACAGGGAGAAATTCAAGATGCTTTCTCTAGGCACTCTCCTTCCATACCTACAGAGTCAGGACTGGCTTTGTTCTCTAGATCTCAAGGATGCGTACACACATACTCATCCATCCATCCCACAGAAAATTCCTACGGTTTCAGTTCCAGGGAAAACATTTCCAATACAGAGTACTTCCCTTCGGTCCAGCCTCGGCTCCAAGGGTATTTACCAAATGCATGGCAATAGTAGCTGCATTCCTACGCGTCGTGGGAATTTTTGTCTTCCCATACCTGGACGACTGGCTCATCCGAGCTCCGTCTCAGTCCGAGGCTCAGACTTCCCTGGATCGCACCAGGCGATTTCTACAGTATCTGGGACTTGTGATCAATCTGCCAAAGTCCCAACTCACCCCTACTCAATCCCTAGAATTCATAGGGGCCTGGTTGGATACCACCACCGCAAGGGCCTATCTACCTCAGGCCCGTTGCCAACGTCTAGTGCACTTAGCCTCTCAGACTCAGTCCAGAAGCCACTTGACTGCCAGAGAGATGCTACAACTATTAGGCCACATGGCATCCACAGTGCATGTGGTGCCTTATGCTCGCCTGCATATGAGAGCAGCTCAATGGACTTTATCCACCCAGTGGACTCAAGCATCAGGAGCTCTCTCAGACCAAATAGCAAACTCCAATCGTCTCTTTTGGTCTCTCCAATGGTGGATATCCACTCAAAATCTGTTGTTGGGGGCCCCCTTTCAACTATTGTTGCCCCAAGCAACCCTCACAACAGATGCCTCCCAAACAGGTTGGGGGCTCATCTCCAAGATCTCTCCACTCAGGGCACTTGGTCTCCACAGGAGACCACCCTTCATATCAACCACTTGGAACTTCGAGCAATCTTTCTAGCTCTCAAAGTTTTCCATACCCTCCTCAGCAACATGACAGTCCTTATTCACACGGACAATCAAGTAGCCATGTTTTACATAAACAAACAAGGAGGGACTGGCTCTCTGTCGCTTTGCAACGAAGCTCTAAGATTATGGGCCTTCGCCAGAGAGCATCAAATCCATCTCCTGGCAGTATAGCTTCCAAGAATCTAAAACTCTTGGGCAGACACTCAGTCGAGTTCTGCTTCCACACGAATGGTCCCTGCACATGGATCAGGTACTCAGAATCTTCCAGAAATGGGGAACCCCGGACATAGACCTCTTTGCAAGTCCGTGGAATGCCAAACTTCCCCGGTTCTCTTCCAGAATTCCATGTCAGGGAGTTCAGACCAAGGATGACTTCCTCCTGCATTGGGGTCAGGGATTCCTGTATGCCTTTCCACCCATTCCTTTGATTCCCAAGACTCTGTTCAAACTTCAAAGGGATCAAGGGTCCATGATCCTCATAGCTCCACGCTGGCCACGCCAAGTGTGGTACCCTCTACTTCTGCATCTCTCCCAAGCCCCCTCCCTGGACTTGGGAGCGGCTCCAGACCTTCTGTCTCAAGAGGAGGGGACTTTGTGGCACCCAAACCCCAAGTCCCTTCACCTCAGAGCTTGGTTACTGAAGGCCTAGACCTTCAACACTTCAACCTTTCGCAGCAAGTGAAGGATATCCTACATGCCTCTAGGAAACCTTCCACTAGGCGCTCTTACGCTTTTAAATGGAAAAGATTTTCCATTTGGTGTGCTCAAAAGGGTCTTAACCCTCTGGCACTCCCATTGAATTCTCTTTTGGAATATCTCCTGCATCTCTCCAATGCAGGACTCAAAACGAATTCAGTAAGAGTCCATTTGAGTGCTATTGCGGCATCACTTAAGCCCATCAATGGACAACCTGTTTCCTCTCATCCTCTTATTGCAAGATTCATGAGAGGCTTAACTTTAACTAAACCTCCCATTCGACCTCCTCCGGTGGCATGGGACTTAAACTTGGTTCTTGGTCAGCTTATGAAGCCACCTTTTGAACCCTTAGCCACTACCTCCTTGAAATTTCTTTCCTGGAAGGTTATTTTCCTCATTGCAGTCACTTCAGCTCGCCGCATCAGTGAACTGCAGGCCTTAGTGGCTAATCCGCCTTATACAAGGTTCCATCATGATAAGGTAGTCCTTAGGACAAATCCTCACTTTATGCCTAAAGTGGTCTCACCTTTTCATCTTAATCAAGAGGTATATTTACCTGTCTTTTTTCCAGCTCCTCATGCATCCACTGCAGAGAGGAACCTTCATACTCTAGACTGTAAAAGAGCTCTTGCCTTTTACCTCCACAGGACACAGCAACATCGAAAGTCTTCTCAACTTTTTGTTGCTTTCGATCCTTCTCATTTAGGACTTCCAGTCTCTAAAAGAACACTCTCCAATTGGATTGCTCAGTGTATCTCTTTTGCTTACCAGAGTAAGAACCTTTCTCTGGAGGGCCATGTCACCGCTCACAACATGAGGGCCATGGCCACCTCTATGGCTCATCTAAACTCTGTGTCCATTGACCAGATCTGTCGAGCAGCCACCTGGGCCTCGGTTCATACCTTTACAGCCCATTACTGTTTGGACAAGGACTCCCGCCGGGATGCCTTGTTTGGTCAGGCTGTCCTCAGACACCTGTTCCATTCTTGAACAACTCCAACCTACCTTCCCTGAATGGATGCCTGAGATCCATAGGAAGATGAAAAACCTTTCAGGGTCTCATACCCTTCAGGGGATCTCCCGGGCATCTCAGCTAGGGAGTCCCCATATGTGAGGACTTATTCCTGCTTGTTCCTGGAGATAGCACAGTTACTTACCTGTAACAGGTGATCTCTGGGAACAGCAGGAATTAGTCCTCACAACCCGCCCACCTCCCCTAGGAGTTGTATCTCTCTCTCTCTTCCTTTCCTCTCTCTATATTGTCTCAGCTATAAACTCGAACTGAGGAGAGTTGGTCAGGAAGGCGGGGAGGCAGCGCGCATGCGCAGTGGGAGGCCCCAAAAGCTTTCCTTCTGGGAAGCTGGGGAGCTTTCCCGCTCGGGCTCCGTCGGTACCGACGTACCCATATGTGAGGACTAATTCCTGCTGTTCCCAGAGATCACCTGTTACAGGTAAGTAACTGTGCTTTCCCAGAGATCACCTGTTACAGGTAAGTAACTGTGCTGTATCCTGTGGTGCCATCACACATCATTGAGGTAATCCTCCGTTTTACTCCTGCTACAAATGCATAACTTACTTTTAAATTATTATTTATGGTTTTTATGACACACGTTTTAATGTAGTCATTTTTTTCCGTTTTACTCCTCCTACAGATGCATAATTTACTTTTAAATCATTATTTATGGGTTTTAGGACACCCGTTTTAATGTAGTCATTTTCTCTTTTTCCTCTGTAGTCACATGTTTTTTACATATTGTCTTTTGCATATGGTTTTTATTACAGCATACCACGGCTGTTTTAGTTTTATACGCCTTGGTGCCAATTTTACATTGATACTGGCCTGTATCCTGTGGTGCCATCACACACATCATTGAGGTAATCCTCCGTTTTACTCCTGCTCCATTTTGTAATTCATCCTTGCTCAGTCCTGTCCTGGGTTTTTAGTTTTTTGTGTTCCTCCTCATCTCTTAGTATAATTCGACATGGGTTGTTAAAGGTACCTCCCTCTTGCTTTAGAATACCTTTTTTATGTACCTTTTTTATCTTGTGTTTTGAGTCTTTTTTTAATCTTGTGTTTTGAGCCTTTGATTTTGCATTCTCTTGTTACTCATATTTTAATATGTTTTATTCATTTACAATCGTTTATATGATTGGTTTTTATGTACACAATTTTAATTATTTATTACTCACATTGTTCATTTTGGTGTTTCTATTGATATTTTGTTTTAAGAAATGTTTTTATTTCTAACATTTCATCATTATACTGTTTTTAATGATGATTTTAGTCCAGGATGTTACAATTCATTTATTCATATGTTTTATTTACAAAATTTTAATTATTTATGTTTTTATATGTTTTTTAGTGTGCCCAATAACCCCTGATGAAGTTCAATACGAAACACGGTCCTGTGTTGGGTTTAGGCCACTGATTTTAAAGATTAATAAAATTGTTGTGTGAACTTTCTGCCCACTTTTTCCAGTTTGGTTCTTTCTCCACTCTATTTCATAGTGCCTCTCCTGCAATTACTGACCTATCACAATTACTGCAATTACTGCAATTACTGACCTATCACAATTCAGAAAGGCTCTCAAATCCCATTTATTTACTCAATACTACCAGATTAACCCTACCACTACATAAGTGCCTCTCCCTCACCCCCTCAAGTTAATATATCAACTCCATTGTACACATGTTCACACTGAATTCCCAATACTCGGTCTCATTGTACATATGTAAGTAGTTTAGTTTGCATTCCCCGTTTATTCAAGTTATTACTCCTGTTCTATGTAAAGCATAAACATGTTATCCAAGTTGTTTTCTCCTGTTCTATGTGAAGCCAAACAGTTTGTTATGGTCATTTTGTTGTATGTAAACCGCGCTGACAATAGTGCGGTATATAAGAAATTGTAATAAATAATAAATAATAAATAAATAAAAAGGGGCCGGCAGAAACGAGCTGCTAAACTTAGCACCCTTTTTCCCTCAGACGTGGCGTCTGTTGCATCAACGTCCTCCAGGGCCTCATCTTCCTCACATGGATCTCAGGTAACTAAACATAAATCTAGCCGGTCCTCAAAGGGTAGATCTCCTTCTAAGTATCGAGATGCCCCTGGCGTTGCCCTTGAGGAATTTTCACCGGCAAAACTGCCCCGGCGGGAGGCTTCGGCTTCCAAAGTACTAACAGGGCTCCAGGATGTTCTCGAGGCCTCAACCTCGGCAGAACTACTGGCGCCATGCTCTGGGGTTCCGGCCACTTCTACCGGTACTGACACCCAAGCATCGGTAGCGTCGATAGACCAGAGATTCCTTGCTATCGAACACAGTCTAGCGGCTCTTCTCACGGCTTCGGTACCGTTGAAACCACTTCAGACACCTCAACCGATACCGGTACCGACTCCGGTACCAGTACCGGAACCGGTACCGACTGCTTTAGCATCGGCGGGTATGCCACCCATACCGAGTCATGTGTCTGTCTCCGGCATCGACAGATCGGTACCGGAACAACCCGATACCAACTTTGATCGATACCGGAACCGTGCTTTGCACGATCATCGGGATCGGAGGTATTTTGAATCCTCTGATGAGTCTGAAGACTCCGAAGACTCTGCCGATACAAGAGTACTTCTCCCCGAGGATTCCTCTTCTCCTCAGCGCAGAATGTCTCCGAAAGAGGATATGTCCTTTCAGGACTTTATCCGTGGTGTGGCCCGAGGCCTTTCCATCACAGTAGCTCCTGAAATAGAGCCTAGGGCAAAGGAGCTGGAAATTCTCCAATACCCTAAGGCTCCCAAAGAGGCAGCTACTCTGCCTATTCATGAGATTTTACATGATCTTATGCTAAGAGTGTGGGAAACACATTTAACCACAACTCCTCATTCTCGAAGACTTGATACCATGTATCAAGTTCCACCTTGTCCTGGCTTTCAAAAAACTCAATTACCACACCATTCAATGGTGCTGGAATCAGCCATGAGAAGGATGAAAAGTGCAAAGAGACATGCATCCAATCCTCCAGGTCGTGAATGTAGGACTCTTGATTCCTTTGGGCGTCGATGCTTCCAAGCTTCCATGCTCTCAGCTAGAATCAGTTTTTATATCTTCTATATGGGAATGTTCCTTAAAGAGGTCACAGGAGACTTGGAGCATATGAGCCCCCTCCTTCCTGATGACAAAAGGCAACACTTTCTTACTCTAGTCAAACATGCTCAGGATGTTTCCAAGTTTGTAAATCGTGCAGCCTTTGACTGTTTTGAGTGCATAAGCAGAACCTCTGCTATTGTCATTGGTGCACGTCGGATCGCCTGGCTTCAGGCATCTGACTTGGAAATTTGGGTACAGGATAAATTAGGAAACATTCTTTGCACAGGAGAAAATCTCTTTGGCAAGAATTGGCAGAAGGCTAATAAGATAGATGCTGACAATATCACCTTGGATAGATTGTCCAAATCTACAGCCGATCCTGCAAGGAAAAAATCCTCTAAGAAACTATTTTTCAATAAGAAAAAGAAGTTTTATCCCTCCTATACCCAACAGGGACACCGTCCAGGTCAGACTGCCCAAAAGGGACAACAGCAACAACCTAGACAACAAAAAGCCAAAAGCTGCAAAACCTCAGCAGGCTCAGCCTCCTCAGGGGCTTTGACTCCTCTCTAGAGAACTTTGCCTTCCTGCCCCTGAACGGTCCAGAACCCTCGACCATCCCAGGCAGGTTATGTCATTTTGCCCACAGATGGTACCAAATAACAGCAGAAAATTGTACTCTGTCCATTGTACAAGAGGGGTACAAACTTCATTTTCACAGCATGCCCCCTCCTACAATTGTAAGACAGTTCAATTCTCAGACCTCTCTTGACAGTCTCTTAGGTCAAGAACTCACAATGCTCCTTGCTCAAGGAGCAATAGAGGAAGTACCCATTCCCCATCAGGGTACTGGGTTCTACTCCCCCTATTTCCTTATTCCAAAGAAAACAGGGGGACACAGACCCATTTTAGACCTCAGAGCATTGAACAAATATTTGTTCTGAGAGAAGTTCAAAATGGTCTCTCTAGGAACTCTGCTGCCATACCTTCAAAGTCAGGATTGGCTTTGTTCTCTAGATCTCAGGATGCGTATACTCATATTCTCATCCATCCAAATCACAGGAGATTCCTCCGATTCCTGTTTCAAGGAAAGCACTACCAATACAAGTTTCTTCCCTTTGGCATGGCTTCTGCGCCAAGAGTGTTCACAAAATGCATGGCTGTGGTAGCAGCATTTCTCCGCATTCTGGGAATATCCGTCTTCCCTTACTTAGACGACTTGCTCATTCGAGCCCCTACAGTGCCAGAAGCCAGCTCTGCTCTGTTTTGCACAATGCGAATCCTTCAGTATTTGGGACTGGTCATAAACCTCCCAAAATCCAGTCTTGCTCCCACTCAGTCCCTAGAGTTCATAGGAGCTCATTTGGATACCAGACAGACAAGGGCTTTCCTTCTGCAGCCCCGCTGTCTACGCATAGTACAACTAACTTCCCAAGCAGTGCTCAAACCTTGTCTCACTGCTCGGGAAATGTTAAATTGCTAGGCCACATGGCATCCACCGTGCATGTGGTTCCTTATGCTCGCCTCCATATGCGAGCAGCCCAGTGGACTTTATCCACTCAGTGGACACAGGCCTCAGGCTGCCTGTCGGACAAAATAACAAACTCAAATCGTCTTATTTCATCCCTCCAATGGTGGCAATCACCCAGAAACCTTCTGATGGGTCTCCTTTCCAGCAACCCCTATCCCAAGCCACCCTAACAACAGATGCATCACAGGTGGGATGGGGAGCCCACCTGCATAATCTCTCTACCCAGGGTACCTGGACTCCACAGGAGTCCTGTCTTCACATCAACCTCCTGTAGCTGAGAGCAGTCTTCTTTGCTCTTCGAGTACTTTACGCCCAGCTCAGCTACAAGACTGTCCTTTTGAACTAGGACTATCAGGTATCTATGTTCTATGTGAACAAGCAGGGCGGAACAGGCTCTCTGTCGCTATGCAACGAAGCTTTGTGACTATGGGTCCTCGCCAGAGAGCATCAGATTCATCTCCTTGTGGTGTATCTTCCAGGCATCCAAAAAGTTGAGTTCGGCTTCCACACGAATGGTCTCTCCATGCAGACCAGGTTGCCCTAATATTTTAGATTTGGGGAACCCCGGACATAGACCTCTTTGCAAGTCTGCTGAATGCCAAACTTCCCCGGTTCTGTTCCAGAATTCCGGCTCAGTATTGTCAGGCAAGGGACACCTTCCTCCTCCACTGGGGTCAGGACTTCCTATATGCCTTCCCACCCATTCCCCTCATCCCCAAAACCCTATTCAAGCTTCAGAGAGACAGATGTCATATGATCCTCATAGCTCCATGTTGGCCACGGCAAACGTGGTACCCTCTGCTCCTACATCTCTCTCAAGCTCCGCCTCTGGAGTTGGGATCCGCTCCAGATCTTCTCTCCCAAGAGGATGGGATGCTCTGGCATCCAAATCCCCAGTCTCTGCATCTCAGGGCCTGGTTGCTGAAAGCCTAGAACTTCAGGATCTTAACCTTTCCCAACAGGTAAAGGATATCTTTCATGCTTCCAGGAAACCCTCCACAAGACGCTCGTATGCCTTTAAGTGGAAAAGGTTTACCATATGGTGCTCGCAGAAGGGTCTTAACCCTCTTGCGATACCTCTGGAATCATTACTGGAGTATCTCCTTCGTTTGTCTAATACAGGGCTTAAGACCAATTCAGTGAGAGTTCATTTGAGTGCTATTGCAGCTCCTTTCAAGCCTCTAAATGGACAACCTATTTCCTCTCATCCTCTCATAGCGAGATTTATGAGAGGCCTTCTTTTAACAAAGCCTCCCATTAAGCCACCACCGGTGGCATGGGACTTAAATCTGGTGCTCGGGCAGCTCATGAAACCGCCCTTTGAACCATTAGCCACTACATCTTTGAAATTCTTTTCTTGGAAAGTCTTCCTCATTGCAATCACATCAGCATCTTCCTCATTGCAATCACATCAGCACGTCGCATCAGTGAATTGCAAGTGTTAGTGGCTGATCCTCCTTATACAAAGTTCCATCATGATAAGGTAGTTCTTAGGACTCATCCACACTTTATGCCAAAGGTGGTTTCGCCTTTCCATTTAAACCAAGTGGCATGGTCTGGTAGGACTGGGATCCTGTGACACTCTGACTTTTGGGAAGTTGGGGGAAAAGGATGATCCAGATGAATTTCTGGAGGCATTTGAAAGAATTGCCCTTTCAGTGGGTTGGCCAGAGGACCAATGGTCCATCCGACTGGCAGTGTCCCTTACGGGAGAGGCACTGTCAGCCTACAGGGCAATGCCTGCTGCGTTAGCTGCAGACTGTAGCGAAGTGACAAAAGCCATCAGGGAACGCCTGGGCTTGACCCCACTTACCTATAACCGCAGGCTACGTGCAGCACGACTTGAAGTAGGTGAAACGCCTAAGTCATTGGGTCACTGACTGAGGCGCTTGGCTGAAAAGTGGTTAAGGCCCAGTGAAAGATCCGTAGATTCATTGATCAATATGATTGTTCTTGAGCAATTCATGACTGCAGTGCCTGGTAAAATCAAGAGCTTCCTTATTCTACAGAATTGTCACTCAACTATGGAGGCGATTGCCTTGACCGAGAGGTATTTGGAGGCCGAATTAATTACTCAGCCTATGGAGGGGGTAGCTAAGACAGCCATAGCGACATTCAACCCAGTCTCAGGAAGTCTCTACCAGGCTAAAACATCTAATGTAAAGGGTGATAAAAAGGCAGAGAAAAGTCTTGTTAAGAGATGTTTTAAACTGTGGAAAGTTAGGACATGTCATGAATGAATGTAGGGTATGTATGTACTGCTCTCATGGGGGAGCATAATCATTTATTGTCAGAAGGTTTTGTACTAGATGTCACGGTGCAAGTGGTAGCTGCAAAAGCCTTGCTGGACTCTGGTGCGGACCAGACAATGATTTCGCGCAAGTTCTGGTCTACCATTCAAGAGCAAGCTGCGTCCGCCCCAGACCGTCCAGAAGGCCATGTAAGGATTAAGTGTGTACATGGTGCTGCTACCTTGTTGCAACCAACTAAGGCTGGCCATTCCCTCTCACACAAAAAGGATAATCTGGAGGCGGAGAGAGGTACCCCGTAATCCTCTCTAAACCCAGATTTAAAATTGTGAAGCATGCACTGTAGGGGCGTTTTTACTTTAGACTTTCCCGACCACATGCTCTAATTCTATTTCAATAACTAAGTACAGTATACAATGTGGATCAGATCTTCTAACCTAATCTCAATTCGGGGAAAAATGCAATTTACAGTAAGAGAAAAAAATGCAATTTGCAATACAGATCCTATCTAGACTTAATCCAGGAAAAATAATACAATTTACAATACAGACCCTATCTAGTCCTAATTCAGGAGGGGAGAGAGAGAGACAAAAAACACAAAATTTTACAACATAGGTCTTGGCAATTTACAAAATATATACTCAGATTTGATTTAGATAAGAGTAAGCTAGCTATTCTTAAATGTCCACCAGATGGAGCTCCAGGATCACTTTAACCATGAGGGATAGTAGTAAATACAGGTAATGTCCACTAGATGGAGCTCCGGAATCGCTTTAAGTACATTGGAGTGTAGCTTACACGTGGTCTTTTCAAGATGACCGCCTCCTCGTGCTTCCACACCGGATTCAGCTCTTCCCAAACTTTAGAATCGGGTCAGCAGGGCCGCAAACAAGCAGGAGAGAAGGAAAAACAAAACTTTAAATATCAGAGAGCCAGCCGGGCCGCAAACAAGCAGGAGAGAAGGAGAAAAAAGCACTTTAAATATCGGAGAGCCAGCCGGGCCGCAAACAAGCAAGAGAGAAGGAGAAAAAAGCACTTTTAATATCGGAGAGCCAGCCGGGCCGCAAACAAGCAGGAGAGAAGGAGAAAAAAGCACTTTAAATATCGGAGAGCCAGCCGGGCCGCAAACAAGCAAGAGAGAAGGAGAAAAAAGCACTTTTAATATATCGGGGAGCCAGCCGGGCAGCGGACAAAGACAAATTACGGTCAGTACAAACTTTTAATAATTAGTTTGGGGCAAATTTTATTAATAGCTTTGGCAGTGCTGCACTTTACATACCCTTAAGGGGCCCGAAGTGACAAAGTTAAATTTTTACTGCAGTTATTTACCGGTACTCGCAAGCGCCCCCCCACCCCCCTTTTCTTATTCAGATTCAGATACAGATACAGACAGGACGAGCAATGGTTTCAGGGCCACAAAGGCCCCTATTAGGACTGCTCGTGCGGGTGATCGGGCCGCTACAGGTTTACAGGATTTACAGATAGAGTACAGAACTAGCCCCAAACAGTAAGGTAGCAGTACTCACCAGAACTCTGATCAGACAGGTAGTTTGGATGCCAGTCTATCCAGCCGGTTTTCAATCGGGGATTCAGCCGCAGGGACCAACTGACCAGACAAGTCAAAGAGTCCTTCGGAGCACAAAGGGGCCCCGTGGCGCCAAGGATCGTTAATCACCTGGAGGGGTCGGTCCCTGACCGGTGGAGGCCCTGATCCTGCAAAAAGCAGTAGTCTTCCCACCGTGGGTGTGATGAGAGAGAGGCTTTTCTTTTAATGGCTTTCCCAGCCAATGCACCAAATGTTATAGAAAACGCTGTGAAAAGCTCTTATTCAATCACTCACCCACAGAAGGAAAACTCACAGACAGGCTGGAATGCAAACAGGATCTTTAATGTGCACACAGGATCAGACAGAGAGCCGGTTCCCTCCAACAAAAATCTGAGCCCCGAGGGACGTCCTTCAATGCCTTAAATACAGTATATTTTCAAACCCATTCTATAATCCCATTTGCCACAGGTATTTCCTGCCCACCAATCAGCAGCCCCTGGGGAAGGTACCTGGGTGACCTGTCCAAACCGGTATGCTCAGGTCTGCTGATTTCTGGGCAAGGGGACATTGTGCTCAGACCTGGAGTGGGGGAAGGGTGTCTACTGAAATCTCAATGCCTTCTCTTAGCAGACTGATTACCTCATGGCTTGGGGGAAGGGTCAGGCTGATAAGAGCCTCATGGCTGCCTCACAAGTAGAGGATTTATGCCCCAAAGCTCCCTATCGCTTTGGGGTCATAGTAAATGCTCTTCAATAAGGTTTCCTTCATGATTGCCGTGCTTTGACTATTCTTTTTATTTTGCTAACATCTTCAGAATGGATTTATTCCACAAATCCTGTGTGTTTTAAAGTATAGCCTGTTCTTTCTACCAATCACATGTTACCATATCCTAGAAGCATGCCCAGACTTGTTTCTCTGTATTTTTTTTTCAAAGCCACTAAAAAATAGCTGTAGTGGGATTTGAACCCAGGTCTCTCTCTCTCTGTGTTTCAGCCTGAACTACTCTGTTGCCAGAATACTTCTCTCTAACAGTGAGGTCTTAAAAGCAAAATTCTATCACATGGACAGCACTGGTTTCTCTAACAAAGATGTGTTAATTGCATTTTAACATTTGTAAAGAAAAACCTGTATACCAAATGCTGTGCAGATACAGGTTTGTGTTCCTGCTGCTACCAAAGGGTTATTTTTAACAATCAGTTCTAAATAGTCTGCAATACACACAAAAGCATTGCACTGCTTTGTGAGAAAAAAAACTCGGGCAGGGGGAGAGAAAGCATTTTTCTTTTGTTTTCCAGGGTTTCTGCTTTTGCAGATGTCAGCATTAACCAGAAGCACAACACATTTCCGGAGTCAGTCACTCTGCTTCCGCTGATGTCATCGAAAAGCGACACTGTCCATTTCCGATGACACCCTGTTTCCGGTGATGTCATTGAAAAGCGACACTGTCCATTTCCGATGACACCTTTTTTCTGGTGATGTCATTTCCGATGATGTAGGCTGGGGGCGTGGTTGAGGGTGGGAGGACGTGGGTGTGGCACAAATCCAGAAGTGGGCGCTGATTGGCTAATGACATCATTGTGGGGCAGGGTGTGGGTGTAGCACAGACCCAGAAGTGGGTGCTGATTGGCTGATGTCATCCTTGGGGCGGGGGCATGTCAGAGTGGGGGTGTGGCCACACCTGGGGGCGTGGATGAGCAGGGCTAGCTCACCATTCATTTCTATGGGGGCGTGGCCATAGGCGGGACATACACCGGAGTGAGCGCTGATTGGCTGCTGCCATCCTTATCTCACCTGTCAATCAGTTTGACGAGTAGTGTACCCATTATACTACTTGCATGTCATTAACTGGGCAGCAGCTCAATATCGCCGCTGCTCGGTTAGCGATGGGTACTGCCTCAGAACACTCTTGAGATGCTACCTTGTTAATCGGTTAGAATTGGGGCATGTAGCAGCAACGCCTGCAGATATTCAGCGGCACTAAGCTTATTAGTACCACTGAATATCCTGCTGAGCAGCATTTACACAATTTGCAAGTCTGTAAACCCTGTAAATGCCTTGTAATATTGGGCCCCTTGAGTCTCCTGAGTATGTTGCTTGTCAGCTCAGGCCTTGAACTTGGATTGTAGCCAAAATGAGACCAAAAAATAAGACCAAAACATTTGATTTGTTTCTCACCGTAAAATAGTATGTTTTTTTTCTCTGAATTCCATAGAGCTATATGTCTTATGCCATTAAGATAGAAGGAAGAACACATATTATGCATCTAAAACAGAACAGGTAAGTTTTAAATTTCTTCTCTTCTCAAATAGCAGTGGAATGAAAAGTACAGTTTGAGTGACTAGGAGAAATGCTCTGTGGATGGAAGGGACCGGAGGAGTCTTGGATGAAGAAAATTGCTTTTTTAAACTATTAATCTCCAGGAACAAGCAGGATTGTAGTCTTCACATATGGGTATCGTCGGTACCGACAGAGCCTGCGGGGGAACTCTCCACAGCGTCCAATAGGAAAGCTTTTGGGAGCATCCCACAGCGCCTGCGTGCTGCCTTCCTGCCTTTCCCAACTGTCACTCTCCAGTTCTTCGTTTTCCGCGGAGCCGACAGGTCGCACATCCTGTCACTGCAGAAAATAATTCCTTTTTATTTATTTTTTTTGGTGGTCGCTTCTGCCTTCCCTCGACGCTACACCGGTACCGCCGCTTCTTCTTTCTTTTTTTCCAAACCCCCCTCCCCCCCAAAAAAAACCCTTTTCTTCTGGAGTCTTTTCCAGGTATTTTCTCCTCAGGTGCCATGTGCCGTTTTGGGCACTAGGCCCAACTTTTCCTTTAAAATGGAAAAACCCGCTTTGGGTTTTAAGAAATGTTCCAAGTGTGGCGGTACCATCTCCGTCACTGACACCCATGAGTGGTGCCTCAAATGTTTAGATCCTGACCACTCTATTTCAGAGTGTGTTGCCTGTGGGATGATGTCAAAGAGGGGCCGGCAGAACCGAGCTGCTAAACTTAGCACCCTTTTTCTCTCCGATGCAGCCTCTGTGGCATCAACGTCTTCCAGGGCTTCATCTTTCTCCCATGGATCTCAGGTAGCTAAACATAAATCTAGCCGATCCTCAAAGGGTAGATCTCCCTCTAAGCATCGAGATGCCTCTGGCGTTGCCCTTGAGGGACTTTCACTGGCAAAATTGCCCCGACGGGAGGCTTCGGCTTCCAAAGCACTAACGGGGCTCCAGGATGTTCTCAAGGCCTCAACCTCGGCAGAACTACTGGTGCCATGCTCTGAGGTACTGGCTGCTTCATCCGGTACCGATACCCAAGCATTGGCAGCGTCGATAGACCAGAGATTCTTGGCTATTGAACGCAGTCTGGCGGCTCTTCTCACGGCCTCGATGCCCCTGAAACCGCTTCAGACAATTCAATCGGTACCGGCACCAACTCCGGTACCGGTACCGACTGCATCAACATCGGCAGATATTCTACCAGGACCGAGTCATGCTTATCCATCCGATATCGACAAGTTGGTATCGGACCCCTCCGATGCCGACTTCGATCGGTACCGGTACCGTGACTTGCACAATAACCCGGATCGGAGATACTTTGAATCCTCGGATGAGTCTGAAGACTCTAAAAGCTCTGCCGATACCAGAGTACTTCTTCCTGAAGATTCTTCATCTCCTCAGCGTAGGATGTCTCCACCAGAGGATATGTCCTTTCAGGATTTTATCCGAGATGTGGCTCGAGGTCTTTCCATCACAGTGGCTCCTGAAAAAGAGCCTAGGGCAAAGGAATTAGAAATCCTACAATACCCTAAGGCTCCTAAGGAGGCAGCTACTTTACCTATTTATGAGATCTTGCATGATCTCATGTTAAGGATGTGGGAAGCACCTCTAACCACATCTCCTCACTCTCGAAGACTCAGCACCATGTATTGAGTTCCTCCTTGTCCTGGGTTTCAGAAGACTCAGCTACCACACCATTCCATGGTGGTGGAATCAGCTATGAGAAGGATCAAGAGTGCAAAAAGGCATGCATCTAATCCTCCAGGACGTGAGTGTAGGACTCTTGACGCCTTTGGGCGTCGAACCTTCCAGGTTTCCATGCTTTCTGCTAGGATCAGTTCCTATATATTATATATGGGAATGTTCCTTAAGGAAGTCGCAGGAGATTTAGAGCTTATGAGCCCTCTCCTTCCTGATGATAAGAGGCAGGATTTCCTCGCCCTTGTCAAACATGCTCAGGATGTTTCCAAGTTTGTAAATCGTGCAGCCTTTGACTGCTTTGAGTGCATAAGCAGAACCTCTGCCATTGCCATAGGTGCACGTAGGATTGCCTGGCTTCAGGCATCTGACTTAGAACTTTGGGTACAGGATAAACTAGGGAATATTCCTTGCACAGGAGAGAATCTCTTTGGCAAGAATTGGCAGGAAAAAGCTAATGAAATAGATGCTGACCATATCACTTTGGATAGATTGTCTAAGTCTACAGCTGATCCTGCAAGGAAAAAATCCTACAAGAAACCATTCTTCAATAATAATAATAATAAGTTTTTTCCCTCCTATACACAGCAGGTGCATCGTTCAGCTCAGTCTGCTCAAAAGGGACAGCAGCAACAACCTAGGCAAAGAAAAACAAAAGCTGCTAAGCCTCAACCAGCTCAGCAGACTCGGCCTCCACAGGGGCTTTGACTCCTATCTAGAGAACCTTGCCTTCCTGGCCCTGAACGGCCCAGAGCCTTCCACCATTCCAGGAAGGTTATGTCATTTTGCCCCCAGATGGGGTCAGATAACAGCAGAAAATTGGGCTCTGTCTATTGTAAGAGAGGGGTACAAGCGTCATTTCCTCAGCATGCCCCCTCCTACAATGGTAAGACTGTTCAATTGTCAGACCTCTCTCAATGACCAGTTAGGTCAAGAGGTCACTATGCTTCTTGCCCAAGGGGCAATAGAAGAGGTACCCATTCTTCAACAGGCTACAGGCTTATTCCAAAGAAAACAGGAGGACACAGGCCCATTTTAGACCTCAGAGAATGGAACAAATTCCTGTTCAAAGAGAAGTTCAAAATTATTTCTCTAGGAACTCTGCTGCCATACCTTCAGAGTCAGGATTGGCTTTGTTCTCTAGATCTCAAGGATGCGTACACTCATGTTCTCATCCATCCAACTCATCGAAAGTTCCTTCACTTTCTATTTCAAGGGAAGCACTACTAATACAGGGTTCTTCCTTTTGGCCTGGCCTTGGCACCAAGGGTGTTCACAAAATGCATGGCTGTGGTGGCAGCATTTCTTCGCACCCTAGGAATATTCGTCTTCCCTTACTTAGACGACTGGCTCATTCGAGCCCCTTCAGAGCCAGAGGCCAGGGTTGCTCTCTCTCACACAATGTGCATCCTTCAGTATTTGGGACTTGTCATAAACTTCCCAAAATCCAACCTTGCTCCCACTCAGTCCCTAGAGTTTATAGGAGCTCTGCTGGATACCAGACAGACAAGGGCCTACCTTCCACAGCCTCTCTGCCTTCGCATTGTGCAGTTAGCTTCCCAAGCAGTGCTAAAACCTCACTTCACTGCTCAGGAGATGTTACAATTACTAGGCCACATGGCATCCACTGTGCATGTGGTTCCTTATGCTCGCCTTCATATGAGAGCAGCCCAGTGGACTTTATCCACTCAGTGGACTCAGGCGTCAGGTTGCCTGTCAGACAAAATAGCAAACTCAGATCACCTTATTTTGTCCCTCCAATGGTGTCAGTCACCCCAGAACCTTTTGGTGGGGTCTCCTTTTCAGCAACCCCCACCCCAAGCCACTCTAACAACAGATGCCTCACAGGTGGGTTGGGGAGCCCACCTGCAAGGCCTCTGTACCCAGGGTACCTGGACTCCACAGGAGACCTATCTACACATCAATCTCCTGGAACTCAGAGCAATCTTCCTTGCTCTTCGAGTATTCCACACCCAGCTCAGCTACAAGACAGTCCTAGTTCAAACGGACAATCAAGTAGTCATGTTCTGTGTGAACAAGCAGGGTGGAACAGACTCTCTGTCGCTATTCAACGAAGCTTTGCAAATTTGGGCCCTCACCAGAGAGCATCAGATTCATCTCCTTGCGGTGTATCTTCCAGGCATTCAAAACTCTTGGGCAGACAGACTCAGTCGAGTTCTGCTTCCACACAAATGGTCTCTCCATGCAGAACAGGTGGCCAAAGATTTTCAAATTTGGGGAACCCCGGACATAGACCTCTTTGCAAGTCTGCTGAATGCCAAACTTCCCCGTTTCTGTTCCAGAATTCTGGCTCATGGTTGTCAGGCCAGGGATGCTTTCCTCCTCCACTGGGGCCAGGACTTCCTGTATGCCTTTCCACCCATTCCCCTAATTCCCAAAACCCTGTTCAAGCTTCAGAGAGACAGAGGTCATATGATTCTCATAGCTCCATATTGGCTATGGCAAATGTGGTACCCTCTGCTCCTACATCTCTCTCAAGCTCGGCCTCTGGAGTTAGGATCTGCTCCAGATCTCCTTTCTCAGGAGGATGGGATGCTGTGGCATCCGAATCCCCAGTCTCTGCATCTCAGGGCCTGGTTGCTGAAAGCCTAGAACTTCATGGTCTTAACCTTTCTCAGCAGGTAAAGGATATCCTTTATGTTTCCAGGAAGCCTTCCACAAGATGCTCTTGTGCTTTCAAGTGGAAAAGGTTTACCATATGGTGCTCACAGAAGGGTCTTGACCCTCTTGCAATACCTCTGGAATCATTACTGGAGTATCTCCTTCGTTTGTCTAATACAGGGCTTAAGACCAATTCATCCTCTCATAGCGAGATTTATGAGAGGCCTTCTTTTAACTACTTGTAAATAACTTATGTAAATAGTTTGGACAGTTTTTTACATCTGTCATTATTTGTAAAAAGTTAGAAAGTTTCTCTGTTCAATGTAATGTATACAGAAGTATACATAATTTGTTAATCTATTCCATGTAAAAAGTTAGAAAGTTTTCTGTTCAATGTATACATAATTTGTTAATTTGTTCCATGTAAACCGCCCTTGATCACTGGAAGGGGCGGTATAGAAGAAATAAATAAATAAATAAAATAAATAAATAAATAAACTAAGCCTCCCCTTAAACCACCACCAGTGGCATGGGATTTAAATCTGGTTCTTGAGCAGCTCATGAAGCCGCCTTTTGAACCATTAGCTACTACCTCTTTGAAATTCCTTTCCTGGATGGTCATCTTTCTTATTGCAATCACATCAGCACGTCGCAACAGTGAATTGCAAGCGTTGTTGGCTGATCCTCCTTATACGAGGTTCCATCACGATAAGGTAGTCCTTAGGACTCATCCACACTTTATGCCAAAGGTGCTATCACCTTTTCATTTAAACCAGGCGGTTTACCTTCCTGTATTTTTCCCAAGGCCTCACGCCTCAAATGCAGAAAGGAATCTTCATACTTTGGACTGTAAAAGGGCTTTTGCCTTTTACTTGCAAAGGACACAGCTACATAGAAAGTCCTCGCAACTCTTTGTTGCTTTTGATCCTAGTCATTTGGGCCTTCCAGTCTCCAAAAGAACACTGTCCAGCTGGATTGCACAGTGTATTTCTTTTGCCTATGAGAGTAAGAACCTTCCTCTTGAAGGTCATGTCACAGCTCAATGTGAGAGCCATGGCAGCCTCTATGGCTCATCTTCATTCTGTGTCTATCGACGACATCTGTCGAGCAGCTACTTGGACTTCGGTTCATACCTTCACAGCCCATTACTGCTTAGACAAGGACTCCCGCTGGGATGCCTTGTTTGGTCAGGCTGTTCTTCAACACCTGTTCCATACTTAATCAACTCCTACCCACCATCCCTGGTAGGATGCCAGAGATCCATGGGGGGAAGTGGAGCCCTTTCACAGGGGCCTTCTGGGGCCTTCTCCATGGCATCTGCAGCTAGGGAGTCCCCATATGTGAAGACTACATTCCTGCTTGTTCCTGGAGATAACATAGTTACTCACCTGTAACAGGTGATCTCCGGGAACAGCAGGAATTTAGTCTTCACAACCCACCCACCTCCCCTAGGAGTTGTATCTCTCTATCTCTCTCTTTCTCTCTTTCCCTCTCTCTGTCTCAGCTATAAACTCAACTGGAGAGGGACAGTTGGGCAAGGCGGGAAGGCAGCACGCAGGCGCTGTGGGATGCTCCGAAAAGCTTTCCTATTGGACGCTGGGGAGCGTTCCCGCGCAGGCTCCGTTGGTACCGACGATACCCATATGCAAAGACTAAATTCCTGCTGTTCCCGGAGATCACCTGTTACAGGTGAGTAACTATGCTTTCTCCGGGAACAAGTGGGAAGTCAGTCTTCACATACGGGTGATGTCAGCACCGACGGAGCCCTCATGGAAGCATCCCCCCAGCTTTCAAAAAACGCCTCTGGGAGATGCCACTTCGCATGCGTGGTTCCCTTCCCGCCCAAAGGTGCTATCTTGTTCAGTCTCCTTTTTTCCGCGGAGCCCTTCAGACGTTTATCAGGCTGGTCCCCAGGAAAAGTTGATTTTTCTCTCCAAATGTCATACTCATCTCCGGTATCGCACTGGTACTCTTCTGGCCACCGATCTCAGCATCAAGTTCGGTTCTATTTTTGTAGTTTTCTTTTCCTGGCATCTTCGTGCCTTTTTTTCTCCCAACTGGCAGCCCGGAGAGTCTTTGACCTCGCAGCGGTACTTTTTCCCTCATGGCTACCAGTGGCTTTAAGAAGTGTGATTGGTGCTCTAAAATTATGTCTTTGACCGACACACACGACTGATGTCTCCGCTGCCTTGTGCCAGACCACGACCCGGCAGCCTGTGATCTCTGCAAAAGGATGTCCAGTAAGGCCCTCAAGAGCCGCCAGCAGTAGCATGATAACTTTTTCCCCGAGTCCCCAGTGCCTCCGAAGGCCCTGTTGTGGGTCCTCAGAAATGGGGTCTCCCTCGAGGGAACCCAGGAAGAAGAGGAAACCCTCAAAGGGGGCATCCTTGGATGGTTTCGACTGGCTGGGTGCTCCTCGGGCCTGGTCCCGCAGTCCGAGATGTTTGTATGAGGCTTCGGAGAGGGAGCGGCCTGCAAAGGTCCCCCAAAAGGATCTGTCCGCGAACTGGCCTCGGTCCCCAGACACCATCCTCGTCAAGGATTCCCCTTCGGGGGAGCTAGGGGCGGCCCTGGAGCGCAGTTTGTCTGCCTTCATGGACCAGCAGCGGACGCTATTGTCTGGCACAACCGGTTCATCCACCCTGACCACCAGGCCCTCGACGTCCAAGATGTCCCCGGAGGCCGAGCCGATCCTTGAAGTCCTTCAGCCTCGAGTCAAACCTCAGCCAAGGTCGAGATCCAAGTCCCATTCAACAGGATCGCGGTCATCCCTATAAAGTGTGCCGGGTGCTGGCCACAGGGCATCGGGGGCCCTGAGGCCCGTGGAGCAGCCCTCCTATGAGTCCTTGACAGACTACTTCGAGTGGGAGATGGAGGATAAGGAGTCCCTCAATACCCATCGCCAGTGCGACGTCCCATCTGACTCTCCTGACTCTGAGTCTCGGTGGCGGCCCCCTGCCGGAGGATATGGGTTTCCTTGATTTCGTCAAGGATATGTCAAAAGCCCTGGCATTTCCTACTAAGTCGGAGGAGGATCCTCAGGTGGATGAGTTGGAAATCCTCCAGTAAAAAACTCCTCCGAGGGAATTGCTCCCGGTGCCCATTCCTCCCATCCTGGAACGGTTCATGCTCTGGATGTGGGAGACATCGGCTTTGATACTAGCGGTGAGCAAACGGCTTGACTCGATGTACCGAGTCCACCAGAGCCCGGACTTTCAAAAGTCACAGCTACCACATAACTCCAGGGTGGTGGAGTCGGCCATGCGTCAGCTTAAAAGCCAGAAGACGCACTCCTCAGTGCCCCTTTGCAGGGAGACACGCATCCTGGACGCCCTCGGTAGAAAGTGCTACCAGGGCTCAATGCTCATCGGCCATATCCAAGGCATGTACCTGAGAGACCTGGCGAAGAAACTTGATGGGTTCTCAGCTGGTCTCTCAGAGGAACCCTTGCAGCGGTTCAAGAACCTGGCTAAGGCAGTCCGTGAATGCTCCAAATTCATGTCTCGAGCAGCCTATGACGGGTTTGAGTCGGCGGCTCAAGCAGCAGCGGCGGGCATCGGTGCTCACCGCCAAGCTTGGCTACAGTCGTCCAACCTTGAGCAGTGGGTTCAGGACAAATTGGTCGATGTCCCTTGTCAAGGAGAGAACCTCGTTGGCAAACCATGACCGACAAGGCTGCTGTGCTGGAGACCGAGTTCATGATGAGGACCAGGCTCTCTAAAAAGACCACTGCTTCTCCCCGACGGAAGGACTCAGGTAAAAAGTCCTTTTACCCGAGGAAGGGAGCTGATTATAGAAACTACCCACCTTTTCAGACCTCCCTGGCTCCCCAACAGGGTCAGCAGGCCAAGGGATATGGGCATGGCCCCCGTAAGAAGAGGCTCCAAAACCCAAGGCATTGACTCTGGCCGAGCTTGGGGGGAGTTTTTGACTCCTTGAGTATAGCCTCTCTACCCCAAGGAGATCAGCAGCCCACAGGGGGACGTCTGACCCTCTATGCCCAGAAGTGGTTGATCATCGCTACCGATTCCTGGGCACTTCGGGTAGTTGCCTGGCTCAGACACCTTCCCCTTATTTCCCAAGAGAGCCCCTCAGGTCTCCCCTCCACTGGGACCTTCTACTGAAGGAGTTGGCAGGTCTTCTCGAGAACAAAGTGGTGGAACCAGTGCCCCACCATCTCAATGGCAAGGGGTTCTACTCCAGGTTCTTCCTCGTGCCAAAAAGGACAGGGGACCTAAGTCCCATCCTCGACCTGCGCAACCTCAGCAAATTCCTATTGCGGGAGAAGTTCAAGATGCTCTCCCTTGAAACATTGCTGCCCTACCTCCAACAGGGAGATTGGCTATGTTCCTTAGACCTCAAGGATGCTTATACTCACATCCTCATTCACCCCAACCGTACCTGCGGTTTGTAGTGGGGGACAGGCACTTTCAGTACAGGGTGCTTCCCTTTGGCTTGGCCTCGGCCCCAAGAGTCTTCACAAAGTGCCTGGCAGTCGTGGCTGCATCAGATCTCTGCCTCCAAAAGGACTTTGTCTTCCCCTACTTGGACAACTGACTCATAAAGGGAGGCACGGTCTCAGAGGTGCAGCAGGCCACTGCATGCACCATCCACGTCCTGCAGCACTTGGTGTTTGTCATAAACTACCCCGAGTCTCACTTCCTCCCGACAGAATGCTGGGCTTGATGGACCTTGGTCTGACCCAGTATGGCATATCTTATGTTCTTATGAGTTCATCGGGACAAAGCTCGACACTCTCCAGTCGAAGGCCTTCTTGCCCAGGGACCGAACTGACTGTCTCAGGACTCTGGTAAGGGATATACAATAGTGTTCCTCGGTGCCTGCCTGGCTTCTTCTGTGCCTCCTTGGGCACATGGCCTTCACGGTCCACATCATCCCAGATGCCTTCACATGAGGGCGGCGCAGTGGTGCCTCCAGGACTGGTGGTCTCAGGCCACGGGTTGCCTTAGAGACAGAGGCTCTGTAACCTGCCGACTGGCGGAATCCCTGGTCTGGTGGCAGTCTCTCCAGCATCTCAAGGCAGGCATTTGTTTTCAGGGCCTGAGCCCCTCAAGGGTCCTCACCACGGACTCCTCCCTCTCGGCTGGGGAGGACACTGTGGGGAGCTCCTCACCCAGGGCAACTGGTCATCAGAGAAAAGCACCCAGCAATCAACCTCCTGGAACTCTGAGCCATATACTTAGCCCTGCAAGTCTTCTGCCACCATCTGCGTCACTATCCAGTGCTGGTCCAAATGGAAAACCAGGTGGCGATGTTCTACGTGAACAAACAGGGGGGGGGGGGGGGGGCGGTACATAAGAAAATAAGATATGCCATACTGGGTCAGTCCATCAAGCCCAGTATCCTGTTTCCAACAATGGCCAATCTAGGTCATACGTACCTACCAGTTTCCCCAAAAGACACAGGTTCCACAATGTTTGTATTGGGTCAAGTATTGATATCCTGCGTCACTTTTTAATAATGGTTTATGGACCTTTCCTCCAGGAACCCAGCTACACTAACAGAGTTTGATTACACATTGAGTGAAAAAATATTTTCTCTTATTTGTCATAAATAGTTGACCCTCTATCATCATTGCATGCCTCCTAGTCTTTCTATATTCTGATAACGTAAATAATTGATCTACGTTTACCTGTTCCACTCCGTTCATTAATTTATAGACTTCTATCATATTTCCCCTCGGCCGTCTCTTTTCCAGGTTAAAGAGCCCTAACCTTTTTATCCTTTCTTCATAGGGGTATCCTTCCATCCCCTTTACCATTTTGGTGGCTCTTCTCTGAACCTTTTCTAATAACGCTATATCCTTTTTAAGATGCGGCGACCAGAATTGCACACAATATTCAAGATGCGGTTGCACCATGGAACGATACAGAGGCATTATAATATCCTTTGTTTTATTTTCCATTCCGTTCCTTATGATACCTAGCATTCTATTTGCTCTCTTGGCTGCCACTGCACACTGGGCGGAGGGTTTTAACATGATGCCTAAATCTTTTTCCTGGGTGGTGGTTCCTAATGTGGAACCTTGCATCACATAACCATAGTTTGGGTTGTTCTTCCCTAGGTGCATAACTTTGCACGTGTCCACATTAAATTTCATCTGCCATTTTGATGCCCAGTTTTCCAATTTATCAAGATCCTCTTGCAAATTTCCACAATCCTCTTGGGTTTTAACAACTTAAAATAGTTTTGTGTCATCTGCAAATTTGATAACCTCAGTCGTTATTCCCTTTTCCAGGTCATTTATGAATATGTCACAAAGCAACGGACCCAGCACAGATCCCTGTGGTACACCACTATTCACCTTTCTCCATTGGGAAAATTGGCCATTTAGCCCTACCCTCTGCTTTCTATCTTTTAACTAGTTCTTGATCCACAATAGTACACTGCCTCCTATCCCATGACTCTTTAGTTTAGCCAAAAGTCTCTGATGAGGGACCTTGTCAAAGGCTTTCTGAAAGTCCAGATACACTATATCAACTGACTCGCCTTTGTCTACCTGTTTATTCACACCTTCAAAAAACATAATAGATTAGTAAGACATGTTGGCTGTCTCCCATTTTGCTGATGGACATGTTCAGCAATTTTGTTCTTTATGATGGTTTCTACCATTTTTCCCAGTACTGACGTCAGGCTCACCGGTCTGTAGTTTCCCGGATCACCCCTGGAACCCTTTTTAAAAATTGGCATTACGTTGACCATCCTCCAATCTTCAGGTATTACAGATGATTTTAATGATAGTTCACAGATTACTAATATCAGGTCTGCAATCTCATATTTCAGTTCTTTCAACACCCTTGGATGTATACCATCCGGCCCAGGTGATTTGCTACTCTTCAGTTTATCAAATAGTTGTAATACATCTTCCCGATGTATCAATATTTTCTTCAATTCTTCCGCACCTTTAAATACCACTTCAGTCATGGGTAACATCCCTACATCTTCCTCAGTAAAGACCGAAACAAAGAATTCATTCAGTCTCTCCGCTATCACCTTGTCGCCTCTTACTGCCCCTTTAACCCCTCTATCATCTAATGGACCAACTGACTCTCTCAAAGGTTTTTTGCTACGAATGTATTTGAAAAAGTCTTTATTACGCGTTTTTGCTTCCGCAGCAAGCTTCTTCTCAAATTCTCCCTTTGCCTGCTTTATCAATGCCTTCATTTAACTTACCAGTGCTTGTGCTGTTTCCAGTTTTCGTCATTTGGCTCTTTTTTCCATTTCCTGAAAGTTGTTTTTTGGCAACAACAGCCTCTCTGACCTCACCTTTAAACCATGCTGGCAGTTTTTTGGACTTCCTTCCACTTTTCTTAAAGCGTGGAATACAGCTGGTCTGGGCTTCCAAGATAGTATTTTTCAACAGCACCCAAGCTTGATGTAAGTCTTTAACCTTTGCAACTGCTTCTTTTAGTTTTTTCTTAACTATTTTCCTTATTTTATCATAGTCTTCCTTTCGAAAGTTAAAAGGTAGTACTGTGGATTTCCTTACCATCTCTCCTCCACTAATTAAATCAAACGCGATCATGCTATGATCACTATTGCCAAGTTGCCCCAACAACCTTATCTCTTGCACCAGATCTGGTGTTCCACTAAGGACTAGGTCCAATATGGCTTCCCCTCTGGTCGGTTCTTGAACTAGCTGCTCCAAGAAGCAGTCACTTATTTCATCTAGGAACTTTATCTCCCTAACATGTCCTGCCGTGACACTGACCCAATCTATACTGGGGTAATTGAAATCACCCATTATTATTACAGTAATATTACATTATTACTGCCATCTTTTGTTAGCTTCCTTGATTTCTTTGAGCATTTCATCATCCATTTGTTCATTCTGGCCAGGCGGTCGATAGTACACCCCCACTGCCATCGCCTTCCCTTTTTTACATGGAAGTTCAATCCATATAGATTCTGCAGCAAATTTTGTTTCCTGCAAAACTTTAGTCCTTTCTGACTCAATGCCCTCTCTAACATAAAGCGCAACCCCTCCACCAATTTGATCAGCTCTATCATTATGATATATTTTGTACCCAGGTATTACAGCGTCCCACTGGTTGTCCTCCTTCCATCATGTCTCTGAGATTCCAGTCATATCTAACTTCTCATTTAGTGCTATATATTCTAACTCTCCCATCTTATTTTTTAGACTTCTATGGTGTCTCTGCACGAATGCAGTCCAACAGGGTATCCTCCTGCGAGCAGTGTACCTGCCAGGCCAGGACAACCTTCTGGCCGACAGGCTGAGCAGAGTCCTCCAGCTGGACACCTGGATAGCCAGTTGGCTTTTCCAGCTCTTGGGGGTACCCATGATGGACCTGTTCACCAGCCTAGACAACTTCTAGTTGCCCCACTTCTGTTCCCAGGAATCCCACCCCTCTGGGGTGGCAGCAGATGCATTCTTTGTCTCATTGTCGAAAGGTCTCATGTTCGCCTCCCCTTCCCCACCTCTGACTGCCAAGACATTGTTCAGGATCCTCTGCGATGGGCCCTCGCTGATTCTGATAGCCCCTCGATGACCCAGGCAACCGTGGTTCCCGCTGCTCCTCCGGTTGACGGTGGGGACCCCCATCAGCTTCTGGGCCGCCCTGGTACTCCTATCTTAGGAGAGGGGGCTCTCTTCTGCACCCCAACCTGGGGTTCCTGTCGCTGACAATGTGGGTGCTGAGAGGGTGGCCCCTTTCAACCTTTCGATTGAGGTGGAAGAGATTCTGCTGGCTTCCCGCAAGGCATCTAATAGGAAGGCTTATGCCCTCAAATGGCTCAGATTCTCAACTTGGTGCACTGAGCATGGGGCCGACCCATTCTCCTGCCCAGTGGGACTGGTGTTACGGTACCTTCTCCACCTCTCTCACTCTGGGCTCAAGTCTAACTCTGTCCGAGTGCACCTTAGTGCCCTGACAGCACACAACCATCTGGTGGATGTTAAGCCCCTCTCAGTCCAACCTTTGGTGACCCGTTTTCTTCGGGGCCTGCTCTTATCGAAGCCCCCAGTTCACCCTCCAGCAACCGAGTGGCACATCAGTGTAGTGTTGGGGCATCTCACTCGCCCACCCTTTGAGCCTCTGACTACCTGCCATCTTCACTACCTCTCTTGGAAGGTGGCTTTCCTGGCTGTGTTCACCTCCACTCGCAGAGTTAGCAAGCTTCAGGTCTTTGTGGCGGAGGCACCTTATACCAAGTTCTAAAAGAGCAGGGTGGTGCTTTGCATGCACCCCAAATTTCTGCCAAAGGTAGTAACATCCTTCCATCTCAACCAGGAAGTGGTGCTCCCTACCTTCTTTCCAAAATCTCACTGCAGTCGGGCGGATGCGGTCCTTCACACCTTGTACTGTAAGAGGGCTTTGTCCTTCTATTTCCAACGCACTCAGGGCCTCCATAAAGCTTCACTGGTTTTCATCTCCTACGACCCCAGTAGGCTGGGGGAGGCGGTGACCAAGCATACTTTGTCCACCTGGGTAGCGGACTGTATCGCCCTCACCTATGATCAGGCGGGGCTCCCACTGGAAGGCCTCTTCACGGCGCACTGTGTCAGGGACATGGCGGCCTCGGTGGCAACCATACACTCTGTCCCGATGCTGGACATCTGCTGTGCTGCCACCTGGTCTTCAGTCCATTCCTTCGCAGCTCATTACTGCCTGGAAAGAGAATTCCAACAGGACAGTCATCGGACACAGGGGTCTTATTGTGGTCTGTGGATACAGACTCAATTGCAGCGGCTTGCGGCTCCCCATGAGGGAGCCCCTGCTTTTCGTTATGGGCTTTTGGTAGCTTGTAGCTGGGGAGTCCTATATGTGAGGACTGACTTCCTGCTTGTTCCCGGAGAAAGCATAGTTACTCATCTGTATCAGGTGTTCTCCGGGGACAGCAGGAATCTGTCCTCACAACCCTCCCTCCTCCCTTTGGAATTGCTCCTTTACCATCTTTTATTTTTGCCGTCTTTTATCTATGTCATCTGACTGAACAAGATGGCACCCTTGGACGTGAAGGGAACCACGCATGCATGGTGGCATCTCTTGAAGGCTTTCTTTCAAAGCTGGGCAGATGCTTCCGCAAGGGCTCTGTCGGTGCCAACGACACCCATATGTGAGGACTGATTCCTGCTGTCCCCGGAGAACACCTGTTACAGGTGAATAACTAAGCTTTACTGCAAGGTCGAGTATCTCTGTCTTTGTCAGGGGCGGCGGAAGATCTTTATCTTTGTGGGGGGTCATAACTCTGTCCAAGCCCTGCCCCACAGGCAGAGACCCTTCCTGTTCACAGGCAGGAAGGGTCTCTGCTGCAATTGTGGCTTTTCTTCTGCCTGCAAGGCAGACTGCTGCTTGCCAGCCACGATCATTGCAAAGACCCTTCCTGTCTGTCCGCGATCCTTGCAGGCATACAGGAAGGATCTTTGCAATGATCATAGCCGGTAGGCAGTAGGCTAGCCATGGGATATAGGCTGCCCGTGGGAAGAAGAACAGAAACTGTGATCGCAGCAAAGACCCTTCCTTTCTGGCTGCGGGGATCTGATCTCCTGCAGACAGACAGGAAGGGGCTTTTATTCTAATGCCCACAGGGATGGGATCCCCACAGGCAGCCTGCTGCTTGCCATATTGCAATTTTTGTCAGACCAGGGCCTGTGTGGCCTATCCTTTTCCAGTGCCTATAGTTGTTATCATCACCTGAAGAAAATTCAGAATGTGCAGGAAAAAGAGGCACCGTAAGCATGCAAATAAAACCTTCCTTTCTGTCCACCGACCTGTCTATAAACACAGATTCATCTACATTTATAATCACTTTTTATTTGCCTCCAGGACTTCCAACAACAATTTAATGTTTTACAAACAAATAACATTGTACCTCTGCGTACCTAGTACAGTAAAATCTTACCTAATCCCCCCTTCCCAACCCTAAAAATGAACTTCAACCCTCAGGTTTTTTCAGCACATCTCTCTCTCTCAAATAACACAGAACGCTTGTTTCAATAGTCATGCTTTAACTTGTTGCAGAATTGCAGATAATTCAGTTTGAATTACACCATCCCTAGCCATTGATTCCAAAAGTTTGGGACAACCACCAAAAAGGCTCTATGCCTAGTAAACTGCAACTGCAGCTTCTTGACTGCAGGTAGCCTGAGCAACTTCTTATGAGTTGATCTCAATTTCTCATATGGTTAATACAAAACTAGAAAATCTGACAAATACAGTGGTTCCATGATATGTTACACCAGGGCCAAGATTTTAAACCAACACCTATACTCTCCTGCAAGATTGGCATTACTTGATGCTGGCTATCTACTCCACAAATCAACTGGGCTCAGTATTTTGCAGCACTTGTAGTTGATGTAACATCGTTTTCGGTAGACCCACAAATAATGAATTTCAAAATCCAGTCTAGAAAAGATTAAAGCATGCACAACCATGCATAATTACTCTATAGTAAGAAACATCTGAATCTGACGAATAAACCTTATGTGCCCAAAGATGACATACACAGGCCTATAAATATCATCATTAAACATTAGATTATTATTCATCCACATCTCTTAAGTTTCTACATACCCTTTGCAAAAGAACCTTCTCTCTATCCTCCTCAGTCCCAGGACAGTCTTTCCACTTCTCTCTTCCCAATCTCCACTTTCCTACCTCAGCAGGCGGCCAGAGTACAGGCTTTGGGGGAACAATAGTGCAGTGCAGCACCAGCAAAACTAGCTGCAGATAAGCCCTTTAAAGTTGCCATCAACTGTGGGCCTTTGAGCATCTGTGCATACTCAAGGTCTGCCGCATCCTACTCACATGTCGGAGGGGGCAGGACATAGCAGACCTTAGACTTGAGCGCAGATACTCAAAGGCCACCACTGACAGTGGTTTTAATGGTATTCCCTGTGACTGACACTAGCTTCTACCCAAAGCTTGCTGCCTAAACCAATGGCTAGTCTGCCTAGTGGTTGGGCCAGCCCTAGATAAACCACCACACAAGAACAGCATCTTAAAAAGCAGGAAATGCTTAGTGATGACATTAGGTCTTAAGGGATTAGAAATTCTCTGGCCCTTCTCAATGGTAAAGTGCATCATATAGCAATAAGAAGTGTCAAAGTACTTAACACAAATTTCAATGCTGTAAACAGGAGTATGGCCACTACTCGTTAACAAAAAGTCCAGATCAGCACCAGACCTGACAACTACCACTGCTCCACAGGGGAGCAATTTCAACACTTTCAGAATATTTAGAAGGCTAGCTGCAACAAATAATGGCAAGTAAAGACCATACCCTCTATCCAGTATGCCCATTTATCCTAATTACTAAGCCCTGCAATTCCTTCCTCTCCCTCAGAGATCTTGTACTTTGTTGAATTCAGATATGGTCCTCATCTCCATCACCTCCACTGGGAGGTTGTTCTGTTCATCCAATAACTTTACCAAAAAGATTATTCTTGAGGCCATTCTCTTTCGCGCTTATCCTCTGAATCACATTTCAGAGTTTACTTTCAATTGAAAAGGACTCACATATCTCTTCTCTTCATCTTTCTTCCAAAGTATACTACCCCTCTGTAACTACCCTCCCTCACAGAGCTAGATCCATCTACCCTCACCAAAGACTCAGTCAGATAGAGACAGTACATCTGCACACACATACACAAAGCAGGACTGGAAAGAATTTCATGACCTGCATACATTCCCCGTTTACCTTATAAAATTTGGAGGCTATATATCCCAGAGTATATATCACTAAACACAAAATGCAATGTGTGCCTTTGAGTCCAGGCAACCAAGCAGTACTTGGATTTTCTTAGCAGTATGACTAGAAGTAGACTCCAGGCCTTTCTTCCAAGACAGTGGAGAATTAAGTGACTTGCTCAAGGTCATAAGGAGTGCCAGTGGGAATCATACTCTGGTCACTTGGCTACAAAGCCAGTGCTTTAATCCCTAGGCTACTCCTCCACGCCCTTAGCATAGCACTAACACTTGCTTTATTTGGACAATATGCAAATAAATCCACTTGAATTTATTAGAAGCTGGCAGATTATACTGATTTGTTATTATTTCCTAAGGGATTACTTTCCCTTGCTCCGCTATTTGATCTAGTCTCCAAATGCCCTTGGATTACAAGCCCTTCCAACATATCCTTTTTTTTTAATTTGTTTTATATTGGGGATGAATTAGATGGGAATATTTTCTCTCTCAGACTAGGAGCATTATAATGTTGGACAAATTGAACCAAATTGAGTGTGTATTATGCTAAAAGATTTAAATTTGTCTAGCAGCTGCATTCCCATGATTAAATTTAAAGGAATGGGTTCCATTAAACCCCTTTACAGAACCAGCCACCTAGGGAGACTGTCAACCTGTCCATCTGGACAAACTCAGCACACCTCATATCTAAGAAAGAATTGGAAGTCTGGTAGATTTATACTGCTATTTATCCAAGAAGCCTTCAACCTTCTCAGTGTTTTGTTTGAGGGCTCTACCTTTCCATAAATACTGAGCTGTTTGTCTAATTCCTTCTGAAATTTAAGAGGGCACATGGCTGCAGCTATAACCATTTGAAAAATTCTGATCAATCCCAGTGGATTCCATGATTTAATTTGATTTAAGATGAAGCCAAAGACTCTCTTCATGTTTAGCACCATCATTTGTTCCAAGATTCTTATTTACCAGAATCCTAAAATACCTTATTCTCTGAGGTGCTGACTGGAGACCATGATTCCCAATTTCTTGCCTAAGCAACAAATATTTAAGGGCATATAGTTGTAGTAAAAGAGAGATTATCTTATATCTTGAAAACTCTGTAAACAGCATCACCAAATCAAAAAGAGGCAGAAGTGACTCTTTCAGTGCTGTAACCATGTTGGCATAAGGTAGAACCTTATAATCCTTATTCTTCACTCTAATTCCCTGAATTGAATCCTCCAGCCTGATAGCCAATAACAACATCTCCAATGCTATGTTACAGCGAAGCAGAGAGAGTGTACACCCTTGCCTAGTACCCTTAGGGCCCTTTTTACTAAAGCTTGCTAAGACTTTGCATATAATGCACCAAATAAGGTGACATTTTACTTCCCAGTTAATGTCCTTTCCTTGAGTTCAGCTAGACCAGTCCAGACAACTAGGTTGTGTTCCCGTACCAGCAGAATGATATAGACAAAGAACCAATGACAAGCCCAGGTTTCAATTACATCACTCCCGTGCATTTGTCTGCCTCAGCCACCAGAGGTCTCTCCAGTATTCGTCCCAAGCCTCACAGAACCTCAATCGTGGGCAACAATAAGTAATCAACAATAGAGAACTATGTACAGGATAGCATAGACAGACGGCTGTCAGTAGAAGATGAACCTGCAGAGCCAAGTCTAAAAATCATAGCAGACCCAAGGGCACTGCACCAGAAGAACAGAGCAAATACAGTTTCAGAGGCGGGCCCTGGACTAGTCTAGCAGGTCTCAAAGAAAGGACATTAATTGATAAGTAAAATGTTACCTTCCATATCGTCCTGCTAGACCAGTCCACACAAGTGGGATGCACCAAAGCTATAACTCCAGTGGGTGAGAAGAAGACACAGCAGCTCTCAAAACCCTTGAGGCAAGACCATGTCTGCCCACGTATGGACATCCAAGTGGTAATACTTGACAAAAGTGGAAAGTGATGACCACATTGCTGCCCGACAAATGTCTTTAGAGGCTACCGAGCTCCGCTCTGGCCACAAGGATACTTGTGCTCAGGTAGAATGGGAACACAAGCCCTCTGCAACCAGCTGGTTCTGCCACAGATACGCTAAGGTAGCGGCCTCCTTAATCTAGCGCCCCAAAATCCACTTCGACGCCATATCACCCTTGCATGGGCCAGCAAACAGCGCAAAAAAATGGTTGGACTTAAGAAAATAATTCTTAACCTCCAAGTACCGGAGAAGCACCCTCCGGACATCCACAAGGCACAGGTCCTTATCTTTCCTCCAACACTGTTCCTTAGAGAAGGAGGACAGGCAGACCACCTGGTTCACATGAAAGGAAAAAATCACCTTAGACAAGAAGGAAGGCACAGGCTAAATGGAAATGGCCTCCTTCGAAAAAGACAGATACAGATCTTGGCAAGATGGAGTCTGCAGCTTGTAAATACACTTTGCAAAACAAATCGTGACCAAGAAGACCATTTTGAGCGTAAAATTCTTCAGAGTATCATATTTCAATGGCTCAAAGGGCTCTGACATCAGGGCCTCGAGCACCAGACTCATATCCCAGGAAGGGATCACCGACAGGAGGGGAGGACGCAGATGCCAAACCCCCTGACAAGGTGCAAAACATCCAGATGTAAAGCTAGAGACTTTCCAGGTAATAGACCTCTGAAACAGGCCAAAGCTTCCACCTGAACCCTCTGGGAGCTAAGAAAAAGGGTCCTTCTCCAGACCATCCTGCAGAAAAGGCCAACAGAGACTGCACTTTGGCCGCCTCAGGAGCCAGATACCATGCGCCGCACCAGCACTCAGAGCACTAGACCTGCACTTGCCAGGTTGCTAAACCTCCGGGCCCTGAACATTGCCAGAGAGTAGCTCATACATGCTAACTGTCTCCTTACAGGAGCCAAGCAGTAAGACGGAGGCAAACAAAGAGGTGGCGCTTGTAGGAGCTGGATCAGATCTCTGAATCATGCTCTCATCGGTTAATCTGGTGCCGCCAGAATAATCTTTCTCAGGTGGCATTCCATACACCGAATTACATGCCTCACCAGGGGCTATGGAGGAAACACATACAGCAGACGTTGATTTGCTCAAAGGTTGTGCCAGGGCACTGACGCCTTCAGACCCCTTCTTCGTGCAGTGACTGAAGAAGCAGCACGCTGTGTCATTGGAGCGGGTCGCCATTAAATCCCTCTTGGGGCAACCCCAGCAGTGCAGAAACAGCACAAACACCTCCTGACTCAACTCCCACTCTCCTGGAATCACAGAGTGCCAGTTGAGAAAATCTTTTTTCACAATAGCCACCCCAGCAATATGCAGAGCTGACAAACTAGGAGGTTCTTTGCTGCCCAGGCAGATAGGAGAGCCATCTCCAGAAGTACCCCAACACTCCTTGTGCTGTTTTTGCTGATGGACATAAGCCACCACTGTAGCATTGTCTAAGAACACTCATACCACCCAACCCTTAACCAGGGGCCAGAAACGCAGAAGAGTCAACCTAATGGTCCTTGCCTCAAGGCAGTTGATGGACCACACCGCTTTCCTGCGGTTCCAGTGGCCCTGGGCCATTCGGCCTTGGCAATGGGCTACTCAGCCCGAGAGACTGACATCCGTCAACAGAAGAGTCCATGAGCAATTGTCCAGCGGTATGCCCTTCTTCAGAAGGCTGGGCTGCTGTCACCACAGTAGGCTGGCCATCAGCATCAATGGGAGCAGGAGCCTGAATTGAACTGCTGAGAACTCAGGGACCACTGAGTCAACAAGGATCGTTAGAACGACCATAAAAGAGCATGTACCCATGGCATCATTTTGATTGGCGCCGCCATCAATCTGACGAGTTGAAGATAATCCTGGACTCTTGGAGCCTGCTGCGAACAGTAACAGTGCTAGGTAATTCAACAGTTTTTGACTTTTTCTTTTTTTGGCAGAAAGACACTGCACACTCGAGTATCAAAACGTGCTCCCAGGAACTCCAGGGACTGGGAGTGCAACAACTTGTTCTTTCCCCAAGTGATCACCCAGCTGAGGCTTATCAGAAAGGATACCACTCGGGGAGCTACCCAAGATGCTCTAAAAGAGAATGATGAGCCAGTAGTCCAGATATAGGTGCACACAAATCCCTTGGTGTCATAGTGCTATAGCCATCACCACCATGACTTTGGAGAACATCCTTGGGACAGTGGAGAGTCCGAATGGGAGGGCAGTGAACTAAAGGTGAGAGCCAAGCATGGAAAAACACAGATACATTTCTGATCCCCTGGATCAGGACATGAAAATATGCCTTGGCCAAATCCAGGGATGCCAGGAACTCATCTTGGCATACATCTTGGATCACAAAGTTTCAATCCAGAAGTGCAGATGTCGGAGTGCTCGTTGACACACTTGAGGTCCAGAATGGGCCGGAATGTTCTTTCTGTGTCGGTACTATGAAACAGGTGGAATACCTGTTCTTACCCTGATTGACCGGGGGAACGGGCACCACTGCCTTCAGGAGAGGCAGCTTGTCAAAGTGGATCTGCACAGTGGCCCTGGTGTTTACAGTCCCACAAGGGGAGAAGACAAAAGTGTCTAGGATTGGCTCTTGCATTCTAGGACATAGCCATACTGAATGGGGACTAGCACCCAGCAATCATTGGTGACCCAGGCCCATTCTTGAAGGAAGAGGCAAAGCCTGCCCCCAACTGGAGGAACCATTGAATGGGCCCCAAACTGACTTTGCGCAGCTTGGGAGGGTTCTCCTCTGGATGGGACCAGGTCCCTGGTCCCAAGTGCTCCACGAACATATTGAGAACAAGTCCAAAGTTCATAAGCAGAGGGGAAGAAAGGCTTTCCAGGCCGGCAGCTATGGGAGTCCCAAGACCCCATGAGTCTGACCAGTGTGCTTGCAAAGAACAGGCGGTGGCTGACAGAAAAGGGGCTCCTGCCCACTTCACAGGCTCCTTGTATCTGTCTTCTGGAAGGTGGTAAGATGTCATCTCACCCAGGTCCTTCACCAGCTTCTCCAAAGCTTCTCCAGACCAAGAGAAGTATCCCTTTAAGGCCAGATGAGCAACTGGGCTTTGAAAGATGAGTCTGCTGCCCCATGTTAGAGCTAAGCCAAATGCCATATCACCATCAACAAGTACAATCCCTGGCTGATAGACATACTAGGCCATATATGGCATCAGAAAGGAAGGCTGTAGCAGACTTCAAAAGAGGGGTAGAATCATCTGGTGGATGAGAATGAATCCACTAGAGAAGGATTCGAGACATCAGGCCTACACATACCACAGCTGAAGAATAGCGGCCGCCACAGCGAACTGGTTCTTCAGCACAAATCCACTTTTCGATCCAGAGTATTCTTTAAGGGCAATCTGCCTTCCACGTGAATGGTGGTCTGACTGGTAACCGCCGTGACCTGCGCATCCACCTTGGAAATATCAAACCACACAATGCACTCCTTCTTCAGGAGAGCATGCATCTTCTTATACACCCTTAGGCAGGGCGTCGGAAGGATCCCACTCTAACAGGCCCTTGAATGGGAATGGGAAGACAGTAGTGGATTTCTGAACCCCTTGCAGGAGTGGATGCATCTTCGGTTCCTGCTCCATGCCTGGAGTATCTGCCAAGCTCAAGGTGGATAAGACCCAGGGGATCAACGCTTCCAGTTTTTCCTTCCAGAACAGGTGGATAACATCGACCTCCTCATAATCCTCTGAAGGTGAGAGTATTTCTTCCTCCACATCAGACATATGAATCCAAGTCACAATCCAAATCTCAGACATATCCCAGTTGATCCACATCTCCAGGGAGCACCCTTTGCCAGGGACTCTTAGCCATGGGCAATCGAACAGGGCTATCACTTTCAACTTGCCCCTCATGAGACTTGCTCAGGGGGACCCAGAGGCCACAGGGTCTGAATTTCCATGCCAGAATGACCAGGCCTATTGTAAAAAGGAAAAGAATTCCAGGGATGACAATCCATACTCCGGAAGCTCTCCCTGTGGAAATGAGCCCCTCTTCACCAGGAGACATAGTTGCCGTCAGTCCTCTAAAGGTCGGGGACTGACGGCACATGGCACGGTCACTGGAACTTCTAGGCAGCTGGTTATGTCTTCCCACAGCACCATCCCCCATCTCCTGCCCTAAGGCAATGCCGGACTAACCACATCCCCTTGCATGGGGGGGGGGGGGGCGCAGTCCTTCAAAGGATAACTCAGGAACTGCCATGCTAGAAGAGAAGAGTCCAGAAGCCGGAGATGAGGCACCACTCTTGCCACAAGCCACAAGCTGCCAGAGTTCTACACAGAGCACCAAGGAGTCATCATATCACTCCTATCCTATTCGAACTTCACTGGCTCCCGATATCATATAGGATTTTATACAAAGCCCTTCTCATCACATTTAAGGCAATTCACCAAATCTCATCATCATCATTATCTGACCTCCTGCATTACTCACAAAGTTCCAGATCCCGACACTCCACAACAGAAAACACTCTAGTGATCCCAAAATACCAATCAAAACTCAACCAGACAACTTTCACAAGAGCATTCTCATCCTTTGCCCCTAGATGTTGGAACATGCTACCACCCAACATCAGATCACAAAAGGACCTCTCACAATTTAGAAAAGATCTAAAAACACACCTCTTCCTACAACACTTCCCTCAGAGTATGAACTTCCTAAGTCATTCCCTCCCGACACGAACCAATGATCATGGTTAGTCAAGTACACCCCATATACATTTCTCACCCCATCTCAAATCCCCTTAGAGCCCCAAGCCTTTGAATTATAAACATGTGATTTCTTGCTGTAAATAGTTTGAATTCTTGTTGTCTATTTAATCTCCAGTTATCCAAGTTCATTCCCTGTTATCTGTAAACTTAACATATGTTCATGCTTAAGTACAATTTGTTAAAATGTAAACCGCGCTAATGACGAAGAGTGCGATATATAAAAGATGTTAAATAAATAAATAAATAAAATAAATAAGCCAAACAATGATTCCTGGAAGAAAACATAAGAGAGTTAAGGCAACTTTCACAACAGCGCACACTAAGGCCGTAGCGTCCTAAAGGCACACATTAACTGTGCTTTTTCTGTGGTAAGCATTTACTGCACTTTTGTTCCAACTACCCTTTCACAGCTAACTCTTTGAAGCCACTGACCTCATCAGGTGTTGGTGGCCCTTGATTAGCATGCTAAGCAGCTAGGCAGTGCTGTATAATGGTCTACAGGACCTTTCAGGTACTGGCATTCCTGATGGACTCCATTGCAAGCAAGGTAATATTCTGCATGAAAGCTCTCAAAGGTGTTTTGATATTCATTTTTAAAAACTAATTCTTAAAGGGGTTTTGATGTTTATTTTTAAAAGCTAAATCTTTGTTTGTTGGTGGTTCTGGGCAAAGCTCTGTCAGTTAGAGTTCACTGTCTTTCTTCCAGCTACGCATTCACAGCTAACTCTTTGAAGCCACTGACCTCATCAAGTGTTAGATCCCTCCCAACCTAGCTCAGCACCCACCCACCCTATGTGAGCATTTTTGCTATCTCCAGGAACAAGCGGGATGTAGTCTTCACATATGGGTGACATCGGTACCGACGGATCCTGCACGAGAATGTGTCCAATTGAAAAGCTTTTGGGAGCACTCCACTGCGCCTGAGTGACGGACTTCACACCTTCTCAACTACCTCTCTTCAGTTCTTTGTTTTTCATGGAGCCAGCAGGAAGCAAATCCTTTCACTGCAGAAAAAATTTATTTTTGTGGATAGAGCCTCTGCCTTCCCATCGACACTGGTACTATTGGACATTGCTGGTTCCCTTATTCTTCTCTTTTACCTCTTTCTTTATCTTCTTTTCAAAAGAAAAAAAAAAGACTTGGGGATTGACGCCCTTTTTAGGCCCTAAGCCTACCATAGCCTTCACATCCTCAAAGACATGGAGAAACAAACTAGTGGTTTCAAGAATTGTTCTAATTGTGCCAGTACCATTTTGCCGACTGACACACATGACTGGTGTTTAAAATGCCTCGGCCCAGACCACCAGCCAAAAGACTGTCCCCGCTGTCAAAAAATGACATGGAGAGGCCTAAAAAAACAGGTTTCTAAATTTGGAGCACTCTGCTTCAGACATGGTATCAATGGTGTCCACTTTGTCAAGGGCCTCATCATCCTCCCATGGATCTCAGGTATCTTCGAAGTCCAAGCACAAGGCCGAATCATATTCTGACATTACCTCCAGGGGAAGATCTCGCTCAAAGCATCGAGACCCCTTGGTTGTTGCCTTGGAGGTGGATCGGCCTGCTAAACAGTGCTGGCGGGAGGCCCTGTCCTCCAAAGCCATCAAGGGGCCCCAGGATGCTTCTGAGGCCTCGACCTCTGGAGAGCTACTGATGCCATGCTCTGGGACAGTAGCGCAAATACCCATCACCGACACCCAAGCATGGGCAACCTCGATAGACTAGCGCATACTGGCCATCGAGTGGAGCTTGGCAGCCCTACTTGCAGCCTATAAAGCCCTTGGCTACAGGCATAGCTCCATCAGGTTATGGTACTGACATTGACACCAGTTCCAGGCATGAAATCAGGGCTGCTGCAGATGACATTGACATCGCTCCCACCCATGTCCTCCCTTGAAATTCTTACCGATATCAGTGCCAAACCCAAACAGCTCACCAAAGCCTATACCTCGGAGCATTGATAACTGGCATTTAGCTTCCAACGAACACAGTGTCTCTCGATATTTCGAGTCCACTGATTCAGATCCCCCCAATTTGGATGTTGAGTCACTCGATTCCTGGTGAGCCTTGGGATCTTCCTTCGGACCTTTCCCCACCTCAACAGCAATGCATGTCGCCTCCGGAAGACATGTCCTTCCAGGAATTCATTTGAGACCTAGCCAAGGGTTCCTCTATCATGGTAACATCAGAGAAGGAGCCAAGGATGGAGGAATTAGAAATCCTCCAATATGCAACAGCAGCCACTTTACCAGTGCACAGCATCCTTCATGACCTTATGCTTCGTAGGTGGGAGACACCTCTCATGGTCTCACCGCAAAGTCATCGTCTCTATACCAGGTAGTGGGTACCGAAGTGTCCCAGCTTCCAAAAGCCACAGCTTCCTCACCACTCTATGGTGGTCGATGTGCCGAATCAAAAGCTCGAAGACTCACTTCTCTAATCCTAGGTAGGGAATCGAGTATCCTGCACATGGGAGTGTTCCTCAAAGAGGTCTCCAGGGATCTCAAGGCCTTTGCCCCTCTCTTCCCAGATGGCACAGGGTGGGCTAATTGGATTCTCAGCTCTGCAACTGACCTAATACCTGAACCAGTCTGCTCATCAGAACTTCAAGAGACTACACGTTCAGCTAAGGCTTTCAAACTTTACCATTGCCTGTTTTTTGATAAACTTTACCTGTTGAATATAGGTTTTTAGGAAACTTCAGCCTGCCTACGTTCATTGCATAGCCCTTAAATCAGATATCTGAGTGTGCCCTCAGTTCATAGAAGGCCTACTGGCCAGGGACACTTGTGATATATAGCTACTTGGAACAGAAATATACACATTGCTTTTAGACTTGCAGCTAGACCTGGTCTTCTACTTAGGATTCCTTCTTAATTTTGCAGCAAGGGTATAATTTTAAGGTTACAGGGACCTTTGCTTAATAGGCTGATACATAGCAGTAAGATTTCAGTTTGAATATTTCAGTTTCCTTTGTCTGTTACAAGCCTGCTTGACAGGGTGGGGCTAACTGGATTCTCAGCTCTGTAACTGACCTAATACCTGAACCAGTCTGCTCATCAGAACTTCAAGAAACTACACACTCAGCTAAGACTTTCAAACTTTACCATTGCCTGTTTTTTGATAAACCTTACCTGTGAATATAGGTTTTTAGGAAGCTTCAGCCTGCCTACATTCCTTGAGTAGCCCTTAAATCAGATATCTGAATGTGCCCTCAGTTCATAGAAGGCACACTTAGGTTCCCGTCCATCCTACCCCTCACCCCACCCACCCCTAGGTTTCATTCCCTATATAGTCATCATATACGTTGACATCTGTCCTTTAATTAGGTGTTACACCCACTTTTTCTCCTTTTCTCCTCCTAGGACAGCTGAGTCAGAATATTGTGTATTCAATGCAATAAATGTGGTGCTTTCATTCTAAGAAGAATCATTTGGAACTTAAGACCTTGCCCTATATGTCTGAAGTTAGATGCTATGCATAAAGAATTGGCTCTACTAAGGGAAGAATTAACTGCAATTAAACACACCTCCTCTAGAGTACAAATGGAACAAAATCTACTACCGCTTCCATAAAGAATCAAACAGCCCAGGAACAAATGGATTACGGGGGGTTCTGGAAGGTTGCAACCTGTAACACAGAGACACCCTATACATCAAGAAATATCCCTGCATAATGCCTTCTCTGCCTTGGATAATGAGGGTGCCCAATCCGTGGAAACTGAAGTTTCCTTAAATGATAGACTTAATGCCATATCTACTGATAATGTGCCAATCAGGAAGAAAAAAAATCACAAAACAGAAAACTACTACTCCTTGGAGATTCCATCATCAGAGGCACCAACTTGGGAACAAAGTTCAAAGGAGAAAGGATGGTCAAATGCCTCCCAGGCTATTCAGCCAGCAGGAATACAAAACAAATTGTTGGTATAGTTAGTGCAGAAAGTGAGCACTCCAAAACCGATATTGTCATCCACTTGTGTACAAATGACCTGGCTTGAAACAGTGCCTCTGCAGTTCAAAGGGGCTTCCAGACTCTGGGAGAGAAACTCAAGTCCATTGCTAACACTATAGTATTCTCAGAAGTTTCACCTGTTCATGGTAAGGGGGCAGAAAGGCTGCATCACATAAACAGTTTTAATATATGGCTCCAAACCTGGTGCAAACAAGAAGGATTTAGATATATAGGCATCTGGGGAAACAGATGGATCAACAAGAGACTATACTGTGCTGATGGACTACATCTCTCCGCCGCAGGGAAAAGGATCCTAAGTGAAAAATTCAGGCAGTATGTGGAAATGCATTTAAACTAGGGAAAGGGGATGACGGGTAGAGAAGGATAAGTTCAGTACGTCACTCCCAGCAAACGCAAAACAACATTGGAAACAGCCACACTTTTGAACAACACATCAGTGGCAAGTGGGAAGGGACGTGTAGGAAAATCTTCATGCAAAAGGCAGGCAAGCCATTCAACAAATGTTGGAAAGCAATGAGTACAAATGCTCAAAGCCTAGCCAATAAAGTTTGTGATAAGGAAGCTTATCATAGCTCAGGAAGGAGCTATAGAAAAGGTGAAGTGACTGAGCAAGCAACCTGTCAGTTCCGGTAGAAATAAGAAAACAGAATTTTTCCATAAAAGACTACCAGTCCCAGAATGCACCAGGTTTCCAACAGCCATTAGAGGAGCTGAAGTGGGGAAACGTGTGTTCAATCAGGAGGGCTATGAGGTAATCCCCAAGCACTCATCTCAAAGGGCAGGGCCTGATTCAGCACAGCTATGCTGTGCTAGGGTGGAGCACTCATCAAGGCAGAATAAAGGTAGAGTTTATTCTACAGAGAATTATCCTCATCCTCAGTTTCATCTGGGAGATCCTCATCCTCAGGATCAGCTTGGAGATCCTCATCTTGGACATCTTCATCATCGGGAGGATCATCAGAAGCAGAAGCCAAACCGGACGGACAGAGAGGGCAAGAAACCCTTTGGAAGAAAGAAGAGAAAAGCCTTTGGGAGGTTTAAAGGAGTCCAGAGCAGTACGTATACTGGAAGGCATTCCAAGGGCCAGCACACACCATTGGACTGGGGAAAGCCAGAGGAATGGTGCTGCAGGGCTAGGAATCTCCAGATGGTACCTGTGAGGGAGACGGCTGCACGGGGAAGGGACCCTAAGACCCGTGCCAGAAGGTATGTGAAGAGAGATCCAGTGTCCAGGGATCTGGATTGGAAGGCTGGACATAAGAACTGGACTACATACTGGCCAGGCTATTTAGAGAGGAACTCTAACAGCAATGGAAGCTCAGGTATGAACACTGATCTATGCCCTAGCTATAACCTTGAAAGACAGCAGGGAAACAAGTATTCTCCTGAAAGTGCTCCATTGAGAAATTCCTCTGTGCCAATCCCTGATATTTAACCCATGATTGTTGAAGAAGGGGAAGGAGAAGTCTTAGATACAGGCTGTGAATATATGGATTGCTCTCTGTCTAAACTCCTTTGGTAATTTACTGTTATAAAGTACAGCAACCATCACTAAGAAATACAAACTTGTTCTTTAATCTACTCAGAAAAGCTCCTGAGTAGGATTTTGGGCCACGCAGTAGAAAGCAAGCCAGCTAAGGGGTTTCAGCTGGATAACTGCTAGCAATTGAGCCTTACCTAATTGCTTGTGAGCTCTGAGGAAATCACTTCTGAGTCTATGTGTGAAGATATAAGAAGTTAACCTGAAAAGAACAGTTTTTTCCCTTCTTTGTGGGTTTTGCTTGTTGTTTGAAACACTGCTAAGAAAATATTAGCTAAAGCCTACAGAAAAGACCAGTTTGTTACCAACCAGGTCTTTATTCTTTTCATTTGATGGCCTGACAAGTTCATCTGTTGTTTTCCTGATTTTGTTTTTCTAAGTTTAACACTGAAAGCAAGTATCCTGTTGTATGTGCTACCAAGCATATCTGTGTTAGGAGAAATAACCCTATAAATATATATCTTATTGGCTTTACACTCAAGCACAACTAATTATTGTGAGCAGCTGTGTCTGGTGTGAATGGACTGCATTTCCCACAATCCCTTGCAAATCATATTGATATATGCACTTGCCAAGACTGTGAACATTCTCACCCAGGCAGCCGTCTGACAAATGGCGTAGTTTTTCGGATTGCTTTTGCGCAAAGGGAGTTACTTGCTAAGGATTACAATTCAAGTCTGAAGGAAAAGACAGTTCAAGCTTAAAAGCTGAAAGAAAAGATTTTCCCTCAACTGCACTTTGGAGGAGAGGTGGCTGTTCCAGGTAGCTATTCCAGGAAGAAAAGACCCTGTGCAGAGCTGGATTCATCACTGGCATAAGGTAACAAGTACCTGGGCATGTCTAGTGGTGGATGGGAGTAAGGCACAGGGGTAATTGAAAAAAAAAAAGTAGAAAAAACACCTGTTTGGAAGGTGGTGCACTGTGTTTTATTTTTGTGCTTTCTTGCAGGGATCAAGATGGATCCAAGGGAACTAGCTGATTGGATGGCAGCCCAGTTTAGCAGGCAACAGGAGCTAGCACAGCAGGCTCAGGACACTGCTATGAAAGCCTTAATGGACCAGCAGAGGCCAGTGCTTGATCTGGTGCAAGCCCTAGTTAAACTGCAGAACCAAAGTGGACCAGATGCAAGACCAGCAGAAAATACTGGTACACCACATGTGGACAGTGTGGGACTCAATCATGGGATTGGGGCATTTAGTTTTGGGAAGCTAACTCCAGATGATAATGTTGATGATTTTCTAGAGTCTTTTGAAAGAGTGGCACAGGCATTAGCATAGCCAGAGACCCAGTGGGCAGTAAGGCTGGCAGCCTCATTAACTGGAGAGGCGCTTGCAGCTTACAGAGCAATGCCAGCAGCCCAGGCTTTGAATTATAAGGATGTAAAGGCTGCTATTAGAGATCGCCTAGGGTTGTCTATTTCAGAGTATAGGCGAATGTTTAGAGCTACTACATTAAGAGTGGGTGAAACACCCAGGGCTCTGAGTCAGAGAATCAGAGGATTAGCTGTAAAATGGTTGGAGCCTGAGCAAAAGACAGTAGAAATGTTATTAGACATTATTATGCTTGAACAATTTATGTCTGCGGTGCCTAAAGATTTGCACACTTTCCTTATACAGCAAAATTGCCAAAATCTTGGAGAGGCAACCATGCTAGCAGAGAGATTCTTGGAAGCCACGCAGGCTTGCCATAGAATGGGTGGCCCTCTGAAGATGGGTGCTGAGGCAAGCTGTGCTGTATCAGAAAAGAAAATAGTTAAAAATGTTTCTGAAAATAAATGTACTGTGCCAAAGCAGATGACACAGTGGAGTGAAAAGAAATGTTTCAATTGTGGAAAATGGGGACATTTAGAAAAGGGATGCCAGACACACACTAGCTTAATGGGTGTGGATTTAAAACAGCCCAAAGAAGGATTTCTTTTGATGGTTGATGTGCAAGGAATTACCACAAATGCTTTGTTAGACTCTGGGGCAGACCAGAGTATGATGTCAAAAAGTCTTTGGAAGAGAATAGAGGCCCAAGAAGAATTTGTGCCTAGAACCACTGAAAGCCAAGTTCACATCAGATGCATTCATGGTGCTGCAACATCATATCCCACCTATAGGCTAAAGGTTAAGTGCCTGGGGGAACAAGAGGAAGTCCTGTTAGTAGTGGTGCCTAGGCTACCCTTTGATTTGGTTCTAGGAAAGGACTGGCCAAGATTTAAGCAGGGTCTAGTGGAAGGGCTAGGAAAGAAGGAGGGAGATGGAAATAGCTCCCGGGCCTTTCTTTGGAAGTCCTCAATCCCTAGCTAAAAAGATGGTTAAGCTTCCAGAAGGCCAAACTATAGGGAATAAGAGGGGCCTTGTATCCACCCGCTCGCAGGCTAAGGTAGAGAGCCAGCAGAAGGAGGAGGGGGAGCAGGCAGAGTTATTAGGAGACTTACCCTCTCATGATGATTTAATAACTCCATCATCTGGTAAAGTAAGAAAGTTGAAAGCACAAAAGCGGCGTGAGAGACTTTGCAGAGTACAGGGTAGTGCTGAGATGTTAGCTGGTCAAAGTTTACCCTGGGTGCCAGCTGAGTTAGTGGCAAAGTTTCCTAACTTTCCACAAGAGCAGCGAGCTGATCAAGCTCTCACCCAAGCTTTTTATATGCTCAGGAGGTCAGGGAGGAATTGCCCAGATTCAGACTAGATAATGAAATATTATATAGAGAGAGTCAGGACCCCAGAAATGGGACCATACGTAAACAATTGGTGGTACCCACAACTTTCAAAGGGCTAGTACTTAGATTAGCACATGATCATCCAGTTGGAGGTCATAAAGGGATGCAAGGAACGCTGGATCAAATACTTATGCGTTTTTACTGGCCAGGTATTTTCAAAGAAACTGCCCAGTTTTGTGCTGCATGTCCAGCGTGTCAGCGAGTTACAGCGGCTCACCCACCGGTGGTGCCTTTGATTCCCATGCCAATTATCACAGACCCAATTGGTCGCATTGCCATGGATATTGTAGGCCCATTAGTCAAAACGCCCCGAGGTTTCCAATACATCCTAGTTATGGTAGATCAGGCAACAAGGTTTCCCTGGGCCATACCATTGAGGAATGTTTCTGCAAAAACAATAGCTTTAGAGCTAGTCAAATTGTTTTGTGAAGTGGGATTCCCAAGAGAGGTGTTGACTGACGGAGGGTCCAATTTTGTATCCAAATATTTGGCCCAGGTCTGGGATGCCTTTGTTATTCATCACGTGAAAACCTCAGCCTACCATCCACAATCAAACGGTTTGGTGGACGGATTCAACCAAACTCTCAAACAAATGTTGAGAAGGGGGTTAGCAGGAGAGGTAAAAGAATGGGATATGTTATTGCCCTTTGCCTTATATGCCTGCAGGGAAAGAATTCAGGTGTCCCTAGGTGTAACTCCCTATGAATTGATGTAGGGTAGGGCTCCACGTGATTTGTTAGATATTTTGAAGGAACAATGGATTGATCTTGAACCAGGAAGTCAGGAGGTGCCACAGTTTCTACGTGACTTGAGAGCACGTTTGAAAAGGACCTCGCAGGTTGCTGAGAGGAACCTGCAGGACAGTCAAGTACGCCAGAAAGGGTGGTATGATAGGAAGGCCAAAAGCCGCCAATTAAACATTGGTGAAAAGGTTTTGGTTCAAGTAGCAGGTACAGCCCCAAAATTTGAAGTACAGTGGAAAGGGCCATGGAAGGTTGTTAAACAAGTGAGCCCAGTATCTTATATGGTAGAAAATGCAAGAGGGCGTAGGCAGACCTACCATATTAATGTACTTAAGTCTTGGAAGGAGAGGCCTGTAAATAATAATGACCCTGAAGCCAGTCAGGAAGTAAGTGAGCTTCAAAAAGAGAACATTCTCGTAGGTATTACGGACTGTAGGAAAGAGGTTTCACCAGTTAAACCAGTCCGTAATAACTTAAGCAGGGGGGTATGTGATAAGGAAGCTTATCATAGCTCAGGAAGGAGCTATAGAAAAGGTGAAGTGACTCTGAACAAGCAACCTGTCAGTTCCGGTAGAAATAAGAAAACATAATTTTTCCATAAAAGACTACCAGTCCCAGAATGCACCAGGTTTCCAACAGCCATTAGAGGAGCTGAAGTGGGGAAACGTGTGTTCAATCAGGAGGGCTATGAGGTAATCCCCAAGCACTCATCTCAAAGGGCAGGGCCTGATTCAGCACAGCTGCGCTGTGCTAGGGTGGAGCACTCATCAAGGCAGAATAAAGGTAGAGTTTATTCTACAGAGAATTATCCTCATCCTCAGTTTCATCTGGGAGATCCTCATCCTCAGGATCAGCTTGGAGATCCTCATCTTGGACATCTTCATCATCGGGAGGATCATCAGAAGCAGAAGCCAAACAGGACGGACAGAGAGGGCAAGAAACCCTTTGGAAGAAAGAAGAGAAAAGCCTTTGGGAGGTCTAAAGGAGTCCAGAGCAGTACATATACTGGAAGGCATTCCAAGGGCCAGCATACACCATTGGACTGGGGAAAGCCAGAGGAATGGTGCTGCAGGGCTAGGAATCTCCAGACGGTACCTGTGAGGGAGACGGCTGCACGGGGAAGGGATCCTAAGACCCGTGCCAGAAGGTATGTGAAGAGAGATCCAGTGTCCAGGGATCTGGATTGGAAGGCTGGACATAAGAACTGGACTACATACTGGCCAGGCTATTTAGAGAGGAACTCTAACAGCAATGGAAGCTCAGGTATGAACACTGATCTATGCCCTAGCTATAACCTTGAAAGACAGCAGGGAAACAAGTATTCTCCTGAAAGTGCTCCATTGAGAAATTCCTCTCTGCCAATCCATGATATTGAACCCATGATTGTTGAAGAAGGGGAAGGAGAAGTCTTAGATACAGGCTGTGAATATATGGATTGCTCTCTGTCTAAACTCCTTTGGTAATTTACTGTTACAAAGTACAGCAACCATCACTAAGAAATACAAACTTGTTCTTTAATCTACTCAGAAAAGCTCCTGAGTAGGATTTTGGGCCACGCAGTAGAAAGCAAGCCAGCTAAGGGGTTTCAGCTGGATAACTGCTAGCAATTGAGCCTTACCTAATTGCTTGTGAGCTCTGAGGAAATCACTTCTGAGTCTATGTGTGAAGATATAAGAAGTTAACCTGAAAAGAACAGTTTTTCCCTTCTTTGTGGGTTTTGCTTGTTGTTTGAAACACTGCTAAGAAAATATTAGCTAAAGCCTACAGAAAAGACCAGTTTGTTACCAACCAGGTCTTTATTCTTTTCATTTGATGGCCTGACAAGTTCATCTGTTGTTTTCCTGATTTTGTTTTTCTAAGTTTAACACTGAAAGCAAGTATCCTGTTTTATGTGCTACCAAGCATATCTGTGTTGGGAGAAATAACCCCATAAATAAATATCTTATTGGCTTTACACTCAAGCACAACTAATTATTGTGAGCAGCTGTGTCTGGTGTGAATGGACTGCATGTCCCACAATCCCTTGCAAATCATATTGATATATGCACTTGCCAAGACTGTGAACATTCTCACCCAGGCAGCCGTCTGACAAGTTCCTTGTCTGGAAGCTCCAGTGGTGGAAATTGACTTGGATATTGTGGCCATTACAGAAACATGGTTTAACAAATCACATGAATGGTATATTGCCATAGCTGGCTATAATCTATTTAGGAGAGATAGAGAGGGTAAAAAAAAGGAGGAGGAGTAGCCCTATATGTCAAAAGTAATATTAATGCTGCTGAAATGCAGGGGACGTGGGGAAAAGAAGAAGTGGTATGGATTGTGTTGGAAAGTGCAGATGGCACTGTCATCCACACTGGTGTTGTCTACAGGCCTCCAACTCAAACCAAAGAAATGAATAGCGAATTGATTGTTGATATTGTAAAAATAGCCCTGAAGGGGGAAGTGATCATATTGGGTGACTTTAATCTACTTGATGTGGAATGGAATGTTACTTCTGCAAATCTGGAAAGAAGTAAAAAAAATTGTGAATGCCTTCCAAGATGCATTACTTAAACAAATGATGATGGAACTGACCAGGGAGAGCTCCGTGCTGGATTTATTGCTCACCAACAGAGATAGTGTGTCGAATATCCAGGTGGGTGCCCATGTGAGCAGCAGCGATCATCACATGGTGTGGTTTGAGATAAAAGCCAAGGTAGAATCCAATCATAGCAAGCTCAAAGTCCTAGACTTCAAAAACGCTGACTTCAGTAAAATGGCCAAGTACCTGAAGGAGGAGTTGGCAGGGTGAGAGTCCACCTCAGTGTCATTGCGACCTCTCACCATCTACTCGATGGACAGCCCATCTCCATGCAATTGCTAGTAGTGCATTTCATGAGAGATCTCCTGCTGTCCAAACCGCCCATTAAGCCACCTCCGGTAGTTTGGGACCTCAATGTCGTTCTCAAGCCACCCTTTGAACCATTAGCCACGACCTCACTTAAGCTTCTCTTTTGGAAAGTAATCTTCCTAATTGCCCTCACTTCAGCTAGATGCATTAGTGAGCTTCAGGCTTTGGTAGAGGATTCACTCTATACCTGTTTCCACCATGACAAAGTAGTCCTTTATGCCAAAGGTTGTGTCTCCCTTCCATTTAAACCAGTCAATTTACCATTCACTTTTATTTCCTAAACTACATGTGTCTAGAGCGGAAACAACTCTGCACACTCTTGACTGCAAACATGTGTTGGCTTTCTATCTCCAAAGGACTCAAGATCATCGTAAAGCCTCACAGTTGTTTATCTCATTTGACCCTAGTCACCTGGGATTACCTGTTTCTAAGCATATGCTGTCCAGGTGGATAGCAGACTGCATTTCTGTGACAAAGCAGGGCTCTCCCTGAAAGGGCATGTCACTGCTCACAATGATCACACCATGCAACCTCCATGGCAAACCTAAGCTCAGTAGCCATCAACGAAATTTTCAAAGCAACAACTTGGTCTTCCTTTGCTGCCCATTATTGTCTGGACAAGGACTCCTGTCAGGATGCCATGTTTGGTCAGGTTGTGCTCCAGCACCTCTTTCAGACTTAGACGCAACTCTTACCCTCTGTCCCGGACTTTGAAGATACCAGAAATCCATGTGGGATTTATGACCTCATCATAACTACTCCGAGGCAAACCTCTACCGGTTCTGAGATCACTTCACCTGGCATCTGGGAGCTAGGGAGTCCTATATGTGAAGACTACATTCCTACTCGTTCGTGGAGATTGCATACTCACCTGTAACAGGTGATCTCCGAAAACAGCAGGAATTTAGTCTTCACAATGCTCCCTCCTCCCCTAAGAGTTATAGGATTTCATTTACTCTCTTTTCTCAGCTACAAACTCAACTGAAGAGAGGGAGTTGGAAAGGTGGGAAGGCAGTCGTGCAGGTGCAGTGGAGTGTTCTCAAAAGCTTTCCAATTGGACGCTGGGGAGCATTCCTGTGCGTGCTCCATCAGTACCCACGTCACCCATATGTGAAGACTAAATTCCCGCTGTTCCCGGAGACCACCTGTTACAGGTGAGTAACTATGCTTTATAGGGGAACTCCCCAATTAGATACACATAGGAACATAGAACAGTGCTGTTAGAACACACTTAAAAGAGGTTAGCTGCTTTTTCTCTTAAAGAACAGCTGAGGAACAGGTAGGGGCTTTGGTAGCGTTCTCTCTTATACTTCAACAGGTACCAACGCTCCATCAACTAAACAATGGCTGGGAAAAATCATATTGCTAAAGCTGTTGCACCCGTTACAGCTTCTGCCTCTGTTCACACAGAGATCCCAATGCCAGTTGAAGGACTGGTTCCATGCACAGGATGCCTGCATGCTGAAGCTCTCAGGAAACAAGTGGAGGAACTCAGAGATGGCGAGGCTGAGAAATAATGCGGACAGTGAGAAGTATATTGATGATATACTTCTTGAAACATCCAAGCTCTCCGACATAGGTGAAGATGGGAGGCTACAGAATGAAGAAGGTTGGGTAAGAGTCATCAGAGCCTGCAGTATCAACACTTCAACTCCTCTAGCCTTTGAACTGAAGAACCAGTATGCAGCCCTGGAAGTGAAAGAGGTGGAAGCATCCCAGGAAATGGAAGAATCTTTATCTTTATTTTTACACTTGATAACCCGCTTTTGTCGAAACATTAAAGTGGTGTACAATAAAAAGGTCAGCAATACTAATTATAGAAAAAGAACGCCATAATTAGATAGAAAAGAAAAGAGTAAGACAGAGCACAATCACAATCACAGCTCGAGCACCTCAAAATTGCAGAATCATTCACCACAAGGAAGTGAAGGTGACTCTCTTCTGAGGGGTACTCAAGCGTCCATCTGCCGAACAGACTTGATGTCCAGAGAGGTGTACTGTCTGCCAGGTGCCAAAATCCAAGATGTTATAGTTTGCCGAGACTCATCAAGCCTATTGACTATTATGTGATGTTTCTTATCCATGTTGGCACAAATGATACTGCTACATATCCCTCCGAACGTATGAAAAGTGACTTCATGGCTCTGGGACAGAGGTTGAAGCAGATAGATGCGCAGGTACTGTTCTCTTCAGTCCTCCCTAGTGAGGGTAAAGGCCAAGGCAGAGAAGCTCTCATCCTGAAGATAAATGCATGGCAGCCTGGATGGTGTGATCGAGAGCATTTTAGTTTCCTGGACCATGGGGTGATGTTCCAAGGGCTGCAGAGCAGAGATGGTGTTCATCTGTCCAAGAAGGGTCGAAGTGTCTTCAGCAGCAGACTAGTTAATCTACTGCAGAGGGCTTTAAACTAGATTCATTGGGATGGCGTAAGAAAGCCTTCAGGTAAGTGAAACATTAAATATCTCTGTAGAAATGAGTAAAAGGGGCAACATCTGGAAAGCAGTGCATATAAATGCTCGCAGCATATAAAATAAGATCCTAGATGAGGCTTTAATGGAAGAGGCAGACTTGGATTTAGTGGCGGCTACAGAGACATGGTTCACGGAAAACCATGATTAGGATTGCAATTATACTGGGCTATACTTTATTCAGAAAGGTCAGGGCAGAAAGAAGGGGAGGTGGAGTGGCACTATATATCTCCAGGAACAAGTAGGAAGTCAGTCTTCACATATGGGTGACATTGGCACCGACGTAGCCGGCGTGAGAACACTCTCCAGCATCCAATAGGAATGCTTTTGGGACTGTTCCTCCATGAATTCGTGGCTGCCTTCCCGTCTTTCCTCCTGGTCTCCTCAGTCTTTTTTCCGCAGAGACATCAGGACCTTGTCCCATCAGTCGCGCCAAGAGACTTCAAATATTTTTTAACTAGTATCATCAAAGTACTCAGGTTGCCTTCCCTTTGACCAACTTGACTCCCCGTTGATTCCAGGTCCCATTTTTTATTTTTATTTTAGATATTTTTTAACTTATTTTCAGTTTTTCTCACAAACTTTGTTTGAGGCCTACAGCCTCCTCGGGCACCACTGCCCAGTTCAATTTTGCCTCCATACTATTTCCTAATATGGAAAAGCCCGGAGTGGTTTAAAAAAATGCTCCAAGTATTCCAGTACAATTTCTATCACTGATGAGCATTCTTGGTGCCTAAAATGTTTAGGCCCAGACCACAATGTCGATTCCTGTCCTGTCACCATATAACCTCTAGAGGTAGAAAGAAGTGGGACATACAGAAGGCTAAGCTGTTTCCTACAGATTCAGCTCCTTCAGTGCACTCCTCGGGGGCGTCGACTCCATCAAAGTCTTCACATGAATCCAAGTCCTCACCAGCAAAAGAAAATCAGAGTCACCAGTGTTTATTTATTTAGCTGCATTTATATCCTGTTTTTCACTGGGTCAAAGCGGTTGGGGGATACATTTAACATGAGGGGATATGAGACACATACACTAATACTTACAGGGAACACCGGCAATGGAGGGTTAAGTGGCTTGCCCAAGACTACAAGGAGCACTTGTGGGACTAGAAACCCCAGTCCTTCCAGCCCAAGGTTGCTGTCCTCTAGTGGGATTTGAACCACCGACCTTCTGGCCTGTGGTACCTTGCCCCAACCACTAGGCCACTCCTCCCAGTGCTTAAGAAAAAGAAGACATTGGCCTCGGCATCGAGATCCTTGACTTCCAGGTCAGTGTCAGCTTTGGATACCGAGCATTGGCACCGGCACCGTCATTCATCACACTCCAATGCAGACCGTCCATTGAAGCAACCCCAGCGGGAGGTTTCACCCTCCATAGCCACACGGGTTTGGGGATGTTTCCGAGGTTCAGTCCTTGGTGGAGCCCCCGATATCGGCATCGGGAGTCATGGCCCACACAGCTGTGCCAGAGCCACTCCTCCCCCAGTACCGTCATTGGATGACTGTGTCATCACCATCGAGCACAGCATCGCTACACTCTTAGCAGCAGTAACTCCGATGACATTGAGTGCTCCGCAGCCGGCACCAGTTCCTCCAATGCCGACGATGGCCACAGAGTTCGGCTCATATACACAGGCATCCCCTGCTTTGCATAGCTCCACAGAGCAGCCAATACCGAGGTCCTCGGCACCACTGCATCCAATACCCTCTAAATCGAAGCAGCGAAGCTCTGAGCATCAAAGGTATCATGCATCTCATAAGGATTTCTTTGACTACCTTCCGGACTCAGATTCCGAATCAGAAACCTCCAAGGTGGAATCTATCGATTCTAATACCCATAGGGATGTACTGTCGGATCCATCGTCACCCTGTGAACATCGACGTTTGCCTCCTGAGGTCATGTCCTTTCAGGACTTTATTAAGGACATGGCAGCAGCTCTCGATGTTTCAGTGGCTACTGAAATGAAGCCAAGAGTTGAGGAGCTTGATATTCTCCAATACCCATTGGGACCGAAGGAGGCTGCTACCCTTGCGGTGCATAACATCTTAAAGAATTTAATGGCTCAGATGTGGAAGGCCCCCTTGTCAACCCATGCGGTGAGTAAGAGGCCCGATACCCTTTATAGGGTCCCTCCCTCCCCAGGTTTTCAGAAGCCACAGCTCCCCCACCATTCCAATGTAGTGGAGTTAGCCATGAGGAGGATAAAGATCCAGAAAATCACTCCTCAGTGCCCCTGGGAGAGAGACCAGGACCCTGGATGCCTTTGGAATGAAGGCATTCCAAGCTACCATGCTAGCCTCTAGGATAGACTCCTGTATGCTCTATATGGGCATGCTTTTCAAGGATGTCTCGAGAAACTTGTCAGAGTTTACCACCCTGCTGCTCCCTGACAAGCAGGCAGCTCATCAAGTCTTATTAACACATGCCCGGAACATATCAACGTTTTTAACAAGAGCAGCATTTGATGCCTTTGAGGCCAGTAGCAGGGCTAGGAGAATAGCATGGCTCCAAGCATCTGACTTAGAACAGTGGGTCCAGGACAAATTAATTAACATATCCTGTAATGGTGAGAACCTCTTTGGCCAGAGGTGGAGAGAGAAGGCTGGAGAGGGAGAGAGAGAGAGACTGACAACCTCACCATGAAGAGGCTTTAAGGAAGACAGCAGACTCTTTTAAGAAGAAGACTGCCACTAAAAAATCTTTCTTCCCTAAGAAGAAACGGTTTTATCTACCATATCATTCCTATTCTGGTTACTGTGCCCCACAACAGCCAAAGAGACAGCAGGGCCAGAAACAGGCCAGGAAACCCAAGGTTACCAAGCCACAACCTGCAGTTACTACTCATCCTCCTCAGAGTTTTTGACTGCTTCAGAAAGAACATGGCCAATTCTCCCATGATCTTTCCTTTTCCTCCCATGATCTCAGGAAGACTAGTGCATTTTGCACACTGTTGGATCAACATCACTTCAGAGCCTTGGATTTTACTTCTAATCAATCAGGGCCTGAAGCTGAAATTCAAGGATCTTCCTCCCACTCACATTGTGGAACAACCCTCCTTGGATCTCCATCACTCCTCCTTGCTTCAGCAGGAGATCCTCTCGCCAGGGCCGGCCCGTCCATTGAGCAAGAATGTTTTTTGCACAGGGCCCCGCGTTTCAGGGGGCCCCGCGCAAAAAACATTCTACATTAGCAAAAGCAGCCTAAAAAAAAATAAACGGCTGCTGCTGCCGCTGCTGCCATGGCAGCGGCAGAATCAAATGTCCCGCCGCGGGGCCCCGCCTGCCCGGCAGAGCCTCCCTTCACCATCAGCTCCGGAGTCCCTCCCAATGCGTGGGCTTTCAGAGCCGCGAGAGCTTCTCTGACCTCTCGCGGCTCTGTTAATCCCGCCGGGGCTGATGGGAAATCCCATCAGCCCCGGCAAGATTAACAGAGCCGTGAGAAGAAAGGGAAACTCTTGCGGCTCTGAAAGCCCGCGCATTGGGAGGGTCTCCGGAGCTGATGGTGAAGGGAGGCTCTGCCGGGCAGGCGGGGTCCCGCAGCGGGACATTTGATTCTGCCGCTGCCACGGTGGCAGCAGCAGCCATTTTTTTTTAAAATTTGTCAGGGCTGATGGGGGAGGGGGGTTAGGACTGGTAATGGGCTATGGGGGGGGTTAGGACTGGTAATGGACTATGGGGGGGCTAAGATTGGAAGTGGGTTGATGGGGGAGGGGGTTAGGACTGGTAATGGGCTATGGGGGGCTTAGGACTGGTAATGGGATATGGGGTGGCTAAGATTGGAAGTGGGTTGATGGGGGAGGGGGTTAGGACTGGTAATGGGCTATGGGGGGGTTAGGACTACTAATGGGCTATGGGGGGGCTAAGACTGGAAGTGGGTTGATGGGGGAGGGGGGTTTGGACTGGTAAAGGGCAATGTGGGGGTTAGGACTACTAATGGGCTATGGGAGGGGCTAAGACTGGAAGTGGGCTGATGGGGGGTTAGGACTGGAAATGGGCTGATGGGTTAGGATGTAATGGGCTATGGGGGGGGCTAAGACTGGAAATGGGCTGATGGAGGGGGGTTAGGATGTAATGGGCTATGGGGGGCTAAGACTGGACATGGACTGATGGGGGTAGGACTGGTAATGGGCTATAGGGGGGGCTAGGAATGGAAATGTGCTGATGGGGGGTGAGGACTGGTAATGGGCTATGGGGGCGCTAAGACTGGAAACAGGCTGATGGGGGTTAGGACTGGTAATAAGCTATGGGGGGGCTAGGACTGGTAATGGGCTGGGGGGTGGCTAGGACTGGAAATGGGCTGAGAGGAAGGAGGGCTTGAACTGCAAATAGCTGATGGGGACGGGGGCTTGGAATGGAAATGGGCTGTGTGGAAGAAGGGCTTGAACTACAAATAGCTGATGGGGAGGGGGGCTTGGAATGGAAATGGGCTGTAAGGGGAGGGAGCTAGGACTGGAAATGGGCTGAGTGAGGGGGGGCTAGGACAGGAAATGGGCTGGGAGGGCTAGGATAGGACTGGAAATGGGCTGTTGGGGGGGGGCTTGGATTGAAATGGACTCATGGAGGGGCTAGAACTGGAAGTAAGCTCATGGGGGGGCTTGGATTGGAAATGGGCTGAGTGGAGGGAAGCTAGGATTTGACATGGGCTGATGATGGTGGGGCTAGGAAAGGACTAGAAATGGGCTGATGGGGGGCTGGGATTAGAAATGGGCTGATGGAGGGACTCGGTTGGGGGAGCTAGGACTTGAAATGGGCTGATGGGGGTTAGGACGGTAATGGGCTATGTGGGGCTAAGACTGAAAATGGGGTGATGGGGGGCTTAGGACTGGAAGTGGGCTGATGGGGGGCTTAGAACTGGTAATGGGTTATGGGGGGCTTAGGACTGGTAATGGGTTATGGGGGGCTAGGACTGGTAATGGGCTGGGGGGGGTGGCTAGGACTGGAAATGGGCTGAGTGGAAGGAGGGCTTGAACTGCAAATAGCTGATGGGGACGGGGGCTTGGAATGGAAATGGGCTGTGAGGGGAGGGAGCTAGGACTGGAAATGGGCTGAGTGAGGGGGGGCTAGGACAGGAAATGGGCTGATGGAGGGCTGGGATAGGACTGGAAATGGGCTGTTGGGGGGGATGGGATTGGAAATGAGCTGATGGAGGGACTCGGATGGGGGAGCTAGGACTGGAAATGGTGCTGATGGTGGGGCTAGGATAGGACTAGAAATGGGCTTATGGGGGGCTGGGATTGGAAATGAGCTGATGGAGGGACTCGGATGGGGGAGCTAGGACTGGAAATGGGCTGATGCGGGGACTAGAAGGGAGCGGATGCTGGGTGGGGCTGGAACTAGAAGGGAGCTGATGTTGGGGGAGGATTAGAATGGGATGGAGTTTGGAGAGTGAAATGGAGAGGGAAAAAATATTTTGTGTGGGAGGGAAGACAAATCTACAATTGGCCGGATATTGGGAGAGTAAGTGGGGATTGAGGATGGCGGGGTAAAATTTGAGTGGATGAAATAGGAATGAGGAAAGAGCAAAAGGAGAGAGATTAGTATGTTAAAGCAGATGTAGAGAGAGAATGGAAAAAAACTAGAAGAGTGAAGAAAGAACAAATGGACAGCAGACGATGGAGAGTTAGCAGAAGACATGAAGAAACCAGAAGAAAGTGGCTGCAGCAAGTGCAACTGAAAAAAAATGCACAAAAGGTAGAAAAATATCTCTTTATTGAATTTATTAACTGAAATATGCCAGCTCTGGGAAATGTGCATCATTAACGTCTGTGCTTTGTTTAGTACAAGAGGAAATTAATTTATAGTTTTATTTCTACAGTGTTGTTGGGGTTCCCAGTTTAATTATTGTCTTCCTGCTTCTACATTGTGATTTCTTGTTTGGTGACGGTCTATGTTCTGCACGTGTAACTGAGCTGAGGTATTCTGTTTATGTAATTCCTATTTGACATTGCCACTTGTTCTCTTTCCCCAGTAGGTCATGTATTGTTATTCTCTGAAATGTATTGGTTTAATATATTCAGTGTAGCCTTTTGATAGGTAGGGTCTTGTGCTTTGTGAGTCCTGGTAGTGCTGTTATGATACAGCGGGTTTGCTATGGGTTCTAAATGGGCAGTGTTTGTAGTAGTTCCTAATGTGCCTGGCAGTTGGCACTGGATTATAGTAATGTAGAAATCTTTTAGTCTTTCTTTATCCATGCACTCATTAAGAGGCATGTTTACTAAAAGTTAGTGTATGGTAACATTATGCAAATATTTATGCAAATGAGGCCCTTATGCAAATGAGGCCCCGCACCGAGTCTCCGCACATGGCCCCGCACCCCTCTTGGGCCACCCCTGCCTCTCGCTGCTGTAACAAGGGGCAATAGAGGTGGTTCCCCCATCTCAGCAGGGCCTGGGATCCGATACTTCCTAATTCCAAAAAAGATGGGAGGCCGCAGGCCTATATTAGATCTCCGAAATCTCAACAAATTTATCATCATGGAGAAATGCAAGATGATTTCTCTAGGCATTCTTCGGCCATACCTCCAACAAAATGATTGGCTATGCTCTCTGGATCTAAAAGAAATCTAAAAGAATATATTCTTAGTAACCGCTCCTAGTAACAGGTACCTATGCAGTAGTGTTATCCTTGTAAATAGATTGTAAATAATTACCCTTGTTATCCAAGTTCCTTCCCTTGTTATCTGTAAACTCATGCATGTTGACTGTACTGAGATTTTTGTTCTATGTGAACGGCGCTGATGCTGAATAGTGCGGTATATAAGAGAATATAAATAAATAAATAAATAAAAGATGCTTATACACACACCCTGATCCACCCAAACTACAGAAAGTTTTCCGAACAACCATCATCAGTACCAGTTTCTCCCATTTGGACTGCCTTAGCACCACCCAAAGTCTTCATAAGGGGTTTGGCTGTCGTAGCAGCCTACCTTTGAACTTTGGGGATCTTTCTGTTCCCCTACTTAGATGGCTGGTTGCTAAGGGCAGATACCCTTCAGCAGTCACCTCTGCTCTAAATCAAAACATCCATGTCTTCCAGGAGTTAGGTTTCATCATAAATTATCCAAAATCACATCTTGCTCCAACCCAGGATTTCAAGTTCATAGGAGCTCGATTAGACACGGTAAGAAGCCTGGCGTTTCTGCCAGAAGACAGATGCCTCCGTCTCATTGCCTTAGCCACACAGGTCCAGCAACAATCATTAGTTATGACCTGAACATTTCTATGCCTCTTAGGCCACATGGCTTCCACAGTCCATGTCATGCCTCACACCCGTCTCAACATGAGGATTGGGCAATGGACTCTCTCAAAATGGAAGCAGTCTACAGGTCGTCTATCCGATCTCATCAACATCACTCTGCAGATGAGAAAGGCCCTTCAGTGGTAGTGCATACCACAGAACCTGGTCGTAGGGTCACCTTTTCAGAAGTCTGCACCGCAGTATATCCTAACGACCGATGCATCAAAACTAGGCTGGGGAGCCCATCTCAACGGGCTGCTACTCGACCTCTTTGCTTCTGCTCTCAACTACCTCATTTCTGCTCGAGGAATCCTTCTCCTCACAGGGAGACATTGAATGCTTTTCTCATCCATTGGGGACAGGATCTCTTCTATGCTTTCCCTCCCCTTCCAATCATAGCAAAAACACTCTTCAAGCTCCAGGCCGACCAGACAGAAATGATTCTCATTGCCCTTTACTGGCCAAGACAACCGTGGTTTCCTCTGCTTCTTCAATTTGCTCAAGCATCTAACCTCAGGCTGGATTATTCACCAATCCTATTCTCTCAGGAACAGGGGATTCTTCTGCACCCCAGCCTCAAGACGCTCTGCGTGACGGCATGAAGACTGAGTGCTTTATCCTCTCACACTTAAATCTCTAAGAAGACTTATTGTATGTGCTTCTATCTTCCAGAAAAGATTCCACCAGATGACCTTACACTTTTAAATGATGCAAGTTCTCCATTTGGTGTTCACATAAAACACTAGATCCTTTCACATGTCTCATTCTGAACTTACTCCAATACCTGCTCCATTTGTCCTTTTCTGATCTTAAAGCAGACTCAATGTGAGTGCATTTATCCGCCATTGCAGCCTCCCACCATACTTTAGAAAACCGCCCTATCCCAGCATACCTTTTAGTAGCCAGATTTATGTAGGGTCCTTTTCTGACCAAACCGCCTTTCTGTCCACCTCCCGTACCATGGGATATAAATGTTGTTCTTGCACAACTCATGTGCAGTCCTTTTGAACCGATGGTTTCATCTTCTTTAAAGTTTGTAACATGGGAGTTTCTTTTTCTCATAGCAGTCACTTCAGCTTGAAGAGACAGTGAACTGCAGGCTTTGGTGAGCTATGCTCCTTATACCACATTTCACCATGACAAGGTAGTCCTTCACACACATCTTAAGTTCTTGCCGAAGGTCATCACCTCCTTCCACCTGAACCAATCTGTCTCACTACCAACATTCTTTCGAAGGCCTTACACTTCTTCAGCTGAGGCCAGACTTCATACCCTAGATTGCAAGAGAGCGTTGACATTTTATCTAGACCGTACTAAGGCCAATCACCAATCCTCTCAGTTGTTTGTCGCTTTTGACCAAAGTCCTCTAGGGGCACCAGTATCCAAGAGGGCACTTTCAAACTGACTAGCAGATTGCATATCGCTTATTCGCAGTCTGGGCTGTCTCTACCACACCGTATTACAGCTCATAATGTCAGGGCCATGGCTACCACATTGGCTAATCTCTGGTCTGTCCCTATCTCAGAGAGCTGCCGAACGGCCACATGGTCTTCACTGCATATCTTCACAGTACACTATTGCCTGGACAAATACTCCAGAGCTGATGCTCAATTCAGACAGGCTGTTCTGCGCAATCTTTTTCAAATTTAGACAACTTTCCACCACCCATCTGACTACCTTGTGAGGAGTGCTCCGAATGGGCTGAGTCTGTCGGATCTCTGCTGCAACCTCTAGCTGCGCCGGGATTCTTTTCTCGCTCAGTTCTCTTGGGCTAGGGAGTCCCATATGTGAAGACTGACTTCCTGCTTGTTCCTGGAGATAGCGTAGTTACTCACCTGTAACAGGTGATCTCCGGGAACAGCAGGAATCAGTTTTCACAACTTGCCCACCTCCCTATCAATTTGTCTCTTTTTCATTCCTGTTCTACAAAATGTTTTATTTCTCTGCTATTTACCTGACTAAGGAGGGAAGGCTGGAAGGCAGCCACACATGCGTAGAAGAACGCTCCCAAAAGTGTTCCCGTGCCGGGCTCCATCGGTGCCGATGTCACCCATATGTGAAGACTGATTCCTGCTGTTCCTGGAGATCATCTGTCACAGATATGTAACTGCACTGTAATAAATAATATTAAAGCTATAGAATTGCAAGGCTTAAAAGAAAGAGAGGAGGCACTGTGGGTTAAACTAGAAAGAGGGAAAGGGAAATCCATTTGCATTGGAGTTATAAACAGATCCCCCACCCAGGGAGTAGAAGTAGACAAAGATTAATAGAAGACGCAGTATTGCCATGAAAGGAGAAGTGCCACTGATAGCTAATTTGAATATGCTGGATGTGGACTGGCATATCCCTTCTGTGGTGTCCTCTGGAAGAAAGGAGATCCTGGATTCTCTACAGGAAGAATTATTCAGGCATCTGGTAGCAGAACCCACACGTGATGGGGCCATACTGGACATACCAATTGGGAAAATGTTTCTGATGTTAGAGTGGGAAATCATCTCGCATCCACTGATCACCAGATGGTATTTTTATTTATTTTTAACTGTTTTTCTATACCGCCTTATCTGGGAATCAAGGCGGTTTACAAGGAACAAGAACTCAACAGGTTTATGTTGAACGTTTAGATAAATAGCAGTAGAGTCTTATAGACAGTTGAACTTAAATACAGCAAACTATATACAGAGAGGGGGTGGGAAGATAGCAGAGGATGACATGCAAGAGTGTCCAGTGGGTCGTTGAGGGAGTGTAATGCTTAGGGAGCAATGCTCAGGTGTTAAAGTGTTCCTTAAAAAGAAGCGTTTGAGGTATTTATGAAATCTTTCTAGTTCTTGAGTTTCTCTTAGGTCACTGGGGAGTTCATTCCACAGGTTGGGTGCGTAAGTGAAGAACGCTGTGTTGCGGTGTTCTAGTTCATGCATGTTATTTCTGTTGGTATGTTGAGGAGGTTGACGTTGTTCTGTTGGGGGTCGACATGCTGATGAGGGATTCTAGGTCTGTAGAGCATTGCCCGTGTAATGCTTTGAAGATGATCATGGATGACTTATATTTGACTCTGCTGTGTACAGGTAGCCAATGTAGGTTTTGCAATATTGGTGTGATGTGGTCACTCCTTCTTGCATTGGTAAGATTGTGGGCTACATGTTTTGGGCCAGTTGCAACTTGTGAAGAGTGTGTTTGGGGAGTCTCTTATATAGATAATGTTGCAGAAGTCCAGTATGGGGAATATGAGTGCTTGGAGTATAGAGCAGAAGTCTGAGGCTGCTAGGATAGGTTGTAAGTTGCGTAGTGTCCTTATTTTGTAGTATATTGATTGTGCTGTTTTGTTGATGTGGGGGGGGGGGGGTGAAGGTGAAATGTTGGTCGATTGTTATATCCAGGTATTTCACTTCATTATTGGTTGTTAGTCTGGTGTTACGTAATTTGATGCTTTTTTGGGGTAAGAGTGATCTGTTTCTGGAGATATGTAGGACATCTGTTTTCTTGTGGTTCATCTATAGCCTGTGTTCCTTGTCTCCTTAGTCAGGTGAATAGCAGAGAAATAAAACGTTTTGTAGAAAGGGAATGAAAAAGAGACAAATTGATGGGGAGGTGGATGAGTTGTGAAAACTGATTCCTGCTGTTCCCGGAGATCACCTGTTACAGGTGAATAACTATGCTATCTCCAGGAACAAGCAGGAAGTCAGTCTTCACATATGGGACTCCCTAGCCATTGTGATATTTCATTTTCTTCAGGATCTGAACCCTCCGCAACCTACACCCCCTTTTACCCTGTGACAGCTTCCACACCGTTTGCCAAGCCTCCATCTCCCCGCTCATCGACTATTGCAATTCCATCCTCCATGGGCTCCCCAAGAACACCCTTACTCCCCTTCAGCTCACCCAAAACACAGCTGCGCACCTCATTGCCTCCATAGCCCATGTTCCCTGTAAAATAGTTATCTCCAAGTTATAATGCCCTGTTCAATGTAATTTCAGTTTGTTCAATGTAAACCGCACTGATGCAGAATAGCGCGGTATATAAGAGAATGTAAATAAATAAAATAAATAAATAAACTGCCAGTGCCCCTAGACATTCCCATATTACCCCAAAACTAAAATCCCTACACTGGCTTCCAGTTGCATCACGTATTAGGTTCAAGCCTCTTGTCACAGAGCCATTAACATTACTGCGTAACAACTACAATCATTAATTAAATGTCCTGATAACAACAGATCTTGGTGTCAAAATGCATCAAATCTTCTCCTCCCTCTGGCACTAAGCAACAAGAGACCTCAGCGCACCATTACAAGAGCTTTCCAATTCTATGCTCCTACTAACTGGAACAAATTGCCCCCCACAATACGTTGCCTCCAATCCCACACTCTCTTCAAAAACCACCTTTAGACTTTTCTCTTTGAAGAATACTACAATGCATTCATCTCAGCTGACCCCCAGCAACAAAACCTCCCACCCCTCCCTCCTAATCCCACATCCCACCCCCCCTTAACCAGCACCTTCCCTCGTCCTACCCCATTCCCCCTCCTCCCTCCTCCTCGACACCCTCCAACTACCCCCCTCCCCCCACACCTCTCCTCCTCCCCCAACACCCTCCAGCTACCCCCTTGCTCGTAATTGTCCACAATGACTAACCTCTTAGTTATTGAAGTCACCTATACACAGTTTAAATCGGTCCCATTCTGCTTGCTTTACATGTTTAGTTATCTTGTATCGAAGTTGCCTATACATAGTTCTAATTGTTCCATGTAAACGTTCACTTCTTGTTCTATGTAAACCATTTTGCCTTGTAGAAAATGGTATATAAAATTCAGTTAAATAAATAAATTTCTTGAAAGCATAAAGAAATGTCATGTAGATTAGGGTTGCATATTTCATAGGGTGTGAACATCATAATGTTTGTGAAAGATGGTGCAAATGGGTTGTATGAAAATGTTGAATAGAAGTGAGGAAAGCACAGAGCCTTGTGGGACTCCCTTGTGCTGTTTGTATTGGTCTGATGTGTTTGTTTCCATGCGTACATGTTGTTGTCAGTCTGAGAGGTATGATTGCATCCATTTGAGGGGGTCCCTCCAACTTCTAAGGACTCTAGTCTGGCGAGTAGGAAGTTGTGAGGAATGGAGTCGAAGGTTGCGGTTATATCCAAGAAGGTTAGGATAAATGTGCGGTTGATCTTATCGATGCTTCTTGTTAATTAGAGATGTGATGAGAGTTTCAACCCTGTGGTGTGGTCAGAATCCGTGCTGATGCTGATCTAGTGGGGCATGTTTGTTTATATAGGCTTGAAGTTGTTGGAGTACTGTTTTTTCAGTAATGTTGGAGATGACGGGTAGGCTACTGATTGCTCTGTATGAGGCAGGGTCTCTTGTTGGCTGTAGGTTTTTTTTAGTATTGGTCAGATTGAAGCCGTTTTTGTGGTGTTTGGGAGGATACCTTGTTCTAGCTAAGTATGAGTCAGTCTGAAGATGAAGGGGGACAGTTCAGCTTTAGATATCTTGATCCAGCTGACAGGGCATGGCTCTAATGGCGAAGTTGTTGTTGTTTTGAGGTTGCTGATTGTGTCTTCAACGCTTCTTTTGGAGATGGAATTGAAGATTGTCCATTGACTTCTGGCAGGTTTGTTGTCAGTTGGTGTGGGTTATGTGTTGTTTGCGGGTCCCATTTTGTTTTGAAAAAAGTCTGCCAGGGTTTGCCGGTGGGAGGAGTCTTCCGGTGTCTTTTGAGTGGGTGGGGTGGTTAGGGATTTTACTATGCTGAATAGTTCTCTTGGGTGGTTTAAGGCACAACTTAAAATTTTTGTTTGATGGGGGGTTTTTTGCATCATCTACTTTGTTGCGGTATTGTTCTAGTGTTTGCATGAATTTTATTTTAAGTTCGGGTTGTTTAGATGCTCTCCATTTTCTTTCGATTCTGTGTAGGGCTTGTTTAAAGTTCCTGAAGTCTTTGGCTTACCAGGTGGCATTTGGTTTGTGTTTTGGTGAGGATCGAGTCGGGGGCATGGCTGCTGTATTGTTTAGTGTTTGATTCCAGTTTGCAATCATAGTTTCTATGTTGGAGGTTCTGGATCGACGTGAGGTGTAATTTCTTCCAAGAAAGCTTTCTTATCAAAAATATGGAATCTGCATTTTGAGGTGTGAATGTTTTTTTTGTGGATTTGTTGGAGAAGAAGGAGGTGGAGAAATGAATCCTGGTGTAATCGGACCATGGGACTGGGAGCATTTGTGTTACTGCAGCATTGTTGTCCAATGTTGAAAGCTTTAATATGAATATGAGATCTAGCATGTTTCCTTTTGTGTTGGGGGTATTTATTATTTGTTTGTAGTTCAGAGTATCCATTGCTTCAAGGAATGAATTTGCGTGGTTTTTGGGTAGCGTGGTTAGTTGAAGTCAATGAGTTGTTTGAAGTATTGTTTATGCTTGCAGTCTCTAGGATGTTGGCTAAGTTGCTGGGGTTGGTTGAGGGTGCTCTGTAGATTAGGCATATGGTGATGTGGCCGTTGTTTCAGGTCTGCGACTACAAAGCTGTTTGATTATTTTCATCTAATTTCCATGTATTTTGGTGTGCTGAAAACAAATAAAATATTGAAAGAACTCTTAGATGTCATGATTTGCCACAACATGCAAAATTGTCTTCAAATTTATCAATTTTTTTCAAATTACTATTAATTAATTCAAATTACTATTAATTAATTCACATAAGTGCATTTAAGATATAAAATGCCAAAAAAACCTTAAAGGGGTTGTCCGAGTTATTTAAAAAAAATATAGCACTGTAAATCTGATGGTCAGCAATATATACATACGAGGGTTGCTATTTATATTTCTGGCCTAATAATGAAAAAACAAATATTTATGATCGAAATTGGTTTTATTGTTTTTCAAAATATTCTCCATGAAGATCAATACACTTTTGCATGCGTTTGAACTAATTTTCGAAGCACTTTTTCCACTACGATTGAGGTAACTCCAAAACATGCGTTTTGAATGCATCAACCGCATCTTTGGGTGTTGAAAATCGTTGACCACATAATTTGTTTTTGATGTGCGGGAATAAAAAGAAGTCATTGGGTGCCAAATCAGGGCTGTACGGTGGATGACCCATCAATTCGATGTTTTGTCCGGTCAAAAATTCCTTTGTTTGAGCCGATGTGTGAGAGCTCGCATTGTCATGATGAAGAATTATTCGCCTCTTCTTCGACTTTTTCTGAATTTCTCCGAAGACTTCTGGTAAACAAATGGTCGTGTACCATTCAGAATTGACCGTCCTACGTTGCTCTAACGGCACTGTCGCCACGTGACTGGTAATGCCGAAGAAACAGGCAACCATTTGCTTCAATGTGCTTCTTCCGCGAACAGCTTTTGTTGGATTTGGCTCGTCTTGGAAGACCCATACAGTCGATTGCTGTTTTGTTTTGGGCTCATATGCACAGATCCATGATTCATCACCTGTGTAGATGTTATACACAGTCTTTAATGCACCTTGAACGTATTTTTTTAACATTTCCTTGCACCAATTGACACGAGCCTTCTTTTGAGCTTTTGTCAGATTATGCGGGATCCAACGCGAACAAATCTTTTTTACGGCCAAATGATCATGCAATATCTTATTGATGCTTTTCATACTAATGCCCAAAGATGCCTCAATCTCACGGTATGTCACATGACGATCTTGCTTTATCAGTTCACACACAGCATCGATATTTTCTGGCACAACAACCAATTTTGGACGACCCTGACGGAATTCGTCCTGGAGCGAACATCGGCCACGATTGAATTCGTTATACCAGTTTTTTCAGTGCTGTAGGTTGGTGCTTTATCGCCGTATAAAAAATTAAGTTCATCGATGCACTCTTGTCTTGATAATCCATGTCAAAAGTTATGAAAAATAATCGCACGAAAATGTTCACGAGTTAATTCCATTTTTCGCCCAAGATGAATTTTTCAAGTTACTGTAAACAACAAATCGCGCTCAAATGATAAAATGTTATGAATAAGGTTATGTTCAACAATGTCAGTGTTCCAATGGAACCATTGGATGGCGCCTGGCAACACTTACTGTTGCTAAGGCCAGAAATATAAATAGCAACCCTCGTAAGCTAAGCAAGTTTTAATCCGTGCTTCTAATGGTAGAAGGGGTTAATCTTTCCTGAAGAATCCAGTGGAAGGGAGACACAGGGCAGATAGCAGCAGCTCCGGTCAGTGCAGGGGGGCGTGGCCAGCACTGTGACGTCTCGTGTACAGACACAGAGCTGCTCTCTCCTGCATGCCACACTTGTGCACGAATCATCATCAGGTTCTTGGTTCTAGGCTGTTCACACTTTTTCATCGCAATTCGTGTTAGCTCGTCATTCTTCAACCGTTATGTTATGGCTCTGCGAAAGTATTAATTCGCCAGACAGTTTCTGTTTCATCTGTGGTGAATATACAGTGTTGAAGCAACAGCAGAATATTACAGACTTTGTGAAAAAAGTATACTTTGCATACTTTGGACTAAAAATTGGAGATCAAGATAAAGTCTGGGCACCTCATAAAGTGTGCAAACGGTGTGTTGAGGACCTCCGAAACTGGTTCAAGGGTAAGAAAAAATCTTTCCGTTATGGGATTCCTATGGTATGGCGAGAGCAAAAGAACCATAGTGACGACTGTTACTTTTGCTCATGCGATGTGAAAGGGTTTAATTCCAAATGGAAGCATTCCATTTCATACCCCAATCTTCACTCGGCAATTCATCCTATCCCCCATGGCACAGATATACCAGTACCCAAGCCCCCTGCTACCTTGGAAGAGATACCTACCTCCGATGAAGGTGAAGTCATACCTGAACCAGATGACGAATCAAGTTCTGACTTTGAAGATGATACAAGACCAAAATTGTTTTCTCGGGAGGAGATGAATGATTTGGTAAGAGACTTGAATCGTCCCAAAGATGCCGCTGAGTTACTCGGATCAAGGCTGAAAAGCAGGAATTTATTGTTGCCAGGAGTGTCATCTTCATGGTTCAGATAAATAAAGATGGTCTCTGTTCAGAGTATATACTGATTAGTAAACAGCCTTACAACTAACTGAATAACTCTACAGTGCACACTTCTAATTTTTGAACCACAAGTCTCAGACAAACTTTGGCATTTTCTCTGGGTATGTTATCTTCCCCAGTAACATGCCTGTTAGCATCAATGACTTGTGCGATCTGCTATGTATGTTTCTTTTATCTTTTTTTCATTTTTTCAAATGGCTAATTTTATCCATTTCATTTTCAAACAGAAAGGATTGTCACTTAGCTGCCATATTGCTGTATGCTTTAGTCTCAACGTCCTTTTCACTTCCCAAAAATCAGTTCACTGAAGATTTCAAGAACAACTGATTTTTGGGAAGTGAAAAGGATGATAGTGCAATGAATGATAAAAGAACAAACAGAGAGGTCCCCTGAGGAACCCTATTGGGAGAAATGCAAGGGCGCTTTGTTTGGCGTTGAGACTAAAGCATACAGCAATATGGCAGCTAAATGACAATCCTTTCTGTTTGAAAATGAAATGGATAAAATTAGCCATTTGAAAAAATGAAAAAAAGATAAAAGAAACATACATAGCAGATCGCACAAGTCATTGATGCTAACAGGCATGTTACTGGGGAAGATAACATACCCAGAGAAAATGCCAAAGTTTGTCTGAGACTTGTGGTTCAAAAATTAGAAGTGTGCACTGTAGAGTTATTCAGAGTCAGTTGTAAGGCTGTTTACTAATCTTCATGGTTCAGACATCGTGAAAAGGAGTTCGTTCCTTACTTCGCCCAGAAAGACAAGTTGGTTTATTGCATCGATGTCGAAGGTCTGATGGGTCAATTTAAAATCCAATATGATTCAGAGCAATGACGTCTTTATAGATTCTTCAAAAAGAAGTCTCAAAGCAGTTTTACTCCACAACGGTTTTTACGCTTCCATACCTGTAGGTCATTCCGGACACTTGAAGGAAACCTACAAGAACTTGGAATTGGTTCTTCGTAAACTTAAATATGAAGACCATGGTTGGCAAGTGTGTGGGGACTTGAAGGTCTTGTGCATGCTGCTCGGGCAACAAGCTGGGTATACCAAATATCCTTGTTTTCTGTGTCTATGGGACAGTCGAGACCGACAAAATCAATGGACCAAGAAGAGTTGGCAGCCGAGGGTGCTAACAGTCGGTGAAAAAAATGTCCTCCGAGAAACTTTGGTACCTTCCCATAAAGTTCTTCTACCACCTCGCCACATAAAATTGGGATTGATGAAGCAATTTGTAAAATCACTTCCAAGAGATGGAGAATGTTTCATATACTTGGTCACCAAGTTTCCAGGCCTGTCAGAGGCAAAATTGAAGGAAGGTGTGTTCGTCGGACCAGACATTAGAAGGCTTATAGTTGATCAAGAGTTTGTCAATACCATGACGGATCCTCAAAAAGAAGGGTGGATTGCATTTAAAGAAGTCGTACAGAAACCTTTAGGCAATCCTCACTACAAAAAGATTGTCGGACGAATGCTGAAAGCATTTCAAGCTTTAGGTTGCCTGATGAGTTTGAAAGTGCATTTCCTCCAGTCCCACCTTGACTACTTTCCTGAAAATTTGGGAGCTGTGAGTGAGGAACAAGGTGAACGATTCCACCAAGACATTAAAGAGATGGAAAGGAGATACCAGGGAAAATGGAGCATTACAATGATGTCAGACTACTGTTGGATGCTTCAGAGAGACAGTCCAGATGCTACTCACAAGCGTAAATGCACCGAGGAGCCTCACAAGGAAGAAGAATCGAGTTTAGTGTGTGTAGGTGAGCTCATTTCAGTTCAAAAAAGGATTTTCATGAAAATATTGTAATAAAACTTTAATTTTATAAGTCTATTTCCATTTATTTTGAGGTATTGCCTTATTTAACATAGTTACCTAAATTGTCAGGAAACGTGATGTCCTATGACAAAATGGAGGTCATTTTCGGATTCAGCGCACCAAAAAACATAAAGATTACGTGGAATAACCAAAACAGCTCTCGAAAAAATTTTTTTTGCAGACCTGTGAATCTGTCTAAGTCGTCTGATGACGCAGACTCTGAGAGTCTGAATTCTAGGCTGTTTTTGGCTAAGATTAGTACTCCTCCTCCTCCCTTGCTTGTATGAGGACAGTGGGAGGAGTGGCCTAGTGGTTAGGACAAGGTACTTCAGGCCAGAGGGCCGGGGGTTCAAGTCCCACCTGGGGACAGCAATCTCAGGCCGGAGGGACTGGGATTTCTAGTCCTATAGGCACTCCTTGTGGTCTTGGGCAAGCCACTTAACCCTCCATTGCCCATGTTCCCTGTAAGTATTAGCGTATGTGTGTCTTCTCCAGGACCAAGCAGGAAGTCAGTCCTCACATATGGGTGACGTCGGCGCCGACGGAGCCCTCGCGGAGCAATTTTCCCCAGCTTTCAAAGAAAGCCTTTGGGAATTGCAGCGCGCATGCGCGGTCGCCTTCCCGCCCAAGGGTGCCATCTTAGCCAGTCTTCTTTTTTCCGCGGAGCCCTACAGACGTACCCGTCGTGTCCCCGCTGAAAAAGTTGATTTTCGTGAGTTTTTCTCTTTTTTCACTTCGGTTCGACGCCGGTCGTTTTCCTGCCCGGACTCGCGACGCCGTTGCGAGTCCTTCTCTTATTTTTGGTTTTTCTGATTTTGGTCAGTTTCGTTTTCGGTTTTTTTCGCTGGCAGCCCGGTCCTTTGACCTTGCAGGGGCCCTTTTTCCCCCGATGGCTGCCAGTGGTTTCAAGCGGTGTGGTCAGTGTGACAGAAATATGTCACTCACTGACACACACGATAATTGCCTCCGCTGCCTGGGCCCGGATCATGAAGAACTGATCTGTGGAGCCTGTGGCAAAATGTCCTCCAAAGCGTTAAGGAGTCGGCGGCACCAGCGGGATAGAATCTTCGCTGACCCCGGCCGTACCCGGACCTCGTCGGAGGCCTCGGCATCAAGAGGCTCCAGCTCTGACCATCGCCGAAGCTCCTCCGACAGGGGTTCTCCCTCTGGGGACCATCGACGGAAGGCAAAACCCGCGAGGGCGGCGTCGGTGGACGCTCCTGGCTCCGCGAGGGCCAGGTCGCATAGCCCCGATAGCCGTCCCGGGTCTTTGGAGAAGGAGCACCTCCCGAAGCGACCTCGCCTGGAGTCGGAGTTGCCTGCTCGGGTAAGTCCTGTAGTCCTTCTGGACTCGCCTCCGAGATGTCCGACGTCGGGCCCGATGCCGTCGGGGCCCGAGTCGGGGACTGCTGGGTCACCTGAGGTCGGACTCAGGTTGACGGCCTTGGAGAGCAGACTATCTGCCTTCATGGACCAGCAGCGGGCACTGATCGCTAGCCTTGCTGGCGCCACTGCCCCGACCGCCGGGACGTCGACGTCTAAGTCGACCCCGGAGACCGAGCCGATCCTCGAGTCCATGCGAACTCGAGTCAATCCTCGGTCGAGGTCACCCTCGGCCTCCCGTTCGGGACCGAGGTCGTCGCCGCCGACTCCCTCGGCGTCGGGGCGGCCGACGCCTCCGCCTGCCCGAGCCGACCCCACCGATTCCTCCTCGGAGTCGGCCTGGGAGTCTGAAGAGGAAGAGTCACCTGATTCGTTTCGGACTCGGTGTGTCCCCTCGGACTCACCTGAGTCCAAACCTCGGAAGCAGTCCCCTCCGGAGGATGCCCGGTTCTCGGACTTCGTCAGGGATATGGCCAAGGCTTTGGCCTTCCCTGCGGATCCCGAGGAGGAGCCTCGAGCCGAAGAGCTCGACGCCCTTCAGTACAACTCTCCCGCCCGGGAGCACTTTACTGTACCGGTTCCTCCCATGCTGGAACGACTACTCTTCCGCATGTGGGAGAGTCCGGCCTCGTCGCCGGTATTAAGCAAGCGGGTCGATTCCATCTATCGAATCCTCAAGAGTCCTGGCTTCCAAAAAGCACAGCTGCCACACCATTCCATGGTGGTGGAATCGGCCATGCATAGGCTTAAGAGCCAAAAGATGCACTCCTCGGTGCCTCCTGGCAGGGAGGCCCGTAACCTGGATGGCCTTGGTAAGAAGTGTTTTCCAGGGCTCTATGCTGTCTTGTCGTGTACAGACCTACCAGCTATACATGGGCATGTATCTCCGAGACCTGGCTAAAGAGATAGCCGGATTCTCCGCTGGACTGTCCGAGGAACCTTTGCGGAGGTTCCTGGCCTTGACAACTGGTATTCGGGAATGCTCCAAATTCATGTCCCGAGCAGCCTATGATGGCTTTGAAGCATCGGCTCGAGTAGCCGCAGCTGGCATCGGTGCCCGCCGACAGGCTTGGCTTCAGTCGTCTGACCTTGAACCCTGGGTGCAGGACAAGTTGGTCGATGTCCCCTGCAGAGGTGAGAACCTCTTTGGCAAGCCCATGGCTGAAAAGGCTGCACAAATCGAGACGGAGACTCTCACCAGGACTAGGCTTTCTAGGAAGACCTCCGCCCCTTCCCAGAAAAAGAAGGGCTCGGGAAAGAAGTCCTTTTACCCGAGAAAGGTGGCTGCCTATAAACACTACCCTCAATATCAGGCCTCCGCAGCTCCCCCACAGGGCCAGCAGGCCAAGGGACGGGGTAACGGGTCCCGTAGGCAGCAAGCCCCCAAGCCTGCACCACCAGCCCCTGCTCAGCAGGGTGGGGGTTTTTGACTTCCTCAGCATAGCCTCTCCCCCTCAGCTGGCTCCTCCCAGCACCGGAGGCCGGCTGGTTCACTTCGCCCACAGGTGGTCCAACATCACTTCAGATGCCTGGGTGCTTCAAGTCGTGAGAGAAGGATATCTTCTCCACTTCCATCAGGTCCCTCCCTCTTATTTTCCGGGGGAACCTCCTCGACTCCCTCTGCACAGGGACTTACTCCTTCAGGAGTTAGCAAGTCTTCTTCAGGAACAGGCTGTGGAACCGGTGCCCCACCACCTGAGAGGTCAAGGCTTTTATTCCAGGTATTTCCTAATACCAAAAAGGACAGGAGGCCTCAGACCCATCCTGGACTTGCGCAACCTCAACAAGTTCCTCGTGCGGGAAAAGTTCAAGATGCTTACCCTTGGAATCCTTCTGCCCTACCTCCAGCAGGGAGATTGGCTATGCTCCTTAGATCTAAAGGATGCCTACACGCACATCCTCATCCACCCAAGCCACCGCCAATACCTAAGGTTTGTGGTGGCAGGAAATCATTACCAGTACAGAGTACTGCCCTTTGGCCTATCCTCCGCACCGCGAGTCTTCACAAAATGTCTCGCGGTGGTGGCGGCCTATCTCCGGCTTCACGGCCTCTATGTCTTTCCGTACCTCGACGACTGGCTCATCAGAGCATCGTCCTCTCCGGCAGTCACCAATGCCACACACTGCACGGTGACTCTTCTGCAGTACTTGGGCTTTGTCATAAACTTCGCAAAGTCCACTTTGCTCCCCTCACAGGACCTCGAGTTCATCGGCACCAGACTGCACACTCCTCAGGCACGAGCTTTCCTGCCTCTCGACAGGGCTCAACGGCTCATGGACCTAGCCGGCCGTTTTCGCAGCCAGTCCCTGGTCTCCGCCAGGCGCTTCCTGAGACTACTCGGCCATATGGCTTCCACCGTCCACGTGACCCCCAATGCTCGCCTGAATATGCGGCCTGCTCAATGGTGCCTTCGCAAGCAGTGGCAACAAGCCACCGGCGGACTAGCCGACTTAGTGCGCATCTCCGGGCCGCTGGCCTCTTCCCTACAGTGGTGGCTTCATCGGCCGAACCTGGTGCTCGGAATGCCGTTTCAGTCGCCTCAGCCGGCTCAAGTGCTGACGACCGATGCTTCCCTCCTGGGTTGGGGAGCACATTGCCAGGGGGCATGACCTCAAGGTCTCTGGACCGCGTGGGAGTCTGCTCAACAGATCAACTTCCTGGAGCTCAGAGCAATCCGTCTGGCGCTCAAGGCTTTCTCCCACCTGACTTCTCACCGATCCGTCCTTGTCCAGACGGACAATCAAGTTGCCATGTTCTACGTGAACAAGCAGGGGGGCACGGACTCCTTCCTTCTCTGCCGAGAAGCTCAGAAGCTCTGCTCTTGGGCCGTCAGTCACGGCATTCTTCTCAAGGCAGTTTACCTCCCAGGCCAAGAGAATTGCCTGGCGGACAAACTCAGCAGGATACTCCAGCCGCACGAGTGGCGTCTGGATCCCTTGGTAGTTCAGAAACTTTTTCTGAAGTGGGGCCTCCCCACGATGGATCTCTTTGCCAGTCCTCTCAACCGGCAACTTCCTCGCTTCTGCTCTCGTCAGCCACATCCCCTTCGGGTAGCGGCAGATGCTTTTCTACTCTCATGGTCGGAAAGCCTTCTCTATGCTTTTCCTCCCATCCCGCTAGTCTCTCGAACTCTATTCAAGGTTCTCCGGGACAAAGCTTCCATGATCCTGGTGGCTCCTCGCTGGCCCAGACAGCCGTGGTTTCCACTCCTGTTGCAATTAGCGGTAGAGGATCCGTTCCCTCTGAGGTTTCAACCGGATCTCCTAACACAGGATCAGGGGTCTCTGCTACACCCCAACCTCAGATCTCTCAATCTAATGGCCTGGCGGCTGAAAGGGTAGTCCTTGCTCCCCTTCTCCTGCCGGCAGAGGTGGACGAGGTCGTCCTAGCTTCTCGGCGACCTTCTACCCGCAAATGCTACGCCCTTAAATGGCGTCGCTTTTCCGTTTGGTGTGTACAGCAGTCTCAGGATCCCTTCTCCTGCTCGGTGTCGGTGATCTTGCAGTACCTGCTCTACCTCTCTAATCTGGGACTTAAGTCCAACTCCGTCAAAGTCCACCTCAGTGCTCTTTCAGCACACCATGTGCCGGTGGACGGCAGACCTCTTTCCAGCGACCCTCTTGTAGCACGGTTTCTTCTCCGAGGTCTCCTTCTACTTAAACCACCTCTGCGCCCGCCAGCACCTGACTGGGATCTGAATGTGGTTTTACAGCAGATCACCTGTCCGCCTTTTGAACCGATGGCTACCTGTTCTCTGCGTTTTCTTTCGTGGAAAACCTTATTCCTGATAGCCCTCACTTCCGCTAGACGCGTAAGTGAATTGCAGGCCCTCGTGTCTGATCCCCCTTTCACTCGGTTCTACAAAAATAGGGTAGTCCTACGGACTCACCCAAAATTTCTTCCAAAAGTTGTCTCCCCTTTTCACATCAATCAGGAGGTGGTACTTCCAACCTTCTTTCCCAGGCCTCACTCCAGCCGAGCTGAAAGGGTCCTGCATACCCTGGACTGTAGAAGGGCATTGAACTTCTTTCTACCTTGACCGTACGCGGGAGCACCGTAAAGCTGCTCAGCTTTTTGTGTCTTTTGACCCCAATAAATTGGGGCTCCCGGTCTCCAAGCGTACTCTGTCCATCTGGGTTGCTGACTGTATCGCTTGGGCTTATGGGGCAGCCGGACTCTCCTTAGAAAGTCGAGTCACGGCTCATTGCGTTCGGGCAAAGGCTACGTCAGTGGCTTACCTCTGCTCTGTTCCGCTGGCAGACATCTGCCGGGCCGCTACTTGGTCTTCGAGCCAGACTTTTGCGGTCCATTACTGTCTCGAGAGGGAGTCCCGCAGGGACAGTGCTTTCGGACAGGCAGTCCTCCGAAATCTCTTCGAGGTTTGAGCAACTCCTACCCTCCATCCTGGATGGGGGCTACCGGTGGGTGATAATTCAGTGAAGATTCCTTCCTTCTGTGCCGCTGAGCTAGAGGGAGCTCATTTTTGTGCTTAGGGTCTCCGGTAGCCTTAAGCTTGGGAGTCCCATATGTGAGGACTGACTTCCTGCTTGGTCCTGGAGAAAGCGTAGTTACTCACCTGTAACAGGTGTTCTCCAGGAGCAGCAGGAATCAGTCCTCACAACCCTCCCTCCTCCCCGTGGAGTTGCAATCATCTGCTTAAGTTTTTTTGCAAATTTTTATGCTGTCTTTTAGCTATGTCATCAGACTGGCTAAGATGGCACCCTTGGGCGGGAAGGCGACCGCGCATGCGCGCTGCAATTCCCAAAGGCTTTCTTTGAAAGCTGGGGAAAATTGCTCCGCGAGGGCTCCGTCGGCGCCGACGTCACCCATATGTGAGGACTGATTCCTGCTGCTCCTGGAGAACACCTGTTACAGGTGAGTAACTACGCTATATCCCCTCGTGTTAAATGTATCTCCCAATTGACCGCTTTGACCCGGTGAAAAGCAGGATATAAATACAGCTAAATAAATAAATAAATAAAATAAAGTTAAGGGCCGTGTATTCTGTGATTGTGATCTGGTTGAGTAGCACCATATCTGTAGTTGTCAGCCAGGTTTCTTTATGCATAGCAGATCTGGTGTGTCTTTCTGGAGTATGTCAGTGATGATTGGGATTTTGTTGCGTACCGAGCATGCATTGATGAAGGAGCAATTTAATTATTGCATGTTGTTTGGGTTGGTTCTTTGCTTATTGGGGGAGTGTAGAGTGGTTTGAATTAGTATGAGTCTTTTGCTGTTTCTGATCCAGGGATTGTATTGTGGGTTATGGTACTGGTGTCATTGTGTTCTGAAGATTATGGAATGTGTTGAGCAATGGCAGTAATGGCGGTAGAATGGTGAAGTGTGATGATGAATGTCAGTAAGAGGATTGCTAGTAAATGGTAGTTGAGCATCGTGATTTGCTGTGGAAGGGTTGTTGGGATTCAGGCAGTGTATGACAATTCTGGAGTAAGGTGACAACTGAAGATAGAGGTTCTGTGATTAGCTGACTTGTAGAGGGAAATCTATAGGAGCAATGACTTTTGCAGAAGGAGATGGTGAATTTTGAGTTGTGCAGATAAGGCCTGTAAGCTGGGGTTGTGGAGGTTGGATTTGTTGGTTGTGGCAGCTGTGAATTTTAGGTTTCACACAGTGTTAATTGCTGTGAAGAGGGTTTGGTTGATCTGGAGTTTTGGATTTGCAGGCAGGGCTGTTTGTGTAAGGATTTCTCTCTTGGTGATCGAATATTGGTGTGGTATGGGGAATAAGTTACCATGCTCTTAATGTTTGATGTTGCCTCTGGTGCTTGCTTTTTGATAGTTGCACTTATTTGCGTTATGACACCGTTTCCCTTTATTTGCAGGTGCTTATATTGCTGATGAGGATGTTAGGTGGGCGCTTTGTGGTTCTTCTGTGCTGATAAGGTCCTCGCCTAAGGGCCTCACCAAAGGGTCCTCTGATGAGGTCCTCAGGTGTGGGCACGCTTGGAGGTGTCTCTGATGTTCTCTGCTTGCTTCTGGTGGTGTGAGAGGCCTGATTGTCCTTGTGGAGGCGATTGGGGAGAACTCTTCTTCCCACTCACTTCCCCGATGCCATTCGGGTTGCAGTGGTCTGTGGTGGCAAAGCCCTGCACCTGGAGGCGCTTCTGATGTTCTCCGCTTGCTTCCAGTGGTGTGGGAGGCTTGATTGGCCTTGTGGAGGTGACTGGGGAGGGCTCTCCTTCCCTCTTACCTCCCGATGCCGATGGGGTTGCAGGGGCCCGGGGCAGCAAAGTCCTGCGCTTGGAGGCGCCTCTGATGTTCTCCGCTTACTTCCAGTATAATGGGAGGCCTGATTGGCCTTGTGGAGGGGATCGGGGAGGGCTGTCCTTCCAACTCACTTCCCCGATGCCAATTGGATTGCAGAGGTCTGTGGCAGCAAAGTCCTATGCCTGGAGGTGCCTCTGACGGTCTACGTTTGCTTTCGGTGGTGTGAGAGGCCCGATTGGCCTTGTGGAGATGATCGGGGAGGGCTATCTTTCCCGCTCACCGCCCTGATGCCGATCGCGTTGCAGGCGGCAGTGGTGGCAAGGTTCTGTGCTTGGAGGCGCCTCTGATGGTCTCTGCTTGCTTCCGGTGGTATGGGAGGCCCAATTGGCCTCGTGGAGGTGATCAGGGAGGGTTTTCCTTTCCGCTCACCTCCCTGATGCATATTGGGTTGCAGGGGTCTGTAGTGGCAAAGTCCTGCACCTGGAGGTGCCTCTGATGTTCTCCGCTTGTTTCCGGTGGTGTGGAAGGCCCGATTAGCCTTGTGGAGGCGATCGGGGAGGGTTTTCCTTTCCGCTCACCTCCCTGATGCATTTCGGGTTGCAGGGGTCTGTAGTGGCAGACTCCTGCACCTGGAGGTGCCTCTGATGTTCTCCACTTGCTTCTGGTGGTGTGGGAGGCCCAATTGGGCTTGTGGAGGTGATCAGATAGGGCTCTCCTTCCTGCTCACCTCCCCCATGCCAATCGGTTTGCAGAGGTCTGTAGTGGCAGAGTCCTGTGCATGGAGGCGCCTCTGATGTTCTCCGCTTGTTTCCGGTGGTGTGGAAGGCCCAATTGGCCTTGTGGAGGCGATCAGGGAGGGCTCTCCTTCCCGTTCACTTCCCCGATGCCGATATGCTGGTATAGTTCAATATTAGGATGATAAAATCCTGAAGACTTTTCAGAGTAAAGCCAGCATTTCCTTATCGGCCCTCCAGTCTAGTCCCGGAAACTCTGGAGTTGTGAACCTCTTCCAGCAGCTTGGAGACTGATCAACATCATTCTTTGATGACACTGGTATAAGGACACAGGCACCGCCTCCTCCCTCTCCAGTTTAGATCAGTCTCCAAGCAGCTAGGAGCTGGTGAGCCGGAGTCCCGGTTCACTAGAGGAGCAATTAAGTTTTAGACTGTACTAAATTTGGGGTTTTTTTCTTTATTTCTTTCTTTAATTGTTTCTGTGTTTGGTTTGGTGGTTGAATTGGCAGAGCAGGGTATAGGATACTCGGGTTGAGGGGGGTGTTCAAATTTTAAGGGGTCTGTACCTTTAAATTTGACCGTGAAGAGCCTCCCTCTCTGGCTTCCTAATCGGGGTCTGGGTTTGGGGCTCCGATAACAGGGAAGAGCCCAGGGGCGCATCTGCTGCGGCAGACCTGTGCTGATGCTCAATAGCCCTCTCCCGATGCCTCACAGAAGTGATTGCCTGTTTGCGTCTGGGTAGTGAGGCAGGAGAAGTGATTGAAGCCGCGGCTGCACTGCTGTCCTTTCTGCCGGTTCTCAGCGTCGGGGGAAGCTGGCCCGAGGGCGAGAATCAGTTGGCGGTGGGCAGTTGCTGGATGGATTGCTGAGCTCTTGCTGGTATCGGACAGCAGGTAAGCTCGGCATTTATTAGTTTCAGAGAGAGTGCTTTTCAGACCGACGAGGCAGGAAGCAGGCCGCGGCGCGTGGTCGTTTCGGCGGGAAAACACCGGCAACGGGTGCGGGGAAACAAACGCTTCTTGTTTACTCCTGCAGCTTCGTTTTTGCTTCTTTCTGGTGGGCCTTTGCTCCCAGGGGGTCCTGCTTGTGGGTGTAAGTACAAAAAAAAAAAAAAAAAAACGGCCCGGAGTTCCAGGGGTTATGTGGAGGTACTGCTGCTGGGGTTCCTTAGGAAGGGGAGTGGTCTTCTGCAGGGGTCCAAGTCGGGCAGCAGGACAGCGGGACCACTATACCTGGAAAGGTGTTATGCCTGATCTGTGGTGTGAAAAGGTCCGTGGTGTCAGAGGCCGGGGTGTGTAAGAGCTGTAGTCAGGCGACCCTTGCGGATCAGAAGCTTGGGGATGCGCCGGAGGGTCCGGACAGGCCTCTTGGGGGTCCTCGGTCTCCGGGGTTGGAGCTGGCGGATCCGGTACCGGGTCCATCCTTGAGTCCAGATGGGCCGGTAGCTCAGGCAGCCTTTCCGGGGGAGTTGTCTTCCATTTTCTTCCCAGACTTTGTCGCCCTGATCCAGAAGGCGTTTGGTGGTGCGTCCCGGGAGGAGTCTTCCGCGTCGGCTGGGCTAGGTCCCGTGGCTGGGGGCTTGGGACATAAACGGCCAGGTACTCCTCTGTTGGTAGCCGCTTCGGCGCCTGTGCTGAAGAGAGCACGAGGGGAGTTTGAGAAACAGTCTGTCGGGTTGTTCCGAAGATTTGCGTACGGAATGTGAGCAGGATCCGGACTTGGATGAGGAATTGGAGGAAGGTGAGATTGCAGAGCAGGAGGATCAGGCCAGAGTGGTGCGGATCTTTCGTAGGGAGGAGTTGCCCGCGCTTATTGCGGAGATGTTGAAGACACTGAATGTTCCGGTATCGGGGCCTGGGGAGGAGGCGGCGTTGGAGGATCCGCTTCTACAGGCTTTTCGGAAGACGCAAAGAGTGTTCCCTATGCATAGAGTAATCAAGGAGATGATTCAGGGGGAGTGGGACATGCCGGAGGCTGCCCTTAGGGGCTCTAGGGTCATGTCTCGCTTGTATCCCTTGGTGGAACAGGATAAGGAGATTTTTAAGTCGCCAAGAGTGGATGCAGCGGTGTCAGTGGTGACTAAGAAGACGACCATTCTCGTAGAGGGGAGTGCGGCGCTTAAGGACACTCAGGATAGAAAGCTGGATGCTTTATTGCGGCAGGTGTTTGATGTGAGTGCGCTTTCCATTCAAGCCTCTATTTGTGGGGCTTGGGTGGCAAGAGCCTGTTTGCGCTGGGCCCAGCAAGTCCATGGTGATAGTGAGCAGGACTCGCGGGAGGAGGCGGCTCGGTTGGAGTCCGGTGCGGCTTATCTTGCGGATATTCATTATGACCTTATCAGAGGGTTATCGAACAGTATGGCCTCGGTGGTAGCGGCGCGGCGGTATCTGTGGTTGCGCAATTGGGCGGCGGATGCCTCCTCCAAGGCTCGTTTGAGTAAGCTTCCTTTTAAGGGCATGCTTCTCTTTGGTGAGGATTTGGACAAAATTGTCAAGGATTTGGGTGAGTCCAAAGGGGGTAGGTTGCCCGAGGACAAGCAGAAGCCGGGTAGGTTTCCGTCCCTGTCTAGGGGCATGTAGAGAGAGTTTCGTCGTTGGCGGGCGTCCAGGTTTCCTCCGGCTCAGAGGGGGCGTTTCCCTTACCGAAACCAGGGGTTTTGTGGTTTCAGGGGGGCCTCCAGAGGTTTTGCAACCTCCTCTGCAGGTGCCAAAAAGCCGCAATGAAGTCAGGGCGGCCCAGGTGGAGGTAGCGGTAGGAGGTCGTCTACAGGAGTTTTATGCTGCCTGGGCCGCAATTACGACAGATCAGTGGGTGCTAGAGGTGATCCGAGAGGGCTATGCATTGGAGTTTCAGAAGCCGGTGACCGACTCCTTTGTCCTGTCCTCTTGCAAGGCGCGTCACAAGCGCGATGCGGTTCAACAGACGTTAACCAGACTGTTGGAGCTCAAAGCGGTGGTGCCGGTGCCTCCAGAGCTTTGCGGCTTAGGTCGATACTCCATTTATTTTGTGGTTCCAAAAAAGGAAGGGACTTATCGGCCCATCTTGGATCTAAAAAGAGTGAACAGGTGTCTCCGCGTGTCCCATTTTCGTATGGAGACGCTGCGGTCGGTTATAATGGCGGTCAGAAAGGGAGAGTTTCTGACGTTGCTCGATTTGGCCGAGGCGTATTTGCACATTCCGATTCGCCCGGAGCATCAGCGCTTCCTCCGCTTTGCTCTGCCAATGGGGCATTTTCAGTTTCGAGCCTTACCATTCGGTCTCGCCACTGCTCCGCGCACGTTTACCAAGGTTATGGTGGTCGTGGCGGCGGCGTTGAGAAAGGAGGGGGTACTGGTGCATCCGTATCTCAACGATTGGTTGATTCGCGCAAAGTCCCGCAAGGAAAGCGAGAAGGTGATGGGCAAGGTCGTCCGCTTCTTTCAGTCGTTAGGATGGGTCGTCAATATGGCCAAGAGCAATCTGATTCCCTCTCAGGATCTCGAGTATCTGGGGGCAAGGTTCGATACGGCGGCAGGGAGAGTGTTTTTGCCTCCGCTTCGGGCAATGGAGTTGAAGAAGTTGGTGCAGAGGTTTCTCGACAGGCCTCGTCCCACGGCATGGCATTATTTGCAGCTTCTGGGAACGATGGCGGCGACGATCGAGGTGGTGCCCTGGGCGAGAGCACATATGTGGCCACTGCAGCAGGTGTTGCTCAGACGGTGGTCTCATCAGAATGACCCGCTGTCTCGGCGGCTGGTCTGTCCGGCAGAGACTCGGGAGGCGTTGCATTGGTGGTTGCGTCCGGAGTCCTTGACCAGAGGTATGCCATTAGAAACTCCGAATTGGATTCCGCTGACTACGGATGCCAGCCTATTCGGTTGGGGAGCGCATTTTCAGGGCAAGTTTGCGCAGGGTCAGTGGTCAGTGCAGGAGCGGTCCTGGTCGATCAACAGATTGGAACTCAGTGCCGTGTTCCGGGCGCTGCTCAGTTTTCAGCGCTATCTGAGAGGGGCAGCGATCTAGGTGTTTTCGGACAATGCGACGGCGGTGGCCTACATCAACAAACAGGGGGGCACGGGCAGTGCTCCTTTGGAGGCAGAGGCGGATCGATTGTTCCTGTGGGTCGAGGAGCATCTGTAGGCGCTGTCGGCGGCGCACGTGGCAGGGGTAGACAATGTAGAGGCCGACTTCTTAAGTCGGGTAAAGGTAGACCCCGAGGAGTGGAGCCTTCACCCAGAGGTGTACGACATGGTGGTGCAGCGCTGGGGGGCTCCGGTGATGGATTTCATGGCCACGTTCCGCTCAGCAAAGGTCAGTCGCTTCTTCAGCAGGCGGCGAGAGAGAATGTCGGAGGGGCTGGATGCCCTCATCCAGGATTGGCCGGTGGGTCAGCTGCTTTACGTGTTTCCACCTTGGGTCTTAATCGCACGTGTGGTGTAACGCATCGAACATCACCGAGGTGTAGTGATTCTGATTGCGCCGGATTGGCCACGCAGGCCCTGGTATGCGGATGTTAGTCGACGAGCCGTGGCGGCTACCGCTCAGGCCGGACCTTCTGGTGCAGGGTCCGTTGTCCATGCCTCAGGTAGCTCGGTTCTTGCTTACGGCATGGCTCTTGAAAGGGCACGGTTGAGAGCTAGGGGCTATTCGGAGGCGGTAGTGTCCACATTACTCGGAGCGCATAGGAGGTCTACTTCGTTGGCGTATGTTCGAGTGTGGCGAATTTTTGAAGCATGGTGTACGTACCAGCATTTTGCGCCGTTGCGAGCGTCGGTGCCTCAGATCTTAGCGTTTTTGCAGGATGGTTTTCAAAAGGGCTTAGCGTCCGCCTCCTTGCGGGTGCAGGTGGCGGCGATTTCCTGTTACAGGGGGAAGGTTAAGGGCCAAGCGTTGTGGGTCCCTCCTGATGTGAAACGGTTTTTGAGGGCGGTCAGTCTGTTACGACCGCCGTGCAGGAATCTGGTCCCTACCTGGGATTTACAGTTAGTCTTGGACGGTTTGGGAAGTCGTCCGTTTGAGCCGCTGGCTGAGGCAACATTGAAGGATCTGACGTTGAAGGTGGTATTCTTGGTGGCTATTGCGTCAGCGAGGAGGATTTCAGAGTTACAGGCCCTGTCGTGTAGGGAGCCTTTTTTGACCGTTTTTGAGTCGAAGGTGGTTTTGCGGCCGGTGCCGTCCTTTTTGCCAAAGGTGCTGTCTCCTTTTCATCTGAATCAGGTGGTGTCCCTGCCGGTTTTTCGCGCGGATTCGCATGGATCTTCGGATCGGCGGTTGCATCAGTTGGATGTCCGGCGGGCGTTGCGGAGGTACCTCAGTAGAACTGCGGAGTTCAGGCGGTCAGACAGGCTGTTTGTCTTGTTCGGGGGGCCTCGCAAAGGGGAGGCGGCGTCTACGGCTTCTATTGCTAGGTGGATAAAAGCGGCGATTGCGTCGGTCTATTTACTGAAGGGCAAGGAGGTTCCTGATGGGTTGAGAGCTCATTCAACTAGGGTGCAGGCCGCGTCTTGGGCGGAGTACAAGTCTGTGCCGCCGGTAGAGATTTGTAAGGCGGCGTCGTGGTCCTCCCTGAATTCGTTTGTCAAGCACTATTTTCTGGATGTGCAGGCGAGTAGGGATACCTGTTTTGGATCGGCGGTGCTTCAGGCTGGTCTGGCAGGTCCCGCCCGGTGAGTTCTTTTACTGCTCTGTTACTTCTCCAGAGTTTCCGGGACTAGACTGGAGGGCCGATAAGGAAGTGTAAATTAGACTTACCTGCTAATTGTAGTTCCTGAAGTAACTCCAGTCTAGTCCCGGACCCTGTCCCGTATCTTTGCCTGGAGTGCAGCCTGAAGCGGGGAATGTGTCAGGTAAGTGACTGGGGTGCAGGCCGCGGCTTCACCTTCCGGTGAAAACACAAACAGTACGTACCATGTGATGTTTAGGTCCTGCCACAAATCAGGCAGCGAAGGCCTTCACGGCTGAATTTCAAAGTCATGTCTATATTGGGTCAGTGTTTAACTGTTCAGGTTTCAGATAGTTGGTTTACATGTGTTTTTATTATACTTAATTGTTGCTCCGGTGAGTCTGCTTTGTCAGTAGGTTACTGGAGAGGGAGGAGGCGGTGCCTGTGTCCTTATACCAGTGTCATCAAAGAATGATGTTGCTCAGTCTCCAAGCTGCTGTAAGAGGTTCACAACTCCAGAGTTTCCGGGACTAGACTGGAGTTCCTTCAGGAACTACACTTAGCAGGTAAGTCTAATTTACACTTATGATGTGGTTGGATCAAAGCTCTCAGGACGTCTGACTGCTGATGTAGCTGCGCATGAAATGAGAGTCAGAAGCTGTAAAGATGTCTTACACATTGGAACATGGAACGTACGAAGCATGAACCAAGGGAAGTTGGAGGTGGTCAAGAATGAAAATGGAACGTGTACAACTTGATCTGTTGGGTGTCAGCGAACTGAAATGGACTGGCATTGGGCACTTTGCATCAGATGATCACATGGTCTACTATGCTGGAAATGAAAGACAAAGAAGAAATGGTGTTGCATTTATAATAAAGAAGAAACTTGCAAGAACTGTAATGAAATACAATGCAGTCAGCGAACGCTTAATCTCTATTCGTCGACGAGGAATGCCTATCAACACAACTATAATTCAAGTATATGCCCCAACAACAGCTGCAGAAGAGAATGAAATTGAAGAGTTCTATGAACAAGTACAAGCTGAAATTGACAGAACATGCAAACAGGATATCCTGATAGTCATGGGGGACTGGAACGCAAAAGTTGGCAACAAAGAAGAAGGCAAAGTAGTTGGAAAATATGGACTTGGCAACAGAAATGAAGCTGGAGAAAGACTGATAGGATTCTGCAAGACCAACGATCTATTCATCTCAAACACCTTCTTCCAGCAACACAAGCGGTGACTGTACAAATGGACTTCACCCAATGGATTGTATAAAAATCAAATTGACTACATCTGTGGAAGTCAACGATGGAAAAGCTCTATAGCATCAACAAAGACAAAACCTGGAGCTGACTGTGGTACAGATCATCAACTACTAGTATGCTAACTCAAGCTAAAGTTGAAAAAGAGCAAACCATTCATGAATGCAGGAAAATATGATCTTGAGAATATACCACTGGAATTTAAAGACTGCCTGCAAAATTGATTTGCTGCGTTAGATACAAATGACAGAGCTTCAGAAGAGTTATGGAATGACATCAAGAAGGTTGTGTTGGAAGAAAGCGAGAAGTCTCTACAAAAGGTGAAAAAGAAAAAACGGCCAAAATGGATGACGGAAGAAACTCTGAAAATTGCCCAGAAACGCAGAGAAGCTAAAGCCAGAGGAGAAAGAAAGACAATCACAGAACTCAACAGAGATTTCCAACGTGCAGCAAGACAGGACAAGGAAAAGTACTACAACGATGCATGCAAGGAAATAGAAGCAGAAATTAGAGGAAGAACAAGATCGGCTTTCCTAAAGCTACGGAAGTTAAAGAAAAAGTTTCAGCCTCGAATTGGAATGTTACAAGATGCTCAAGGTTCTATGTTGAATGACGCTGAGAAGATCAAGAAAAGATGGAAGGAATATACAGAGTTTTTATATGATAAAGATCAAGTGGACCAACAGCCGTTTCAACTTGTACCTTATGATCAGGAACCATTGGTGATGAAAGATGTTGAAGCATCATTGAAAGCCTTATCAAAGAACAAAGCACCAGGCATTGATAGCATTCCCATAGAAGTATTACAGCAATCTGATGCAGCTGTTACAGTACTTTCAAGGCTCTGCCAAGAAATATGGAAGACAACATCATGGCCAACTGACTGGAAAAGATCTGTGTTTATACCAATACTAAAGAAAGGTGATCCAACTGACTGTGGAAATTATCGCACAATTGCTCTGATCCCACATGCCAGCAAGATTCTACTGAAGATTATTCAAAAGAGACTATAACCATACCTGGAACAAGAACTTCCTGAAGTGCAAGTAGGGTTCAGGAAAGGACGAGCAACGAGAGACATCATTGCGGATGTGAGATGGATCCTTGAAAAGACTAAAGAATACCAAAAGGATATCTATTTGTGCTTTATCGACTATAGCAAGGCTTTTGACTGTGTAAACCATGAGAAACTCTGGGCCACATTAAGAAGCATGGGTATACCAGAACACCTGATTGTACTCTTGCACAGTCTGTACATTGATCAAGAAGCAACAGTTCGAACGGAACAAGAAGAAACAGAATGGTTTAAAATAAGCAAAGATGTAAGACAAGGCTGCATACTTTCCCCCTACCTATTTAATTTATATGCAGAACAAATCATCAGAGAAGCAGGATTGTATGAAGACAGAGGTGTGAAGATTGGTGGAAGACTCATCAACAACGTTCGCTATGCTGATGATACCACATTACTGGCTGAAAGTGAAGATGATCTGAAACATTTGCTTCTCACAATCAAAGAACATAGTCTCAAAATGGGCCTGCACCTTAATGTAAAGAAGACAAGGATCATGACAAATGGCATAATCAACAGGTTCATCATTGAAGTAGAAGAAATTGAAATTGTGAACAACTTTAACCTACTTGGATCAACTATCAATAAAGAAGCAACAAGCAGTCAAGAAATCAGACAACGCATTGCTCTTGGCAGAATGGCTATGAAAGACCTAGATAAGATTCTCAAGAGCAGATATGTCTCTCTCCATACAAAGATTTGACTTGTTCAAGCCATGGTATTTTCAATAACATATGGATATGAAAGCTGGACAGTGAAAAAGATAGACAGGAAGAAAATTGATGCCTTTGAATTATGGTGCTGGAGGCGAACACTCTATACCATGGACTGCCCGAAGAACAAACCAGTCGGTACTAGAGGAGATCAAACCTAAGCTTTCTTTAGAAGCTCAGATGACAAGACTTTGACTTTCATACTTTGGACACATCATGCAAAGAGAGAGATCATTAGAGAAAGACATCATGCTTGGTAAGATAGAAGGTCAACACAAAAGAGGAAGGCCAGCAAGGAGATGGATCGATACAATAACAGCAACTATGGGTACCAGGTCTGTCAACAATGAGCCGCCTGACTGAAGACCGAACACAATTTAGGATAGCTATCCAGAGGGTCGCCATGAGTCGACTCTGACTCGATGACACTTAACAACAAAATCCTTTCTAAAGCGAGGGTCTTAGACTTTAGGAAAACTAACTTTGCCAAGATGGGACAATACCTCAAAGAGTCGTTAGCAAGATGGGAACAGCTGGGTAATGTAGAAAAACAGTGGGTAAAACTGAAAAGGGATATGTTAAAGGCAACAAACCTTTTAGTTAGGTAAATGTAAAAGGAAATTGAGGCCGCAATGGTTCTGAAAAGAAGTAGCTGAAAAGGTGAAGAAAAAGAGAGAGTCCTTCATGAAATACAAGAGATAACAGAGAGGCATCTATATTTGGAAAGAGAATTTAGCAAGCTAGTCAGAAAAGCAGATACAAAAAGAAGAAATAACCAATGCAATAAAATGCGGAATAAGACATTTTTCAGATATGTTAGTGAGAGGAGAAAGGGCAGAAGTTGTATTGTCAGACTCAAGGGAGAAGGGGAGGAATATGGAGAAACTGATGAGGATAAAGCGGAATTGCTTAACAAATATTTCTTTTCTGTGTTCACAGATGAAAGGCCAGGAGCAGGACCTCAGAAAACACACACAGATAGGAATAGAAGCGATGTGGATCTTGAACGATTTTCAGGGGACTGTGTTCGTGAGGAACTAGCTAAACTAAAAGTAGACAAAGTGATGTGTCCAGATGGGATACATCCAAGAAGACTGAGGGAACTTGGGGACGTTCTAGCGGCTCCACTGTGGGGACGTTCTAGCGGCTCCACTGTTTGACATTTTTAATGCTTCTTTGAAGTCAGGAGTGGTGCCAGAGGACTGAAGACAGGTACATATGGTCCCTTTTACACAAAAATGGACCTAAGGATGACATTGAGAACTAGGCCAGTTAATCTAGCCTCTGTGGTTAGTAAATTTATTGGAAAGGCTACTAAAAGAGAGAATAGAGAGGTTTCTGGAGTCAAATGGATTACAGGATCCAAAGCAGCAGGAATTTACCAGAGGCAGGTCTTGTCAGAGAAATCTGGTTGATTTCTTTGACTGGATGACCAGGGAGTTGGACCGAGGGAGAGCCTTAGATGTGGTGTACTTTGATTTCAGTAAGGCTTTGACACCGTTCCACACAGGTGACTTAAAAACAAACTGAGCACCCTAGGGATGGATCCTAAAGTTACTGATTGGGTTAGAAATTGGCTGACTGAGAGGCGACAAAGGGTACAGTAAAAGGAGCTCACTCTGAGGAGAAGGAGGTTACCAGTGGTGTTCTGTAGGGATCTGTCCTTGGTCTTATTCTTTTTTTTTTAATAATGATATTTATTGAACAAATACAATATACAAAATGTAACCCTCCGGGTGCTATGGGGACACTTACACAGCACGCGGATAAAACAGGTTACATCCACTACAAAAGCATTTTATTATTTTTTTTTTTTTTGCAAACTAACCAACCCACCCTTTTCCCCTCACCCCGACCCTTATCCTAGCCATAGCTGAACTCATATACAACACGCACTCACATCCACAGATCCCCATGTTGGAATTTCTGGGTGTCAGTATTTTCCTTTGATCTTCAGGCAATTATTACCCCATATTCACCCAAGCAAGCTCCCAACCACTCACTCTGTAAAAGGTTTAAGAGTTCATTCCATGCCTGGGATGACACTGTGTTGATATAGCATTCCCAAATTGCCAGAAATACTTCCTGATTCTTGCCATTCTCCCTAGCATCCCGACGTTCCATAAGCATTAATTGATGAAAGCAGTTCCGCCACTCCCAGAAGGAGGGTGGATCAGGGCCCCTCAATCTCTTAAGAAGGGGCTGCTTAGTCACCGCAAAGGCTTTACGGATTAGCAACTGAGCCCACCGCCCCTTAGGAATGGGAGAGGTCAGTTGGTCAAACACCACCAAGTCCCCGGTCGACTCCACCAGTCTGTGATTTTCGATTATGCAGTGCATTCTGCGGAGAAAAGTGGGTACAACACACTGCCCGAAATTGCAACTTCCGCAGTCATTCCAAATGCACTAATCCTGGAATGCGAAGTAGTGTTCTGTAGACTACGCCCGAGGCCACTGATAGTCCCAGTTCTGCTGCCAAGCGCTGCTCGGCCCCCCAGGTAATCTAAGGGACTAGACCATTCCGTCAACCAACGCACGTATTTGGAAATAGACTGACAAGACTGTTTCCCCAAATCAACGAATTGCATGATCTGTGCAGACATTTCTGCCTTTAATGCTGCTCAAAGAAGAGACCCCACATAGTGCCACAGCTGAAGATATGCAAAGAAATGTGTACTCCTCAGTTTGTACTCATCCTGTATGTCTTGAAATGTTTTACATGCTCCCGACGCATCCACCAAATGACCTAAGTTACGCAGCCCCTTTACTGCCCACTCTCGGAATGCTGGGTCTCTGTTCCGGGCAAAAAGTATATATTACCCCGAATAGGCAACCAACTACTAGTCGTTGATGGAGTCTGCCAGTGAGCATAACAATATCACCATACTCTCCTTATTGGCCCGATCAGTAAACTCTGCTTAAATCTCTTTGGCAGATCTTTGTTCTCCATGTGTAGCACTGCTAATAAGGAGCACGAGGCGACAAAGGCCTCCTCCATCGCATGTGGTATGAATATATCCATATGCCCCAACCAATCACAAAGATGATGTAGCTGGCATATTCATGCATTTTGGGCAATATCCTGGAGACCCATCCCCCTGCATTTCCACGATCCACACAGGCATGCCAATGATATTTTCATTTTCTTCCCCTGCCACAGGAAACGACGTAGGGCTCGTTCAGTCAAAACAGTATCCTTATACAGGAGGCGAATTGGTAGAGTTTGCAACATATAAAGCAGTTTAGGGAACAGCACCATACAAAAAAGTGGCTACAGTCGCCCAGACAGTGGCAGCGGTAAGGGGGCCGGGCCTTGCATCCGAGTCCGCATTTGCTATAGGATCTTGGTCCAGTTCATTTGCTGTAGGATCATGGTCCATATCTGCTTATAAAGCAAATGTTTCAAGAAATGTGATAGATGTTCAAAAAACATGTTGCTCACAGACATCCAGAACTGTTGTCTCAGGTGCCTGGGAGCTGACCACGACCCAGAGCTATGCTCCCTCTGCAAGATGATGATGTCCTCCAAGGCCATCTAGAGTTGTAAGGAGAAGCTGGATGATCTCTTCCACAAGGCAGCCCTGGTTTCTCCAGGAAGAAGCAGGAAATCAGTCCTCACTTATGGGTGACGACAGCACCGACGGAGCCCACGCAGAGCAATTCCTCAGCTTTCAAAGAGTCTTTGGGATTGCTGCCACTCATGCATGGCCCTCTTCCCGCCCAAGGGTGTCATCTTGCTCAGTCTCCCTTTTTACATGGAGCCCTTCGGACACACGTTCTCATCCCTCAGAAAAAGTTTTTTGCTTTTGGCCTACTGGCCTTCTATTTTCCAGTTGCACCGGTCCTCTACCTGTCCTTCCCCTGCTCTACCTTTATAGAGCTGTTCGGGGACAGTTTTCTTTGCCTTTTTTGCCAACGGGCTTTGCGCCCTTTTCTTTACCTAACCGCTGGCCGCATGGGTCTTTGACCTCACGGGGACCATTTTTGCCCCTATGGCCACCGGATTCAAAAAATGCGATTAATGCTCTAAGAGCATGTCGCTTACGGACACCCATGATTGTTGTCTGTGGTGCCTCGGCGCTGATCATGATCCAGAGCTCTGTTCGCTCTGTAAGAAAAAGTCCTCTAAAGTCCTGCTCAGTCATAAGCAGAAGTCCGAAGACATTTTCAGAAAGGCCGCCTCGGAATCCCCGGTGGTGCCCTCGGTCATCTCTCCTCCGGTGGGATCCCCCACCTTGGCCCCGCGCTCTTGGCGGCACTCCGACCAGGGGTCCCCTGAAGTGGAGCGGCGCAAGAAGAAGAAGGCCTCGAAGTCGTTGTCGGGGGCTCCCGACAAGCGCTAGCATTCCCACGCTCGGTCGCTTATCCCTCTTCGGCGTTCTCAAGAGTCAGACAAGGAGCAGCCCCCACAAGGTTCTCCGCACAGATACGGAGGCTTCCGACGAAGGCACCCGGTCAAATGAGGGCTGTCCCAGTAAGAAACCCCTCTCTTCCTCGATGCCCAACCCAGTGACCCCGGGGTCGGTGTCACAGGGCCCCACGCCCACGTGGGAGTTTCCGCATGCTGGAGCTGGAACGCAGCATTTCTGCATTCATCACTTCCCAGCAGGTGCTCGCAGCCAGCTTTGCTGACTCCTGCCCAGAGACTGTGGGTCCCTCACGTGGGACACCGAAATCCATCCAGGAAACCCCAGAGAGCCACGGGCCTTGTAAGGGTCCTTGACGTCGGTCTCGCTTGCCCTCCTGTTCCTCGGGGGTGAGGTCTTCCAGGGCCTCCGGCTCCAAGCGGGCCTCAGCCACTGGACAGGGCGATCTGCCCGGCTCAGACTCCTCAACCGAGTTCTCGGACTGGGAGTCTGATGGGGACACCTCGCCGGAGACCCCTACTCATCGGGATCTTCCATCGGACCTCTCCCCGCCCGCGTTTCAGCGGCGCTCGCCACCCGAGGACACCTCCTTCCTGGTGTTCGTCTGGGATATAGCACGGGCTCTTAACCTGGCCACTCAGGTCAAGGAGGACCCTCAAGCTGAAGAACTCGACATTCTTCAGTAGGAGTCCTTCCCATTCTATCCTAGCTGCTGCTCCACATGTGGGAGGCACCCGCCTCGGTCCCCATCGTGAGTAAGCGCCTCAACACTATGTACAAGGTACAACATGGCCCTGGGTTCAGAAAGACCCAACTTCCCCACACCTCCATGGTGGTAGAGTCGGCCATGAGGAAACAGAAGTGCCCGAAATCACACTCGTCGGTCCCCCCGGGTGGGGAGTTAAGAGCCCTTAACGCCCTGGGTCGCAAGGCTTACCAAGGCTCCATGCTCTCTTGTAGCATTCAAGCGTACCAGCTTTACATGGACATGTTCTTGCCCGACTTGGCCAAGGAGCTCGGAGGTTTCTCCGCAGGCCTCAAGGTTGAGCCTCTCAATAGGTTCAGTGCCCTGTTGAAGTCCGTTGCAGACTGCTCAAAATACCTCTCCCGAGCCGCCTACGATGGATTTGAGTCATCGGTTCAGGTGGTGGCCACGGGCATCAGGGCACGCCGCCAGGCATGGCTCCAGTCATCAGATTTGAAGCAGTGGGTGCAGGAAAAACTCATGGAGTCCCCTGCCTCAGCGAGCAGCTCTTCAGCAAGCTGATGGAGGATAAAGCCGCGGAGATAGAGATGGAGTTCGTCACCAGAACCCGTCTCTCGCGCAAGACCTCCACCCTCCTCCGGAAAGAGCAGCAGGCCAAAAAGCCTTTCTTTCCCAGGAAGGGCCTTCGGTACCGTGGCTACCCACTGTACTGACCACCTCCATGCCGAACATTCTGGCGCAAGGTAAGTCCGGCCAGGGGCATTGCAAGCCGAAAGGGCCCAAAGCCATAAGCCCGGCTCCACCACAACTGCACAGGGGTTTTGACGCTATTGGCATAGCCCCTCACCCTCCGGAGACGCAGCAGCCAGTGGGGGGGATGCCTGTCTTCTTTCGCCCCTCTGTGGGCTTCCATCACTTCGGACACCTGGGTTCTCCAGGCGGTCGTGAAGGTCCCTCCGCACCTTCGAGGTTGGGGCTTCTATTCCCAGTACTTCCTCGTCCCGAAGAAGATGGGGGGTTTGCGGCCCATTCTCGACCTCTGAAAGTTAAACAAGTTCTTGGTGCGGGAGAAATTCAAAATGTTATTCCTTGGCGTTCTGCTGCCCTTCCTCTGGCAGGGCGACTGGCTATGCTCCTTGGATCTAAAAGACGCTTACGCCCATATCATAATCCACCCCAGCACAGGCAGTACCTGCACTTCAGGGTATGGGGAGAGCACTTCCAGTATAGGGTGCTCCCCTTCGGCCTCGCGTCCGCCCCACGGGTCTTCACGAAATGCCTCTCCACGGTCGCCGCCTGTCTCAGGCATCAGGGCGTACCGGTCTTTCCCTACTTCAATGACTGGCTTGTTACGGGACCCTCGGTCAATGAAACCCGGCGAGCGATGTCACGCACAATCCTTTTGGAAGGTCTAGGGTTCTTGGTCAACTACCCAAAGTCCCACCTCGAGCCGGTGCAGGCCTTAGAGTTCATCGGGGCACGCCTCGATACTCAGCGGGCGACCGCGTTCTTGCTAGCGGATTGCACTGACCGCCTCAGAGCCCTGGCAACTCGGGTCCAAAGCACCCCCTGAGTCACAGCTCAGACTATGCTCCGCTTCCTGGGCCACATGGCCTCTACAGTCTATGTGGTTCCCCATGTCCGAGTACACATTTGGACAGCTCACTGGTCCTCAGTATCCAGTGGAGCCCGTCCATCAGTCACCTCAGGGACCCCGTCAGGGTCTTTCCCGACCTTCATTTGTCCCTGAGTTGGTGGTAAAACCCCGCCACCTCCTCCGGAGGTTGCTCTTCCAGCCCCCACAGCACGACGAGGTGCTGACAACGGACGCTTCCCTGTTAAGGTGGGGAGCACACTGCGGGTCATTGTGCACGCAGGGGCAGTAGTCCCCCGAGGAGTCTCGGCAACAGATAAACTTGCTCGAACTCCGGGCAATCCGGTGGGCCATGAGGGCCTTCGAGGGCCACCTCAAGGGTGGTCGGTACTTGTGCAGACCGACAACCGCGTGGCTATTTTCTACGTCAACAAGGAATTGGGTACTGGATCGCGCTCCCTCTGCCGGGAAGTGGTTCTCCTCTGCTCCTTTGCCATCTGTCAGAAGATGTCCCTCAGGGCGGCCTACCTTACGGGTCAGGAGAATGTCCTGGTGGACAGACTCAGCAGGATCCTTCACCCTCACGAGTGGTGCCTGGACCCAGGAGTGGCAGGTTGGCTGTTTCTTTGCTGGGGGACGCCGGCGATAAACCTCTTCACCGTTCCCCAGAACGCGCAGCTCCCCCACTTTTGTGGACCGGTACCATACCCGGGCAGGGAGAGTCTGGATGCATTCCTTCTGAGCTGATCCTCCGGCCTGTTCTATGCATTCCCTCCCATCCCACTCATTGCAAGAACCCTCCTCAAGCTTCAGCAGTACTGGGCATCGATGATCCTCGTAGCCCCCTTGTGGCCTCTACAGCCCTGGTTCCTGCTTCTGCTCTGACTGTCGATGGAGCCCCCTGTTCCTCTGGGCTCTGCCCTGGGTCTACTAACGCAGGAGGAGGGACTGGTGCAGCACCTGAACCTAGCCTCCCTATCCCTCATGGCCTGGCGGCTGAACGGGTCTCCCTAACTTCGTTGGCTCTCCCGGAGGAGGTCGAGGAGGTCTTCCTCGTATTGATGAAGGACTCCACTAGACGAGCCTAAGCCTTCAAGTGGCGGCGCTTCTCAGTCTGGTGCTCAGGGCTCCAGATCGACCCATTCTCGTGTCCCATTCGATGGGTCCTTCAGTACCCCCTCCATCTCTCAAGGGAAGGTCTGAAGTCATACTCCTTCAGGGTACACTTGAGCGCCATCTTGGCAAACCACTTCCCTGTCAAGGGAAAGCCCCTTTTGGGGCAGCCGTTGGTCTCCCGCTTCATGTGGGGTCTTTTGCTATCCAAGCCGCCCATCCGGCCTCCCCTGGCAGAATGGGATCTGAATGTGGTGCTCATGCAGCTGACACATCCACCCTTCGAGCCGATGGCAACCTGCTCGCTTCGACACCTGTCCCGGAAGGTGGCCTTCCTGATGGCGCTGACCTCAGCCCGCCGAGTCAGTGAGCTTCAGGCTCTCATGACTGATGCCCCTTACACCAGGTTCTATAGGAACAGGGTGGTCCTCTGTATCCACCCCAAATTCCTGCCTAAAGTTGTCTCGGATTTCCATCTCAACCAGGAAATAGTCCTGCCGACTTTCTTCCCGAGACCCCACGCAAACCAGGCATCGGCGGCTCTTCACACCCTCGACTGCAGAATGGCTGTTGCCTTCTACTTGCAGCACACCCAGGCTCATCGCAAGTCTGGCCGACTCTTTGTGACCTACGATCCCAATCATCTGGGGCAGGCAGTTACCAAATGCACCCTCTCTATTTGGGTGGCAGACTGCATCGCCTTTGCTCACATAAAGGCGGGTGCTCCGTTAGATAGTCAAGTCACCGCCCATGTGGTTCGGGCCAAAGCAGCTTCGGTGGCCTCATTGCATTCCATATCCCTGATGGACATCTGCCGGGCGGCGACCTGGTCTTCCACAAATACCTTCGCTGAACAGTACTTCTTGGAGAGGGAGTCCCGCCAGGACATCGCCTTCGGCCAGGCTGTACTCCATAATCTCTTCGGGGTATAAGCAACTCCTGCCCTCCGACCCTTCTTCATGGCTACCGAGGGCTTCACCTCGAGGACCCAAGGACTCGGGCTTCGGTTTCTGCTCACGACCTCGTGGAGGCGTTTTTTCGTTATAGGTTAGGTATCCTGTAGTTAGGGAGTCCCATAAGTGAGGACTGACTTCCTGCTTGTTCTTGGAGAAAGCGTAGTTACTCACCTGTAACAGGTGTTCTCCAGGGACAGCAGGAATCAGTCCTCACTACCCTTCCGCCTCCCCTGATGAGTTGCTGAATTTTTGTCCTTCCCTTGCCATCTGCTTGGTAGGGCTCGAGCTAAGGGACCTGAATGAGCAAGATGGCACCCTCAGGCGGGAAGAGGACCACGCATGTGTGGCAGCAATCCTAAAAGCTTTCTTTGAAAGCTGGGGAATTGCTCCACGTGGGCTCCGTCGGTGCCAATGTCACCCAGAAGTGAGGACTGATTCCTGCTGTCCCTGGAGAACACCTTTTATAGGTGAGTAACTATGCTTTCCCCAGTAGCTTCCTGCTCTAAGACCCCACAATCCCTGGAGTCTCCCAAGGCTTCTCCCCGGGCTCGGCGGCACTCTGACCAGGGGTCGCCGGAGCGTGAATGGAAAAAGAAGAAGGCTACGAGGATGATGTCAGGGGTATCAGACAAGCGTGTGAGGTTACACAACTGGTCTCAGTCCCCCTCCCCAGACCCAAGAGTCAGAGGGAGCGGCCCAGAAAGGTACCTTGAACCAATACGGAGGCCTCTGGCGTTGGCTCCTGATCTCCCGACAGTCATCCTGGCGAAGATCCCCTTTCCTCCTTGACACCCGACTCGGTTACCCCAGTGTCGGTGTCGCAGAGCCCCACTCCCGAGTGGGAAGCCCGAAAGCTGGCCTTGGAAGGCAGAATTTCTGCATTCCTCACTGCTCAGCAGGTGCTTGTGCCAGGCCCCACCAGCATGTGCCTCGAGACCACAGGGACCTCGACTTCGTGGACTCCCTGGGCCACCGCAGTGACCCCCAAGAGGCAGAAGCCTCGAGAGTGTTCTCGGCAAAGGTCTGGATCTCCATCCTGGTCCTTGGGCACGAGATCTTCTCAGACGAGTGCTTCTGGCACTGGGCAGGCTTCAGCCTTGGGAGCCCGGTGTGGGTCACCGACCCTTCTCGGACCACCCAACTTTGAGTCCTCCACAGACTATTCGGACTGGGAATCTGATGGGGAAATTTCCCTGGAGACTCGGTCCCATCAAGACCTCCCTTCGGATCCCTCTCTGCCGACCCAGAGGTGGAGGTCTCCTCCCGAGGACACCTCCTTTATGGAGTTCGTCCGGGATATGGCACGGGCCCTGGCACTTGCCACCGAGTCGAAGGAAGAGCCCCATGTGGAGGAGCTCGATATTCTTCAATATGAGACTCCTCTGAGGGAAACCCTCACGGTCCCGGTTCCCGCCATTCTAAATTGGCTCCTCCTCCGCATATCGGAGACCTCGTTTTCCATCCCTGTCGTCAGCAAATGCCTAGAGGCTATGTATAGGGTCCAGCGGGTACTTAGGTTTCATAAAACCCAGCTTCCCCACACCACTATGGTGGTCGAATCGTCCATGTGGAAACTAAAGAGCCTGAAGACTCTTTGGTCCCATCGGGCAGAGAGTCTCATACTCTCGATGCCCTCAGGTGCAGGGCTTACCAGGGCTCCTTGCTGACATGCCGCATTCAGGTTTACCAATTATACATTGAGATGTTCCTCCGTGACCTTACTAAAGAGCTTGGAGGCTTTGCAGCGGGCCTCGACGGAAAACAGCTCCGGTGTTTCCAGGCCCTCTTGAAGTCCATCAGACTGTGAGCAACATATGATGTCTTTGAGTCTTCTGCCTGGGTGGCAGCTGCTGGCATCAGAGCCTGCCGGCAAGCCTAGCTCCAAACCTCGGACCTGGAGCAATGGGTCCAGGAGAAACTGCTTGATGTCCCCTGCCTCGGGGAACAACTGTTCGGCAAGCCCATGGAGGACAAAGCCGCAGAGATTGAGACGGAGTACTTGACCCATACTCGCCTCTCCTGGAAAACATCTTCCCTCCCCAAGAAGAAACAACAGGGCAAGAAGCCTTTTTTCCACAGGAAGAGGCTCCTGTATAGAGGCTAACCGCCCTACCCACCGGCTTCGACCCCAGCCCAGTGCGGTCAGGGCAAAAGTGCGGCCCAAGGCCCTTGTGAGCCAAAGGGCCCCAAGATCCAACCCTCAGCATCGGCTCAGCTGACCTCGGGGTTTTAACACTACCGACTTAGCCTCTCGTCAGCTGGCAGGCCAGCTGCCAGTCAGAAGCAATCTGGTCCACTTTGCCCGCAGGTGGGAATCCATCACCACCGACGCCTGGGTTCTCCAGGTATGTGGAGGGCTATCTCCTCCACCTGGACCAGCTCCCCCCTCCGTACTTCCCCGGGGAGCCAAGACGGTTTCTCCTGCATCAGGCTGTCTTGACTCAGGAACTCGCAGGCCTCCTTGAGGACAGGGCGGTGAAACCAGCCCCACTGCTCCTCAGAGGATGGAGGTTTTACTCTTGAAACTTCCTCGTCCTGAAGAGATTAGGGGTCTCCGGCCCATCCTCGACCTGTGGAATCTAAACAGATTCCTGGTGTGGGAGAAATTCAAGATGCTCTCTTTTGGAACACTGCTGCCCTACTCCAGCAGGGCAATTGGCTATGTTCCTTAGATCTAAAGGATGCTTGTACTCACATCCTCGTCCATCCCAAGCACAGAAAGTACTTCCGCTTCATGGTACAGGGAGAACATTATCAGTACAGGGTGCTTCCCTTCGGCCTAGTGTCCGCCCCATGTGTGTTCACAAAATTGCTGGCTGTGGCTGTGGCTGTGCGTGATATTGTTGAAATCCACATTCAGACGACCGAAGTAAGCTGCTGAATAATCCTGCCTGAGTGTGAAAATTTTGGAAGCTGTACGCCGATTGAGTGAGTTATAAAGAAACCGCATTGCTGACAAAGCTAAGTAGTTGAAAAACTCTACTTTTTAGTTTGATTAAAAGGGATACAACTGAATGGAGGGCACGGATTAAAGTGTGTGCTCTCTTCAGCGGCATCCGACAAAAAAATGTAGATAAATAATTAATTCGTTTTTTAGGGGGTGATATTAGTGATTTTTTGGCTTTAGGTATTTGTTATCACTAATTTGGGGCTTTTCCTATAGCGATTTATTTGTGGCAGTGGCCCAGCTCAGGCTGCAGGGCATCTTCATCTATCTCTGTCTAGACGACTGGCTCATAACAGGGGGGCACAGTCTCCAGAGTGGAGGAGTAGCCTAGTGGTTAGAACACTGGCTTGGTAACCAAGCAACCAGGGTTCAATTCTCACTAGCACTCCTTGTAGCCTTGGGCAAGTCACTTAACCCTCCACTGCCTCGGAAGAAAGACCTGGCAATCTACTTCCGGTGACACTGCCAAGAAAACCCAGGAGCTTCTGTGTCACCAGGAGTCAGGACTGACTCGAAGGCACGCATTGCATTAGTGATTTTTTGGCTTTAGGTATTTGTTATCACTAATTTGGGGCTTTTCTGATAGCGATTTATTTGTGGCAGTGGCCCAGCTCAGGCTGCAGGGCATCTTCATCTATCCCTGTCTAGACAACTGGCTCGTAACAGGGGGGCACAGTTTCCGAGGCTCGGTGGCCACGAACTGCACCATTCACCTCCTGGAGCACTTGGGATTCGTGGTCAAGCACCCAAAATCCCACCTCACTCTGGTACAATCCATGGAGTTCATCGGGGCTCGCATGGACACACTGTGGGCCATGGCTTTCCTCCCCCAGGACAGAGCAGACAGCTTCGTGTCCCTGGCATCCGACGTGCAATGCCACAGCACAGTCTGGGCTCAGTTGATGCTTCGCCTTCTCAGCCATATGGCCTCCACATTCCATGTCATGCCCTATGCCCGCCTCCACATGCGGGCAGTGCAATGGTGCCTCCGCGCACAGTGGACCCAAGCGACTGGCCAACTCTGCGACCCCATCTCGGTCACACCCTGTGTGCCGGAGTCCCTAGCCTGGTGGTGGGATCCTTGGAACCTACTTTGAGACTTGCCCTTCCAGACCCCGACACATCAAGTGGCCTTGACTATGGACACCTTCCTGGTGGGCTGGGGGGCCACTGCGAGGAATTGGTCCCTCAAAGAGACCTAGCAGCAGATCAACATGTTGGAGCTCCGAGCCGTCCTCCTTGTGCTTAAGGCTTTCAGGCACCACCTACAGCACTGAGCGGTCTTGTCCAGATGGAGAACCAGGTCACCATGTTCTACATGAACAAGCAGGGGGCACCGGCTCTTACAGCCTCTTACTGGAGGTGGTGGCCCTGTGCTCCTTTGTGGTGAGCCAGGGCATGACCCTCCAAGCCACCTGTCTCCCAGGCAGGACAGCGCCTTGGCAGACCAGCTAAGCAGAATCCTCCAGCCGCACGAGGGGCACCTGTGTCCCCGGATGGCGCAGCGGCTCTTCCACCATTGGGGAACTCCAGACCCGGACCTCTTTACCAGCCCTGCGAACTCGCAGCTCCCCCAGTTCTGCGGCCCCCTCCCACATCCAGGCATGGTGGCTCCAGGCACCTTCCTCCTTTCGTGGGCAACCGTCCTGCTGTATGTCTTCCCCCCATGCCGCTGATTGCTTGGACCCTTTTTAAGGTCCAGCGGGACAGGGCCTTGGTGATCTGAGGTGGTCCAGGCAACCGTGGTTTCCCCTGCTACTCTGTCTCTCGACGGAGCCCCTGGTTCCTCTCAGGGTCTCGCCGGGGCTGCTGACGCAGGAGGGAGGGTCTGCTACTTCACCCCAATTTGAGGTCTCTATCCCTCACAGCTTGGCAGCTGAGCAGGTCGCCCTAGTTCCCCTCCATCTCCCCATGGAGATCTAGGACATTCTTTTGGCTTCACAAAATGACTCAACCAGGCAGGTGTACGCCTTCAAGTGGCACCAGTTCTCGTTGTGGTGCTCGGAGCTCCGAGCGGACCCATTTTCCTGCCCTACCTGCTTGGTCCTGTAGTACCTGCTCCACCTCTCGCAGGCCAGACTAAAGTCTGACTCGGTCAGGGTTCACCTGAGTGCCATTTCAGCGAACTACTATCCCATCAAGGGTAAATCCCTCTTGGGGCAACTGCTCATCTTCATACGGGGCCTTATTTCCAGGCCCCCACCTGCCCTCCCCCGTTGGAATGGGATTTTAATGTGGTCCTCATGCAACTGACCAACCCGCTCTTTGAGCCCATGACTACCTGCTCACTGCGGCACCTGTCATGGAAGGTGGCCTTCCTGGTGGCTCTCACATCTGCCCGGAGAGTCAGCGAGCTTCAGGCACTGATGACCGAGGCGCCATACATGAGGTTCTACCAGAACAGGATAGTACTGCGTACTCACCTAGGTTCCTCCCAAAAGTTGTCTTTGATTTCCATCTCAACCAGGAGATAGTGCTGCCCACCTTCTTCCCGAAGCCCCAAATCGACTGGGCATCAGCGGTTCTCCATACGCTGGATTGTAAGAAGGCTCTTTCTTTCTACCTGCAGCGGACTCGGACCACTGCAGATTCGGGCAGCTCTTCATCTCCTATAACCCCAGCCACCTGGGGCTGGCGGTTACCAAGTGAACTTTGTCCATCTGGATGTCGGACTGCATCGTCTTTGCCCAGGCCCAGGCTGGGCTTCCCCTGGACCACCGAGTTATGGCGCACAATGTCCGAGCGATGGTGACATCGGTCGCTAGCCTGCACTCGGTGCTGCTGGCAGACATCTGCTAGGCTGCCTCCTGGTCCTCCTCTCACACCTTCGTGATGCATTATTGCCTGGTGAGGGAGTTCCATCAGGACAGCACCTTCGGCCAGGATGAACTCCGTAACCTGTTCAGGGTTTAAGCAACACCTGCCCTCCGACCCTTCTTGTTCTGGCTACCGGGAGTGTGGCCATACATAGACTCGGGGTCCTCGAACTGCCTTTGGATTCACTGACGACTGCTCACGACTCTGCCATGGTGTTTTTCCCTACAGGTCCTGTAGCTTGGAAGTCCCATTTGTGAGGACTGACTTCATGCTTGCTCCTGGAGAAAGCATACTCAACTGTAACAGAAATTCTCCAGAGACAGCAGGAATCAGTCCTCAAAACCCTCCCTCCTCCCCTTGGAGTTGCTGTTCCTTTTTGCTATCTAGCTATGGCACCTGCCTGAGTAAGATGGCACCCTTGGGCGGGAAGGGGACCACGCATGCGTGGTGGCATTCCCAAAGACTTTTTTTGAAAGCTGGGGAGATGCTCCGTGCGGTCTCCGTCGGTGCCGTCACCCATATGTGAAGAATGATTCCTGCTGTCTCTAAAGAACACCTGTTACAGGTGAGTTCTACACTTTATCCCCCCAAATAAAATGCCCCATTCCACGTATCCTGATACATCTCCATGAGGGGAGGGACCAACAAGTCATGCAAAAGTGTAAAACATTCAGCCTTGTACCATCAGGGCCAGGTGCTAAAAAATGCAGGGTCATGCATTAGGGCTGTGAAAATCCAAAGGAAGTGGTACAATGTAGGGGATGAAGTACTTCTGTCAACAAAAGAAGAGTGGGATCTGGACATAATTGTGTCTGATGATCTTAAAGTAGCTAAATAGGTAGAAAGGTGCCTGCGAAAGCCAGAAGGATGCTTGGGTATATACGGAGAGGAATGGCCAGCAGAAAAAAGGAGGTGATAATGCCTCTATATAAGTTTCTGGTGCGACCTCATTTGGAGTATTGTGTGAATTTCTGGAGACCACACCTTGAAAAGGATATAAACAGGTTGGAGACGGTGCAGAGGGTGGCTACTAAAATGGTTAGTGTTCTTCGTTATGAAGCATATGAGTACAGATTTGAAGATCTTAATATGTATACTTTAGAGGAAAGGCGAGATAGGAGAGATATGATAGAGGCATAAATGCCCAGGAGAGTCTCTTTCAATTGAAGGCAAGCTCTGATACGAGGGGACATAGGATGAGGGTGACAATAGTCCCCTTTTTACCTTTAGAGATCCTCTGTGTTTGTCCCATCCTTTCTTGAATTCAGATACTGTCCTCATCTCTACCACCTTCACTGGGAGACTATTCCATGTATCTACTACTCTTTCCATAAAGAAATATTTCTACATATTACTCCTAAGTCTATCCCCTTTCACCCTCATCCTATGTCCCCTCGTAGCAGAGCTTGCTTTCAATTGAAACAGATTCTCCTCCTGTGCATTTATGCCATGGAGGTATTTATGCTTCTCTATCATAATCTCCTCTATCCTAACTTTCCTCTAAAGCATACATATTAAGATCTTTAAGTCTGTACTCATATGCTTTATAACATAAGATATGCCACACTGGGTCAGACCAACGTCCATCAAGCCCAGTATCCTGCTTTCAACAGTGGCCAATCTAGGTCACAAGCACCTAGCAGTTTCCACAAAAGACACAGGTTCCACAGTGCTTGTACTGGGTCAAGCAGTGGATATTCTGGGTCCACTTTAATAATGGTTTATGGACCTTTCCTCCAGGAACTTGTCCAAACCTTTTTTAAACCTGGCTACACTAACAGCTTTTCCTTATCATCCCTCCAGTCCAGTCCCGAACCTCTGGGTTTAGCACCTTCTCCAGCAGCTTGGAGGCTGAGTAACGTCATCCATTTGATGACACTGGTACTAATACCACAGAGACGCGATTTCGGGCCATTCGCGAAGTGCAGGCCGAGCCACGTGATAAATGCATGGGAAGAAGCAGTTTCAGTTTCTGTGAGTTTCGGGAGTTACAGAAGGGCCCGGTTGCTGGTGGGACCTTCGTTTTTTGCTTCGACTATCTGATTTTAGCTGGGAGTGCTGTAAGGTAGGCTCCAGATAAATTTGAATGTTTTAAAAAATATATATATATATATATATATTTCCATTTTTGCCACAGTAGAGACTAACAGTACTGCTTTTAAGAAGCTGCAGTTTGTTAGGTATTCAAATCCTCAGGTTAAGAGGCAGAGTGGCAAGAGACAGTAATCACCTAGACAGGATGCCTTCTAGGCCACAGTGCTTGATCTGTGGCACTCGAAGGGGAGCAGTGTCAGATACAGGTGTGTGTAGAGGGTGCGTCCAAGAGGCAGCCTCAATGGAGCAGGCCTTGGACATAGGTGGAGAGAGTCATAAAGGGGCAACCTTAACCCCGCTGGAGCCTGTTTCCCACTCTTTGCCACCTATAGAGACGGTGGCGGGGCCTTCCTCCGCTCCGGATCTCTCCCCTTCACCGTCGCTCTTGCTGGGTGGATTGGCGGCGTTGTTTTCTCCAGTGTTCGTGACCCTGCTTCAGCAGGCCTTCGGTAGCGCTCAGAAAGGGCCAGGGGCCGGTTCCGCAGAGGGGGAACCGGGTGGAAAACATCCGGGGACACCCCTGGGATTAGGGACTAGCGGAGTCCTTTCTAAAAAGACTAGGACTGTGAAGGAGCGGCCGGAGCCGTCTGAGGCCTCAGAAGACATCCACTCGGAGGAAGTGGATCCAGACTTAGAAATAGAAGATGAGTTAGAGGAAGGAGAGTCACGGAGCAGGAGGACCAAGCTAGAGTGGTTCGCGTTTTCTGGCGGGACGAATTGCCGGCGCTGATTGCAGAGACGCTTAAGGCACTTAATATGCCGTCCACGGGGCCAGCAGAGGATGCCACCTTAGAAGATCCATTGTTGCAGGCCATTCAGAAGACTCAAAGGGCCTTCCTGGTACACAGAGTAGTGCGGGAAATGATTCAGGAAGAATGGGACATGCCCGAGGCAGGTCTTAAGGGGTCCAGGGTTATGGCCCGCCTATACCCATTGGTGGACCAGGATCGTGAGCTGTTTAGGTCTCCGAAGGTAGATGCAGCAGTCTTGGCGGTTACCAAGAAGACCACAATCCCGGTGGAAGGTAGTGATGCTCTCAAGGATGCACAAGACAGGAAGCTCGACACCTTGTTGAAACAGGATTTTTATGTCAATGCTCTATCCATTCAAGCATCTATTTGTGGAGCATGGGTGGCCAGAGCCTGTCTTCACTGGTCTCAGCGGATTCGGAGAGAGCAGATGGAGGAGTCGACTGGCGAGGCGGCCAGGTTGGAATTCGGGGCTGCTTATTTGGTCGATATTCATTATGACCTTATTCAAGGTCTGTCAAAAAGTATACTAAACGGGGTTATCCAGACAAAGTGATTAATCGGCCCCATAAACGGGCATCTAATGTTCATCGAGACTGGCTTTTTTTGAGGTCGCAGCATAAGCAAGATTCATCTTTAACTTGTGTGTTACCCTTTTCGCCTCAGGCTAGTCATGTACGGGATTTGGGTTTATCACATTGGGATATTTTGAGGGTGCATTCCATTTTTGCAACTCCTCCGATTTTTTCTTTTCGTCGGGGTAAACATTTGAGGGATTTGTTGGTTAATTCTCGCCACAAGACTTTTTCCATTGTAGATAATCCAGGGTATAAGAAGTGTCATCGCTGTGTGGTTTGTGCAGTTACGATGGAGATTCAATCATTTACACATCCGTTTTTAGGAGTCACACATAAACTGCGGGATGATAGGGATTGTAATTCTATTGGAGTGGTTTATGTTGTGATGTGTCCCTGTTCTATGTTATATATAGGACAAACTTCGCGCCCTTTTCAAAAACGTTTAACTGAACATCTATCGGCCATTCGTCGAGGGGTAGAAACAGCTCCATTGGTTACTCATTGGAGGGTTCATAATCATTCTCTTGAGGATTTCGTTGCTTTATACTTGAATTAGTTAGGGGTGATGAGGATGGAAATTTTCAACAACATTTATTTTATTTATTTTATTTATTTAACAGTATTTCTAAACCGCCTTATCTTAATAATCAAGGTGGTATCACAGCAAGCAATCAGGTAAAGTGTGTGTGTTGTACATGCAGTGAGGATGAAACTTGGTTGTGTGATGGCGGTGTTGGGTGCTTGATTTGTTTGAGCTATGTACAAGGTGGGCTATTTACAGTGGTGCTAAAAACACATTTTATATACATACAGTTGTTTAGGAGGATTGGAATGCTGTTATCCATTCTCTTAGGTTATGTGATGTGACCATAGTGCTCTATGAACAGCATGGTTTTCAGTTGTTTTCTGAAGTCTTTGAGGTCTGGAGTTGCCCTTAGATCGTCCGGTAGATTGTTCCATATTGTTGGAGCAGCCATGGAGAGAGCTCTGTTTGTTGTATCCTTGCGTGTGTGCTTGTATTCATTTGGGGTACTGACTCGGTTGCGTGTTTGACTTCTTCTAGGACGTGCGCTGATTTCCGGTTGTATGAGCGTGTGGAGGCTGTTGGCTGATGTGTGCTCTTTAATCTTAAATAGGTTTATGATAGTCTTGTATCTGATGCGAGCACTGATTGGGAGCCAGTGTAAGTCCTTTAATGTAGGTGTGATGTGCTCCTGCCTTGCGGTTCCGGCTATGATTCGAGCTGCAGTGTTTTGTGCCAGCTGGAGTGGTTTGAGAGCTTGTTTTGGTAGTCCAAGGTATATCGGATTGCAGAAGTCCAGTATTGGGGTTATCAGTGCTTGACAGACGGTACGGAAGTGTTCTGGGGCGAGGAGTGGTTTCAGTCTCCTGATGATTCGCATCCTGTAGTAGGCTTTTTGGATTGTTTTGTCTATGTGTGGTTTGAGGTTGAGTTTACTGTCCAGAGTAACCCCAAGGTATCTCACCTCTGATCTTATCGGTATCGTAGTGCTTTGTATCTTTATGTTTGGTGGGTGTATGAAGCTCTGGTTCCGAGTGATGATTAAAGCTTCGGTCTTGTTGTAGTTTATTGCGAGGTTGTTGTTTTGGCACCACTTCGTCATTTGGGTAAGGCAGTCTGTTATCTTAGAGAAGTCCGGGTTGTCGATTGATATCGGGGAGTATACCATGATGTCGTCTGCGTATATTGTGTATTGGATGTTGTTCTCTTTCATAATGTTGCATATTGGTTGGATGTAGATGTTAAAAAGGAGTGCTGAGAGTGCGGATCCTTGCGGTACTCCTTGTTGGACGTTTATGGGTCGGGAGGTGTCATGTCCCACCTTGACCTGTAGCTGTCTTTCGGTTAGGTACGAGTGGAACCATTTCAGAGTGGTACCGTGTATACCAGTGTTCTTTAGTCTCTCCAGGAGCATATTGTGGTCAACTGTGTCGAAAGCTGAGGAGATGTCGATGAAGATCATTATAATTCCATTCCTGGTGTTGTCAATTATTCTTATGATGCTGTCGAAGAGGTAGATCAGTAGAGTTTCGACTCCATGGTTGGGACGAAATCCGTGTTGGTTGTCGTCGAGAGTTCCGTGTTCGTCAATGTGTTCCTGAAGTTGTAGTTGAACCGTCTTTTCGATTATTTTTGCGAGGAAGGGTATGCTGGAGATTGGTCGGTATGCTGCTGGGTCCTTTTTGTCGAGAGTAGTTTTCTTTGTGATTGGTCTTACTGAGGCAAGCTTTAGTTGCTGTGGCATGAGTCCTTGAGTGAGTGAGTTGTGTACCATTTTATGAATGGTTGGTATCAGGCTTGATTTGGTGGCTTTGACCCATGACACTGGGCAAGGGTCAGTAGGGGCAGTACTTGTGTTGATTGTGGAGATGATGTGGGATATCTGTTCTTTTGAGGGAGAGTAGAATGTGCCCCAGGTTTTGGGGTGTACGTTCGTTCTTGTGGTTCCACTGGGTGTTGTGCGCTCTGTGGAGTGGAATTTGTCTTTGATGTGGTCAGCGAATTTCTGTGGATCCACTTGTACTTCTCTTTCTGCTGTTTGCTCTTTTGTCAGGGTTTTTACTATTTCGAAAAGTTCTCTGGGTTTGTTGATGGAAGAATTTATCAGGTTTGTGTGGAATTCTCTCTTTGATTGGTTGATGTGTTCATTGTATTGTTTTTGCTTTGTTAGGTAAAGATGTTGGTCGGAAGTAGTTTTGTTTTTTCTCCATCTCCGTTCAATTTTCCTGAGCTCCCTCTTTTCCTGTCGTATTTTTGTTGAGTACCATGGCTTGTTCTGTCTCTTGTTGTGGTGTTGTTTCTCGGTCCTGTCATCGGATGGTTTGGCGGCGTTAGCTAGAACGCTGTTCCAGTTGGAAACTTGTTCCTCCAGGTCCTCTGAGTCAATGTTCAAGTGTTGTATTGTGTCCTGTATGAATACGTCCTTGTCAAAGGACTTGAATCGTCTTTGTGTGTGTGGGATGTTCACTCTTTCGCTTGTCTGGTCTTCTTGTGATTGCAGTTTCGTCTCGATTAAGTAATGGTCAGACCATGGTACTGGGGTGATGGTGGGTGTAGAGATTAGGTCTCTTGAAGTTAGGTAGTTTGATGCGAAGATGAGGTCTGGGGATGATCCAAGTCTGTGTGTTGGTGCATTGACTATCTGTGTGAATTGAAGTGAGGTCATTGCTTGAAGGAAGGCCTCTGCATCTTTTGTATTGGCGGACTTTAGGTTGAAGTCTCCGATTAGTAGTGCTGGTTTGTTGTTTGCTGTTATGGCACAGGCTTCTTCGAGTGTGAAGGCTAGTTCGTCAGGTGGAGCACGGGGTGCTCTGTAGGTTAGGCAGATTGCAATATTCTTGTTCTTGATGCTAATTGTGTTACACTGCTGTGTATCTGTGAGGTTCTGTGTCTTGAACTTGAGTTTTGTTTTTGCTATTATTAGGACTCCTCCTCCACGCTTGTGGGTGCGAGGGCAGTTGTATGCTGAGTAGTTGTTCGGTACTATTTGGTTGAGTAGTACACTGTCGGTAGGGTTGAGCCATGTCTCTGTGATGCATATTATGTCGGGCTGTCGCTCTTCTATGTGGTCTACCAGAGTGTGTATCTTGTTGCAGACGGATCTGGCGTTTATGAGCTCAATTGTTGTTGTCTTTGTGGAAGAGGTTGTTGCTACATGTGCTTCCTTTGAGCCGGTGTTGGTGTTTGATTTGTGTCTGTTTGGTCTCTTTGCTTGGGAGTTTGCGAGTGTCTCTTTGTGTGTGTGTTGTGGACCGAGATATGGTAGTGCAGTTGGAGGGTACCATGGTGTGTTTGTTTGTTATGCCGTAGAGAGCAGCAGTATATTTTTCGGTGGAAGAGTATGGTGCCTCAAGGGTTAAACTCACAGCTGGAATGGCATTGGTTTCATTGAAGACTTTTGAGTTTAGGGCATTGTATAAAAAGCGCATGTGCGGCCGTTCGTTCTCAGCGTTTTCATTCACGCGGGAGCCATCTTACAGAAGTGGACACCTGATGTTTCTTGAGGTCAGTGGGGATACAGAATGATATGTTTATTGTTAAGAGTGATGTTGGGGCGATATTATTCTTAAATGAATTGTTTTTGTTTAATGTGTTGTAGGTTGAACAATTACCCTGATGAAGCCATGTTATGGCGAAACTAAGGCTCATGCAGTGAATGGATGACATGAATTAATGGATAGTCTTTCATTTGTTTCCGATGGTGGAAGTTTTCCTTAGGGGGATCCTCTTTAAATTATAGAAACGGGAGAACTCTACGGGTTTGCTCTAAGTATTCCTAAAGGTTATTGTTAGAGTGTGCTTTTATGTGTAGAATTGATATTAAACATTGTTAATTTTGCTTTAGAGGCACTTACAAGGTGTTCCCTGTTTACTGTGGAAAGTTGGCGGTGAGATCCGTCTGTTCCGGACGATGGTCATGACATGATCTCTGTTTATATAACTCTTTGTTGGAGTTTTGAAAGTGATTTTCCCTGGGACTAAAATAGTAGTAAAACTTGGTACAGTTTTTCTTGTACTGTGAGGATTCTCGTGGAAAAAGTTTAACCATTGGTTTCAAAAACCTCATGAGCATTAGTTGGGTCAATGATATTGTAATGATTTGTTTGTGTGGTTTTTTTCTAAGTATGTGTATTGTGTAAACTAATGTGAATTAATGTATAAATTTGAATTTATTCTTTCATTTATGTATTATGTATTGGGTATTAAGATATTGGGGAAAGAGTATTGCTGTGTATTTTAGTAATTGTAATGTATGAGTGAATGAGTTTTTAGATTCCATGTGTTGTTTATGTGATCTTTAGTCATTTTGCATTTTGCGATTTAAAAGAAAATTGGTAATAATATTGCCTTTGGAAGGAACATATAATATTAAATATAGTAGCTTCTGGGTCACCAGGAGTCAGGACTGACTCGAAGGCACACATTGCATTTGCATAGTATTAATATCAACATATTTTGATGTATCTTCAGTATTTTTGAATGATGTGTGTTTATTACACTGTTATATGATAAAATTGATGCTATTTATAAACATTTGTACAATTAATGTGTGTTGCATTGTGTTTTTTGATATTGGTTTAGGATATTTGCAACTAGTGGTTTTTCTCTATATACTGTCAAAAAGTATGGCATCTGTAATAGCAGCAAGGCGGTATCTTTGGCTGCACAATTGGGCGGCAGATGGTTCCTCCAAGGCAAGGCTTGGTAAGCTTCCTTTCAGGGGTAAGCTACTTTCTGGTGAAGATTTAGAGAAGCTGGTAAAGGATCTAGGGGAGTCCAAGGGCAGAAGGTGCCTGAGGACAAGCAGAAACAGGGGCGTCCAGCCTTGACGACCAAGTGTCAGCAGAGGGAGTTTTGCCGTTTTCATTCCCCACGATTCGGGCAATTTTAAAGATGATGTTTCCCCTATAGGAACCAGGGATTTCGAGGGGCAGGCAGGGGATTTGCAGTCCCCTCTTCCTCGAATCTTAGAAAGTCGCAATGAAGCCAGGAGGACCCAGGTAGGACAGGTGCCTGTGGGTGGTCGGCTACGGGATTTTTATCTGGCCTGGGTCCAAATCACATCAGATCAGTGGGTGTTGGAGGTCATTCGAGACGGATATGCTCTAGAGTTTCAACGCCCGGTTGTCGATTCTTACTTTCAATCTCCTTGCAAGGCACGCGACAAGTACGAAGCAATACAGGAGATCTTGGACAGACTGCTGAACCTCACCGCAGTGGTACCAGTATCTCCAGACCAGTGCGGCTGCGATCGGTACTCCATTTACTTTGTGGTACCAAAAAATAGGAAGGCTCCTATCGGCCAATTTTAGATCTCAAGAGAGTAAATCGCTGTCTCCGAGTAACTCACTTTCATATGGAAACTCTAAGATCGGTCATCATAGCCGTAAGAAAAGGAGAGTTTCTGACTTCTCTGGATTTGTCGGAAGCTTACCTGCACATTCTGATTCATCTGGAGCATCAGAGGTTTCTCAGATTTACGGTTCCCATGGGACATTTTCAGTTCCGGGCGTTGCCGTTTGGTTTAGCAACAGCTCCGCAAACCTTTACCAAGGTGATGGTCGTAGTAGCGGCTGCGTTACGAAAAGAGGGGGTGTTAGTCCACCCTTATCTGGACGACTGGTTGATTCGAGCGAAGTCCAGGAGAGAGAGCGAGTCGGCTACAGCCAGAGTGGTAGAGTTGTTATAGAGCCTCGGCTGAGTGGTCAATGTGGCAAAGAGCAGGTTGAACCCATCGCAGAGTCTAGAGTATCTGGGGGCTCGCTTCGATACAAGCTGAGGAAAGGTATTTCTACCACAGCTGTGGGCGCAGGGATTAAGAAAGATAGTCCACAGATTTCTGGGAAGGACGAATCCCACGGCATGGCATTATCTACAGCTGCTCAGTACCATGGCAGCGACACTTGAGCTAGTACCGTGGGTAAGGGCCCACATGCATCCGTTGCAGAGATCATTGCTCAGAAGGTGGTTTCACCAAGAGGATCCACTGTCTCAGAAACTACCCTGTCCGCTGGAGACGCGTCAGGCTCTTCAGTGGTGGTTGCGTCCAGGGGGTTTGGTAGAGGGAATGCCCTTGGAATTATCCTCCTGGATACCTCTAACGACGGATGCCAGTCTCGTAGGCTGGGGAGCACACTTCGAAGGACATTTCACTCAGAGACAGTGGACTGAGCTGGAGAAGGTTTCGTCAATCAACAGATTGGAGGAGGGCGTTAACGCTAGCACTTCAAGCCTTTCAACCTTGGCTGCAGGGAAAGGCGATTTGGGTGCTGTCCGACAACGCGACCGCTGTGGCCTACATCAATCGCCAAGGAGGCACCAGCAGTGTATCGCTGGAAGCTGAAGCCAAACAGCTGTTCGATTGGGCCGAGGTAAACCTGATGGCTCTGTTGGCGTCACATGTGGCAGGGGTAGACAATGTGGAGGCCGATTTTCTGAGTCGGGTAAAAGTGGACCTGGGAGAGTGGATTCTGCATCTGGAAGTATTCGAAATGGTGGTGCGCCATTGGGGGACGCCAGTAATGGATCTAATGGCGACTTTCGAGTCGGCAAAGGCCAACCGATTCTTCAGCAGAAGGAGAGAGAGAATGTCAGAAGGCCTAGATGCTCTCATACAAAGATGGCCAGAAGAACAGCTCCTGTACGTGTTTCCACCTTGGGTGTTCATAGGTCGGGTACTACAGCGAATAGACGTGCACAGAGGACAGGTAATTTTAATCGCACTGGACTGGCCAAGGCGGCCATGGTATGCAGATCTAATGTGGCTCTTAGTGGACCGGCCATGGCATCTTCCGGTTCGGAGGGATCTATTATTCCAGGGTCCGCTGCACATGCCTTAAGTGGATCGATTCTCGCTTACGGCTTGGCTCTTGAAAGGGCGAGGCTGAGGGCAAGAGGATACTCCTCAATGGTGATTTCCACCTTGTTGAGGGCAAGGCGGAGATCTACCTCTTTGGCGTATGTTCGTATCTGGTGTGTTTTTGAGGCATGGTGTGCGGACAAGAGTGTAGAAGCGTGAGAGCTTTGATGGCTCAGGTTCGGTCATTCTTGCAGGATGGTTTTGATAAAGGTTTAGCGACAGCATCATTGAGAGTACAGTTGGCAGCGCTATCCTGTTTTAGAGGAAAGATAAAAGGGGAGGCGCTGGGAGCGCATCCAGATATTAAACGTTTTTTGAGAGTGGTGTCTCTTTTGAGGTCGCCATGTAGGCCGGCGGTTCCAATGTGGGATCTACATTTGGTACTAGAGGCGTTGGTACGTGAGCCTTTCGAGCCTCTCTCGAAGGCTTCGATAAAGACCTTACGCTTAAGGTGGTGTTTCTAGTGGCGATATGTTCTGCTCGGAGGATTTCAGAGTTACAGGCTTTGTCTTGTCAAAAGCCTTTTCTGTCCTTTTATGATAGGAAGGTGGTATTGGGACCAGTTCCATCGTTTTTGCCCAAAGTAGTATCGGCTTTCCATGTGAATCAAGTAGTGTCTTTGCCAGGTTTTGGGGACGGTAGCAAGGATGCACATTCGGGGAAGTTGCATCTACTAGACGTCCATCGAGCGTTAAAGAGGTATATGCGGAGAACAGCGGGTTTCCGCAAAACAGATAGGCTGTTTGTCCTGTTTGGAGGGACAAGAAAAGGGGAAGCAGCTTCAAAAGCTTACATTGCCAGATGGATCAAAGAGGCTATAGCGTCAGCGTACATGTTGAAGGGTAAGGCAGTACTAGAAGGACTTAGAGCTCATTCGACTAGGGTGCAAGCGGCGTCGTGGGCCGAGTACAGTTTGGTTCCGGTTGTTGAAATTTGTAAGGCGGCTACTTGGTCGTCTTTAAATTCTTTTGTCAAGCATTACCGGCTGGATGTTCATGTGGAAAGGGATACTTCTTTTGAATCAGCGGTGCTTCAGGCTGGTCTAGCAGGTCCCTCCCGTTGAATTTTATCACTGCTCTGTTACATCCCCAGAGTTCGGGACTGGACTGGAGGGACGATAAGGAAGGTGAAATTAGACTTACCTGCTAATTATTGTTCCTTGAGGAACTCCAGTCCAGTCCCACATCCCTCCCTGGTGTTGTTTCATTTGGACTATAGTCTGAAGCGAAGAGATGTTGTATTTCACGTGGTAAGTTGGAGAAGCAGCTGTGAGGGTTAAGGTCCATACGGGGAGGTTAAGGAAATGGGGATTCTGATGGGGTCAAGATTCTCTGTGAAGGGGGAGGGGAGCCCTAAGCAGTGCAAAAGGACGCAAGTGCTCGGGTTTTTTGTAAAGGGAAATTTTTCCCATACCTTAAGTTAATAGTTACAGTTAGTAATATTTGCTTGTAATGTTTGCTACTTAATTGTTGCTCTGGTGAGTCTGCTTTGTCAATAGGTTACTGGAGTGAGGAGGAGGTCTCTGTGGTATTAGTACCAGTGTCATCAAAAGGATGACATTACTCAGTCTCCAAGCTGCTGGAGGAGGTGCTAAACCCAGAGGTCCGGGACTGGACTGGAGTTCCTCAAGGAACAATAATTAGCAGGTAAGTCTAATTTCACCTTACTATATCCTCCGGTAGCAAATTCTAGAGTTTTATTACACGTTGAGTGAATAAATATTTTCTCTTATTAGTCTTAAATAGGTTACCCTGTAGCTTCATTGCATGCCCCTTAGTCTTTCTATATTTTGATGGCATAAACAATCGATCTACCTTTACCCGTTCCACTCCATTCATTAATTTTTAGACCTCTATCATATCTCCCCTCAGCTGTCTCTTCAAGGTTGAAGAGCCCTAACCTCTTTAGCCTCGCTTCATAGGGGTATCCTTCCATCCCCTTTATCAGACTGGCTGCCAGCTTTGATGCCTACCTATCCAAACTACATGAATATCAATCTGCCACTAACAAAGCAAAAAACGAATATCACACCAACATGATTCAGAGTTCACCAAACTGTCCAAGAGAGCTCTTCAAATTATTTTAAAAAACTACTAAAAGACCCACCACAAAAGCAACAAGTTACAGATCCAACCCCACAAGCCATGGCAGGTCACTTTCAAGCGTTAACACATCCCCTAAATAACCAGGCACACAACCAATTCATACCCACACAAAAAAGGGAATCACCTTGTACACCTTCTCGACCATCCCTCCTGAACACGTAAAAAAAATGATCATAGATATTAACACCACTACGTCCCCACTCGACCCATGCCCAGACAGCTGATTAAAACTGCACAAATGGAACTACTACCAACTCAGAATCGCACAGCTCTCACTGCAACATGGATATATGCCCATTGATCTAAAGATATGCTCTATTCATCCAACAATAAAATGTTCATTTGACCCTAAACTACCATCCTCATACCAACCAATTGACACACAACAGTATGGATTCAGGCCTCAGCATGGAGTTGAATCCCTCCTCACCGCCCTGACAACCTCATGAAGGGCATTAACAAACCAAACAAAAGTTTCATCCTTATATTCCTTAATATTAAAGCAGTCTTCGACTCCGTTCCACACAACCTCAGCATCCATCGTCTGCAAATAATCGGCACCATGCTAAAATGGTTCATGTCCTATCTATCATATTGTCAACTCTGAGTCAAAATGGGCAATGAAATATCTGAACCTTACTCATAGCAAGAGGGAGTCCCACAAGGCTCGGCTTTATCCTCATTGTTGTTCAACCTCTTCCTTCAACCAATCTGTTCCATCATACAAGCACACACTGTTCTTTACCACTTATACGCAGATGATCTCATGATTTGTGCTCCATTCATTACCACAAACCCAACCATCTCCCATATAAAGAAATGCTTCACCTCCATAACACATTGGCTTACTGAACATAACATGACTATAAATTTCAAGAAAACTGAAGTCCTATATATCTCCATGGACATCAACTTTACTCCACCTACTCACATAACCATTGCCGGAACCCAACTACAGGTCCAATCACAAGTACACTAGCTGGGAAACATTCTTGATCAGCATCTCACACTATCCCCTCACAAACAACATTGCAAGAACCATCTACACAAACTCAAAATGATACAACACTTCAGACCTCTACTGGACCCAAATGACTTATATAGTTCTTCAAGCACTCACATTCCCTCACTTCGATTATTGCAACTTCATGCTACAGGACCTACCTAAATCTACAATTCACCTACAGCAGCATGCATCCTCTGCAATGCCTCAAGAACGGAACACATAACCCCAATACTCAAACAATTACACTGGTTCCTCGTCACTCAAAGGATCTAATACAAATCCATCCACACAACCTTCAAACTCTTCCATGGATTGTACCTCCAGTCATTGATACAGAAACACCCAACAGCAGAATCAGAAGAACTAATTTTCTCAACATTATCTACATACCTTCTTCAAACATGAAAGCCAGGTTCATCACATCTAAAAGGGCCTTCTTCCTCTTCACTCTGGCACTGGGGAATGCAATACCAGACAGTCTCTGTGCCACAAATGATATCGCAGACTTAAAAAAAATCTAAACGCATTCTTATATCCCCCTCCCTACCCTGCCCCTCACCTCACCCAACCCCCCCCCCCCCCGAATACAATACATTATATGGTTGACATTGGCCCTCATTCACGATTGCGGGTGCAGGCCCCACAATCTGCCTAAACCTTATTCCCGTACTGGCTCTCCCTATACACCCTGTGCTTCAGGATGGAGAGAGCTAGCGAAAGGGGGCGGGATCATGTGGAGTGGGGGCGGGACACCCGGCAGCACGTACAGGGCTGATTCAGGTCACAGCCCTGTATGTGTTGACTGGCCTGCTGGGCTGTACTATTTAAACCACCTCAGAGGTGGTATAAGCAGTACTGTTCATGGGATTGGGGCAGCCACCCACAGGGCCTGGGCTGAGTGTGAATGGGTCCCTGCCCCCGATCTAGGCTGTGGGAAGCCAGCCATGGGTCGGGAGGCGGGAATATTGGGGGCTGGAGCCACAGTTGTCTGGGGTGTCTGCAGGGAGGATGTCCCCGCAGACAGAGGGGGCACACCGGGCCGTCCTCAGGCCCGATTCTGGCTCCCACGGGAATGTTTTGTCCCTGTGGACTGGAATCGGGTCCTAGCGGCCCCATCTTCAGCGAGGATGTCTGGATGGCCCAGACGTTCCGCTTCAAGAATCAGGCTCCACATGTTTATTATTATGTTACATCAATGGTTTATTGTTTACAGTTTCCATGTAAAGCACTAAATTAATACTGTTTTATGTAAGCCACCTTGGCCAAGTTGTTATATGTAAACCAACTCATAGATTAGCGGTATATAAGCACAGTTAAATAAATAAATAAGAGTTTGTGCTCTTAATACACTCAGCGTGCCTATCAAAAATCTAAAATTCAACCAATCAACAAGCTCACGCACTTTCTCTCTGTACGCACCCAGCCTCTGGAATCACCTACCTACCAAAATCAGAAGCTTAGAAGACATCACAGAGTTCTGAAAAGAAATAAAAAGACTTATTTTTAAAAGCCTCTTCAATGGTTGATCGTCATACGCTTTTCTCCAGGAACAAGCAGGAAGTCAGTCCTCACATATGGGTGACGTCGGTGCCGACGGAGCCCTCATGCGGAGCAATTCCCCAGCTTTCAAAGAAAGCCTTTGGGATTGCATCGCACATGCGCGGTCCCCTTCCCGCCCAAGGGTGCCATCTTGCTCAGTCTCCCTTTTTCCGCGGAGCCCAATGGACATTGTCCCTAATTCCGCGTGGAAAAAGTACGTCAAAACTTTAGAAGAATTTCTCTCTTCGACCGGTTCGACGCCAGTTCCTCTTCCCGCCTATGGCTCGGTACACCGGTATCGAGTCCGGTCAATTTTTTTATGTTTTTGTCCTTAGTGACTAGTGTTCGCGCTCTTTTTTATTTTCACTGGCAGCCCGGTCCTTCGACCTTGCAGGGGCCCTTTTTCCTCCGATGGCTGCCAGCGGGTTTAAAAAGTGTGATTGGTGTAAGAAGTTAATGTCCCTCACTGACACACATGACTGCTGTTTCCAATGCCTCGGGCCCGACCATGACCCGAAGGTCTGTGGCCCGTGTGGGAAAATATCCTCTAAGGCACTCCGAAGTAGGCAGCAGCAGCCTGAAAGGATTTTCTCGGAGTCCGCCTCCCCCCGGAACCAGACCTCATCAGAAGCCTCGGCATCTCGGGCGCTGTCTGAACCCGAGCACCGTTGAGGGTCTTCTGAATGAGGGTCTTCCTCCCAGGAACACCAGAGGAAGAAGAAATCCATGAGGGCGGCATCGTTGGATGCCTCCGATCACCCTGGGCCCTTGAAGACCAGGTCGCGGAGTCCTGACCGCCGCCCCAGGACCTCGGAGTCGGAGAGGCCGGCAAAGATACCTCGCACGGAGCCAGAGACGCCGAGGAGGGTAAGTGCTGTTGTCCTCGTAGATTCCCCTCCGGTGGAGCCGGCGTTGCCGGAGGCTGCGGAGTCTACTGAGCTTGGTCTCAGGATGACGGCCCTGGAACGCAGCATGTCTGCCTTCATGGAGCAGCAGCGGGCGCTGATAGCCGGTCTCCCCCCCCCCCCCCCCGACCACCAGGACCTCAACATCCAAGTCGACCCTGGAGGCCGAGCCGATCCTCGAGACTCTTCAGACTCGATCCTTGGCCAAGGTCTCCCTCGACCTCCCGCTCGGGACCTAGGTCATCGACGCCGGTGCTCTCGGCATCGGGGCGGTCGGGGCCAAAGTCCTCGCGGCCGGAGCCACTTGATTCCTCCTCGGAGGGATCGGCATGGGAGACGGAAGATGAGGATTCCCCGGACACCCATCGGACCCGGTTTGTCCCATTGGACTCACCGGGTTCGGAGCCTCGGAGAAGGTCCCCTCCAGAGGATACCTGGTTCTCGGACTTCGTCAGGGACATGGCCAAGGCTTTGGCATTCCCGGCGGATACCGAGGAGGAGCCTCGAGCTGAAGAGCTTGAGGCCCTCCAGTATGACTTTCCCTCGAGGGGAGCCCTTACTGTGCCGGTTCCTCCGATGCTGGAACGGCTGATGCTACGCATGTGGGAGTCACCGGCCTCGATGCCAGTGCTCAGCAAGCGGGTCGATTCCATCTATTGAGTCGCAAGAGCCTTGGGTTCCCAAAGTCACCGCTGCCACACAATTCCATGGTTGTGGAATCGGCCATGCATAGGTTCAAGAGCCAAAAAACGTACTCCTCGTTGCCTCCTGGCCGGGAGGCCCGGAATCTGGACGCCCTCGGTAGAAAATGCTTCCAGGGCTAGATGCTATCATGCCATGTTCAAACCTACCAGCTGTGCATGGGCATGTACTTGAGGGACCTGGCAAAGGAGATTGCCGGGTTCTCAGCTGGCCTCTCCGAGGCACCCTTGCAGCACTTCAGTGCCTTGTCTACCGGGATTCAGGAGTGCTTGAAGTTCCATATCTCGAGCGGCCTATGATGGCTTTGAGGCTTCGGCCCGAGTAGCCGCGGCCGGCATCGGTGCATGCCGCCAGGCCTGGCTAATGTCATCGGTTCTGGAGCCATGGGTTCAGGACAAATTGGTCGATGTCCCTTGCTGAGGTGACAACCTCTTTGGCAAACCCATGACTGAGAAGGCTGCTGAGCTCGAGTCTGAGTACTTGACCCAGACAAGACTCTCAAAGAAGACTTCTGTCCCTTCTAAAAAGAAGGACTCGGGTAAAAAGCCCTTTTTCCCGAGGAAGGGTACTGCTTACTGCAACTACCTTACTTACAGGCCACCCCAGCTCCCCAACAGGGGCAGCAGGACAAGGGACAGGGGCATGGCCCGCGTAAGAAGAAGATCCCCAAGCCCCAGGCTCCGGCTCCTACCCAGCCGGGAGGGTGTTTTTGACTCCCAAGGCATAGTCTCTCTTCTGCCAGTGGTAATTGATAGTCAGTGGGATATAAATATTGGTCTTTCTGTACCCCAGGTTGCTGGACTAACTACTAAGCTACTCCTCCGGGAAGGCCAACAAGGATGATAACGCCTCCTTCTGAGGGAGCAAGTAGCGTGTCTGACACCAGCCCTTAAAGTACACCACACGTGTACATAAGCCGTAAGAATATAAGATATGCCATATTGGGTCAGACTAAGGGACCATCAAGCCCAGTATCCTGTTTCCAATAGTGACCAATCCAGATTGTAAGTACTTGTCAGGTTCCCAGAAGGTGTTTAGATTCCATGCTGCTTGTCCCAAGAATAAGAAGTAGATTTCCCCACTCCTCATTAATAATAGTTTATGGACATTTTCTCCAGAAAATCATCCAAACCTCTTAAATCCAACTATACTAACAGTTTTTACTATATCCTCTGGTAACAATTCCAGGTTTTTATTATGTGTTAAGTGAAAACATATTTTATGAGTCTTAGATGTGCTAGATGCCTTTCCTCACAGGGATATCCTTCAATCCCCTTTATCATTTTTGTCAGTCTTTTCTAAACTTTTTCAAATTCTGTTATATCCTTTTTAAAGATATGGTGACCAGAATTGCACACAATTAGCTCATCTACTCTGGGGCATGGAATACACTTCTAGTTTAGAGGCTACACTGATCCTCCAGAAGTCAATGCAGAATCTGATGCTTCTGTCAGATATAGGAATGATGATGGGGGATGACGAGTTGCTCATAGACTCTTCTGTAACTCCTTGGCTAAGCATGTCTTCCAGTTTCTTGGCGATGCCCTAATACCAGGCCTCCAGAATCTGATAGGGTTGTTGCCGGATAACCACCTTAGGGTCAGTGAGGATATCATGACAAATAAGGTGGGTTTGCCCCTGGCGGATGGAGAACACTTTGAGATTTCAGTGGATCAAACCTTCTAGATCTCTTTTCTGGGCAGCAGAGAACTGGTCTCCAATCATGATTTGAGTTGGATCTGACGAGACTGAAATTTACAGCCCAAAATCATCTTTCTGTACCACCACAGCTGTCACTGGAGATTAATATGGTGAATTTTGACTTTCTTCCATTTATCTGGCTGGACAGTCTTATACTTAACAGGAGTGGAGGAGTAGCCTAATGGTTAGAGCACTGTCTTGGGACCCAGAGACCAGGATTTAATTCCCACTAGCATTCCTTCTGGCCTTGGGCAAGTCACTTAACCTTCTATTGCATCAGAAGAATCCAAATTATCAATGTACATTACCGAATTTAAGTTACAATGTAAACCGCTTTGACTAAATAATAAAGCAGTATAAAAAAACCCTTCTTATATAAATAAATAACAGACTCCACTTTCTCTTCCACCTCATAGGGCCCCAGCCATTTACATTGGGAACCACCACCCAAGAAAAAGATTTAGGCGTCATTGTGGATAACATGTTAAAACCCTCCGCTCAGTGTGCAGTGGCGGCCAAGAGAGCAAATAGAATGCTAGGTATCATAAGGAAAGGAATGGAAAATAAAACAAAAGATATTATAATGCCTCTGTATCGTTCCGTGTTGCGACCGCACCTTGAATATTGTGTGTAATTATGGTCGCCATATCTTAAAAATGATACAGCGTTATTAGAGAAGGTACAGAGAAGAGCCGCCAAAATGGTAAAGGGGATGGAAGGATACTCCTATGAAGAGAGGCTAAAAAGGTTAGGGCTCTTCAACCTGGAAAAGAGACGGCTGAGGGGAGATATGGTAGAGGTCTATAAATTAATGAATGGAGTGGAACGGGTAAACGTAGATCGATTGTTTACATCATCAGAATATAAAAAAACTAGGGGACATGCAATGAAGCTACAGGGGTACCTATTTAAGACTAATAAGAGAAAATATTTTTTCACTCAACATGTAATCAAACTCTGGAATTTGTTACTAGAGGATGTAGTAAAAACTGTTAATGTAGCTGGGTTTAAAAAAGGTTTGGACAAGTTCCTGGAGGAAAGATCCATAAACCATTATTAAAAGGGATCCAGGATATCACTGCTTGACCCAATACAAGCATTGAGGAACCTATGTCTTTTGGGGAAACTGCTAGGTGCTTATGACCTAGATTGGCCACTGTTGGAAACAGGATACTTGGCTTGATGGACCTTGGTCTGACCCAGTATGGCATTTCTTATGTTCTTATTTTCTCTCAGATGAGGGCAGCAAGACTAAACCTCGGTCTCCCGGTTGGAAGGTGTGGCGCATGGCTTCACCCACTTTAGCCCCTGGCCTATTTGGCTTTGACTTTTTCCAAACTGAGTTTTGCCATCTTTCCAGCTTTCCTCTGCCGGTCTTGCATTTGTATAATGTACATCACCAAATTATGCCCAGCACGAGGTTCTTCTTCCCAAGTTTCCCTTACCACATCTAATATGCTTCTTGGCTGTCTTCTGAAGAGCAACTTAAAAGGCGAAAATCCCGTGGAACTCTGAGGTATTTCATGGATGGCAAAGATCAAATTGATTAGGAGAATGTCCCAATTCTTCCTGTCCTCCTGCACAAACTTTTTAAACATTTGTTTCAGTATTATTGAATCACTCGATAAGGCCATCCATCTGTGGGTGATATACTGATGTTTGCAGCACCTTTATTTAATTTATTTTTTTATTTTATTTATTTAACATTGTTTATATACCGCACTATTTAACATCAGCACTGTTTACAAGAAACATAGATGTCCAGTGTGGGGGGTCTACATTGGACTTACAGTAAAACAAGGAATTTAAACTTGGAGAATAGGTAAAACTATGTACACAACTCTTCAATATATCTATGCATGCTATTTAAAGGTCGCTGTGGGTATAGAGTCAGGGTTGGTCGGGTGGGTATGGATGGGCTGCGGCTACGTAATGTCTTCAAAGTTGGGAAAGCATTGAAGGAAAAGGTGGTGTTTCAAAGCCTTTCTGAATTGGTGAAGGTTGTTTATGGCACGGATGTTGGTCGGTAGGTTGTTCCAGCATGGAGGTGCGGATAAGGCAAAGGCACGGTTTCTAGAGGCTTTGTTGCATTTGGTGATGGTTTTCGGGAGCATTAAGGAGTTGGTGGTGACAGATCTTCTGAGTCTGTTGGGGGGGGTGAGCTGGATAAGTTCAGAGAGGGCGCTGGCCGTGCATTTATTGATGGCTTTGAATGTTATTGTTAGGATTTTGAAGGTGATCCTGTAGCGTATTGGGAGCCAGTGTAGTGTTTTCAGGATAGGGGTGATGTGCTGCCTTCTAGATGCTTGGTGGAGGGTTCGGGCTGCGGTATTCATTGCTAGCTGCAAAGGTTGTAGCGTGCACTTCGGCAGGCCGTGGAGGATGGAGTTCGCATAGTCGAAGTGGGGCATCACCAGGGACTGAAAGACTGTTCGAAAGTCGTCTGGCTCAAGTAGCGGTCTGATATGACGTAGCATCCGGATTTTGTGGTAAATTGCTTTAGAGATGTTGCCTATCTGGGCGTTTAAGTTGAGATGTTGGTCGATCGTCACTCCAAGGTAACGGATCGTTGTCTTCGTGAGAAGTTTGGCATCACGTACTTTCAATGAAGACTTTCACCAGGGTATACACTTGCTTCATCACCTTGGATATAAAAGACGTTTGATCTGTGAGGATCTCATTGGGTACTTCCTGGAGGGCATTCACGATCATAGTAGTTTTCATATTCCTTAGAGCAATGGCCTCTGGGTATCGGATAGCATAGTCTAGTATGACTAAAATATACTTGTTGCCTCGGGTGTTTCTTTCCAAGGGTCCTACCAAGTCCATTTTTTTTCAAATGGGGTTTCAATGATAGCTATAGGCACTAGAAGTACAGGTTGGACTCTGTTGGGGTTATGAAGTTGGCAGGTGGGGCATGATTGCCAATACAACTGCACCCGTTTATGGACCCCGGGCCATGATTGCCAATACAGCTGCACCTCTTTGTGGACCCCGGGCCAGAAAAATCAGGCTAAAACACGCTTTGGTGTTTTCTTCCCCCCAGGTGTCCTCCTAATAAATATCTGTGGGCCCACAATAACACCTGCTGATGATAGGGCCATGGAGCTATCAACTGTTCTACCTCTTTCTCCACTAGGGCACCCTCGGCCACTCTGTATAACAAATCTCTCCTTATTCTAAAATAGGGAAAGGTTCTTAAAGGGGACTCTCCCTTACCTACTGGAACCTCATCCATTTCCAAAACCCGCTCTTGGGCATGTTTAAGGGACTCACTCTCTTACTGGGCCTTCCTGAAGCTCCCTGGGCCTCCCCCCAGCCCCCAATCTGGGAAGGGGACATTTGTATTTGGGTCACTACCGGTGAGCCCTGAGCTATCCCCAGGGGTTTCTTCCCTATGCTCTCCCTCCCCCATAGTCACCTCCAGATTATGTTAGTAGCTTAGCTTTTCCCGATAACGCTGACTCTGGGACTTAGCAGGCTTGGGATTCTTGCCATTTAGATCTGGGTCTCCCAGAGGGAAAATCTCTGGGAAATCTTTCTGGTCTGACTTAGATGAACCGCCAGTTACTCAGGCCCACATCGCTCCAATGTTTTGGTTGTCTTTGCCGATTAACACTGGATACGGAAGCCAGGGCAGCACCACAACCTCAACCATGGCTTGCCCTGCCAGAGTCTTGAGTGAAATCTGTGTCATTAAATACTGCCTCTGGTCTCTATGCACACTGGCCAGTGTTACCGTCCTTGCATAGCCAATTTGAAATCAGGTTACTGTTTCCCAGCGAATGAAGGTCCGCATACTTCCGGAGTCTATCAGTACCTGGAATCACAAAATTCTGTGCCGCTGGGTGGGGAATATCCCCAAAAGCGCAGTTGTGAGGGGTGGTTAAGTTGGGTTCCTCCGTATCTAGGGAACATTCCCAAGCAAATTGTCCTTGGACTTCATACCTAGAATAGGTGAGGGGGCCGGGACTGGAGCCATGCCTTCACCTAGGAAGTGACTTTGGGAGTCAGAACATGGGACCAACATCCATTCTAGCTTCACCTTCTGGGCTAGCGGGTGACATCTTTCCCTTCTCACTGGCCGCTTCAATCACCAGCTGGGCTTTATGATATCCTTCGGCTATTTCTAATACATTCTCTAGTGTTAGCTTGGGATGCTGACTTACCCATTGTTTTATCGGGATGGCAAAGCCCTCCAAAAATTGCTCCAATAGCACAATTTTGGCTATTTCTGGCCCGGTCTTTCCCTCCGGTTGCAGCCACTTCCATGCAGGCTCTTTCAATCAACAGAGGATCTTCCAAGGGCTCTCTCTTATCTGGAGCCTTCCCTTTTCTGAATCACTAGAGGAGGCCTCCGGTGTACATCCAGCCTATTCCAATACGGCGGCCTTAACAGCTGCATATGTAGCTCGCCCATCAGGGTTGGCATCCTGGAATGCAGTCTGACTGCTACTGGTCAACAGATTCCCCACGTAAGTACTCCATTTTGCTCCAGGTCATGTGGGCAATTCATTCAAAATTAATCAAAAAGTGATCAGGTTCATCATCTGCCGTCATTTTAAGTAGCGTTTGTGCTGGAGGGTGGAATGGAAATATCTGTAGGATTTGAGTCAAATAAGCCAGGGAACTCCTCTGTAATTTCCCTTGTGCCTGAATAAGATTTTGTAGCTGCTGCTGACATTATTGTTGTTGCTGCTGCCCTTCTAGCAGGGCACTTTGTAGCTGCTTCTAACATTGTTGCTATTTCTGCTGACCTTCTGCAAGAATTTGGAGGAGCCGTTCCATCCTAGCTTGTCACTATTCTCTTGAAACACCACCACTGCTTCCTCTTCTACAGCTGAGTTAATCTTTCAGTATTCCAGCTCCATCAAACATTTAGGGGCCTCTAGTGGCCAAAACAAAGCCTTCGTGTCCTGCACTGACTAAGCCTTCTTCAAGCTCCTTAACTAGGGTGAGGCTAACCCTTTAACTCACACAAACAAATAAAAAAATATTCTGAGCTACTGTAGAGGCCCAGCCCTGGAGGGATGTGGATTTGCCCTGATGTGGCTTTGCTATAGGAAATCAAGCTGCCACCATATGTGGCAGTGTGGCATGCAGCGGGAAGGGGTTTCTTTCAAACACAGGCCAGACAGCATTTCAGGGAATATAAAAACATGTTTTTAAAATTCTGTCTCAACTTGTTAAACCCCTACAAAGCAAAACCCAGAACAGACAGCAGTTCAGGGAAAACAAAATCAACTTCATTTCTTTCCCAGCTTGTTAAACCTCCACAAGCTGGTTCTCCCAGCCCTTCCTCCAGCCCCAGTTAAAATTCCTACCTCAGAATTCCTTTGCACGGCGAAGGACCTCTGGCTCCACGGGCCTCTCTCCTTTCTGCAGCCTGCTGAGTTCTTAACTTCTCCTTGTGAGCCACATCCTCCCAGCCCTGAACTCTGGGCTGCAGTCTCTTAAATGGGACTGTTGATAATCCCTTTGGAGAGGGATGGGTAGTATTCTATAGATCCCATCATGTTATCTGGTAAGTAAAATGTCATCTTTTATATGCAAATGCATTAATTGTGTCAAAGAAGAAAGATACTATGAAGTAATTTATTATTTCTGTTTCTGTCTTGAATGCTAATTTACAGAGCAAGTCTGTCGCCAAACTTCACTGTGTTTACTTACACTGATGAGGGAGAGGTGCTTATACACCAGCCTTACTTTGGGGTAAGCCAGACTTTGGGCATAGGTCTTGTCTGTATTTTATCAACTTTTCTGTTGAAAAAAACCCTGAATTTTCATTGCCATTTTTTAATCTAAGAATGGTGTGGAATGTTCTAACCTATGTGGTTTTTCCCCAACCAGGACCTCACATAAGAAATGTGCACAAAACTCCCTGAAATGTCCAAAAGTGCCAAAATTTAGGGGACTGCATTGTTTTTCATGTGAAGTGCCATATTTGCTGCTGACCACCAGCCACTAATAGTATAGTGGCAATATTCAACCACTGTTTGATTTAGCTATCCAAACAGCGACTGGATAGCCGCACTATATAGATAAGATGTGGTTCCTGCGAGGGGGGCGGAGCCAGCACGAAACCGGCATGGAGGTGTAAGTCCTCTTCTCCTGGGCCTCATGTTATAATTCTGTGATTCACCCGACCATATCATCTCCCCGGCTGCTGTATTTCATTGGGGTGGCGTTGGAGAATGTTGGAGGGCAAACAAACGCGACTTGAATTTCCCCCAACGACAGCAACGACAGGGTCTAAAAGATCTAAAACCGACCCGCTATCGCCGCATAAGCCAGTGCCCCAGCAAGAGTCGGCGGAGGACCTAAGACAACTCCTACAGGAAGTTCGGGCCATAAGGAGCCGCGTTGATTCTAATGGAGAGACTTTATCTGCCTTACAGGAAGACATAAAAGACTTGGGCTCACAATTCCAATCTCTCTCAACTCGGGTCGAGAAAGTGGAAGAAACGGTAGCGGGGCATGAAGATAAGATCAAACGCGCTGTTTTAATCGTGCGCAAGGTGGATTGGCTCGAGCGGAATGTGGAAGATATGGGTAACAGGGCCCGGCGCAACAATATTCGTGTCATAGGCCTTGGCGAAGGAGCTGAAGGTGGGGACCCTATTTGTTTCATGGAGACCTTTTTGCCTAAGGTGCTGAAAATAAATTTCGATCCACCGCTAGAAATCGAGCGGGCACATAGAATTCCGGCGTCTCCTTCGGCCCCCAACACCCATGGCATGCGGCCTCGCCCTTTTATTATGTGCCTTTTGAGACACCAACAAGTTTTGCAGATATTCGCCGCGGCTAAGGCTGGTCAGCCGCTCCAACATGAAGGACGAAAATTTTCTTTTACCCAGACTATTGCAAACGCACGGTAGAGAAGCGGAGACTGTTTTTGGAACTCAGGCCCAGGCTTCGAAATTTGCAAGCTCGATTTGGATTGTTTAGCCCAGCCCGCTTTAAAGTTACCTTGAATAACAGTACTAAGTCTTTCGAAGATCCGGGCTTACTGCGTCAATTCATTGAAGATCAAGAAGAGCTCCAGATGCAGCAAAGTTGAGCCTGCTGATGCCTGGTGGATTATGGTTCCAGATAAGCGGCCTGTAATGGGCGGCTGATGCGGTGTCCGCATACCGAATATGCTTGACATTTCTCTTACCGGGGGATTTATTTGCATTTACATTGCTATTCTGGCGGGTGGTCGGGATCTGAGCAGTTTTGTTTATTAAGAGGGGCTGCTCCATGTTGTTAATGTGTTTCTGCTGTCTTACCCTAATTGATCTTTCTTGTTTGTTTGGGGGGGGGGTCTTGGGCTCACTGGGAATTTCAGAATTGTGAGAGGCTGGGATGGGCCCACAGTAGTTCGTTTGTTAAAAGATGTAATAGATGGCTAACGGGCTGAGAATTCTGTCCCTCAATGTGAAGGGGCTTAGATCGCCGATTAAACGAAAGAAAATTTTGATGTATTGCAAGCGTCAGTCAGCTGATATTATTCTGCTACAAGAGACACATTTATCAGCGTCTGAGGCGTGCAAACTGGCAGATAAACATTTTATGGTGGCTGGTTATTCCCCTGCTGCACATAAAAAAAATGGGGTTGTTACCTTAATAAAGGTTGCCCTGGGATCCCAACTGATTAGCTCAAATCACGATGACATCGGGAGGTGGGCCAAATCCTTAATAAAGTTAGGGAGAGACCTGTTGTCCATTGTAAATATCTACGGACCCAATGTTGATGATCCCGATTTTTTTTGTAACCTCAGTGGAATTATACAAGAAGAACCAGGGGCTATAATAATAGCTGGGGGGGACTTTAATCTGGTTAATGATCCATTGTTGGATAGGTGTCCTGGTAGGGTCGAGCGCCCTTCACGCGCGCGTCTCGCGCTTTCCTCCTTACTTGACTCATGTGATCTAGTTGACATATGGCGACTACTTCATCCCAGAGAAAACGATTTTTCTTTCTTTTCCCCTGTTCATAGCTCTCTCTCTCGTATAGATTATTTTTTGATTTCTAAGTCTTTGGTTCCCGGTTGTAGTGAGTCCTCAATCCTAGCTAGATCGGTTTCGGACCACGCAGCTATAACGATTGACGTGGTTCTTGAGGAAGCAGAGCGTCCTGGTCAGTCATGGTCTTTCAACCGATCGTGGTTGGCAGATCCTGCCTTCCAGGAGGACGTTCGGCAGGCCATTACTTCCTTTTTCTGTTGGAATAAAAGGGGAGACACTGCTAATTGGGCTTGGTGGGAGGCCTTTAAGGCCTCCATTCGCGCAGTGATCACTAGTTTTAAAATAAAGGAGACCAAGCGGCGGCAGGCACAGTTACGCGCATTGGAAGCGCAAATCCGCGCTGGAGAAAGACTCTGGATAACCCAACCAAACCCGTGAATACTACTTCGGTTACAAAGGCTTAGATTTCAATATAATGATATTCTGAGCTCCGAGGTTGAGCAAATTATGTTGAAACAGACTGCTCGGTTTCACGTAGAGAGGAATAAAGCTGGTAGGCTATTAGCTCATACAGTGAGGGGACAACAGAATAAGCCTAGAATAGCCTCTATTTTATCCAGCGGCCAGGAGAGTTTGGTCAAAGATAAGCAGATTGTGGCTGAATTTTCTAAATTTTATAGCTCGCTTTACACTTCTGAGTTGTCTACCGATATCAGTTCTTTCGTTGGCTTTGTTGATGGCCTTGATCATCCTGTTTTGGAGGCGGATCAGGCCTTCGAGCTTGGCAAACCTTTCCTGCGCGATGAGCTTCTTTCAGCAATACAAGCCATGCCTTCTGGGAAAGCGGTTGGCCCTGACGGCCTCCCTGCTGAATTTTATAACGTTTTTAGCAAAGAATTAGCTCCATTTTTGTTGGAGTACTACAGCGGGCTCTCTCAGGAAGGCGGCCTTACTGGCAGGTTCTCGGAAGCTACTATCGTGGTGTTAGAAAAACCGGGCAGAGACCCTAATCTTGTGGCGAGCTACCGGCCCATCTCTCTTTTGAATGCTGACTACAAGATTTATGCCAGCATTCTAGCGCGTAGACTTGCCTTGGTAGTTGGAGATTTGGTCCATCCAGATCAATGCGGGTTTGTCCCTGTGAGGTCAACATCAGATAATGCTCGCCTTCTATGTAACTTATTTGAGAAGGTCTCGACAGTCGCTTGTCCATACATTGCTCTTGCTTTAGATGCCGAAAAAGCGTTCGATCGATTGGAATGGCCGTTTATGTTTTTTATTTTGCAATGGTTTGGCCTTGAGGAAGGATTTATTAATAAAGTCAGGGCACTCTACGCTAGCGCTTCTGCTAGTATCTTAGTGAATGGTACTCTCTCGCGCCCCTTCTCTCTCCACAGGGGAACTAGGCAGGGATGTCCCCTTTCCCCTCTCCTATTTAATTTAGTTCTGGAGCCTTTGGCCATTGCAATTCGTCGGCAGGCAGACCTTAAGGGGGTACAACTTGGGGCATTACAAGTGAAGCTCTCCGCCTACGCGGATGATTTGCTTCTCTTTACGCAACCTGAGGAAGTTTTGTCTATTCTGGCCTTGTTTGATAGTTATTCCAACGTCTCGGGGTATAAGATCAATTGGTCTAAGTCGGTGGCGTTTCCCCTTAATCGCGTCGCAAACTCGGCGGAGATGGCAGATTTTCCATTTAAATGGGAGGCGGGCAGTATCAAATACTTAGGGGCATGGTATAATGCGTCGGTGGATGATATGATTGAGAAAAATATGGAGGAACTTCTTCTTTTCATTCAGACAAAAGTTGTAGCGTGGTCTCCCCTACATCTCTCATGGTGGGGCCGATTAGAAGTCATCAAAATGTCTCTTATCCCAAAGGTTAACTATATCCTTAGTATGCTCCCCTTATCAATTCCGTTATTATGGTATCAAAAGATAGAGCGTAATCTTATCTCCTTCTTATAGAATGGAAAGCAACCGCGTATTGCTACCAAAAAATTGAAAGCTGCTAAGGATAGGGGGGGGGGTGTGCATTTTCCTGACTTCTATAGGTACCACCAAGCTCTCTTGATTAAACAGGGATCTCTTTGGTTGACCGCTGATGAAATTGGGCAAAGGCCGACTTGGCTAGAGGTAGAGGCCCGCTTGGCCGCTCCCTATCCTCTATTGTATTTGTTAGGGGTGCGGCACCCCGAATGGTCCCCTGCGGGGAGGGTTATTAGGTCCACACAGGCTGCCTTCCTAGAGCTGGCGAGGCTCATCGGTCAGGATGATATATCCTCGGGGCAGACACCGTTATGGTGGAACCCTCGTTTTCGGATCTGAGGGTGCAGGTTTGCTTGGAAGGCTTGGCAAGATCGGGGAATATGGTCTCTCGGACAGTTAGTAGATGTCAACGGATGGAAAGACTTCACAGTATTACGGAGGGCGTTCTCCCTACCAGACTCCTTCTTGTTTAAGTGGATCCAGCTTAAGCACTGTGTTATAGCCTCTGGTTCTCCCTCAAGAACTCCCGAGCTTGACAAGGGTGGCGTTTTGCTTCATTGGTTGAGTGCCACGGTAGCGCAGCAGGGGGCCACCTCTAAGATCTACGCCTTATGGAGGGAGCGTACTTCTAAAGCACCTGTCGGGCTGGCCCGAGTATGGGAATCTGATATTTCTCAGGGAATTACATCCTCTGAATGGAAAATTTTATTTGGCCTGGTGTCCAAAGCATCTAGGTCAGCTGCACTTACCCAGTCATTATATTTTTTTATGCATAGGGCCTTTATAACCCCGTCGAAGTTGGCTAGGGGGGGACCCTGGTAACTCGGGTTTATGTTGGTCTTGCTCTGCAGCTATAGGAACTTACATACACATGTTCTTTGAATGTCCCCTAGTTCAGAATTTCTGGAGACAGGTGTGGGCTAGGATGCAGTTGATCCTACATTTTACGGCGGAGCTGGAGTGGCGTAGGATCTTTCTGCGGTCCTCCAGTTTATTCCCTGCGGGGTCCCATGACCACTCCATTCTGTTTAACTTCATGACGGCTATAGCCCTAAAGATGATCCTGTGGAAATGGAAGGATTTTAGCAGCCTAAGCTTGGACGGTTGGTGGAATTTGGTCTGCCATTATTCAAAGCTGGAGAAAACTTATAGCAAACTCCACCAACCGGACCGGGCGGAACTAAACGTCCGTAGATGGGCACCTTTGGATCTTTTTGTGGCCCGATCTCAGGTTGCTTAGGACGGTATGGGTACCTCTCACTCTCTCACTTTCTCTGTGTATGTAGTATCCAGGCTGTGTTGTTTCCCAGTGAGCCAAGACGGGGGAGGGGGGGTTTGTGTGGGGCGGGTGGACCTTGGTGGCTTAGTTTAGGAATTTTGTGTTGTATAGGTTATTTTGTGTTGAGCGACTGCCTGTTCTGTAGTTGTTCTGTAAAAGGCTAAATAAAGACAAAAAAAAAAAAAGATGTGGTTCCTGCTCCCTTTCACCTCAGTTCTACACAGGTAGTGTGGCAGAGTGGTTAGAGATAATTTCAGGTTAACACTATTCATAAATGGGATGAAAAACTATGGCTAGCAGATTTATAGCTTTACCAATCATAACAAATGCATAATTCCTTTAGAAAATTGACCCCTCATTTTTAAAAATGGAATATTTACTAGTTTTGTTGGGGAACCAGCTTGGCATGTGAATTTTCTAATTTGTCCTGGCCTCCAGGAAGATACTTTTCCTGTTACAGAGAAGGACACTTTATGTTCTCTTTTGATCCTATTATTGATCCTATACAGTTGGTTTTCACACCCGTAAATGATTTTCACATTTTGCTGTCTAAAAAATACAATTCAAAGGGGTTTATTGTAGAAGCCTTATTTATAATTTCCACATAGAAAATCCAGCATTCACATATGGAAATGGCATCCAGGAGTAAAACTGAAGTTTAGAAAAGGGCTAAATTTACATATGAATGTCTATAGTACATAGAAATTATATACTATACTTTTCCTAATCCAGTATTCCCTCAAGATTCCCTCAAACTTTTAACTTTTTTAAATTTTATTTAGCTTAATAATGCTTCCTTAGCGTCCCTCCAGTCTAGTCCCGAAACCTCTGGGGTTTTGCTCCTCCTCTAGCAGCTTGGAGACTGAGAAATGTCACTCTTGTGATGTCACTGGTACATAAGCTCCGGAACCGCCTTCTCCCACCAGTTACCTCATTCTCCAAGCAGATGGAGGATTGATGAGCCTGGCGGTTCGGGACTCACTAGAGGAGCAATTAAGAAGAGTTAGGATAGTATAGTTCAGGAGTTTCATTTGATTTATTAGTTTTGGATTGGTTAAAAAAAAAGAGTGGGACTGGTCCTTTATTGTTTTGTTTTATCATTTTCTCTGGGCTGGTTGTGCTGAAGCCCTCCCTCCCCCCCCCCCCTCTCCTCCACCGGGTGGAATCTGCTTGCTGGGCGGGAAGCTACCTGAGAGGAGAAGGCTCCGTTTCCGAACCCAGTAACAGGGGTGAGGAACGGGTGCAGACGAGACCCTTAGCGAGTGCAGAAGTGGTGCCTGCCAGCGCTATTGGGGCCATTGACGGGAGAGAGAGAGAGTGATTTGTTCCACACTCACGCTGTCAGACTCGTCAGTGGAGTCTTCGAAGCGGCAGCTCCTGCGCTGCGGTAGAGCCCAGGAAAGAAATTTGTACCCCACATTTAGTTTGCCGCAGGTAAGGGGGATCCTTCCTGTTCTTGGGGAGAGCTCAGGGCTCAGGAACGGCGGTGCACAGAGCCGTGGCATCGGCGGTGCAGGCCGAACTGTGTGGCAGAGGCGCGGGAAACACCGGTTTGCTTTTTGGCCTTACTCAGCTGTGGGGTGCATCTGAGGAGCCTCGTTTTGGGTAGAGTTTCCTACTAGCTTAGTGGGGAAGGTGCATGGAGGCTCTGTGGGGGTTTAATGAAGTAAAAAAAAACAAAAAAAACGGAACAAGGGGGTTTCAGGTAAGCATCCTGTTAGAGCAAAGCTCTGGGGCTGCGATCGCCTGTGAGTCTGTAACAGCACGTTAAACAGTGGTGTTAGGACACCTCCCCTTCAGCGGGATGCCTAGGCCGCACTGTTTGCGAGGTAAAAAGGGGCACAGTGTCAGAAGCTGTGTCTGTAGGGGCTGCAGTCAGGAAGCTGCAGCCTTGGAGCAGGGCTCAGAAGGGGTTGAGAACGCTCATGGAGGAATTCCCATAGCCCTTCGCCAGCCAGGTTCCCCAATTCTCCCATACATAGAGCCGATTCCAGGGACTTCGTCTGCTCCCGATCCCCCCTGTTCGCAACCCATGTTACCAGGGGGTCTGGCGGCGATATTTTCGCCGGATTTCATTACGCTGATCCAGCAGGCCTTTGGCAATCCTTCGGGAAAGCCTTCCCCCGGTGCCGCAGACTTGGTCATGGGGTTGAAGAGGCCGGGAACTCCTGTGGATATGGGAGTGGCAGGAATAGCAGTGAAAAAGTCCAGGACCGACAGGGATCGGTCCGAGCAGTCGGTGGTATCTGAGGGTCTCTGTTCGGAAGAGCTGGATCCCGATTTGGACTTCGATGACGAACTGGAGGAAAGCGAGATTGCAGAGTAAGAAGACCAAGCGAGGGTCGTGCGCATTTTTCGGAGAGAGGAGTTACCGGCGCTTATCTCTGAAACGCTAAAAATGCTGAATATGCCCTCAGGGGGTCCGACAGAGGATTCTACCCTGGAGGACCCGTTGTTGCAAGCATTTTGAAAGACTCAGAGAGCTTTCCCTATGCACAGGGTGATTAAGGAGATGATTCAAGAAGAATGGGACTTGCCCTTGTCCACTCTGAAGGGATCTAGGGTTATGGCATGGCTATACCCTCTAATAGGCCAGGATCGCAAGTTGTTTAAATCTCCCAGGGTGGATGCCGCTGTTTCGGCGGTTACTAAGAAGACGATCATTCCAGTGGAAGGTAGTGCGGCCCTTAAGGATGCCCAAGACCGAAGGCTGGAAACACTGTTGAAACAGGTTTTTGACGTCAGTGCGCTCTCTATGCAAGCGTCTATTTGTGGAACTTGGGTAGTGAGAGCCTGTCTGCGATGGGTACAGCATATTCAGACAGAACATACAGAGGAGACGGCAAAAGTGTCTAGTTGGAGTCAGGAGCAGCCTATCTCGCTGATATTCATTATGACCTTATCTGGGGTCTTTCTAAGAGTATGGCGTCGGCCATTGCGGCTAGGCGGTATCTCTGGCTGCGCAACTGGGTGGCTGATGGCTCTTCCAAGGCGAGATTAAGTAAGCTTCCCTTTAGGGGGCAGCTATTGTTTGGGGAGGATTTAGATAAGTTGGTTAAGGATTTGGGGGAGTCAAAAGGCGGTAGATTGCCCGAGGACAAGCAAAAACAGGGGCATTCTGCTCCCATGCCTAAGGGTCAACAAAGGACCTTACGGCGTTTCTGTTCCCCAAGGTTTGAACAGGCTCAGCGAGGGTGTTTTCCCTATAGAAATCAGGGGTTTTGGGGATTTCGAGGAGCAGGTAGGGGTTTTGCGGCTGCCTCCTCCTCTACCTCAAGTCTTAGGAAATCACAATGAAGCCGAGGGAGCCCAGGTGGGACTGGTTCCTGTAGGGGGTCGGTTGCAGGAATTTTATCCTGCCTGGGTCCAGATCACTTCTGATCAGTGGGTGTTGAAGGTGATTCGAGAAGGTTATGCATTGGAATTTCAGAGACCAGTGACTGATTCTTTCATACAGTCGCCGTGCGGGGCAAGTCTCAAACGTAAAGCTGTGCACGGCAAGGTGCGAAGGCTGATGGCCCTCAAGGCAATAGTGCTGGTTCCTCCTGACCAGTGCAGCTGCAATCGATACTCCATATATTTCATAGTGCCAAAGAAGGAGGGCACATTTCGGCCAATTTTAGACCTAAAAAGGGTAAATCGCTGTCTCAGAATGTCCCATTTTTGAATGGAAACTTTGTGATTGATTATCATGGCAGTACAGACAGGAGAATTTCTTACGTTCCTGGACTTGTCGGAGGCGTATTTGCACATTCCGATACGGCGGGAGCATCAGAAGTTCCTCAGATTTGCAGTTCCTATGGGACATTTCCACTTCCAAGCACTACCCTTTGGGCTGGCAACGGCGCCACGAGCATTCACCAAGGTGATGGTGGTAGTGGCAGCGGCTCTACAAAAGGAGGGCGTGTTAGTGCACCCTTATCTAGACGATTGGTTGATCTGAGCAAAGTTAAGAACAGAAAGCGAAGCAGCTACGGCCAAGGTAGTAGCCTATCTCCAGGAACAAGCAGGAATGTAGTCCTCACATACGGGTATCGTCGGTACCGATGGAGCCTGCGTGGGAACGCTCCCCAGCTTCCAATAGGAACGCTTTTGGGAGCATCCCTCAGCACATGCGCGCTGCCTTCCCACCTTTCCAACTGTCCCTCTTCAGTTCTTCGTTTTCCGCGGAGCCGACAGGATCTATTCCCTGACATCGCAGAAAATTCCATCTTTAAATTCTTTTTTGTGGTTGCGTTTTCCTACCGCACGACGCCTACCGGTACCGCCGGTTCTTTTCTTTTCATATTAAAAAAAACAAACAAACCCTTAGATTTAGACTGTTTCTTTTCAGAAACTTTCCACTTTGGTGCTAGGCGCCATTTTGGGCACTAGGCCCCATTTTCCTAAATCATGGAAAAACCAACTAGTGGTTTTAAAAAATGTACTAAGTGTGGCGGTACCATTTCCATCACTGACACCAATGATTGGTGACTAAAATGTTTAGGACCTGATCATTCTCCAACTAAATGTCTCTCCTGCATGGGGATGACCAAAAGAGGAAGACAGAACCGGGCCGCAAAGCTTGGTACCCTCTTTTCTTCAGATTCCAGATCCATTGCGTCGACATCGTCGAGGGCCTCTTCTTCCTCCCATGGATCTCAGGTAACTAAACATAAAGGCCGGTCCTCAAAGAGTAACTCTCCTGCTAAGCATCGAGAGGCCATTGGCATTGCCCTTGAGGGAACCACACCGGCAAAACAGCCCCGGCGGGAGGCTTCCATTATCCTAAAGCTCCTAAGGAGGCAGCTACTCTGCCTAGCCATGAAATTCTGCATAGCTTGATGCTCAGAATGTGGGAGACACCTCTGACTACTTCTCCTCACTCTAGGAGACTTGATACTATGTATCGAGTTCCACCATGTCCTGGATTTCAGAAAACTCAGCTGCCACACCATTCAGTGGTAGTGGAATCAGCCATGCGTAGAATGAAAAGTGCAAAGAGGCATGCAGGCAATCCACCAGGTCGTGAATGCAGGACTCTGGATGCTTTTGGACACAGAACTTTTCAAGCTTCCATGCTTTCGGCTAGGATCAATTCATATATCCTGTATATGGGAATGTTCCTTAAGGAAGTCACAGGAGACTTGGAGCTCATGAGCCCATTTCTCCCAGATGATAAAAGACAAGATTTTCTTGCTCTAGTTAAGCATGCTCAAGATGTCTCCAAGTTTGTCAATCGTGCAGCCTTTGACTGCTTCAAATGCATCAGCAGAACTTCTGCTATTGCCATTGGTGCACGACGGATTGCCTGGCTACAGGCATCAGACTTGGAGACTTGGGTACAGGACAAGTTAGGCAACATTCCTTGCACGGGGGAGAATCTCTTCGGCAAGAACTGGCAGGAAAAGGCTAATGAGTTAGATGCTGACAATTCTACTTTAGATAGATTGTCAAAGCCTACAGCCACTCCAGCCAAAAGGAAGCCTTATAAAAAACCCTCTTTTAGCAAAAAGAGGATGTTTTATCCTTCCTATACTCAACAGAGTCAGACTTCAGGTCAGGTTGCCCAAAAGGGACAAACTAGACAGCAAAAGAAACCAAAAGGCCCGAGAGCCCAACCAGCTCTCCAGGTTCAGCCCCCTCAAGGGCTTTGACTCCTTCCTAGAGAGCTTTGCCTTCCTGCCTTTGAGGGGTCCCCAACCCCCCAATATTCCTGGCAGGTTATGCCACTTTGTCAACAGATGGCATCAGATAACAGCAGAAGATTGGACTTTGTCTATTGTAGGAGAGGGATACAAACTTCATTTTCACAGCATACCCCCTCCTACAATTCTAAAGCAATTCAATTCACAAACCTCTGCAGACAATCTGCTAGATCACGAGGTCTCCACACTTCTTGCCCAAGGCGCAATAGAAGAAGTACCCATTTTTCAACAAGGGACAGGGTTCTACTCCCCCTATTTTCTTATTCCAAAGAAAACAGGGGGACACAGACCCATTCTAGACCTCAGAGAATTAAACAAATACCTGTTTCGAGAGAAATTCAAAATGATTTCTCTAGGAACTCTTCTGCCGTACCTTCAAAGCTAGGACTGGCTTTGCTCTCTAGACTTAAAGGATGCATACCCTCACATTCTCATCCATCCAGATCACAGGAAATTTTTACGTTTCCTTTTCAGGGGAAGACATTTCCAGTACCGGGTTCTTCCTTTTGGTCTGGCTTCAGCACCAAGGGTGTTCACGAAATGCATGGCAGTAGTAGCCGCATTTCTACGAACCCTGGGGATATTTGTCTTCCCTTACTTAGACGACTGACTCATTCGAGCCCCCACAGTTGCAGAGGCCAGCACTGCACTGTCCCGTACAATGCAAATCCTCCAATACTTGGGATTGGAAATAAACTTCCCGAAGTCTCAACTAGTTCCTACCCAATGCCTGGAATTCATAGGAGCCTGTCTGGATACCAGACAGGCAAGGGCTTTTCTTCCACAGGCCCGGTGTCTTCGCAGTATGCAGCTAGCTTCCAGAGCAGCAGGCAAATCCTCCCTCACGGCTTGGGAACTACTGCAGTTACTGGGACACTTGGCATCCACAGTTCATGTAGTCCCATATGCTCGCCTCCACATGCGAGCAGCTCAGTGGACCCTCTCCACACAGTGGACACAGGCCACGGGTCATTTGTCGGACAAAATAACAATCTCTCAACGACTAATTTTGTCCCTCCAATGGTGGCAATCACTAGAAAATCTGACAGTGGGGTCTCCTTTCCATCAACCCCTCTTTCAGGCCACCCTAACAACAGATGCATCAGAGGTGGGTTGGGGAGCACACCTGAATCATCTCTCTACCCAGTGCACCTGGACTCCACAGGAGGTAGGGTTACACATTTATTATTTATTTATTTATTTATTTAACATTTTTATATACCGCACTATTCATCATCAGCGCGGTTTACATAGAACTACAAAACATCAGATAAGATAAGATACATATATCTGTTTTTACATGTAACAGGAAGAAAAACTTGGAAAACAGGGGTAATAGTAACAATGGATAATAGAACTTGAACTATATACATATGATAGTAATATTACTTGAAAAAGTATCATGTTAGATAGGGATGGGATTGGAGCTGTTTAGATGAACTTGTGTTATTGTGTTCTCTGGAAAGTATATGATGAAAAGGTGATGCTTCAAGGCCTTTTTGAACTGGAGTTAAGAGCAATTTATTTAGCTCTTCGAGTGTTCCACACCCAGCTCAGCTACAAGACAGTCCTAGTCCAGACGGACAATCAGGTAGCCATGTTCTATGTGAACAAGCAGGGCGGAACGGGCTCTCTGTCATTATGCAACGAAGCTTTACGACTATGGGCCCTCGCGAGAGATCGTCAAATTCAACTTCTAGTGGTATATCTTCCAGGCATTCAAAACCTTTGGGCAGACAAACTCAGTTGAGTACTGCTACCTCATGAGTGGTCACTCCACCTAGACCAGGTGGCAAAGATTTTTCATCTCTGGGGCACTCCAGACATAGACCTCTTTGCAAGTCCACTGAATGCCAAACTTCCCCGGTTTTGTTCCAGGATTCCGGCACACAACTGTCAGGCAAAGGATGCCTTCCTCCTTCACTGGGGTTAGGACTTCCTTTATGCCTTCCCACCCATTCCCCTCATCCCCAAAACACTCTTCAAGCTGCAGAGAGACAGGGGCCGCATGATTCTCATAGCACCACGATGGCCACGCCAAACGTGGTATTCCCTGCTTCTGCATCTCTCTCAAGCGGCACCTCTAGAGTTAGGGCATGCTCCAGATCTCCTTTCCCAGGACATCGGGACACTATGGCACCCGAATCCCCAGTCCCTGCACCTCACAGCCTGGTTGCTGAAGGCTTAGACCTCCAGGATCTCAACCTGTCCCAGAAGGTAAAAGATATCCTTCAGGTTTCTAGGAAACTTTCCACAAGAAGATCTTATGCCTTAAAGTGGAAACGTTTTACTATATGGTGCTCCAAGAGGGGATTAAACCCCCTGGTCATACCCTTAGAATCGATACTAGAGTATCTCCTTCACTTATCGAATTCTGGATTAAAAGTCCATCTTAGTGCAATTGCAGCTTCTTATAAGCCTCTAAAAGGACAACCAATTTCCTCTCATCCATTCCTATCAATATTTATGAGAGGCCTTTTATTAACTAAACCTCCCATCAAGCCACCACCGGTGGCATGGGATCTAAATCTAGTTCTCGGGCAGCTCATGAAGCCGCCTTTTGAGCCTTTAGCCACTGCAGCCCTTAAGTTTTGACCTGGAAGGTCACCTTCCTAATTGCAATCACCTCTGCCCGTCGCATCAGTGAATTGCAAGCTTTAGTGGCTGATCCTCCTTATACTAGGTTTCATCATGATAAGGTTGTTCTTCAAACTCACCCACATTTTATGCCAAAGGTGGTTTTGCATTTTCATTTAAATCAATCAATTTAACTTCCTGTATTTTTTACGAGGCCTCACGTCTCTAATGCAGAAAGAAACCTTAATACTTTGGATTGTAAAAGGACCTTGTCTTTTTACATACAAAGAACACAGCAACATAGAAAGTCCTCACAACTTTTTATAGCTTTTGACCCTAGTCATTTGGGACTTCCAGTCTCCAAAATAACTTTATCTAAATGGATTGCCCAATGCATATCCTTTACTTATGAGAGTAAGGGTCTTCCTCTTCAGGACCATGTCACAGCTCACAATGTGAGAGCCATGGCAGCTTCTATGGCTAATCTCCACTCTGTGTCTATCGATGACATTATGTCGAGCAGCCACCTGGGCTTCGGTACACACCTTCACAGCCCACTACTGCCTAGATAAAGCCTCCCGTCGGGATTTTATTTTATTTTATTTATTTATTTACGTTCTCTTATATGCCGTGCTATTCTGCATCAGTGCGGTTTACATTGAACAAACTGAAATTACATTGAATAGGGCATTATAACTTGGAGATAACTATTTTACAGGGAACATGGGCTATGGAGGGTTAAGTGGCTTGCCCAAGACCACAAGGAGCACCTGTGGGACTAGAAACCCCAGTCCTTCCGGCCCAAGGCAGCAATCCAAGGGAGCAATACAGCATAGGAGGTGAAGTACTTTTGTCCACTAAAGAAGAGCGGGACCTAGGCGTAGTTGTGTCCGATGATCTTAAAGTAGCTAAACAGGTAGAAAAGGCGACGGCAAAAGCTAGAAGGATGCTTGGGTGCATACGGAGAGGAATGGCTAGCAGAAAAAAGGAGGTGATAATGCCTCTGTATAAGTCTTTGGTGCGACCTCATTTGGAGTATGGTGTGCAATTCTGGAGACCGCACCTTCAAAAGGATGTGAACAGGATGGAGTCGGTGCAGAGGGTTGCTACTAAGATGATTAGTAGTCTTCATTATAAAGCATATGAGGACAGACTTAAGGATCTTAATATGTACACCTTAGAGGAAAGGCGGGATAGAGGTGATATGATTGAGATGTTTAAATACCTCCGTGGCATAAATGTTCAGGGAGAGAGCCTCTTTCAATTGAAAGCAAGTTCTGCGACGAGGGGACATGGGATGAGGGTGAAGGGAGATAGATTCAGGAGTGATATGCGGAAATATTTCTTTACGGAAAGAGTAGTGGTTCCGTGGAATAGTCTCCCAGTGGAGGTGGTAGAGATGAGGACAGTAACTGAATTCAAAAAAGCATGGGACCAACACAGAGGATCTCTAAAGGTAAAAAGTGGACTGTTGTAGTTGTTGTTATGGAAGGACAGACTAGATGGGCCTTGTGGTCTTTTTCTGTCATCATGTTTCTATGTTTCTATGTTTCTAAGGTTGCTGTCCTCTAGTGGGATTTGAACCCCCGACCTTCCGGCCTGGGATGCCTTCTTTGGCCAAGCTGTTCTTCAAAATCTCTTTCAAACCTAAACCAACTCCTACCCACCAACCCTGGTGGGATGCCAGAGATCCATGGGAGGAAGGATTCTCACCTTCAACAGTGGCACCTTCCTGGGGCTATCTCACTGGCATCTTCAGCTAGGGAGTCCCCATATGTGAGGACTACATTCCTGCTTGTTCCTGGAGATAGCGTAGTTACTCACCTGTAACAGGTGATCTCCGGGAACAGCAGGAATTTAGTCCTCACAACCCACCCACCTCCCCTAGGAGTTGTCTCTCTCTCTCTCTCTCTCTTTGTCTCTTTCCTCTCTCCTTCTATCCTTTCACTCAGCTACAAACTTAACTGAAGAGGGACAGTTGGAAAGGCGGGAAGGCAGCGCGCATGTGCTGAGGGATGCTCCCAAAAGCGTTCCTATTGGACGCTGGGGAGCTTTCCCGCGCAGGCTCCATCGGTACTGACGATAGACGTCCCCAGTGGCCGAGTTGATCCTCGAGGTCCTTTGACCTCGAGTCCGTCCTTGGCCGAGGTCGCACTCTGAGTCCTGCTCGACAGGACCTTGGTCATCCCCGGCGAGCTTACCGGGTACTGGCCACGGAGCATTGCGGCCCTCAAGGCTCACAGAGCAGCCCCCCTACAAGTCCTCCATGGATTACTCTGAATGGGAGACGGAAGATGAGGAATCCCCCGATATCCCTCGCCACTGCGACGTCCCTTCTGACTCCCCCATCCCGGAACCTCGGAGGCGGTCCCCTGCCGAGGACATGGGCTTCCTGGACTTTATCAAGGACATGTTTAAGGCCCTGGCGTTCCCAACCAAGTCGGAGGAGGACGCTCGGGTGGATGAGTTAGAGATCCTCCAGTACAAGGCCCCTCTGCTGGAATCGCTCATGGTGCCCATTCCTCCCATCCTGGAACAGCTCATGCTCCGCATCTGGGAGATGCCATCATCGGTGCTGGTAATGAGCAGATGGCTTGACTCTATGTATCGGGTCAGCCGGAGCCTGGGTTTCCAGAAGTCACAACTGCCGCACAACTCCATGGTGGTGGAGTTGACCTTGCATCGGCTGAAAAGCCAGAAGACGCACTCCTTGGTGCCCCCCCGGCAGGGAGGCCCGCACCATGAATACCTTCGGCAGAAAGTACTACCAGGGCATGATGCTCATCTGCCGTTTCCAGGCGTACCAGCTGTACATGGGCATGTACCCGAGAGACCTTGCAAAGGAACTCGCTGGGTTCTCAGGTGGTCTCGCCAAGGAACCTTTGCAGTGGTTCAGGAGCCTGGCAAGGCCGTCCGTGAGTGCTCCAAATTTATGTCTTGAGCGGCCTATGACGGGTTTGAGTTGGCATCCCGGGTAGCCGAGGCGGGCATTGTTGCATGCCGCCAAGCTTGGCTTCAGTTGTCCGACCTTGAGCAGTGGGTTCAGGACAAATTGGTCGATGGCCCATGCCAGAGAGAGAACCTCTTTGGCAAACCCATGACCGACAAGGCTGCCGAGCTGGAGACCGAGTTCATGATGAGGACCAGGCTCTCTAAGACCACTGCCCTTCCCCAACGAAAGGGCTTGGGGAAAAAGCCCTTTTACCCGAGTAAGGGGGCTGCTTATCAAAACTACCCATCCTAACAGGTCTCCCTAGCTCCCCAACAGGATCAGCAGGCCAAGGGACATGGGCATAGCCCACGTAAGCAGAAGGCTGCAAAACCCCAGGTATCGGCCCCAGCCCAGCCCAGCCATGGGGGAGCTTTTGACTCCTTGAGCATAGCCTCTCTACCCCAAGGAGATCAGCAGCCCACAGGGGGATGTTTGGCCGTCTGTGCCCAGAGGTGGCTGACCATCACCACCGACATCTCGGCACTAAGGGTAGTCAGGGAGGGTACCTCCTCCACCTGACTCAGACACCCCCCCTTATTTCCTGGGAGAGCCCCTCAGGTCTCCCCTCCACCGGGACCTTCTTCTGAAGGAGTTTGCAGGTATTATTGAGGACAAAGCAGTGGAACCGGTGCCCCAACATCTCAAGGGCAAGGGGTTCTACTCCAGATGCTTCCTCATGCCAAAGAGGATGGGGGCCTAAGGCCCATCCTCGACCTGTGCAACCTCAACAAATTCCTGGTGAGGGAGAAGTTCAAGATGCTCTCCCTTGGAACATTGCTCTCATACCTCCAACAGGGAGATTGGCTATGCTCCTTAGAGTTCAAGGACGTTTATACCCACATCTTTATCCACCCCAACCATAGGCAGTACCTGCGGTTTATGGTAGGGGGCAGACACTTTCAATACAGGGTGCTCCCCTTCGACCTAGCCTCTCCCCCAAGGGTCTTCACGAAATGCCTGGCAATCATGGCCACCTTCTTAAGACTCCAAGGGGTCTTCATGTTTCCCTACCTAGACGACTGGCTCATTAGGGGAGGCACAGCCTCCGAGATGCAGCAGGCCACTGTAATCTTTCGCGAGTACTCTCTTCTTTCGGTTACTCTCCGTTTGGTCCTGCCCCCATAAAATGTAATCTTTCGCGAGTACTCTCTACTTTCAGTTACTCTCCGTTTGGTCCTGGGTTCATTTTACAGAGACAGTAGGGTTAGTAGCACAATAAGACAACCAAAACTGGTGTGGCTTGGAAAAAGGTTTTTATATAGAAATAGGCTTATTACATAGGTACAGAACAGAGGTAGAAGGTTGTTATAAAACTGCTTCAGTGTACTTCAGTGCATCTGTGTGTCTGTCTGTGTGTGGGTGAGAGAGAATAGGAAGAGAGAGAGAGAAAGGGGGGTAAGGAGTCAATGAATAGGGAGAGAGAAGGGGGGTGTAAGGAGTGTGTGTTCAATGAATAGGAAGAGAGGGAGGGAAGGGTGGGGTGTAAGGAGTGTCCGATGAAATAGGAAGAGAGAGAGAGAAGGGTGGGGGTAAGAAGTGGGTGTTCAATGAGTAGGAAGAGAGAGATATTTTTGTATTTATAGTGAAGTTCTTCTCCAGCACCTCCCTTTGTCATAATTTGGTCTGATCTCTCCTGATTAGTAAGGAGGGGCTGTTGTCTTACAGACTAATCAGGCAAACTAGGCCCATCAAGTTCTCTCCTGATTAGCAAGGAGGGGATGTTGTCTTGCAAACTAGTCTCATCAGGTAAACTATGCTCATTAAGTCTGGAGACTGACATCACCAGGGGCTCAGAGCTGCCTGCAATCCAAGGTCTGGGAAAAGCCATGACACCTATGCTAGGCATAATGTCATGCTGATGTATGCTGACAGTGTCCCCCTTCCACCTCAATCAGGAGATGGTGCTCCCCGCCTTCTTCCTGAGGCCTCACGCCAGCAAAGCGGAGACCATTCTCCATACTGTGGATTGTAAAAGGGCCCTGTCCTCTATCTGCAACGGAATCAGGGCCACCAGTGCGTCCAGCACTGTTCAGTACTTTTCTTTGTTTGCAGTTACTTTTCACTCTTGATTGTTACAGTATTTGTTATAGAATTGCCTTTCAATGTTTTGCTGTTTTAAACATCATGGCGCAAGTAACACAGCGTATTCAGTACTGTTCAGTACTTACTTTTTACGCTTGACTGTTGCAGTATTTGTTAAAAAATTGCCCTTCAATGTTGTGCTGTTTTAAATATCATGGCGTAAGTAACTTTCCACTCATTTTATGTTTGTGCAATTTAGCTGCCCCTGGCAGCACGGATTATTTCCTTACGGTGTTTCATTCGTTTCCTTATGGTGTTTCATTCGTTTTTATTTTGTGGTGGCTCACTTGTAGTTTTACCGTTTTTACTATCTCATTATTTCCTTGTTTATAACTTGTGATAAGGAAGCTTATCATAGCTCAGGTAGGAGCTATAGAAAAGATGATGTGACTCTGAACAAGCAACCTGTCAGTTCTGGTAGAAGCAAGAAAACAGAGTTTTCACATAAAAGACTACCAGTCCCAGAATGCACCAGGTTTCCAGCAGCCATGAGAGGGGCTGAAGTGAGAGAATGTGTGTGCAATCAAGAGAGCTATGAGGTAATCCCTAAGCACTCATCTCAAAGGGCAGGGCTTGATTCAACACAGCTGCGCTGTGTTAGGGAGCAGCACACATTAGGAAAGAATAAGAATAGAGATTATTCTTCAGATAACAGATTCAGGGAGAGTTGGAAGAACAGCTTCAGCAAAAGCCACGCAGATAGAGAGAGAAGGAAACTCTCTGGAAGGAAGAGAAGAAAGGCCATTGGAAGGTCTGGGAGATTCCAAGGCAGTACTCATACTGGGAGGTATTCCAAAAGCCAGCAGAGTCCATTGGACTGGATTCAGCCAGAGGAATGGAGTGGCAGAGATAGGAATCACCAGTGGCTACCTGGAAGAGAGAAGACTGCATGTGGAAGGGACTTTCAGACCAAGGCCAGAAGGTATGTGAGAGAAGATCCAGTGTCCAGGGATCAAGATTGGAAGGCTGGACATCAGAATTGGATTACATATTGGCCAGGCTATACAGAGAGGAATAATGATAGCAGGAGAGGCTCAGGTATGAACACTGATCCAGACCCTATCTATAATAGAGAATGGCAGCAAGGGAATAAGCATTCTCATGATAGTGCCTTAATGAAAGACTCATCTGTGCCAATGTATGATATTGACCCTATGATTGTTGATGCAGGGGGAAATACAGCAGATGAAACTATTTACATGGACTGTTCTTTATCTAAATGCTATTGCTAGTTTTCTATAAGCAAACACATCAGCCATCACAAAGAAACCTAACTTTGTTCTTTATTTCCACTGCAAACAGCTCTTAAAGCAGGATTTGGGCTCACACAGTAGCAGCCAGCCAGCTAAAGGCTTTCAGCTGGTCCATGGATAGTAATTAGGGCTGCACCTGATTGTGTGTGTGAGCAAGGGAGAATCACTGCTGAGATCAGCGTGGAAAATAAGCAGAAGTTAACCTAACCAGCAAAGTTTATTCTTTACTTTGTGCCTTTGTATTTGGTAATTACTTGCTAAGAAAACATTAGCTAATTGCCTGACAAGTTGAAGGTTGTTTTCTGGTTTACTTTGTGACTTTTTGTTATCCTTTTAAACACTGCAAGCAAGTAACCTCATTTATAGTGCTATCAAGCATACATGTGCTGGGTGAATTAAACCCCATCAATAAAAGAAGTATTTTATTGATCTTACCACTTGGTTTCACAACTCAAATTATTGTCATCAGCTGTGTTTGGGAGTGAATGAACTACAATACCCACAATACCTTGCAAGAATCATATGAATATATGCATCGTCAAGATTGTGTAAGTTCTCACCCTAGGCAGCCGTCTGACAAACTTTCCTTTCAATTTCTTCATTATCAGTATGTCTTACATTTGTCATGCTTCACATTTGTTCTTAGTTTCCTTTAGATGTCTGTAAGCTGTGGTTTTAATACAATTTCACTCTTTAAGACGTCCACTTCAGAGTTTCCAGGTTCGTATAGTGCCTTTTCCGGTGGGACTCAATTTTAATATTATAAACTGATTATCACAATAGTTCAATTCCCCCTTTTTCAAGTGGTCTCTCCTCATTTTTATTAATGTTTCATTTTTATCATATTTTGTTTCTTTTTTTATTATTTTTTCTTCTCCTCTTCTCTCTGGCTCTGTACTCTAGTTTTGAGACTGAAACGAATTGGTGTCTTTTTCAAGACCTCCAGTCAATTTCCATATGGTGCATAATGTAAGTACCCTCTCTGTAGTATCTCTCATTTGACAATATTAGCTATTCACACTATGTCATTCCTTTATTGAACATACTCAATTTGTTGACGTTTTTATGTATAATCTATTTATTTTTTTGCATTCTTTTATATGCTTAATTGTTTACGTTTGTACATATTTATTTTTTATCTTTAGACTTGTGTTTGCATTGTTACTCAATATTCCTGCATATCATTTTGGTACTGAAGTACATCTTCTTTGTCTGTAATACTGTATAGAAGTCTTTTAGTGCCCCCTTTTTTAATATTGTTTTTAAAATGCATTTTTATTTGCTGTGTTATTTTATGATTGTTTTTAGATGTGTACCCTCTGATGAAGGCCTGATGCTGAAACGCGTAGGGGCTCTTTTGCAAATAAAGTTAGCACCTGTGACCTCTACTTGTCTTCGCCCGTTGTGTCTCCCTGCTTTTGCTGCGAGGGCTTTGCTCCCTTTGTGTTCCATGGTGGGTACACTTACACCTTTCACTGGCCCATAAACACATACAAACATCAACATAGCGATTTTAATACTTTAAACTAACATCTACATCTTACCCCAACCAAGGCTCAAGATCCAACTTATTTCTATTTTATGTATTTCCTTTCATCGGCTCATTCTCAGTGGTCTAGCCCTTCTTATCCAGCTCATGAAATCTCCCCCCCCCCCCCCACCTTGGGGGGAGCAAAATGGCTGACACGTGCTAGATGCTGCTGGCTGGGTCGGTGCTTTATTTTCTCTTTCTTCACAATGCTGCGTAAAAGGAAAGCCAAAAGCTGGGTATTACCTGCGGCTACGGCTGCGGTTTCTAAGGGTCCTCTAGATGCTTTCTTGACGCCCGCTGATGTGGTGGAAGCTCCGGAGTTATCAGGCTCGCTGGGGCGTCGGGAGTGGAAGGAGGCTTGCCGCGCCCCTCTGAGCTGCATGTTTCTCTTAGCCTGGAGGTGCGGACCCCTCCGACTCAACTTGCATTGCTCGCTGTGGGAGCAGCGGAAACAGAACTCCATTGTCTCGGGGAAGCCATGCTCGCTGAGTCATTGTCTCCTGCAATGTTGAGTAGCTCCGTGGCAGCTGTGCTTGGGGCTGCGGAGCTTGCAGGTATAGTGGTCAACCCAGCTGGGAGTGGAGGAAGTTGGTCTGCTGAAGTTGGTGCCGTCTCCGGTATTTCTCCTCCCACATCTACCGGGATTACAGGCGTGTTACCTGTGCAGTCTGTTCTTCATCGTCCGGCAGCTGTTACTTTGGATTCCCTCTGGGAAGGTATCCAGGCCTTGGAGCATTCCTTTACATCTCAGTTTGGAGTTCTTCAGAGTGCTTTAGCCCTTATGTTTCAATCTTCTGATCATCAAAAGAAGGAAGTAGCCACTATTTCTGCTAAGGTGGCCCAGTTGGAGGAAAACGTGGAGGGCGTAACAACCTTTTCAGGTACTGTTTCTAATGATTTCATAGCTATCCATGGGAAGATTGAGATGCTGGAGAATTCTGTTCGTAAAAGAAACCTGCGCTTGTTGAATTTTCCTCGGGTGCCTACTGGGTCGCCAAAGGGGTTGTTCAATACATATGCTACATCTATATTGAAACTCCCTGTGGAGTCCGTCCCTCCTTTGGCTAGAATTTATTATCTGCCCATTGCCAAGCGCAAGATCCATGGTGTCTTTTCACCTGTTCATTCACTGCCGATGGACTCTCTGGATCTAACTGGGTTCCTGGAAACTACAGATCCCGGGTTTATCCCGCAGGCCACTTTGCTTCTTACTGTGGCACTGGAGCCAGGCCGAGATTTGCTTTTGAGACTTTATTTCAAGGCAAGAAATGAGACCTTCTTGGGGGGGGGGGGACGATAAGAATGTTTCCGGACTTTTCCAAACCTACCCAGAAGCGTAGGCAGCAATTTCTCCTGTTAAGACCTCGGGTTTTACAGCTGGGTGGTTTGTTTTTCCTACGCTATCTGTGTAGATGTTTAATTAAATATCAAGGAGTTCGTTTACCTTTTTTGAGCCAGCACATTTAACTCAGTTTGTCACTATTAAGAATATTCCTCTGCATAGCAGTTGAGCTGTTTCCATTTCCTCCCTTGGTTTAGGGGGGAGCGGTTGTAGGTCTGTGCATTAGTTAATTCTACACCAGAGTTGTGTCTATTTCTTCAGACGTTTTCTTTTTGAATTGTGACTTGCTTTCCCTTCAATTGTGGGCTAGTGAATTTATATTTAGTATCTATATTTAGTGTAAAGATAAGGGTGTATTCCCCTTTTCTTGGTATGTTTCTTTTCCTGTATTTGTATTCTTTACTGTAACAAGAATTTTCTTGTGTAAAATTTGAAATCGCATAAATAAATAATTTAAAAAAAAAGGAAATCTTCCCCCTTGCGAGCTCTTCCCCCTTTCGAACATCTTCACATAGTTAGCAAAGTGTTATGTGCTCTAGGTGCTAAGGAATATATTTTTCCCAAATTTGCAAAAGCTTTTCCCATTTTTCTACATTTCCCTGCGCCTCCAGTCTCTCCATTAGCATTAACTGGTGGAAGCTGCCCCACCACTCCCAGAAAGTGGGTGCTTTATCCCTTCTTCAATTCCTCAAAAGGGGCAATTTGCCTGCTGTGTACGCCTTCCCCAACATAAGTCTAACCCATCTTCCCTTGGGAAGGGGGAAAGCCATCCTGTCAAAAATCACAAGAGCCCCCACACGCTGACCAATCACTTGGCCAATATATCAGTGGATTTGTTTCCAAAATCTCTGTACCTCTTTTCAAGACCACCACATGTGGCTTAGTCCTGCCATCCTTGCAGAACACTTTGGATAGCTAGCATCCTGCGCCAGACCACTTCTCTGCACCTGTCGGGGTGAGAAATGTGCTCGACATAGCATTTGATATTGTACCTCTCTGAATTTAGCTGACTGTATCAGCTTCAGGATAGGCCTAATCGTATCAAGTACTTCTCCCGGTTTGACAGAGAATCCAAGTTCTTCTGCCCGTTTATGTTCAGTGTATGAGAAATCTGGGGGGGCCTACTCTCCTCAATTTGGCGTAATAATCTGAGACTGATAAACTTTTCTAGCCGCCTAACTCAAAGAACTGTAGGATCACTAGGGCTCTCTCTGCCATCAGTTGTTCGCGCGGCAATGATGAAACATAATGTTGCAACTGAAAGTAAGCAAATACTTGTCCTTTTGTAATGGCAAATGCTGTGAAAAGCTCTTATTCTATCACTCACCCACAGAAGGAAGACTCACAGACAGGCTGGAATGCAATCAGGATCTTTAATGTGCACACAGGCCAGACAGAGATACCAGCAACGTCCACAAGAGTCTGAGCCCCGAGGGACGGCCTACAATGCCTTATATACAGTACAGTTTTAAACTCATTCTACAATCCCATTTGCCACAGGTATTTCCTGCCCACCAATCAGCAGCCCCTAGGGGAAGGTACCTGGGTGACCTGTTCAAACCAGTATGCTCAGGTCTGCTGATTTCTGGGCAAGGGGACATTGTGCTCAGACCTGGAGTGGGGGGAAGGGTGTCTACTGAAATCTCAATGCCTTCTCTTAGCAGGCTGATCACCTCATGGCTTGGGGGAAGGGTCAGGCTGATCACTTGTGTAAGAGCCTCATGGCTTGCGGGGGAAGGGCTACCTACAGCTAAACCTCATGGCTGCCTCATTCCCCCCTTTTTAAGTAAGACCTCAACCGCTAGGGCAGTTGAGGGCAATACTACTGGAGGCAAGCCGCAGAGGAGTATATTGGGTCAGGGCCATGACCGTGGCAGCCGCCTTGCATTCTGCCAGGGTGTCAAGGGTGGAAACAACCTGTAAGGAAAAAGGCACCTGGTTAAAATGTACGGTACAGCAATAGGACAAGTTAAAGTACAAAGGTCTGTCATGTTCAGAGCAGTTTGGGCAAGTAATACTGCTGTGTTAGTAGTCTCTGCACTTGTTTGAAAGCAAGTCCGTATCAGGGATAGGAGTAAGGCTAAGGCACCTTTTCTCAGTCTGATCCCGGTTCCAGGAAAGGTGTCTGTGGATCAGTCTCTCCGGTGGTCCAGAGTTCGTCGGCAGTCTGTTAGAACCCCGTACTGGGCAGAAGTGTCAAAGCGCAGGGGCTGGTTTGGAACTGTGACAGAAGTCCAGGCTGGAACAATTTCTGGTGCAGCGGCCTTGACACGAGAGTGATGGATCCTCGGAGCAACTTCAGCCACCTTGACAGCCGTGGGGGTGGTCCGCAGAACGGTATACGGGTCTCGCCACTGGGGAGTCAGCAGATCCTGCTTCCACTCCTTGATCCACTATCACTGGAGGTTCCTTTGCTGGTAGGAAATATTCCATTATGCCCTTGACTGATCTTTACATGTTTACAGATCAGACAAGTGCACGCGCGTGTTCTGTAATTCTGACAAGTTTTTGAATCACACCAATTTTTTTTGTCTGTTAGAATTTGTCATCAATTTATCCCCCTTTGCCTCTGCATGCCTGGCCAGGACATACAGAGGAAAAGTAAGGCAAAAAAAGCATCTGGAAGTACCACATGGTCAGAGTGGGGTTTTTTCCAAAGCTCATCAGGATGCAAGGTGCACCTAGCCTGTCTCCAGGTGCCTACTTACAATCTTTGAGTATTGTGGTGGGGCCTAGATGACTTCCTAAATTGAAGATACTGGAGATGGCATAGTTGAATAAAATGCTCATCATTTTTTATATTCATTAGCCAGATACATCACTTCACATCATTAAATTGCCTTCACCAGTTTACTGTCCATCAGAGTCCTTCCACATCATTAATTACCTTCATCAGTTTACTGTCCATCAGAGTCCTTCCACATCATTAATTACCTTCATCAGTTTACTGTCCATCAGAGTCCTTCCTCTTAATATATCACTTTATCCCTCACAACACTTTCCACCAACTACATACATAGGTCCTTCAATTTTTCTTTTTTTCTATACCATACTAATGTATCCTTATCTGGCAAGGCTGCTAAAACAATTGTTAGAAACATAGTATTGTTGTAAACAGTGTCCATTTCCCACTAACTTAATTGGTGCAGTTCTAGATTGGCATGGGTGCTCATTCTAAATAGCGACTGTCTAAACAATCTTCAATATAAAACTATACATCAATTCCAATAGAAAGAAATATGGCTCCTAACATGACAGCCACATATCTCTCATGTATGACTAGAGTCTATTGTATACCTGGTTCCCAGTGAGAGTACTGTAGGAAACTTAAAAATATTTGGACTGATCTTGAAAATGCAGTGTCCACAAGGATTTATGTAAGCTATCCATTAATTATGGTGTCAAAAGAGATCCTCTTGAGGTGAGAGACTAAGAGGGTACAAGGCATTGGTGGTTGGGCCTCATGGCGATACTCCTTCTGGTTCTTGGCCTATTCCCCCTGCCTATTCATGTCTCTTCAGAGGCATAAATGTACAAGGTTCATGTTTTCTCAGGCCTTGTGGGTCCTCGAGGAGTCTTAGAGCAGTCAGAATTCCGGTGGCCCAGATCATCACACTTGGAGTAGCACGTTTATTGCCTTTTTCCTAGGCTGCCGTCTCACCTTCTGCCCCTCTCTCTCTCTCATTTTCTCAAAGCTCTCCTGGATCATTGCTGACAAGTAAGATTTAGTTTTATCCAATCAACTCAAGTTAATGTTATCATTATATTTGTAAATAATTTTTTTTTTTTTTTAGAAATATTTCCATATTTTCTGGGAAACACAGTTCGATCTTTCCACTAAATTTGCTCTATATACTTGGGAACAAAGCGATTTCAGATCAGCCCCCTTCCAAAATTTAATATTTACTCATCTTATTGCTGTGTATACTGGACCTCTACACAATGCACTCCTACCAGTATACCTGGTAACAAAGTACAAATGTATAAACTAAAAAGATTTGTATCTCACAGTGCTATAACATATTGTGCTCCTGAACTCTGGACACCAACATGTAAAATTCAAATACAGAAGGACAGGTGAATTTATTCTAAATAGCACCTATGATGTTACTGTCCTGTTCATCATTCATCAGCACAGAGCTTAACAAGGCAAAGTGATTACCTTGTATCTTATAGTTCAAAACAGGCATGAAACTGATACTTTTATAAGAAGGTTGGTGGATATCCGGAATGCAAACATCCCTTTTTATATCTAAAGTGCTGTATATATCTTGTAGCGCTATATAAATGTTTATAGCTCTACGAGGTGTTTGCCACCATATATAAAATCCCCTTTTAACTTTTTTTGGTTTGCTTGATAGCATATAGCATTTAAACACAAGACTATTAGCAGCCTATCTGATTGGAATACAAGGGTTTTCTTGATAAATTTTTGTAACCCTCCCCATTCCCCGTTCGCTCCCAGCCCTCAGGAGACATACACATGGTACACAATCAAGATCAGACATCTGAGAATGTTCAAGGGAGCCATCCCTCATGGTTTTAGATGCTCAAAATTCTTCATTGGAGGCTAGGTGAATTTGTTCTTTTGTCCTCTCTAATGGATTTACAAGTGTTTGCTAGAAGGGAGACTCCTCCCTGATCTCTAGTATCTTTCTGTAGCCATGCAAACTGATTGGACATGCATTTAACAAAGCAATTGAGGCAGAGGATGGACTCAGTCCACAGGACCCAGGAGTCTGTATGAGTGTAACACTGTGGGGTAGGAAAACTTGAAGCAGAGCTGGAATCTACAGAATCCTCTCTAAACCTTGCATCACCCTCCCCCGCCCCAACAGAGGAGGGGCAAAGAACAAACAATCTGTAATTCACTGTACTCAATTAATTATAACAATATGGGTACAATAGTAATATGAAAAGTATAGCTAGCTATTCTTGAATGTCCACCAGATGGAGCTCCAGGATCACTTTAACCATAAGGATAACAGTAGTATGAGAAAAATACAGCTAGTTTTTAAATGACCACTAGATGGAGCTCCAGGATCACTCCAGGGCCCCTCAATACCTCTGCGCAGAGAAATACACGTGGTGTCCACTAGATCAGTGCAGAGAAACGCACGTGGTGTCCACAAGATGGCTGCTACCTCCTCGTGCTCTTCCACACCGGCTCACCCTCCACTTTACAGATGGGAAAAAGGGGAAGTGATGGACTTCCAAGCGATCACTTCTCCTTCAATCGATTTAAAAAACAAAAGGTTAGCATTTTATTTATTTATTTTGGTTTAAAGGCAGGAAACCCAGCGGGGGCTCAGCGGTGCATCGGGACAGCGGCAGGCAGAAAATTCAGCGGGGGCAGAAATTAACATCGGGCAGCATGGGGGGACAGAAATTAACATCGGGCAGCATGGGGGACAGCAGAAATCAACATCGGGCAGCATGGGGACAGCAGAAATCAACATCGGGCAGCATGGGGGGACAGAAATTAATATCGGGCAGCATGGGGACAGCAGAAATCAACATCGGGCAGCATGGGGGACAGAAATTAACATCGGGCAGCATGGGGGGACAGAAATTAACATCGGGCAGCATGGGGACAGCAGAAATCAACATCGGGCAGCATGGGGGGACAGAAATTAACATCGGGCAGCATGGGGACAGCAGAAATCAACATTGGGCAGCATGGGAGACAGAAATTAACATCGGGCAGCATGGGGACAGCACAAATCAACATCGGGCAGCATGGGGGGACAGAAATTAACATCGGGCAGCATGGGGACAGCAGAAATCAACATCGGGCAGCATGGGGGGACAGAAATTAACATCGGGCAGCATGGGGACAGCAGAAATCAACATCGGGCAGCATGGGGGACAGAAATCAACATCGGGCAGCATGGGGACAGCAGAAATCAACATCGGGCAGCATGGGGGACAGAAATTAACATCGGGCAGCATGGGGGGACAGAAATTAACATCGGGCAGCATGGGGACAGCAGAAATCAACATCGGGCAGCATGGGGGGACAGAAATTAACATCGGGCAGCATGGGGACAGCAGAAATCAACATCGGGCAGCATGGGGGGACAGAAATTAACATCGGGCAGCATGGGGACAGCAGAAATCAACATCGGGCAGCATGGGGGACAGAAATTAACATCGGGCAGCATGGGGACAGCAGAAATCAACATCGGGCAGCATGGGGGGACAGAAATTAACTACGGAACACAACGGGAGCATGGGGACAGCACAAATCAATATCGGGGCACAAGGGGAGCATGGGGACAGCACAAATTAATATCGGGGCACAAGGGGAGCATGGGGACAGCACAAATTAATATCGGGGCACAAGGGGAGCATAAATTAACAGCGGAGCACATGGAGAACTCTCCTTGCATTCACGCTTCAGAAACTCCTCACAAGCAGAACGGAAAGAAGAGAAGCAGCGATCTATTCTTTATCTCAGGTATGTTTAACTTATCAAGTGCTATATTTTGGTTACTTTTAGAAGTTTTTGGCAGCGCTTTTAAAAGATCCCAGATTACTGCAGTTCAGATATTACTGGTTTCAGATTACTGCAGTTATTCAGATTTACCGGTATTCAGATACAGGACGAGCAATGGCTTCAGGGCCACTAAGGCCCCTACTAGGACTGCTCGTGCGGGTGATCGGGCCGCTACAGGTTCCTAGAATTTACTAGGAATTACAGACGGAGTACAGAACGTAGCAGTACTCACCAGAACTCTGATCAGACAGGTAGTTTGGATGCCAGTCTATCCAGCTGGTTTTCAATCGGGGATTCAACCGCAGGGACCGACTGTCCAGACAAATCAAGGTGTCCTTCCGAGCACAAAGTGGCCCGGGGGCGCCAAGGACCGTTAATCACCTGGAGGGGCCGGTCCCTGACTGGTGGAGGCCCAGATGCTGCACCTCCGTGGGTGTGATGAGAGAGGCTTTTCTTTTAATATTTCCCGGCCAATGCACCAAATGTAATGGCAAATGCTGTGAGAAGCTCTTATTCTATCACTCACCCACAGAAGGAAGACTCACAGACAGGCTGGAATGCAATCAGGATCTTTAATGTGCACACAGGCCAGACAGAGATACCAGCAACCTCCACAAGAGTCTGAGCCCCGAGGGACGGCCTACAATGCCTTATATACAGTACAGTTTTAAACTCATTCTACAATCCCATTTGCCACAGGTATTTCCTGCCCACCAATCAGCAGCCCCTAGGGGAAGGTACCTGGGTGACCTGTTCAAACCGGTATGCTCAGGTCTGCTGATTTCTGGGCAAGGGGACATTGTGCTCAGACCTGGAGTGGGGGGAAGGGTGTCTACTGAAATCTCAATGCCTTCTCTTAGCAGGCTGATCACCTCATGGCTTGGGGGAAGGGTCAGGCTGATCACTTGTGTAAGAGCCTCATGGCTTGCGGGGGAAGGGCTACCTACAGCTAAACCTCATGGCTGCCTCACTTTCTCTATAGCATATTCTTTCTGTAAACTTGCAGAGGTTTTGCATGCTCTTATCCTGTCTATAACATGCCCCAGATTGCACATTCCATTTATTCCCCACTCCCAAAACACCTTAGATTCTATACCTGGCAAGAATTGTATATTGCCCCTTATGGGCAACCAACTAGACACTGCAGGTGACGACTGCCATCGATTACATATAAAACGCCAGATTTTCCTAATTGGCTTCACCAGCAGACTGTCCACCAGCCGCTGCAGCATCAGTGCCTGATCCAGATGAAGCACTGCTAGTAAGGAGTGTGGAGAGACAAATGCCTCCTCGAACTCCCTTGGGATATATATGTTAGTATACCCCAACCAAACTCCTAAATGATGTAACTGGCATGCCTGGGCATGTCAGGAAGGCCAAGTCCCTCGAACCACCATGGACCCTGCATCCGCACCAGAGGCAACCTTGGTCTGCGCCCCATCCACAGGAAACTGCGCAGTATGCATTCGATCAATAAAACTTCTTTGTGGAGTAGGCAGAGAGGGAGAATCCAGAGCATATACAATAACTTTGGAAATAACACCATTCGATAGACCACACCCTCCCTCCCCCCCCCCCCCCCCGCCAGTAATGATAATGGAAGGGAGTTCAAATCTTTTAAACGAGTTTTCATGTGTTGTATCACCTTGCTGTAATTGCTCTTATAAAGTTGACGAGGATCTCAAGTCAATTGTATGCCCAAGTAAATAAAGGCAGTGTCAACCCACCTCAGAGGAAAAGCAGACCTCCATGTCGCCTTCAGTTCTCCCATCACATCCAAGGCCTTGGATTTGTCTCTGTTAATCTTTAGGCCTGAAATCTCTCCAAACTTAGTAAACTCCTCAAGCACTCTTGGAAGAGCCCTCCAAGGTGAATCTAAATGAACCAGCATGTTGTCTGCAAAGGCTGAAAACTTGAATTCTGCCCACCTTATCTGGATACCCGGTGCCTTGCGACATGCCACCAATTTACATATCAATGGATCTGGTGAAAGGACAAAAAGCAATGGGGAGAGGGACAGCCCTGTCTAGTCCCCTGTCCCACACTTATATCTGCTGAGATCACCCCATTGACCACTGCCGCCGCTTTTGACTGTGCATATAATAACCGAATCATACTCAGAAACTGGTTTCCTATTTCATAGCAGGGCAGGAGATGGAACAAATAGCTCCACTCCACCCTATCAAACACATTTTCGGCATCAAAACTCACCAAAAGAGATGCCAGATGATGTTCATGGGCCCACTCGAGGGAAGCAATAATCTTACGCAAATTGCAGGAAGCATGTCTCCCCCGAACAACTTGAGATTCTTGCGCCAAGTTTGGTAATAAGGGGACTAAGTGCTCTGCTAAAATTTTGGCCAGTAAGTTTAAGTTGAAGTTGATCAGAGAGATTGGTCTGTAAGATGCTGCTTACATTGGATTTTTGCTCAGCTTAGGTATCAAAATAATTTGGGCTTTGTTACTATCCCAAAGCATCTCTCCCCGCTCTGTCTGCTCCTAATATATGTCCACCAAGACCAGTGCCACCCTGTCCTGCAAGAGTTTATAAAACTCTGCACTGAGTCCATCAGGGCCTGAGGCACGCTCACTCTGGGCCCCTTGTATATTCTGTAGCATCTCTTTGTTTTTTCTAACAGTTCTGTTTGCTGCACGATGAAACGTGGCAGCAAGAGGTCTTGTAAGTAAGTGGTCACTCGTGCTAAATGAGTTCCCCCCCATGTGTATAACGCCTGATAAAACTTCTGAAATAGTTGTGCTATCGCACCTGATTCTTTATATATTTTCCCTTTCTTATCTTGTAAAGCGACAATCATAATGGTGCCCCTCCGCCCCCTAAGGCAATAGGCTAACAACCACCCTGATTTATCACCATATCTGTATAGTTGGAATTGATAATATAACCGTGATTTCTTTGCACATTGGTGCAATATTTCATTAAGGGCCGCTTGTGTTTCAAAAAGTCTAGCTCTTGTCTCTTGCGTGGGGTTCCTAGCATGGTACCTGCATTCCACACGGATCTTTCTCTCCAACCTAAGAATTGCAGAGTTCATTTGTCTTCGCCTGTTCGCAACATATGCTATAATGTTTCCTCGGATGACTGCCTTAGTGGCCTCCCAGAAAAGCTCTGGGGTTTCTTTATGTTGCCTATTATGCAACTCATAGTTTCTCCAACATTTTTGAAGATAGGTACAAAACTGGGTATCCCCAGAAAGATACGCGGGAAACCTCCATTGTTGCTGTTGTGCCACTGGCTTAAACCAAGAGATGTCCATTCAAACCAGAGAATGGTCTGACACTTCATCTGGGCCTATGTCTGTTTCTATCACCTGTGCGAATAGAGGTTCAGAAATCAATATAAAGTCAATACGAGCACTTCTGTCATGAGCTCGGGATCTGTGTGAGTAATCTCGTTCTGATGGATGTAGCAAGCGCCAAGGGTCCACCATGCTCAGGTGGAGCATAAAACGACCCAGCACCTGTGATGATGTTCTGCATATCTGCATATCCGCCCAATTCTCAAAAACAACACGCTTGACAAAACATCTCCAAAATCATACAGACCCATCTCAAGTATCCCTTTTTTGGCTAAAATAATAGAAAAAGTGGTACAAATCCAGACACAGGAATACCTAGACTCATCCTACCCACTTGATGAACACCAATATGGATTTAGACCTCAACATGGAGTTGAAACACTCTTAACAGTCTTAACTGACGTACTACTGAGAGGGATTGACAATCACAAACAAGCATTTATACTCCTATTTATTGATATTTCGGCAGCATTTGATAGTGTTCACCACACTATAATGCTTAATAACCTGAAACAAATAGGAATAAATGCCACTGTACACAAATGGTTCACCTCTTATCTAAACAACAGAACACAAAATGTAAGAATAGGCAACCAAACATCAACCATTTATAAACAAGAAATTGGACTCCCACAAGGCTCTGCGCTTTCAGCCCTCCTGTTCAATATTTACATTAAACCAGTCTGCAATATTTTTAAAAAATTTGGAGTATACTATCATCTATATGCAGATGATATAATGATGTACATCCCTTTCACAATTCCTAACTTACCAATAAAACAACTATCAGATTGTTTCAATGAAATAACAACCTGGCTAAAAGCTCAAAACCTCCACATTAATCATTCAAAAACAGAAGTCCTAATTGTAACAAAAAGCCAGTCATATATCCCTCCAACCCACATAACAATACAAAATCATGACATTAAAATAAAAAACGAAATAAGATACCTAGGTGTTATACTAGACACACATCTGACGATGACTACTCATATCAGAAACACTATAAAGAAAATATACTTTAAACTCAAAATCCTTAAACAACTTCGCCCATTAGTACACCTACAAGACTTCATTAATATAATCCAGGCTACAATAACCCCGCACTTTGATTTTGCTAACCTAATTCTTCTAGGAATAACAAAACAAAATATCAAAAGAATCCAACTAGCACAAAATGCAGCAGCTAGAATTATAATGAAAGCACACTCATTCCAGCACATAACACCAATACTAGCTTCCCTTCATTGGTTGCCAATTCAAAGCAGAATAATATATAAAACTACATTAACTACTTTTAAAGCATTAAATCACATGGCCCCAATCCCACTAAATAACCTAATCAGTATGGAACCTCAAAAAACTACACACAGAAAAGGACACTCAAATAAACTAAACTCTCCTCATGATTTCATAAAAGCAAATAAATTAACTAACAACAGAGCTTTCTCTCATGCAGCCCCATCCACCTGGAATTCCCTTCCAGAGGACCTAAGATCTATAAAGGAAATTATGGAACTCCGTAAAAAACTAAAAACTTATCTATTCTCCATGCACTACGGCAACATAGATAACCCCTTGATTTACTCAGATAACGGCTAAAATCACCTGACTGAGTAATACTAAATCCTACAATTTAACAGAAAAACCACTGAACTAAAAACGCTATTTTATTTATTTATTTATTTATTTAGCTATTTCTTCTATACCGCCCCTTCCAGAGATCAGGGGCGGTTTACATGGAACAAGTAAACAAATTTGTATACTAATGTATACATTACATGAAACAGAGATTTTTTTAAACTTTATACAGATAATAGTTGTTAACAGAGATTTATAACATTGTAACTTTATACAAATAACTGTGCATTAATTGTCAAAACTATTTACATTTTATATACATTAATAAGTTTCTGTATCGTAGTGTTGATCTAGTGTTGATCAGAGTTTTTTCTACCTTTTTATAGGTAGTCAGAGTTTTCTACCTTTTATATGTGTGTGTGTGTGGAGGAATTTATTTCCTTTTTTCATCTCTTGGGAGTATTTTGGGGTGTATGTGGTGGGTGTATGTGTGTGGGTAAAAGCCCTTTTACCCGAGGAAGGCGGCTGCTTAAAAACCTTTCCCTCAGTACCAGGCCTCCCCAGCTCCTCAACAGGGGCAGCAGGCCAAGGGGCAGGGACATGGGCCCCATAGGCAGAAGACCCCCAAGCCTCCGGCTCCTGCTCCTACCCAGCAGGGAGGGTTTTTTTGACTCTCACAGCATAGCCTTTACACCTCTGCTGCCCCATTCCTGCACAGGAGGTCGCTTAGCCCTGTTTGCCCATAGGTGGCCACCCATTACAGGGGATGCTTGGGTATTAAGCATAGTCCACAAGGGCTATATGCTTCATTTCCAGCAGTTACCTCCTGTCTACTTCACAGGAGAGCCTCTAAGGCCTCTCCTGCACACAAACCTCCTCCAAGAACTTCAAGGTCTGCTTCTGGACAAGGCGGTGGAGCCTGTGCCTCCTCGCCTACAGGGGCACGGTTTCTACTCCAGGTACTTCCTGGTGCCAAAGAGAACCGGAGGCATAAGGCCTATCCTAGACCTCAGGAACCTCAACAAGTTCTTAGAGAAAGAAAAGTCCAAGATGCTTACTCTTGGAACACTTCTGCCCTACCTCCAGCAGGGAGATTGGCTATGCTCCTTAGATCTAAAGGATGCGCACACTCACATCCTCATTCATCCAGACCACAGAAAGTACCTCAGGTTCATGGTGGGAGGAAACCATTACCAGTACAGAGTGCTGCCTTTTGGCATAACCTCCGCCCCACGAGTCTTTACAAAGTGCCTTGCTTTGGTGGCGGCCTACTTGAGGACTCAGTATTTTTGTCTTCCCCTATCTCGACGACTGGCTCATCCGGGGTCAGACTTACCAGGAGGCCAGGCAGGCCACCTTCAGAACTGCATCACTCCTTCAAGACCTAGGCTTTGTCATAAACTTCACAAAGTCCACTTTGCTCCCCTCCCAGAACCTAGAGTTCATAGGAGCACGACTGGACTCTCTGCAAGCAAGGGCTTACTTGCCCGAGGACAGAGCTCAAAGGCTCATGGAGTTGGCATACCGGTTTCTCAGCATGTCAAGGGTTCCTGCCAGGCTCTGTCTGCAACTCCTAGGACACATGGCATCGACTGTACATGTGACCCCCAATGCCCGCCTCCACATGAGGCCTGCAGAGTGGTGCCTTTGAACTCAGTGGAAGCAAGCCACTGGCAACCTAGCAGACAAAGTCAGGGTGTCAAAACCATTCCTGACTTCCCTTCAGTGGTGGCTACACCCCCCCCCCCAACTTGTTTCAGGGGGTGCCTTTTCAGGTGCCTGTCCCCACAGTGGTGTTGACGACAGATGCCTCCTTACAGGGCTGGGGTGCACACTGTCAGGAGAGCTGCACTCAAGGCCTATGGTCTCCATGGGAATCCACACAACAGATCAACCTACTAGAACTTCAGGCTATTCGCTTAGCCCTCAAGGGTTTTTCTCACACTTTTGCTCACCAGTCTGTTCTAGTTCAAACGGACAATCAAGTAGCCATGTTCTATATGAACAAACAGGGCGGCTCTGGGTCCAAGCCCCTATGCCTGGAAGCACAGGCCCTTTGCTCCTTTGCCCTCAGGCACCAGATGTTGCTGAGGGCTGTTTATCTTCCTGGCCAGGAGAACTTTCTGGCAGACAGATTAAGCAGAATTCTGCAGCCCCACGAGTGGCAGCTGCACCCCTTAGTTGTTCAAAAGATTTTCCTGAAATGGGGACTTCCATCCATGGATCTCTTTGCAAGTCCCCTGAATCACCAACTGCCCAGGTTTTGTTCCAGGCAACTGCATCCCCTAAGGGTGGCGGCAGATGCCTTCCTGATTTCCTGGTCCCAGAGCCTACTGTATGCGTTTCCTCCCACGCCTCTGGTGGCCCGAACCTTGTTCAAGATTCTAAGGGACAAGACCTCTGTCCTTCTGGTTGCTCTCAGGTGGCCGAGGCAGCCCTGGTTCCCACTCCTGCTTCAACTAGCAGTGGAGACACAACTGCCTCTGGGGTTCCAACCCGACCTCCTCTCTCAAGATCAGGGTTCCCTTCTGCACCCCAATCTCAAATCTCTCAATCTGATGGCCTGGAGACTGCAAGGGTAGTCTTGGCTCCCTGGGGCCTGCCTCAGGAAGTAGAAGAGGTGCTCTTGGCTTCTAGAAAGCAATCCACCAGGAAAACATATGCCCTGAAGTGGAGGAGGTTCTCCTTGTGGTGTCAGCAACGCAAGGAAGATCCTTTCGGCTGCACTGTGTCAGTAGTGCTCCAGTACCTTCTGCACTTGTCCAATCAGGGCCTTAAGTCCAATTCTGTTTGGGTCCACCTCTCTGCTCTGGCAGCTCACCACTCAATGGTGGAAGCACACTCTTTGTCGGTTTATCCCTTGGTGTCCAGGTATCTCAGAGGCTTACTATTGCCCAAGCCTCCTGTCCGTCCACCGACCCCTGAGTGGGAGTTGAATGTGGTCTTGCAGTAACTGACTCACCCACCTTTTGAGCCAATGGCTACATCTCCTCTACACTTCCTTTCTTGGAAGACTCTATTCCTAGTGGCCTTGACCTCGGCCAGGCGAGTGAGTGAACTTCAAGCCCTGGTCTGTGACAGACCCTACACTCGCTTCTATAGGAATAGGGTAGTCCTTAGGACTCATCCTAGGTTCCTCCCAAAGGTTGTCTCCTCTTTCCATCTCAACCAGGAGGTGGTTCTTCCAACGTTCTTCCCTAGGCCCCATGCCAGCCGGGCTGAGACAGTCCTGCATACCCTGGACTGTAGGAGGGCCTTATCCTTCTACCTTGAGCGTACGCAGGGGCATAGGAGGGCTACTCAGCTCTTCGTATCTTTTGACCCCAATAATTTGGTGGTGCCTGTCTCCAAGCGTACCTTGTCCATCTGGGTGGCTGACTGTATCACCTGGGCTTACAGGGCAGCTGACCTTCCTATGCAGGGTCGGGTCACGGCCCACCGTGTCAGGGCAATGGCTGCCTCAGTAGCTCATCTCCGCTCTGTACGGTTGGCAGACATCTGCAGGGCTGCAACTTGGTCCTCAAGCCAGACTTTTGCGGCCCATTACTGCCTGGAGAGGGAGTCCCGTAGGGACAGTGCTTTCGGTCAGGCAGTGCTCCGGAATCTCTTTGAGGTTTAGGCAACTCCTACCTTCCTGCCCTCTCGTTGGGCTACCGGTAGAGATATGTTTCAGTGAAATCCTTTCTCTGATGCTGAGGCTAGAGGGAGTTCATTTTTTCAGCTCTGGGTCCCCGGTAGCCTGAAGCTGGGGAGTCCCATATGTGAGCACTGACTTCCTGCTTGGTCCTGAAGAAAGAGTAGTTACTCACCTGTAACAGGTGTTTTCCAGGAGCAGCAGGAATCAGTCCTCACAACACTCCCTCCTCCCCTGGGAGTTGCAGTTGTACATAGTTCATTTTTACATTTTTGTGTGCTGTTCAAAGAAAGCCTTTGAGAGTTGCTACCATGCATGCATGGGCCCCTTTCCACCCAAGGGTGCCATCTTGCTCAGTCTTCTTTTTCCACGGAGCCAATCGGACGTTGTCCCTCGTGTCCCGGAAAAAGTTGATTTTTTTCTGTATGCCTTTTTGGCCTGACCGGTCGACACCAGTATCCTTCCCGCCTCTGGCCTCGGTACTCTGGTATCGGGTCGGTCTTTTTATCTTTTGTTCGATTTTTTCCTTTTGAGTCATCTTCGCGTTCTTTTTCCCTTTTTCTCCTTCGCTGGCAGCCCGAAGGGTCTTTGACCTAGCCGGGGTCCTTTTTCCCCCAATGGCTACCAGCGGTTTCAAGAAATGCATTCCGGTCAGGAAAATAATGCCCCTCACCGATACGCACGACTGTTGCCTCCGGTGCCTCAGGTCGGACCACGACCCGACGGTCTGCACTCTCTGTAAGAGAATGTCGTCCAAGGCCCTGAGGAACCTCCAGCAGCAGCATGACAAGATTTTTTCCGAATCTCCCGTGCCTCTGAGAGCCAGGACCTCGTCTGAGGCCTCTATGTCATAGGGGGAACACTCCGAGCCTAAGCGTCGTCGTTGTTCCTGAGAGAGGGGGTCTCCCTCAAGGGAACACAAGAGGAAGAAGAAATCCTCAAAGGTAGCGTCTCTAGACGGTTCGGAACAACTGGGTTCCTCTCATGGTCAGTCGTGGAGCCCAGAGTGCCTGCTCAGATCGTCGGAGAAGGAGCACCCAGCCAAAGTTCCTCATCAGGAACCGGCCCAGCCTAGGCAAGTACCAACTGTTCTTGTTGAAGACTCCCCTCTGGGGGAACCGTCGACAGGGTCGACTGTAATGGCGCCCGAGCCGGAGACTGCAGAGGCTTTGGAGTTCAGTTTTACTGCCTTCATTGAACAACAGCGGGCGCTGATGTCCGGCGTGTCCAGTTCCTCCACCCCGACCATCGACCCTTGACATCAAAGTCAATCCCGGAGACCGAGTCGATCCTCAAGACCTTTCGGATTTGAGTCGATCCTCGTCCGAGGTCGCAATTGGCCTCCCTTTCGGGACCAAGGTCGCCGCCGCTGAATCTGCCGGCGTCGGGATGGACAACACCGGGACCCTCAATTCCAGAGGAGCCCCTCGAGTCCTCCTCGGAGCCCTCGGCTTGGGAGATGGAGGACGAGGAGTCCCCGGATACCCGAAGGCATAGGGACGTCCCCTCAGATTCCCCAGTAACTGAGCCTCGGAGAAGGTCCCCACTGGAGGATACGGGTTTTTTGGACTTCGTGCTGGACATATTCAAGGCTTTGGCTTTCCCCACGGAGTCCAAGGAGGAGCCTCGAGCTGAGAAGCTCGAGATCCTCCAGTATGAGGCTCATCCTTGGGAGACTCTCACGGTACCCGTTCCTCCGATCCTGGAACAACTTATGCTCCGCATGTGGGAGACACCGGTGTCGACTCCGGTGATTAGCAAACGGCTTGACTCGATGTATCGAGTCCACCGGAGCCCTGGGTTCCAGAAATCGCAGCTGCCGCACAACTCCATGGTTGTGGAATCAGCCATGTGTCAGCTTAAGAGCCAGAAGATGCACTCCTCGGTGCCCCCTAGCAGGAGTCCCACACCTTGTATGCCCTCGGCAGGAAATGTTTCCAGGGCTCGATACTGAATTGTCGGATCCAGGCGTACCAGTTGTACATGGTCATGTACCTGAGAGACCTGGCGAAGGAACTCGCCGGGTTCTTGGCTGGTCTCTCCAGGGAACCTTTGCAGCGCTTCAAGGGCCTATCCAAAGCTGTCTGTGAATGCTCCAAATTTATGTCTCGGGCAGCCTATGACAGGTTTGAGTCGGCGGTTTGAGTAGCCACGGTGGTCATCGGTGCGCACCGCCATGCTTGGCTGCAGTCGTCGGAACTCAAGCAATGGGTTCAGGACAAGTTGATCGATGTCCTATGCCTGGGGAGAATCTCTTCGGCAAACTCATGACAGACAAGGCCGCAGAGCTGGAGACCGAGTTCATGACAAGGACACGGCTCTCTAAGAAGACTTCTGCCTCTCCTCGTAAGAAGGGCTCGGGTAAAAAGCCCTTTTACCTGAGGAAGGGAGCTGCTTACCGAAACTACCCCCCTTACCAGGCTTCCCCAGCTCCCCTACAGGGACAGCAGGCCAAGTGACAGGGGCATGGCTCACGTAAGCAGAAAGCCCCCACACCCCAGGCTCCGGCGCCAGCCCAGCCCGGTGGGGGTTTTTGACTCCTGCAGTATGGCCCCTCTCCCAGCTGGAGTTGGGTAGCCCACAGGAGGTCGGCTTGCCTTGTTTGCCCACAGATAGTAAACGATCACCACCGATTCATGGGCATTACAAGTGGTCAGGGAGGGATACCTCCTCCATCTATTTAACAGGTTTTATATATTTTATTTAACAGGTTTTATATACCGCTTTATCATTTCAATCAAAGCGGTTTATAATCTATCCCAAGTGCCTCCACACTACTTCCCAGGAGAGCCTCCCAGGTCTCCCCTTCACTGGGACCTTCTTCTGAAGGAGTTGGCAGGTCTTCTCGAGAACCATGCGGTGGAACCAGTTCCCCACCACCTCAAGGGCAAGGGGTTCTACTCCAGGTACTTCCCCGTCCCAAAGAGGACAGGGGGCCTAAGGTCTATCCTCGACCTGCGCAACCTCAACAAATTCCTGGTGAGGGAGAAGTTCCTTTCCCTTGGAATATTGCTGCCCTCCCTCCGCCAGGGAGACTGGCTATGCTCCTTAGACTAAAGAATGCCTATACACACATCCTAATCCACCCAAGCCACAAGCAATACCTATGCTTTGTGGTAGGGGACAACCACTACCAGTACAGAGTGCTCCCCTTTGGCCTTGCTTCGGCCCCCAGGTGTTCACAAAGTGCCTGGCGGTGGTCGCCACCTTCCTCAGGCTTCAGGGGATCTTCGTCTTCCCCTATCTCAATGACTGGCTCATTAGGGGCGCTTCAGCCACTGAGGTGCAACAGGCCACAGCTTGCACCATCCAGGTTCTGCAGCTCTTGGGGTTTGTAATCAACTACCCCAAATCCAGCCTCTGTCCGACTCAAGAGTTAGACTTCATTGGGGGAAGGCTCAGTATCCTTCAGTCGAAGGCCTTCCTGCCTGCAGACAGGGCAAGCAGGCTTATAGCCATTGCAGGGAAAGTGAGCCACAGCTCCTCAATGCCAGCGAGGCAACTGCTATGCCTCCTCGAGCACATGGCCTCCATGGTCCATGTCACTCCAGATGCCCGCCTCCACATGCGAACTGTGCAGTGGTGCCTCAGAGATCAATGGTCCCAGGCCACGGGACACCTCCAGGACAGTATCAAAGTTACCAGGCGCCTGGTACAGTCCCTGGCCTGGTGGCTCTTGCCCCAGCACTTGAAGGCAGGTATGCCCTTTCAGGCCCTTCCCCACTCGAGGGTCCTTACCACAGATGCCTCCTTGCTAGGCTGGGGAGCCCATTGCCAGGGCTACCGCACGCAGGGGTTGTGGTCCTCAGAGGAGAGTGCCCAACAGATCAACTTGTTGGAGCTCTGGGCCATCCGTCTCGCCCTGAGGATTTTCAGGCCGTATCTGGACCACAGGTCAGTCCTGGTCCAAACGGACAACCAAGTGTCCATGTTATACGTGAACTTAAAGGGGGGTACGGGATCATGCACCCTCTGTAAGAAGGCCCTGGACCTATCTCTTTTGCAACCCGGCAGGGGATTCTCCTCAAAGCAGTATACTTGCTGGGCCAAGACAACTGGCTGGCCGACAGACCCAGCAGGATCCTCCAGCCGCATGAGTAGCAGCTGGACCGGGCGGTGGCCAACAGGCTTTTACAAACCTGGGGGGAACCAGTGATGGACTTGTTTGTGAGCCCAGACAATCACCAGCTTCCCCATTTCTGCTCAAGGCAGCCGCATCCAACCAGGGTGGTCACCGATGCCTTCCTAATCTCAGGGTTGGTGGGTATTTTGTATGCTTTTCCCCCGACGCCTCTGGTCGCCAAGACTATTCAAGATCCTTCAGGACAGAGCTTTTGTCATTCTCATAGCTCCGCGGTGGCCCCAGCACCCTTGGTTCCCATTTCTTCTGCAGCTAGCGGTGGAGACCCCCATTCCCCTGGGTTCGTCCCCATGGCTCCTCTCCCAGGAGGAGGGCTCTCTCCTGCATCCCAACCTCAGTTCCCTTTTGCTGACGGTGTTGTTGCTGAGAAGGTGACTCTCACCCCGCTCTTTCTTCCGGAGGATGTTGAGGAGGTCTTGCTGGCTTCACATAGACCATCTACAAGACGGACGTACACCTTTAAGTGGCGCAGATTTGCTTTCTGGTGTGCTGGGGCAAAAGATGGACCCCTTTTCTTGCCCGGTGGTTGTGGTGTTGCAATACCTTCTCCACCTTTCCGAGATGGGACTTGTCCAACTTCATCAGAGTGCACCTCAGTGCCCTAGCAGCAAACCACTTTCCCATGGACGAGAAGCCTCTCTCTGCTCACTCAATGGTATCCCGGTTTCTAAAGGGCCTGATCCTGTTGAAACCCCCAGTCCGTCACCCAGCGACCGAATGGGACCTTAATGTCGTGTTGGGGCAGCTTACCCGGCTGCCCTTTGAGCCGATGGCCATGTTCCACTTCCGGTACCTCTCCTGGAAAGTGGTATTCTTGGTTGCGCTCACTTCTGCCCGGAGAGTGAGTGAGCTCCAGGCTCTCGTGGTGGAGAGGCCTTATACCAGGTTCTATAAGAATAGGGTGATGCTTCGCACACTCCCCAAGTTCCTTCCGAAAGTGGTCTCCTCGTTTCACCTCAACCAGGAGGTGGTTCTTCCTACCTTCTTTCCCAGGCTGCATGCCAGTCCGACGAGGCATCCCTCCATAATCTGGACTGTAAGAGGGCCCTGTCCTTCTACATCCAGCGTACGCAAACTCACCAGAAAGCCTCTCAGCTTTTTGTTTCCTATGACCCCAGTAAGCTGGGGAAGGCGGTGACAAAGCATACGTTGTCCACTTGGGTGGCAGACTGTATTGCCCGGACTTATGAGGCAGCGGGGCTTCCGCTGGAGGGTCGTGTTACGGTTCATAGGGTCAGGGTCATGGCAGCATCAGTAGCTCACCTGCACTCTGTTCATTTGGTGGACATCTGTTGGGCCGCCACCTGGTCTTCGGGTCAGACCTTCATGGCTCATTACTGCCTGGATAGGGAGGCCCGACGGGACAGTGCCTTTGGCCAGGCTGTGCTCCATAACCTGTTTGAGGTCTAGGCAACTCCTGCCCTCTGACCCCCTCTGTGTTCAGGTTAGCAGAGTGCTACTTCCCTGATTAGGGTTTCATTGTGGCTGCTTGCAGCTCTCGCTGAGGGAGATTTTTTGTTTTGGGCTATAGGTTCAAAGTAGCCTATAGCTGGGGAGTCCCATATGTGAGGACTGACTTCCTGCTTGTTCCTGGAGAAAGCGTAGTTACTCACCTGTAACAGGTTTTCTACGGGGACAGCAGTAATCAGTCCTCACAACCCTCCCTCCACCCCTTGGAGTTGGAGTCCAATTATTTTTTTCTTCATTTGTTTGCTATCTTTTTGCTATGTCATTTGACTGAGCAAGATGGCACCCTTGGGTGGGAAGGGGACCACGCATGCATTTTAGCAACTCCCAAAGGCTTTCTTTGAAAGCTGGGGATTTGCTCCGCGTGGGCTCCATCAGTGTCGACATCACCCATATGTGAGGACTGATTCCTTCTGTCCCCGGAGAACACCTTTTGCAGGTGTGGTGGCGCAGAAGAGAGAGAGCATAAGAAAGAAGGGAAAAATCAAGCGTTTTCCCCAGAGAAGGGAATCAAAACCAGAAGTTCAGGGGTTAAAACTCCTGGTTTAAAAAAAAACTCCTCACAGAAAGTTTGTAGTCAAGAGACACGCCCTAGCTCCCTAGTTACCAGCCCTGCTCACGAGGGACAACTGGGGGAGGAGCTAGCAAGCAGAAAGGGAAACTACAGATATAAACGCGAGGAATCTGGAGAGGAGAGAGAAAGTAGAGGGAGTGAAAGAAGTGCCAGAAATCCTAGAATCACCGAGGAGAAGGGAAGTGCAAGGATAGCCCAGCAGAGAGATCCTCAAACTGCCCAACAAAGGAGTGCCCGAGAGGGAGGTGCTCAGAGTGCAGGAAAGAGGTACACTGCAGGAGAAAGCAGCCTTAGGGAAAGGTGCTTTAGGAGACTGACTTCCAGTGATGGTGAATCTTCTACCGAGAGAGAGGGGAGAAGGAGGAGCTCTAGTTCCGAGCCCAGTGCTGAGGTGAATGGGTCAGAGAGTCCTAGAAGGGGAAGAGGCCCTAGGAGCTTGGCAAGACTACCCAAGGAAGGCACCCAGAGAGTGAAGGAAACTTCACCAGAAGCTCCGTGGAGAAAGGCAGAACCAGCCAGAGGTTTTAAAGCTTACCCAGGGAAGGTTGCAAGCCATGTGAGTAACCGACAACATTCTCCAGAAATTTACATGGAAACTGAGCAGTCAGCTGTAAAGCCAGCTAGAAGCTTATTTCCTCAGAATAAGGTGAGCAAGGTTAAATCCTCTAATAAGCCTTTGAAAGTTAAGGAGTCACCTAAAGGTAAAAATAAGCCTTTGAAAGTTAAGGAGTCACCTAAAGGTAAAAACGTTCCTCAGAGAAGAGAAGAGTCTGCATTAAACAGGGTCTTACAAATCTTAGAAAGCTTAAAGCAAGATAATTCTGAGTTCAAATCCAATGCTTCTCTAGTAGAATCAGACGTCGAGAGCATGGAGTTTGAAACCTCTATGAGACAGGAACCTAGCTCTGACATGGAAATAGAATGTTCTCTAGTTTCCATACAGTAACTGAAAGCTAGAACGTTTTCCTGAAGCCTAGAAACTAGCAGCTGTTTTCAAAGACGCCGAGCTGAAAATAATATGCAAATTAGGATTGCTGAGATTCTGAAAGCTTAACCCTTTCTTTGAAAGACTGTTTGTAAAAGGTGTAGAGCCTGCCAGACAGCAGGTAGAGAAAACATTGTTTTTGAGAAGAGAGAAAACATTGTGCAGTTGAAGTTTTGCATTGCTGGATTACTTAAAGCTGTACCTGTTTTAAAGTCACCTTTTGAGAAGAAGGGTTTTTTTTGGAGCACCAAATTTGCTTTACTGTTTTTGTATGAAGAAATACTTTGTTTGAGTTTGCTGACTAGTTGAATGTAGAAGCCTCTTACCTTGTGGCTTTACTCTGGAAAATATCCACACCTTATGTTTGATATCTGGAACTGTTTATAAGAAGTTCCTTTGGCCTGAAGAATAATAAAAATCCTGCGTGCCTATATCCCTTCTCGGCTGAAGTTATTTCAACTACACAACTACAATTATAGGCATTTTTCAAATAAATAAAGACTATCACCATTACCAACACCTAGGCAACCGCCTGGGGCGAAGGGCGTGGTGACACAGGTGAGTAACTACGCTTTCTTTTTGCTGCTTTAGTTTAAAAGGGGAAATATCTTGTTTAGTGGGGTAGGTTGAAAACTCTGCTTTAGTATCTTTCTTCAGTTCTTTGAAGCTACTGACACCTCTTCAGGTATTAGTTCCCTCCCTAACCCCCTCCCCCAACTCCCACTCACCCCTAGTGAGCCAATTTGCTTTATAGGGCACTTCCTCAATTACCTACACACAGGGACTTGGAACAGCACCTTTTGGACACACTTAAAGAGATTTAACTGCTTTTTCGCTAAAAAGACAGCTGGGAAACCGGCTGGTAGATCTCTCTCTTTTGCTTTAACAGAAACCTAAGCTCCACATAGTGAACAATGGCTGGGAAAAATCGTATTGCTAAAGCTGTTGCCCCCGTTACAGCTTCTGCCTCTGTCCAGAGAGAGGTCCCAATGCCAGTTGCAGGACCGGTTCCATGTGCAGGATGCCTGCATGCTGAAGCTCTCAGGAACCAAGTGGAGGAACTCAGAGAGGAGCGAGGCTGAGGAACATTCAAGACAGTGAGAAGTACATTGATGAGATGCTTCTTGCAACATCCAAGCTCTCCAACAGAGGAGAAGATGGGTGCCTACAGAATGACGAAGGTTGGACACAAGTCACCAGGGCCTGCAGAATCACCAATCCAACTTCTCCAGCCCTTGAACTGAAGAACCATTATGCCGCCCTGGAAGTGGAGGAGGTTAAAGCATCCCTGGAAAGGGAAGAAGCAGAGCTCGTACCCCAAAGTTGCAGAATCAGTGACCACAAGGAAGCGAAGGGTAGTGGTGGTTGGTGACTCTCTTCTGAGGGGTACTGAGGCATCCATCTGCCAACCAAACTTGATGTCCCGAGAGGTATGCTGTCTGCCAGGTGCCAAAATCCTTTATGTTACGGAGAGTTTGCCGAGACTCATCAAGCCCACTGACTATTACCCAATGTTGCTAATCCATGTTGGCACAAATGATACTGCCAGGTATTCCTCTGAACGTATCAAAAGTGACTTCATGGCTCTGGGACAGAGGGTGAAGCAGATAGGGGCGCAGGTGGTGTTCTCTTCAATCCTCCCTGTTGAGGGTAAAGGCCAAGGCAGAGAAGCTCGCATTCTGGAGATGAATGCATGGATGGTGTCATTGAGAGCATTTTGGTTTCCTGGACCATGAGATGCTGTTCCAAGGGTTGCAGAGCAGAGATGGCATCCATCTGTCCAAGAAAGGTTGATGTGTCTTTAGTAGCAGACTGGCTAATCTACTAAAGAGGGCTTTAAATTAGATTCGTTGGATTTGGGTGAAGAAAGCCCCTAGGTAATTGAAACATTAAATACCTTTATGGAAATGGGTAAAAGGGCAACAAATGGAAAGCAGTGTGTATAAATGCCTGTAGCATGGGAAATAATATCCCAGATGTTGAAGTTTTAATGGGAGAGGCTGACTTGGATTTAGTGGCAGTTACAGAAACATGGTTCACAGAAAACCATGATTGGTATGTAACTATACAGGGCTATACTTTATTCAGAAAGGACAGGGTAGGAAGAAGGGGAGGAGGAGTGACACTATATGTAGAAAATAATAAAAGCTTTGGAACTACAGAGCTTAAAAGGGAGAGAGGAGGCACTGTGGATTAAACTAGAAAGAGGGAAAGATAAATCTATTTGCATTGGAGTGATATACATACCTTCCTCACAGGTGGGAGAGGTGGACGGAGAGCTAATTGAAGACATACACAGCATTGCTAGGAAAGGGGAAGTGATACTGATAGGGGATTTCAATATGCCAGATGTTGATTGGCACATTCCGGCTGCAGTATCATCTAGAAGTAAAGAGATCCTGGATTCTCTATAGGGAGAACTATTCAGGCAATTGATGACAGAACCCACACGTGAAGGGGCCATACTGGACTTAGTGCTTACCAATGGTGAAAGTGTTTCTGATGTTATAGTGGGAGATCATTTTGCATCCAGTGATCACCAGATGGTGTGGTTCAGTATTAGGACTAGGGATGTTAGAATCCATTTAAAAGCAAGGGTCTTAGACTTTAGGAAAACTAACTTTATCTTTATTTGCGAAGTTTGATATACCACCCATGCCAGAGCGTCAGGGCGGTGTACAATAAAAAAAATATATTGGCTACTGAAAACAAAGCAAGAAAGGAACGCCATTAGCATATAGGAGAGGGATAGAAAAAAAAACAGAACGAGAGAGAGCACAGGGACAGAACCAGACATGGAACTAACGGTAGACAAAGGGCTAGAGGGAGAGGAAAAAAACCTATAGAGTGGCTGGATTATAAAGCTACTAAGTTACAATGGGTGTGGGGCACAACTGGGGGAGGCGAGGCCATCAGCGGAAGCAGGGAGATTGTAGGCCTGGCAGAAGAGGTGTGTTTTAAGAAGTGCTTTGAAATGGGGGAAAGATAATTCAGTGCGGAGGGAGTGCGGGAGCGAATTCCGTAGAGCGGGGCTTAGAAAGAAGAACACAGAATGACGGGTAAGTTCAAGGTGGGCCTGAGAGGGAGAGGGAAGGAAAAGACGGTTGCCATGTGCGGAACGAAGGAGCCGTGGAGCCGGTTGAAGGTGAATAATGTCAGGTACTGTGGAGTGCTAGTGTGCAGAGCCTTGTGCGTGATGATGAGGAGTTTATAAATGAATCGAACCTTGATTGGAAGCCAGTGAAGAGAAAGGAGGCAGGGAGTGACATGGAAATGAGCAGGGGAGCGAGTGATAAGGCGAGCGGCTGTGTTTTGGACTAACTGAAGGCGCTGAAGCTGATAGCGAGGGAGACCTGCGAAGATAGCGTTACAATAATCTAAGCGGGTGATGACAAGTGACAAGACAAGAGTAGTAACAGAGGAAATAGGGAGAAACAACCAAATAGCCCTGATCCTATGAAGGTGAAAAAAGGAAGTACATACCTCTGAAGAAATATGTTGGTGAAAAGAAAGGGAGAAGTCCAGGGTGACACCCAGGTACCGAAAAGTAGAAACTAGGGGGATGGTGCGAGTGGACATAACGGGGGATAGATCAGGGTCGGGGACCCAAAAGGAGAACCAAATGGCAGAGGATTTGGAGGGGTTGACGCGAATAAACGTTTAATTAAACCAGGAAGCAATGGAAGCGAGACAGGAATTGAGAGGAGCGAGATCTGGTGAGGAAGAAGAAGTGTGGTGGACCAAGAGAATGTCATCAGCATAAATATAGTCAGAAATTCCAGCTTGTTGTATGAGCAGAGCAAGAGGAGTAAGGAAGACGCTAAAGAGTAGGGGGGCAAGAATAGAGCCCTGAGGAACACCACAATGCAAGGGGAGTGAGGGTATGATGTTAGAGCCTGAGTGGACAGCAAAGCAGAGAGAGGAAAGAAAAGACCGAAACCACTGTAAGACTATGCCATGGATACCCAGATCAGACAAACGTGAAAGGAGAGTGCAGTGATCAACAACATCGAAGGCAGAGGAAAGATCCAAGGAAACGGCAAGAGATAGATCACCATGGTCGTGAGCGCGGTGAAGTTCCAAAAGGAGTGCTATGAGAATGGTTTTGGTGCTGTGGCCGGTTCGGAATCCCGTTTGGCGTGGGTGAAGTGAGAAGGTAGAGTCGAGGTGAGTGGCAAGTTGTGAGAAAACAAGCTTTTCGAGAATTTTAGAGAGAAATGGGAGGTTAGCTACTGGCCGCCAATTGGCAGGGATGCAGGATCAAGAGTAGACTTTTTTAACAGAGGACGAACTATGGCGTGTTTCCAACTGGTGGGGAAGTGACCGGAAGTGAGGCTGGAATTAACTATAGTAAGGACATATGGGATGAGCGTGAGCAAAGGGTTGAGAAGCCAGGAGGAAGGGAGGGGATCAAGGGGGCAAGTGATCTGGTGAGAAGAGGAAATAGCTTTAATAAGTTCAGTGGAAGTGACAGTGACAGAAAGAGCCCCAAGTGTGTGGAAAGGTACGGGAAGGGGGCGGAGAAGCTACTGCAAGAGAAGTAGATTGGTCAGGGGGAGGGGAGAGAGGTAAGGGGCAAATGAGAAAAGAGAAGCGGAGAGAAAGGACTTTATCCATGAAGAAAGAAGCAAGGGTGGTAGAGCTGGGGACGGAGTCGGGTGGTGAAGACGGAAGGGCAGAGGTAGAAGAAGAGGAAAGTGATTTGAGGATCTGGAAGAGACGCCTAGAGGAGTTCGAGGAGGAGGCTATGAGTTGTGAGCAATATGATTGCTTGGCTGAAGTTATCATAGAGCAGTAGAGAAGGTGTGCCTGACGGAATGCAGTGACAGAAGCAACAGAGGGTTTCTTCCGCCACAGGCGCTCTGCGCGGTGGAGGTGGGTACGGTGCAAGTACAGGCCAGGATGATACCAAGGGTGGTGAGAGGGGGAGTGAGGAGAGATAGGATGGAGAGGAGCTAGAGTGTCAAGGGTAGCAGAGAGGATAGAGGTCCAAGTGTCCACCTGCTGGTGCAGAGAAAGGGAAGCAAACTCTGAGGGGAGAAGAGAGTCAGCCGGAGGAAAATGTTGTAGATTGAGTGGGGTGAAGTGACGTTTGAGAGTCTGAGAAAGAGGGGCCAAAGAGGAAGACTTAGATGTTCCTGGGGGCAGAAGGGGGAAAGAGAATAATAAGCAATGGTGATCAGACCAGGGGAGAGGGAAGGCATGGATACAGGATGGGAGGTGGGGGGAGGACGCAAGAGTAAGGATGAGATCCAGCGTACGGCCTTAGGTGTGAGTTGGGCAGGCTACATGTTGGGTGAGGCATAAGTCGGAGAAGAGTGAGATGAGAGCCTTGTCATGCGACCTTGTTTGGGAATCAAGGTGCACATTGAAGTCACCCTGGATAACCAGGTGTGGGGATAAAAGGACAGAGTCGGATAAAGAAAGCAGAAGGGAATCCCAGAGATCTGCGTGCAATGAGGGAGGAACATAAAGAAGAAGAAAATATACAGGGATAGGACAGTCCGAACGAAATATAAGGGATTCAGGATAGTGGGGGGTGAAACGAGCGAAAAGGAGAGGGAAGATCTATGAATCAGTGCCACACCCCCACCAGTTCGACGAAGACGAGGTGTGTGGAAAGCAGAGTAACCTGGAGGAAGGCAATGGTGAAGAAGGCCATCTTCCCCCTCATGAAGCCAGGATTCTGTAATGAAAAGTGCATCTAAGGAGTGCTGAGTCAGAAGGTCATGAACTAGATGGGTCTTTGCACGAAGAGATCAACAGTTTAGAAGGGCAAATGAAAGTGTTACCATTGTAACGGCCGGGGAAGCTACGGAAGAGGCTGGGAAGAATGGCATGGAAGAAGATTGTGCGGGTTGCATGTTGAGAACCCTGACGGTGTTGGAGCAGGAATAGGTGGGCGGTGGCCCCAGAAAACTGGGATAGCGGCCATGCTAAAGGGAACTGAGAGGCCTGAATCTGATACAGGAGACCCAGGCAGAGGGGGAACAGGGCTGGGCAAAAGGAATAGTGTTGCAATGAGTGCAATAGAGAGAAGGTAAATCCGATGAAGCAAAGTGCAATGTTCAGGCTGATGGCACAGAGCACCCCCATCGTCGCCCCAAGGAGCTTGCCCAAGGAGCACGTCCTGCTCCTTTGGTGCGCTCCTTTGCCGCGCGCCGCAGCACAAAATGCCGCCGCTGAGCTCTTTAAATTCTGACTGGTACCTGGAGGCTGACGTGGACGTGTTGCATGCGTCTGCGTCATGTCCAGGAGGTGAGACACCGGTTCCTGGTTAACAGGAGGCAATGGAGGACCTGAGGAGAGGAGACACAAACAGCAGAAGGCATACAGTAGCAAGCAATAGCATGCAGCAGGTAACAGCAGTAGCAGGACAAGGTAACAGCACGAAACGCTGCCGCTGAGCTCTTTAAATACTGACTGGTACCTGGAGGCTGATGTGGACGCATTGCATGCGTCCACGTCACGTCGCACGCGTCTGTGTCACGTCTGGGAAGCAGGGCACCGGTTCCTGATTGACAGGAGGGCAATGGAGGACCTGGAGGCTGATGTGGACGCATTGCACGCGTCCGCGTCATGTCTGGGAGGTGGGACACCGGTTCCTAATTGACAGGAGGGCAATGGAGGACCTGGAGGCTGATGTGGACACATTGCACACGTCCACGTCACGTCCGGGAGGCGGTACACTGGTTCCTGATTGATAGGAGGGCAGTGGAGGACCTGGAGGCTGATGTCGACGCGTTGCATGCGTCCGCGTCATGTCCGGGAGGCGGGACACCAGTTCCTGATTGACAGGAGGGCAATGGAGGACCTGGAGGCTGACGTGGACGCGTTGCCAAGATGGACTCTGTAGTTCCGAAGTTTTTATTATTTTCTACATATAGTGCCACTCCTCCTCCCCTTCTTCCTACCCTGTTCTTTCTGAATAAAGTATAGCTTTGTATAGTTACATCCCAGTCATGGTTTTCTGTGAACCATGTTTCTGTAACTGCTATCCTGATAAAGAACCAAATAGAAAACTACTGTTACTTGGAGATTCCATCATCAGAGGCACCAACTTGGGAACACAGTTCAAAGGAGAGAAGATAGTCAAATACTTCCCAGGTTCTTCAGCCAGCAGGAATACAAACCAAATTGTTGATGTACTTAGCACAGAAAGTGAGCACTCCAAAACTGATGTTGTCATCCACTTGGGTACAAATGACCTACCTAGAAACAGTGCCTCTGCAGTTCAAAGGGACTTCCAAACTCTGAGAGAGAAACTCAAGCCCATTGTTAACACTGTAGCATTCTCAGAAGTTCTACCTGTTCTTGGTAAGGGGGCAGATAGGCTTCATCACATGAACAGCTTTAATACATGGCTCCAGATCTGGTGCAAACAAGAAGGATTCAGATTTATAGGTGACTGGGGAAACAGATGGACCAACAAGAGACTATACCGTGCTGATGGACTACATCTCTCTGTCGCAGGGAAAAGAATCCTAAGTGAAAATTTCAGGCAGTATGTGGATATGTATTTAACACTAGAAGCCCCAAAGTGCATCAATTGACCAAATGCATCTTCGAAGTTGTATACCAGCGCCACTGCTAGAACCATGTCAGTCATGTTCCATGACTTTGTTAGCAAGGTCAAGATGTTCAAATATGTGCATCGAAAATTAATGACTGATGCACCACCTAGCGGGAAAATGAATTTATACCTAGAAGCCCCAAAGTACATCAATTGACACACTCAATTGTCTTGGATGCGTCAATTGACGTACTTTGGGGCTTCTAGGTATAAATTCATGCTCCCTCTAGGTGGCGCATCTCAATCACTGTTTACAGTTTTACTCCGACATTACAAACAATAAACACACGATGACGCCTTGTAATGACGTCACATACTGCACGTATTTAACAAATAAGTAACTTGACATTAATTCACATCTGCATTTCATGCTAAACGCAGTCGTCATGATAATGCGTCAATTGACCCACTTTGGGGTTTCTAGGTAAAATTCCTTTTGGGGCTTCTAGTGTTAAACTAGAAAAAGGGGGTGACGGATGGGGAAGGACAAGTTCAGGACGTCACCTCCGGCAAAAGCAGAATAACATCAGAAACAGCCACACTTTTAAACCACACATCAATGATAAGTGGGAAGAAGTGAACAGAACAAAATCAATGCAAAATCCATGCAAGCCAGTTAAATGCTGGAAAGCAGTGAGCACAAATGCTCGAAGCTTAGCCAACAAAGTTACTGACCTGGAAGCCCTAATCGTGGAAATGGACTTGGACATTGTGGCCATTACAGAAACATGGTTTAATGAATCGCATGAATGGGATATAGCCATAGCTTTCAGCTTTGTATCTTTTGCCTGTCTTGTTGATTGTTGTTGCTGCTGCTGATATAAACTTTAATTGCTGGTTTTACATTCACTTCTGGGAATATTCTGACTGCCTGCATTCCTTGTGTAGCCCTTAAATCAGATTAAGTGTGCCCTCAGTTCATGTAAGGCCTACTAGCCAAGGACACTTAGGTTTCCGCCCACCCTACCCCTCACCCCACCCACCCCAGGGCTGCATTGCCTATATAGTGGTTATATAGGCTGACATCCTCTTAATTTAGTGTTACGTCCACCTTCTCTTCTTCTTCTAGGACCACACATGTCTTGTATTCAGTGCAATAATTATGGTGCCTTCATTCTGAGAAGAATCATCTGGAACTTAAGAGCTTGCCCCATATGCCTCAAGTTAGCTGCATGCATAAAGAGTTGACTCTATTAAGGGAAGAAGTAGCTGCAATGAAGCGCACCTCTTCTAGGATACAAACCAAACAAAGTCCACCACCGCTCCCACAAAGAATCAAACATCCCAGTGGGCTCTGGTAGATTGCGTCCTGTAACGCAGAAACACCCTGTACATCATGAGATATCACTGCATAATGCCTTCTCTGCTTTGGTTAATGAGGATGCCCAATCCATGGAAACTGAAGGGCCCTTAAATGAGACAGTCAATGCCCAATCTCCTGATAAAGCACCAAATATGAAGAAAAACTCAAGGAACAGAAAACTACTACTACTTGGTGGTTCCATCATCAGAGGCACCAACTTGGGAACACAGTTCAAAGGAGAGAAGTTAGTCAAATGCCTCCCAGGCTCTTACGCTGGCAGGAATACAAACCAAATTGCTGATGTAATTAGCGCTGAAAGTGAGCACTCCAAAATTGATGTTGTCATCCACTTGGGTACAAATGACCTGGCTAGAAACAGTGCCACTACAGTTCAAAGGGACTTCCAAACTCTGGGAGAGAAACTGGTCCATTGTTAACACTGTTGCATTCTCAGAAGTTCTACCTGTTTTTGGTAAGGGGGCAGAAAGGTTACATCGCATAAACATCTTTAACACATGCCTCCAGACCTGGTGCAAAGAAGAAGGATTCAGATTTATAGGCGACTGGGGAAACAGATGGACAAACAAGAGACTATACTGTGCTGATGGAGTACATCTCTCTGTCACAGGGAAAATAATCCTAAGTGAAAAATTCAGGCAGTATTTGGATATGCATTTAAACTAGAAAAAGGGGGTGACGGATGGGGAAGGTCAAGTTCAGGACGTCACTCTCTGCAAAAGCAGAACAACATCAGAAACAGCCACACTTTTAAACCACACATCAAAAGCAAGTGGGAAGAAGTGGGCAGAACAATATCAATGCAAAATACACGCAAGCCAGTTAAATGCTGGAAAGCAACGAGTACAAATGCTCGAAGCTTAGCCAACAAATTTCCAGACCTGGAAGCCCTAATGGTGGAAATGGACTTGGACATTGTGGCCATTACAGAAACATGGTTTAATGAATCGCATGATTGGGATATAGCCATAGCTGGCTATAGTCTATTCAGAAGAGACATAGAAAATGGAAAAGGAGGAGGAGGAGGAGTAGCCTTGTACGTCAAAAGCAATATTAAAGCTACTGAAATGCAGGGGGCATGGGGAAAAGAAGAAGCACTCTGGATTGTGTTGAAAAGAGGAGATGGCACTGTCATCCATACTGCTGTAGTCTACAGACCTACAACTCAAATCGAAGAGATAGATAACGAATTGATTATAGATATTGCCAATATAGCCACAAAGGGGGAAGCAATCATATTGGGTGACTTTAATCTACCCGATGTGGATTGGATTACTCCTTCTGCAAATCTGGAAAGAAGCAAAAAAATTGTGGATTCTTTCCAAGATGCGTTACTTAGACAAATGGTGATGGAACCAACCAGAGAAAGCTCAACGCTGGATTTAGTGCTCACCAGTGGTGATAGTGTGTCGAATGTCTGGGTGGGTGCTCCTGTGAGCAGCAGCGATCATCACACGGTGTGGTTTGAGATAAAAGCCAAGGTGCAGTCCAGTCATAGCAAGCTCAAAGTCCTAAACTTCAAAAACACTGACCAGTAAAATGGCCAAGTACCTAAAGGAGGAGTTGGCAGGGTTGAAGAGGATAAGGGAAGTGGAATTGCAATGGGCTAAACTAAAGGTGGCAATAAAAGGGGCAACAGATAAATATGTAAGAAAAGTAAATAAAAACAAGAGGAGAAGGAAACCTATTTGGTTTTCCAAATAAGTGGCTGCTCAAATAAAGGCAAAAAACACAGCTTTTGCAAAATTCAAAAGCTTGCAAACAGAGGAACACAGAAATGAATACAGGATCAAACTCAAAGAGACAAAAAGATAAATAGAGAAAGCAAAATCAAAGGCAGAGGAAAAGATGGCTAAAGATGTGAAATGTGGCGACAAAACTTTCTTCAGGTATATTCGGGAAAGGAAGAAGATCAGAGGTGGAATTGCAGGACTCAGAAGTGCTGGGAACGGACTCATGGAAAGTGACATTGAAAAAGCGAAATTGATAAACAAATGCTTCTCTGTTTTTGCTAAAGAAAATCCTGGAGAAGGACCATCTGTGACTCCCAAATATAAAAATGGGAATGAAGTAGATACCACACCATTCAAAGAAGATGATGTGTTAGAACAACTTGCAAAACTGAAAGTGGACAAGGCCATGGGACTGGATGGGATACATCCCAGGATACTTAAAGAGCTCAGAGAGGTTCTTGCAGGGCCGTTAAAGGATGTTTTCAACAGATCCTTGGAAACAGGAGAAGTTCCTCACTACTGGAGAATGGCTGATGTGGTACCTCTACACAAAAGTGGTGACAGGGAAGAAGTGACAAACTACAGGCCCATGAGCCTTACCTGGGTGGCGGGAAAAGTAATGGAGGTGCTCCTGAAAGAGCGAATAGTGGACTTTCTCAAAACCAACAGGTTGCAAGATTCGAGGCAACATGGTTTTACTGAAGGACGAACTTGCCAAACAAATCTGATTGAGTTCTTTGACTGGGTGACCATAGAACTAGATCAGGGGCAAACGGATGTCATCTACCTGGATTTCAGCAAAGCCTTTGATACTGTTCCTCATAGGAGGCTTATCAATAAACTCAGTAGTTTGGGGATGGGTCCTAAGGTGGTAAACTGGATCAGAAATTGGCTGACTGACAGACTACAGAAGGTGATGGTAAATGGAGCTCACTCGGATGACAGGAGCAGGATCTCAGAAAACACCCATAAACAGGAACAGAAGCGAGGGGCATCTTGAACAATTTTCAGAAGACTGTGTTTGTGAGACACTAGCTAAACTTAAAGTAAACAAAGCGATGGAACCGGATGGGATACATCCTAGAGTACTGAGGGAACTTGGGGACATTCTATCAGCTCCAGTGACTGACCTTTTCAATGCCTCGTTGGAGTCGGGAGTGGTGCCAAAGGACTAGAGAGAGGCTCATGTGGTCCCTTTACTCAAAAGCGGAAGTAAGAATGTGGTTGAAAACTACAGGCCAGTTAGTTTAACTTCAGTGGTGAGTAAATTATTGGAAACGCTGCTGAAAGAGAAAATTGTGAAGTTTCTGGAGTCCAGCAGATTACAGGATCAGAGGCAACATGGATTCACCAGAGGAAGGTCTTGTCAGACAAATCTGATTGATTTCTTTGACTGGGTTACCAGGGAGCTGGACCGAGAGAGAGCCCTGAAAGTGGTGTATTTAGATTTTAGTAAAGCCTTTGACACCGTTCCTCACAGGCGACTTATAAACAAACTGAACACCCTAGGGATGGACCGTAAAGTTACTGCTTGGGTTAGAAATTGGTTGAATGGGAGGCAATAAAGGGTACAGGTAAATGGAGCTCACTCAGAGGAGAAGGAAGTTACCAGTGCTGTGCCCCAGGGATCTGTCCTTGGTCTGATTCTTTTTAACATCTTTGTTAGTGATATAGTGGATAGGCTGTCAGGTAAGGTTTGCCTCTTTGCTGATGATACCAAAATCTGCAATAGAGTAGACACCCAGGAAGGTGTAGATAACATGAGGAGGGATCTAGCTAAGCTTGAAGAATGGTCTAGAATTTGGCAGCTGAGATTTAATGTTAAAAAATGTAAGGTCATGCATTTGGGCTGCAGCAATCCAAGGGAGCAGTATAGTATAGGGAGTGAAGTACTTTTGTCCACTAAAAGAAGAGCGGGATCTAGGCGTGATTGTGTCTGATGATCTTAAAGTAGCTAAACAGATAGAACAGGCAAAAGCTAGAAGGATGCTTGAGTACATAGGGAGAGGAATGGCCAGCAGAAGGAAGGAGGTGATAATGCCTCTGTATAAGTCTTTGGTGCAACCTCATTTGGAGTATTATGTGGAATTCTGGAGACTGCACCTTCAAAAGGATATAAACAGGCTGGAGTCAGTACAGATGGTGGCTACTAAAATGGTTAGTGGTCTTCATTATAAAGCATATGAGGACAGACTTAAGGATCTTAATATGTACACCTTAGAGGAAAGGCAGGATAGAGGTGATATGATTGAGACGTTTAAATACCTTTTTGGCATAAATACACAGGAGGAGAGCCTCTTTCAATTGAAAGCAAGCTCTGCTACCAGGGGACATGGGATGAGGGTGAAAGGGGATATATTTCTTTACAGAAAGAGTGGTGGATCCATGGAATAGTCTCCCAGTGGACGTGGTAGGGATGACGACAGTATCTGAATTCAAAGAAGCTTGGAGAAAACACAGGATCTCTAAAGGAAAAAAGGGGACTGTTGTAGTGGTTGATATGGAAGGACAGACTAGGTAGGCCATGTGGTATTTTTCTGTCATCATGTTTTTATGTTTCTGTGTTTCTCTCTGTACTGTTCTGTTGACAAAAATGTAAAGCCAAGCTAGATATGGGACTGCTAATTTTATTTTTGCTTCCACGAGCTTCTGGCATACTCCTGCATACGTTTGCCTCCTTTGGTTCAAAGCTGGAGAATAGTCCTCGAATATCTTAACTGCTACTCTCTCGTGCGAAAGGGATCCCCTCGCTCGTTCTACTCTTTCTTTCTCCGGGAACAAGCAGTAAGTCAGTCCTAACATATTGGTGACGTCGGCTCTGATGGAGCCCTCACGGAAGCATCTCCCCAGCTTCCAAAGAAAGCCTTTGGGAGATGCTACCATGCATGCATGGGCCCCTTCCTGCCAAGGGTGCCATCTTGCTCAGTCTCCTTTTTTCCATGGAGCCCTTCAGACATCGTCTGTCTTTCCCCCGGAAAAAGTTGATTTTTCTTCTTGAGTTTTTAACTCGTCTCCGATATCGCACTGGTACTCTTCCCTCCTACCGACCTTGGTGCCTCTGTGTAGAGTTCAGTTCATTTTTTTGTTTTTGTTCCTTTTGGGCGCCTTCGTGCCTTTTTTCCCCGCTGGCAGCTCGGAGAGTCTTCGACTTCACTGGGGTTCTTTTTTCCCCTATGGCTACCAGTGGTTTTGAAGAAGTGTGATCGGTGTTTTAAGCTAATGTCCTTGACTGACACACACGACTGCTGTCTCCGTTGCCTTGGGCCGGACCATGATCCGTCGGCCTGCAGCTTATGCCAATGGATGTCTAGCAAGGCCCTGAAGAGCCACCAGCAGCAGCACGATAGGTTTTTTCCCAACTCCCCGATACCTCCGAAGTCCAGGGCCGCATCTGAGGCACCGACATCTCGGGAGGAGTTCTCCGAACCCAAGTACTGTCATGGGTCCTCAGAGAGGGGGTCTCCCTTGAGGGAATACAGGAGGAAGAAGAAACCCTCGAAGGCGACGTTCTTGAATGTCTCCATCAGACAGGGTTCCTCTCGGGCCCCAGCATGCAGCCCCAGGCACCTGCCCAAGGCAACGGAGAAGGAGCGGCCGGTGAAGGTCCCTCAGACGGATCCAGCAGCAGACCGGCCTCGATCCTCAGAGGCTATCCTTGTCAAGGATGCCCCTTCGGGAGAGCCAGCATCAGGCCTTTCCTTGGTGCCCACGCTGAAGGCTGCGGAGCCTTCTGGTCTGGAGTCCAGAGTGGTGGCCTTGGAGCGCAGTTTGCCTGCCTTCTTGGACCAGCAGTGGGCGCTGTTGTCCGGCACGTCCAGTTCCTCTGCCCCGACCACCCGGCGTTCAACGTCAAAGTTGACCCCAAAGACCAAGCCGATCCTCAGGGTCCTGCGGCCTCAAGTCCATCCTCAGCTGAGGTCGTGCTCGGTGTCCCGCTCGACGGGGCCGCGGTCCCCCCCCCCCATGTCTCCCCTCATGGATGGACCATGTGGCATCGGGCCTCTCGAGGCCCGCGGAGCAGCCCACCCTCGAGTCTTCCTAGGACTACTCCGAGTGGGAAACGGGGGATGACGAGTCCCCAGATACCCGTTGACACTGCAATATCCCCTCGGATTCCTCAGTCTCAGAGGACATGTCTAAGGCCCTGGCATTCCCGATTGAGTCTAAGGACTATCCTTGAGCTGATGAGCTCGATATCCTCCAGTACGAAGCTTCCCCTCGAGAATCGCTCACGGTGCCCATTCCTCCCATCCTGGAACGACTCATGTTCCACATGTGGGAGGCATCGGCGCCGGTGAGCAAGCGGTTCGACTCGATGTATCGAGTCCACCGGAACCCTGGGTTCCAGAAGTCACAACTGCTGCACAACTCCATGGTGGTGGAGTCAGCCATGCGTCGGCTGAAAAGGCAGAAGACACACTCCTCGGTGAAGCCCAGCAGGGAGGCCCGCTCCTTGGATGCCCTCGGCAGGAAGTGCTACCAGGGCTCGATGCTCATTTGCCATGTCCAGGCCTACCAACTGTACATGGGCATGTACCTGAGGGATCTGGCGAAGGAACTTGCCGGTCTCTCCGAGGAAAGCGTAGTTACTCACCTGTAACAGGTGATCTCCAGGAACAGCAGGAATTTAGTCTTCACGTATGGGTATCGTCTGTACCAACGGAGCCTGCGCGGGAACGCTTCCCAGGGTCCAATAGGAATGCTTTTGGGAGCATCCCTCAGCACATGTGCGCTGCCTTCCCGCCTTTCCAACTGTCCTTCTTCAGTTACGTTTGTAGCTGAGTGAAAGGATAGAGGGAGAGAGGAAAGAGACAAAGAGATAGAGAGACAACTCCTAGGGGAGGTGGGTGGGTTGTGAAGACTAAATTCCTGCTGTTCCCGGAGATCACCTCTTACAGGTGAGTAACTACGCTATCTCCAGGAACAAGCAGGAATGTAGTCTTCACATATGGGGACTCCCTAGCTGAAGATGCCAGGGAGATAGCCCCAGGAAGGTGCCACCCTAAAAAAGTGGGAATACTTCCTCCCATGGATCTCTGGCATTCCACTAGGGTTGGTGGATAGGAGTTGAATTAGGTCTGAAACAGATTTTGAAGAACATTTTGGCCAAAGAAGGCATCCCGACGGGAGGCTTTATCCAGGCAGTAGTGGGCTTGAAGGTGTGTACCGAAGCCCAGGTGGCTGCTCGACAAATGTCATCGATAGACACAGAGTGGAGATTAGCCATGGAAGTTGCCATGGCTCTAACGTTATGAGCTGTGACATGGCCTTGAGGAGGAAGACCCTTACTCTCATAAGCAAAGGATATGCATTGGGCAATCCATTTAGATAAAGTTCTTTTGGAGACTGGAAGTCCCAAATGACTAGGGTCAAAAGCTATAAAAAGTTGCGAAGACTTTCTGTGTTGCTGTGTTCTCTGTAGGTAAAAGGATTAAGGCTCTTTTACAATCCAAAGTATGAAGGTTTCTTTCTGCATTAGAGGCGTGAGGCCTCAGAAAAAATACAGGAAGATAAATAGATTGATTTAAATGAAAAGGCGAAACCACCTTTGGCATAAAGTGTGGATGAGTTCTAAGAACAACCTTATCATGATGAAATCTAGTATAAGGAGGATCAGCCACTAAAGCTTGCAGTTCACTAATGCGACGTGCAGAGGTAATTGCAATTAGGAAGATGACCTTCCAGGTCAAAAACATAAGGGTTGTAGTGGCTAAAGGCTCAAAAGGCGGATTCATGAGCTGCCCGAGAACAAGATTTAGATCCCATGCCACCAGTGGTGGCTTAATGGGAGGTTTGGTTAATAGAAGACCTCTCATAAATCTGGATATGAGTGGATGAGAGGAAATTGGTTGTCCATTCAGAGGCTTATAAGAAGCTGCAATTGAACTAAGATGGACTCTTATTGAATTGGTCTTTAGACCAGAATTCGATAAGTGAAGGAGATACTCTAGTATCAATTCTAAAGGTATGACAAGAGGGTTCAATCCCTTCTTGGAGCACCATATAGTAAAACGTTTCCACTTGAAGGCATAAGGTCTTCTTGTGTAAAGTTTTCTAGAAGCCTGAAGGATATCCTTTACCTGTTGGGACAGGTTAAAATCCTGGAGGTCTAAGCCTTCAGCAACCAGGCTGTGAGATGCAGGGACTGGCGATTCGTGTGCCATAGCATCCCGTCCTCTTGGGAAAGGAGATCTGGAGCATTCCCTAACTCCAGAGGTGCCACTTGAGAGAGATGTAGAAGCAGGGGATACCACGCTTGGCGTGGCCATCGTGGTGCTATGAGAATCATGCGACCCCTGTCTCTCTGAAGCTTGAAGAGTGTTTTGGGGATGAGGGGAATGGGTGGGAAGGCATAAAGGAAGTCCTGACCCCAGTGAAGGAGGAAGGCATCCCTTGCCTGACAATTGTGAGCCAGAATTCTGGAACGGAACCGGGGAAGTTTGGCATTCAGTGGACTTGCAAAGAGGTCTATGTCTGGAGTGCCCCAGGGATGAAATATCTCTGCCACCTGGTCTAGGTGGAGGGACCACTCGTGAGGCAGCAGTACTCAACTGAGTTTGTCTGCCCAAAGGTTTTGAATACCTGGAAGATATACCACTAGAAGGTGAATTTGATACTCTCTGGCGAGGGCCCACAGTCGTAAAGCTTTGTTGCATAACGACAGAGAGCCTGTCCCGCCCTGCTTATTCACATAGAACATGGCTACTTGATTGTCCGTCTGGACTAGGACTGTCTTGTAGCTGAGCTGGGCGTGGAATACTCGAAGAGCTAAATAGATTGCTCTTAATTCCAGAAGGTTTATGTGTAGACCAGCCTCCTGTGGAGTCCAGGTGCCCTAAGTAGAGAGATGATTCAGGTGTGCTCCCCAACCCACCTGTGAAGCATCTGTTGTTAGGGTGGCCTGAAAGAGGGGTTGATGAAAAGGAGACCCCACCGTCAGATTTTCTAATGATTGCCACCATTGGAGAGACAAAATTAGTCTTTGAGAGTTGAATATTTTGTCTGATAAATGACCTGTGACCACTGTGTGGATAGGGTCCACTGAGCTGCTCGCATGTGGAGGCGAACATATGGGACTACATGAACTGTGGATGCCATATGTCCCAACAACTGTAGTAGCTCCCAAGCAGTTAGGGAGGATTTCCCCGCTGCTTGAGAAGGTAGTTGCATTATGCGAAGACACCGGCCCTGTGGAAGGAAAGCCTTTGCCTGTCTGGTATCTAGACAGGCCCCTATGAATTCCAGGCATTGGGAAGGAACAAGTTGGGATTTTGGGAAGTTTATTACCAACCCCAAGTATTGGAGGATTCGCATTGTGCAATTCAGTGCAGTGCCAGCCTCTGCAACTGTAGGGGCTCGAATGAGCCAGTCGTCTAAGTAAAGGAAGACGAATATCCCCAGGGTTCGCAGAAATGCTGCTACTACTGCCATGCATTTCGTGAATACCCTTGGTGCTGAAGCCAGACCAAAGGGAAGAACCCTGTACTGGAAATGTTTTCCCCTGAAAGGGAATCGTAAGAATTTCCTGTGATCTGGATGGATCAAAATGTGAGTGTATGCATCCTTTAAGTCTAGAGAGCACAGCCAATCCTGGCTTTGAAGGTATGGCAGAAGAGTTCCTAGAGAAATAATTTTGAACTTCTCTCGAAACAGATATTTGTTCAATTCTCTGAGGTCTAAAATGGGTCTGTGTCCTCCTGTTTTCTTTGGAATAAGAAAATAGGGGGAGTAGAACCCTGCACCCCGTTGAAGAATGGGTACCTCCTCTATTGCCCCTTGGGCAAGAAGTGTTGAGACCTCATGATCTAGTAGATCGTCTGCGGAGGTTTGAGAATTGAATTGCTTTAGAATTGTAGGAGGGGGCATGCTGTGAAAATGAAGCTTGTACCCTTCTCCTACAATGGACAAAGTCCAATCTTCTGCTGTTATTTGATGCCATCTGTTGGCAAAATGGCATAACCTGCCTGGGATATTGGGGGGTTGGGGACCCCTCAGAGGCAGGAAGGCTAAGCTCTCTAGGAAGGAGTCAAAGCCCTTGAGGGGGCTGATCCTGCGGAGCTGGTTGGGCTCTCGGGCCTTTTGGCTTCTTTTGCTGTCTAGTTTGTCCCTTTTGGGCAACCTGACCCTGAGTCTGATTCTGCTGGGTATAGGAAGGATAAAATTTCCTTTTTTTGCTGAAAGGGTTTTTTTTTATAAGGCTTCTTTTTGGCTGGAGTGGCTGTAGATTTCGACAATCTATCTAGAGTAGTATTGTCAGCATCTAACTCGTTAGCCTTTTCCTGCCAGTTCTTGCCAAAGAGATTCTCTCCTATGTAAGGAATGTTGCCTAACTTGTCCTGTACCCAAGTCTCCAAGTCTGATGCCTGAAGCCAGGCAATCCGTTGTGCACCAATGGCAGTAACAGAGGTTCTGCTGATGCATTCAAAGCAGTCAAGGCTGCACGATTCACAAACTTGGAAACATCTTGAGCATGCTTAACTAGAGCAAGAAAGTCTTGTCTCTTGTCATCTGGCTCATAAGCTCCAAGTCTCCTGTAACTTCCTTGAGGAACATTCCCATATATAGTATATATGAACTGTTCCTAGCTGAAAGCATGGAAGCCTGAAAAGTTAGACACCCAAAAGCATCCAGAGTCCTGCATTCACGACCTGGGGGACTGGATGCATGCCTCTTTGCACTTTTCATCCTACGCATGGCTGGCTCCACCACCATTGAATGGTGTGGCAGCTGAGTCTTTTGAAATCCAGGACATGGCGGAACTCGATACATAGTATCAAGTCTCCTAGAATGAGGAGATGTAGTCAGAGGTGTCTCCCACATTCTGAGCATCAAGTTATGCAGAATTTCATGGATGGGCAGAGTGGCTGCCTCCTTTGGAGCTTTAGGATACTGGAGAATTTCCAATTCCTTTGCTCTGGGTTCCTCTTCAGGAGCCACCGTGATTGAAAGGCCCTTGCCTATATCACGAATAAAAACCTGAAAAGACATGTCCTTTGGAGGTGACATTCTGCGTTGGGGAGAAAAGGGATCTTCTGGGAGAAACCCTCTAGTACCCGCAGAATTATCAGAGTCTTCGGAATCGGAGGATTCGAAGTATTCCTGACCACGATGCTCCTGCAAAGCACGGTCCCGGTATCGATCGAAGTCGGAATCGAGTTGATCCGGTACCGATCTGTCGATTCCAGCCAAAGATGACATGGGAAGAATTCCCACCGGGGCCGGTACCATCGGTACCGGTACCCGTGTCTGCACCGGTGTAGGTACCGGCATTGGTATCGATACCGGTGCCCATTGGACCAACGGTACAGCAGCTGAGAGAAGAGCTGCAATGCTGCATTCGATAGCGAGGAACCTCTGGTCTATCGACGCTGCCAATGCCTGGGTTTTGGTACCGGTGAAAACGGCCGGGACCCCTGAGTATGGCACAGGTAGTGCTTGCAAGGTCGAGGCCTCAAGAACATCCTGGAGCTCCATTGATGCTTTGGGAGCCGAAGCCTCCCGCCGGGGCTGCTTTGCCGGTGTGGTTCCCTCAAGGGCAATGCCAATGGCCTCTTGATGCTTAGCAGGAGAGCTACCCTTTGAGGACCGTCTTTTATGTTTAGTTACCTGAGATCCATGGGAGGAAGAGGAGGCTCTTGAAGATGTCGATGGAATGGATCTGGCATCTGAAGAAAAGAGGGTACCGAGCTTTGCAGCCCGGTTCTGTCTTCCTCTTTTAGTCATCCCCATACAGGAGAGACATTCAGATGGAGAATGTTCAGGCCCTAAACATTTAGGACACCAATCTTGGGTGTCAGTGACAGAAATGGTACCGCCACACTTAGTACATTTTTTTAAAACCACTAGTTGGTTTTTCCATGTTTTAGGAATATGAGGCCTAGTGCCCAAAATGGCACCTAGCACCAAAAAAGAAAAGTTTCTGAAGAGAAACAGTTCAAAGTATAAGGGGTTCTTTTTTTTTTTGGAAAAGAAAAGAACCGGCGGTACCGCTAAGCGTCGTGCGGAAGCAAACGCGACCACAAGAAAACAATTTTAAAGACGGAATTTTCTGTAGTGAAAGGGCATGGATCCTGCCGGCTCCGCGGAGAACGAAGAACTGAAGAGGGACAGTTGGAAAGGCGGGAAGGCAGCGCACCTATGCTGAGGGATGCTCCCAAAAGCGTTCCTATTGGATGCTGGGGAGCGTTCCCGCGCAGGCTCCGTCAGTACCGATGATACCCATACGTGAAGACTACATTCCTGCTTGTTCCTGTAGATCCCTTGCAGTGCTTCCGGAGCCTGTCCAAGGCCATCTATGAATGCTCCAAGTTTATGTCTTGAGTTGCCTATGACGGGTTTGAGTCAGCGGCCCGGGTAGCCGCGGTGGGCATCGGTGCATGCCGCCAAGCTTGGCTCCAGTTGTCCGACCTCAAGCAATGGGTCCAAGACAAGTTGGTTGATGTCCCTTGCCAGGGAGAGAACCTCTTTGGCAAGCCCATGACCAACAAGGCCGCCGAGCTGGAGACCGAATTCATGACGAGGACCAGGCTCTCTAAGACCGCTACTTCTCCCCGATGGAAGGGCTCGGGTAAAAAGTCCTTTTACCCGAGGAAGGCAGCTGCTTACCTTAACTACCCATATTTTCAGGCCTTCCCGGCTCCCCAACAAGGGCAACAGGTGAAGGGACAATGGCATGACCCGCTTAAGCAGAAGGCTCCAAAGCCCCAGGCACCGATTCCTTCCCAGCCAGGGGGAGTTTTTGACAACTCCAGTATAGCCTCTCTACCTCAAGGAGGTCAGCAGCCCACAGGGGGACAACTGACCCTCTATTCCCCCAACATGGGTAAGCATCACTACCGATGCCTGGGCACTGAGAGTGGTCAGGAAGGGTTACCTCCTCCGCTTGACTCATATGCCTCCTCCTTATTTTCCAGGAGAGCCCCCCAGGTCTCCCCTCTTCCAGGACCTTCTTCTGAAGGAACTGGTAGGTCTTCTCAAGGACAGTGTGGTGGAACCGGTGCCCCACTACCTCCAGGGCAAGGGGTTCTACTCCATTTATTTCCTCATCCCAAAGAGGAAAGGGGGCCAAAGGCCCATCCTCGACCTGCGCAACCTCAACAAATTCCTGGTGTGGGAGGAGTTCAAGATGCTCTCCCTTGGAACATTGCTGCCCTACCTCCAGCAGGGAGACTGGCTATGCTCCTTAGACCTCAAGGATGCTTATACTCACATCCTAATCCACTCACACCACAGGCAGTACCTGCAGTTCATAGTAGGGGGCTGGCACTTTCAATACAGAGTGCTCCCATTCGGTCTCGCCTCTGACCCAAGGGCGTTTACGAAAAGCCTGGCAGTCGTGACTGCCTTTCTCAGGCTTCAGGGGGTCTTCTTGTTTCCCTACCTGGACAACTAGCTCGTAAAAGGGGACACGGCGTCAGAGGTGCAGCAGGCAACCGCTCACACCATACAGGTTCTACAGCACTTGGTCTTCGTCATAAACTACCCTAAGTCCCACCTTCTTCCAACACAGTGCCTGGAATTCATCGGAGCGAAGCTTGACACCTGCCAGTCAAAGACTTTCTTGCCCATGGACCGGGCAGATTGCCTCAGATCTCTGGCCCGGGACATACAACATTGTCCCTCGGTGTCTGCCCGCCACCTTCTGCGCCTCCTCTGGCACATGGCCTCCGCGGTTCACGTGACACCAGATGCCCGTCTCCATATGAGAATGGCGCAGTTGTGTCTCCGGGACCAGTGGTCCCAGGCTACGGGCTGCCTCCGGGACAGAGTTCGGTTGACCCGCCAGTTGGCGGCTTCCCTTCTCTGGTGGCAGTCGTCTCAGCACCTAGAAAAGGGCATGCCTTTCCAAGGCCCCGAACATTCGATGGTCCTCACTACAGATGCCTCCCTACTCGTCCATTGTGAGGGACTCCGCACCTAGGGCAGCTGGTCGCCAGACGAAAGCACCCAGCAAATCAATCTCCTGGAGCTTCAAGCCATTCACTTTGTCCTGAGAGTCTTCGGCCATCGCCTCCATCATCGGCTGGTCCTGGTCCAGATGGACAACCAAATGGCCATGTTCTGTGTGAACAAGCAAGGGGTCCCATGCCCTCTGTCAGGAGGCACTGGCCCTCTGCTCTTACACAGCCCAGCAGGGTATCTTCCTCAAAGCGGTGTACCTGCCAGGACAGGACAACCTACTGGCCAACAGGCTAAGCAGGGTTCTTCGACCGCACAAGTGGCAGCTGGACCCCAAGGTAGCCAACCGGCTTTTCTGACTCTGGGGGTATCCGTGATGGACCTGTTCGCCAGCCCAGACAACTTCCAGTTGCCCCGCTTTTGCTCTTGACAGGCTCACCCCTCCAGGGTGGCGGCAGATGCATTTCTAGTCCCATGGTCGGAGGGCCTCATGTACGCCTCCCCTCTGACGCCGCTGATTGCGAAGACCCTATTCAAGACCCTCCATGACAGAGCCTCGCTCATGGGAGGGAGAAGTGGCTCATTGGTTGGGACAGGTTACCTCAGGCTGGAGGGCCGGGGGTTCAATTCCCACATGGGGACAAGCAACCTCAGGCCGGAGGGACTGGGGTCTCTAGTCCCATGGCCACTCCTTGTGGCCTTGGGCAAGCCACTTAACCCTTCATTGCCTCAGGTACACTTAGATTGTGAGCCCTTCGGGGACAAGGGAATAAAAAGTACCTGTTAGTATACATGTAAACCGCACTGATTCTAAAGAGCGCGGTATAAAAAAAATAAATTAAAATAAATTAATAAATAAAATAAATCTTGATAGCCCTCCGATGGCCCAGGCAGCCGTGGTTCCTGCTGCTTCTGCAGTTGGCGGTGGAAGCCCCCATCCCCTAGGGGACCGCCCCAGGGCTTCTATCTCAGGAGGGGGGCTCTCTCTTACACCCCAACCTGGGGTCTCTTTCGCTCACGGCTTGGCTGCTGAGAGGGTAGCCCTGGCCCATCTCCACCTTTTCACTGAGGAGGAGAATGTTCTGCTTTCCTCCTGTAAGGCCTCTTCAAGGAAGGCATACACCTTCAAATGACGTAGGTTCTCATCTTGGTGTGTTGAGCGAAGGGCTGACCCTTGCTCATGCCTGGTGGCTATGGTGTTGCAGTACCTTCTCCACCTTTCTCACTCCGGACTTAGATCTAATTCCGTTAGAATGCACCTCAGTGCCCTGGCGACTCACCACCACCCTGTGGATGGTAAGCCCCTTTCAGCCCAACCTCTGGTGGGCCGCTTCCTACGGGGCCTGCTCTTATCTAAGCCCCCGTTTTGCCCTCCAGCGACCGAATGGGACCTCATTGTGGTGTTGGGGCAGCTCACCCGTCCACCATTCGAGCTCTTAGTTATTTGCTACCTTTCGTGGAAGGTGGTTTTCCTGGTTGCGTTCACTTCTGCTCGCAGGGTTAGCAAGCTCCAAGCTTTTGTGGCTGCAGCGCCCTATACCAGGTTCTATAAGAGCATGGTGGTGCTCTGCACGCACCCCAAATTTCTTCTGAAGGTAGTATCCTCATTCCCTCAATAAGGAGGTTGTACTCCCTACCTTCTTTCCGAGACCTCACGCCAGTCGGGTGGAGACAGTCCTCCACACCTTGAACTGTAAGAGGGCCTTGTCCTTCTATATCCAGCACACTGAGGGCCACCGCAAAGCCTCCCAGCTCTTCGTATTCTACGACCCCAGCAGGCTGGGGGAAGCAGTGACTAAGCATACGCTGTCCAAGTGGGTGGTAGACTGTATTGCCCTCGCCTATGAGCAAGCGAGGCTCCTGCTGGACGATCACATCACAGCGCACCATGTCCGGGCCATGGCGGCCAATCTGCGCTCTGTTCTGATGGCGGACATCTGCTGGGCCGCCACCTGGTCTTCAGTCCATACCTTCGCAGCCCATTACTGCCTGTAAAGAAAATCCCGACGGGATAGCGCCTTCGGCCAGGCTGTGCTCCGAAATCTTTTCGGGTCCTTGCTCTGACCCAGTATGGCATATCTTATGGTCTAGGCAACCCCTACCCTTCAACCCTTCTGTATTCAGGCTACCGGAGTGCTGGTTTCATCGGACACAAGGGTCCTACTGTAGTCTGTGCACCAGACTGAATTGCTGCTGCTTGCAACTCCCCTTGAGTGGGCCCAATTTTTGCTACAGATCTTCTGGTAGCCTGTAGCTGGGGAGTCCCATATGTGAGGACTGACTGCCTGCTTGTTCCTTGAGAAAGCATAGTTACTCACCTGAAACAGGTGTTCTCCAGGGACAGCAGGAATCAGTCCTCACAACTCTCCCTTCTCCCTTTGGAGTTGCTCCTTTACCATTCTTTATTTTGCTATCTTCAGCTATGTCATTTGACTGAGCAAGATGGCACCCTTGGGAGGGAAGGGGACCACGCATGCATGGTGGCATCTCCCAAAGGCTTTCTTTGAAAGCTGGGGAGATGCTTCCATGAGGGCTCTCTCGGTGCCAACGTCACCCATATGTGAGGACTGATTCCTGCTGTCCCTGGAGAACACCTGTTACAGGTGAGTAACTACGCTTTCTGTGCAATGTTCAGGAACTTTGCCAGTACTATTTGAGGCCATTGATCCTGTGCACGAGGAGGCCCCAGTCGATGCGCCCTTTCTATTACACTGGTCAACTGACTTTAACACTAGAAGCCCCAAAAGGCATTTTACCTAGAAACCCCAAAGTGCGTCAATTGACGCATTATCACGACGACTGCGTTTAGCATGAAATGCAGATGTGAATTAATTTGAAGCTACTTATTTGTTAAATACATGCAGTATGTGACGTCATTACGTGACATCATCGTGTGTTTATTGTTTTGTAATGTCGGAGTAAAACTGTAAACAGTGATTGATTTAAAATGGAAATTTACTCTGTTACACAGGTATGTACAATGTCGTGACTTTCGAACACGCCCTAGAACAAGCCGACACTCCAGAACTTTTAGCATATCGCTTCCTCCCTGAAATTTTATTCAGTATTTTTCTACAATTCTATTTACAGAATGCCGAGACCTCGTAAGAAGACATCAGTGCCTAGATGTGCTGGTGCAAAATCAGATTCAAACATTGACCTACATGTTACAGGTTGTGCAGGCATACATGCTTATCCTGTTCATTCATTAACTGACATGGACTTTGCAGTTACTTTTGAATTTGCAGTTTCTTTTACATTTAGTTAACACTGTTCTTATGTTAGTTGTTGTATGAAACTTGTGAAAACCACTCAATTTTCTTGGTTGCGTCAAGTGCCGTACTTTGGGGCTTCTAGGTATAAATTCATTTTCCTGCTAGGTGGCGCATCTGTCATTAATTTTCGATGCAGATATTTGAACATCTTGACCTCGCTAATAAAGTCATGGAACATAACTGACATGGTTCTAGCAGTGGCGCTGGTATACAACTTCGAAGATGCATTTGCGTCAATTGACGCACTTTGGAGCTTCTAGTGTTAAAAGGCCCTAATCTGTGAGCTTAACACGAATATAACATTAAAAAAATTTTATTGGCTCTCATTTTGAAGATATTGCATGTAGTTCATTTTTGACGTTTCACTGTGTAAATTTATCCAGTAGGACATCAACAACATCCCAAATAAGCCTTGAATGATGTAATATTGCATCACATTGCATAATACCAGCATGCACACATCATCCAGAGTTGATTGCATCATTTTCTGATTCAATGCAATACTACTGTCAGATGGCTGCTGAAGCCATCTGACGTCAGCAGTGTACTATACGCAGTCGGAAAGGTTGAGCATTTAAAATATTTCAGACTGTGCGAGACAGTTTAAGCTACTGTTACATGTAACTTTTATTAATCATATAATTTTAGCCATTTAGGTACAATACAGAACAGTAATGCCGCGAAAGTGCGTTAATACCCTTGACAATTTCTGCTACATTTGTGGGGAAATGACATTTGTCAACCAGAAGACAAGTATCACTTCTCAACTGAAGAAGGCATATCATCTTTACTTCGGATGCAAGATTGGTGACCAAGACAAGCCTTGGGCCTCGCATATATGCTGTCCTACATGTACAACACAGCTTTCACAGTGGTTGAATTGCAAAAGACCATCAATGCTGTTTGCAGTCCCCATGGTGTGGAGAGAGCCAAGCAACCACATAAATGACTGTTACTTCTGCTTGGTTCCTCCTCTTTCCAGCGGAATAATGAAGCAAAAGAAGTCAAGCATAGTCTACCCAAACATTCTGTCTGCATTGAGACCAGTTCCACATGGTGAGGGACTTCCTATTCCAGAACCTCCATCAGAATATCCTCTTGATTCATCTGATGAGGACAAGGGTGAGCCAACCTGTTCTTCTCCTGCTCCGTCAGCATGCAGTGACCCATATTTTCACTGGGATGCATTATCAACTCCACACAGAATAACACAGGAAGAACTAAATGACCTGGTCCGTTATCTGGACTTATCCAAGAGCAAGGCAGAATTGCTAGGATCAAGACTCCAACAATGGAATCTTCTAGAAGAAGATGTCAACATTACTCCTTATCGAAAGTGCCACCAGCAGTTGGAGCCTTTCTTCAGAAAGGAAAGTAATCTGGTATTCTGTTCCAATATTGAAAGCCTCATGAATGCCTTAAAAATCACTCATGACCCAGAAGACTGGAGACTATATAGACTCTTCGAAACTGAGTCTGAAGGCTGTGCTTTTGAACAATGGAAACCATCTTCCATCTATTCCAGTAGCGCATGCCATCCACATGAAAGAGACATACGATAACTTAAAGCATCTATTGACTTCCATTAACTATAACAAGTACAGCTGGCACCTCTGTGGTGACTTGAAGGTAGTTGCCCTTTTAATGGGACTGCACAGGGATATATAAAATACATGTGTTTCTTATGTGAGTGGGATAGCCGAACAAGAGATTGGCACTACTTGCAGAAGGAATGGAATCGCAGACAAAATGTAACAGTTGGAGAGAAGAATATCCAGCACCCAGCTCTGGTTGAGGCTCACAAAATCCTGCTACCACCCATTCACATCAAACTAGGTTTGATGAAAAACTTTGTGAAAGCCATGGACCGCACTTCGCCAGCTTTCCGATACCTGCATGAAAAATTCCCTCGACTCAGCGAAACAAAGATTAAAGAGGGAGTTTTTGTGGGTCCTCAGATTCGAGAGCTCTTCAAAGATGACCGGTTTAACAACTTGCTGCAGGGTGATGCGAAACAAGCATGGAATGCTTTTCGCCTAGTGTCAACAAACTTTCTCGGGAATGTTAGGGCAGAAAACTACAAGGAACTAGTAGAAGACATGCTGATGCAGTATCAGAAACTTGGCTGCAATATGTCTCTAAAGATCCATTTCCTTGATTCCCATCTTGATTTCTTTCCTGACAACTGTGGTATGGTTAGTGATGAACAGGGCGAACGTTTTCACCAGGATATCGCAACGATGGAGCAAAGATACCAGGGAAAATGGTCCACTACAATGTTGGCTGATTACTGCTGGACACTCCCCAGAGAAGCTCCCGAACAGCTGTACAAGAGACAGGTGAAAAAATCTAAGAAGTAGTCTATGACTTGGTTTTTTACAGGTATTAACCGAAGGCCTATTATATTTACTATTGACATGCATTTCGTGATGTAAACATTAATTCTTGTAGATTACAAAAAAATTAGAGCCAATTTTGCAATTTCACTGTCATATTCGTGTTCAGCATATAAAAATTGATAAGAAATGACTATTTTTATTTCAGTAACATGACTTTTGTAAAAATTTGTTGACCAGTGTTATTATAGGGTCCATAGTCTCCAGCGATAAAGCAAGCGGCAGCAATATCTCTAAATAACTGTGTAATTCCACTTGCTTTCCCGATTCTAGGAGGCCATAAAACCTCAAATTCTTGCGCTGTCCTCTGTTTTCTAAATCGTCGAGCTTGTCCACTAGTGATGCCGTAAGTTCAGTTGAACATTGGATTTCTTTGTCCGCAGGTGAAAGGGCTTCCTCCTGTTGGGCTAATCACTCCTCTGCTTGCTGTAGCCGGCTCCCGAATCTGCTGAAGGTATGAGCCATAGCATCCAGCTTACAATTAAGCTTGTCTAGCTTTCTACTAAGCGTACCCACTACAGCTCCGGTAACTTCCTTCACCAACGTGGCTTACTGCGGCGAGGAGAGAGAAGCGGAGAGGTCCGCCATTTTTGCTGGTCCTGCGGCTCTCCTCTCCCGGTCTTTCTTTGCCGACTTCATGCCCCATTAGCTCTTTGACCTACTCCGGAAGCCAGGAGGGGTATAAACGGGCTTTCCAAATGCTCCGGGCTTACCCAGCTGGGGGATTGCAGCCAAATATATATATTTTAGGAAAAGCCTGGGAGAGAGATTTCAGCGAGCTGCCATTCTCTCCCAGTGCACCATGTGACCCCAGAAAGCCACTCGGCAGATTTAAGCTGTGTGGCAAGTGCAAACGCACTGTGTCCCGCATGGAGCGCCACAGTCCCTCATTAAACGCCTCAGAATGGACCATGACGTGTCTTCCTGTCGGCTCTGTCTTTTGATTTCGGCCAAGACCTATAAGGAATGCAAAAGGCGGCAGGAAGAGCTGTTTGGTAAGTCTGCCTTGGGATCGGTATCAGGGGTGGAAACTCTGCTTTCGATGCTAGTGTTAGTAGACTTGGCTTCATGCTCTCAAGCTCAGTGAGAGTCCCAGGATCATCGGGCATCAGAGTCATCCTCTGAGAACCTTCCCTGGGTGTCAAAGGCTTCATTCAAACTGTAGTCGAGGTCTAAACCTGGCCCTGGGGTAAGACCTCTGGGACCTAGGCATGGAGTCCTCGACTCGACGCTGGTGAAGATGGCCAGGAGTGCCCATCCAAACAGCCCCAGCTGGAGATATGGTCGACGGAGACTGGGGATCGAGTCGGGTTCCTCAAAGCCATCAATATCAGGGACTCCTCTGCCAGTGACCCGATGCCGGCCTTGACATCCTCGAAGCCAGCACTCGCCTCTGTGGAGCTGTCGGGCATGGAGGCCAGGATGATGGCCCTGGAACACAGCTTTGCGGCATTCATTGAGGCACAGAGGGGCCTGACTCCCAGTCACTCCAGGTCATCGTCGCCTGCCACGGGGCCATCCTTCAACAGGACCTTCCTAGAGAGGCTGACTTGATCGATGTTGACTTCATCTGTGACTGACTTAAGGCTCAGCACTGCATGTCGTCAACGCCAAGCTGGTCTGATGATTGCAGAGTACTCGCCGATTCCTCCAATCCAGGTTGGCATAGGAGATGGATGAGGAGTCTCCGAACACCATCCTCCATCGGGACATCCCCTCTGACCCATCCCCGCCACACTATCAGCAGCAGTGACCTCCAGAGGATGTTGCCTTCTGGAGTTTGTGCATGAGATGTCCCAGGCACTCGCCTTTGTGGCAGTGCCCAAAGACGAGCCGCGTACCGAGGACCTTGAGATCCTCCAGTACAAGGCCCCTCCTTGGGAGGCGCTGATGGTATCTATGCCCCCATCTTCAAACTGTTGCTGTTCAGGATGTGGGAGACCCAGGTGACAGTGCAGATTGTGAACTGTCGAGTCGATTCACAGTATCGAGTTGGCCACTGTATCGAGTCGGCCAGAGCCCTGTCTTTCAGAAAACACAACTGCCACATAACTCCATGATGGTGGAGTCAGCTATGCTTCACACTAAGATCCAAAAGATGCACTCCTCGGTGCCCCCTGGAAGGGAGGCATGCACTATGGATGCTTTTTTGGCAGAAAGTATTTCCAGGGCTCCATGCTCATAGCTCATGTACCCACGGGACTTGGCAAAGGACCTCGCCAGGTTCTCAGCTGATCTATCAGGTGAACCCCTTGAGTGCTTCAGGACCCTGGTATCGGTCAAGGAGTGCTTCAAGTTTCAAACTCAGGCGGCCTTTGATGGCTTTGAGTTAGTGGCTTGGGTAACTGCCATGGGCATTAGTGCCCGCCGCCTTTCCTTGGTTCAGTCCTCTGACTTGGAGCAGTGGGTTCAGGGCAAGTTAGGTGATGTCCCTTGCCAGGGGGAAAATCTCTTCGGCAAGTCCATGATGGAGAAGGTTGATGGGAAGGAATTCATGACCAGAACTGGGCTGTCCAAGAAAGTGTCTGAACCTTCCCGCAGGAAGACTTTGGGTAAAAAGCCCTTCCACCCGAAAACCAAGAAGGCTTACAGGAACTTCCCCAGTTTTCAGGCTTATCACGCTCCCTCTCAGGGGCAACAGGCCAAGGGCCAGGGGCATGACCCCCATAAGCCAAAACACACACAATAAAAAAACAAAACAAAATGAAACCAGTCAAGACCACAAAACATAAACACAAAATAAGGTTCTACCAAAACTAAGAGAGAAAAGAATAAAATAATAGAAATATAAATATTAGAAATATTGGAATGTTTGTTGTGTAGGGGTATATCCCTCTGAAAAACAACTCCTTTTATTCTTATTTTTTATTATGTTGTATTAAGTGCCATGCCCAAAAGCCAATGTGCTAAGCAAGATAATATTAAATTGGATTAAAAAATTAGAAACAACCACATACTTAGCTGGCAGTCGGAGCTTGAAACGGCAGAAATAGATCATAAGAGGCAGAGAAGTGTGCTTCAGTTGTTTTTCGTAACAGCACTAAAGTTTTTCAAGAAGACAGCATTGCCACTTCCTTCATGGGAATTAGCAGCATAAGAAACAGCCACACAAATGGCTGGTTGGAAGTCGCAGCACTTGTAGTAAACATGCAAACAGCAACAGCTGGTTGGAAGTCGCAGCACAAGTAGCAAACATACAGCCAGCTACACAGTACTGTGTTTCTGGTCCAAAAACAAAGACCCTGCCTCAAGCTTTCAATGCTGTTAAAAATGTGCCAAAAACAGCTACAAAAAGAATATGCGGATGTAACAAAACTTTGCTAGACTTGTTCATTTTACATCACATGTTGATTCTCTCGTAAAAAGGATAGTGTCTGATGTCACTGAAAAGAAATAGCCACATCACCCAATCAGAAGAGAAAGGTGGAGTTGAAGGAAAAAATGCCCATTCATAAAGTACTCCACCAATCAAGTTCCATGTTTAGACCAGATGGAGAGATAGTGTTGAGCCTAAATATCCACCGCTGTTCCAAAACCTATAATCAGTGTTCACAATCACCTCCCCGAGGTCAGGTGGAACATGGTCAGTTACTCTCCATGTAAAATCCGAAAAAATGTGTTGCAGCTGAATGCAATGCGAAACCAATGGAGCTGAAAGGGTTTTAGTAGTAATTCTAGATTTGTGTTCAGTAAGATGTTTCTTAATGGGTCTAATGGTACGACCCACATATCTTAAGCTACATGGACAAATTAAAATGTAAACAACAAAAGAGGAGCCACATGTTGTATGCTACTTGGTGGTATAGCTTTTGCCCGTCGTGATATCCAACCAGTCCAGTCCAACACAAGAAGATTTGCAAAAAGTACAATGGGAAGAATTCCATGAGAAATGGCCAGGAGAATCATGAGAAGATTGAGGTCAGTCCAAAGTGTTGGTGGCATGAACCACCATATCACGAATATTACTGCCACGCTGAAAGACCACCAAAGGTTCTCAAACCCCAAATAGCACCCTAGCCACAGCCTGGGGAGAGCTTTTGACTCCTTGAGCATAGCCTCCCTCCCCCAGGAGGTAAAAGGCCTGAGGTTCATGGGAGGACAGCTGGTCCACTTTGCATAGCACTAGCCAAGCATCATTATGGATGTCTGGGTATTGCAGGTGGTCGGGGAAGTTTATCTCTTCTCTCGCCCAGCTGTCTCCTCCCTTCTTCCCAAGGGGATTACCCATGGACCCATTGCACAGGGAGCTTCTGCAAAAGGAGATCGAGTTTTTGCTCAAAGATCAAGTGGTGGCGCCCGTCCCCTAACTTCTCCAAGATCAGGGATTCTACTCCTGCTACTTTCTTGTCCCCAAGAAGACCGGGGGCTTCCGGCCCATTCTGGATCTACAGGACCTCAACTCCTTCATGGTCAAGGAAAAGTTTAAAATGGTATCCCTTGGAACCTTGCTGCCTTACCTCCTGCAGGGAGATTGTCTATGCTCCTTGGATCTCAATGATGCCTATACCCACATCCTGATCCATCCAGTGCACCGTTAGTATCTCCAATTCGTCATAGGTGGACAAGATTATCAGTACAGGGTACTCCCCTTTGGCCTAGCCTCAACTCTGAGTATTCACAAAATGCCTGGCAGTTGTGGCTGCTTGTCTCAGGCTCCTGGGGGTTTTCGTCTTCCTCTACCTGGACAACTGGCTCATACGAACCAGTTCAATGGAGGAAGTGCACAATGCATCACAGCACACCATAGGACTACTACAGAACCTGGGCTTCATGGTGAACTTCCCGAAGTCTCACCTCCTGACCATCAGCGCCCTACTGGATTCCACTCAGGCAAGAGCCTTTCTGACACTGGCTCGGGTGCAACACTTCTCGGCCATGGTGCAGGATGTGTAGGGCAGCAGATGCGGTGACAGTCAGACAGATGCTCCACCTCTTTGGGCTCATGGCATCCACTGTCCACTTCACCCCGTTTGCCCACCTCCACATGCAGACGGCTTAATGGATGTTAAGTGCCCAGTGGACACAGGCTTCAGGCTGTTTGGAGGACCGTATCCAAGTCACACTGGCCCTAACAAATTCTCTTGCCTGGTGGCAGGACCCCCTCAACCTCAGAGCTGACCTGCCCTTCCAAGCTCCCACAGTGCAACACATCCTCACAACGGATGCATCCAATTTGGGTTGGGGGGGGCCCACTGTGATTACCTGCAGTCACAGTGCCCATGGTCGCCTAAGGAGAGTACCTCGCAGATCAATCTGCTGGAACTCAGAGCAGTCTATCATGCTCTGCGAGTCTTCCAGGATCATCTGGAAGAATGGATGGTTCAGGTCCAAATGGACAACCAGATGGCAATGTATTACCTCAACAAGCACGGAGGCACAGGCTCATACCACCTTTGCTGGGAGGCAGTGCATCTCTGGAACTTTGCGACAGGAAGAACATGTCCCTCAAAGCAGTGCACTTGCCGGGCTAGGACAACGTACTTGCCGACTGCCTGAGCCTCACGAGTGGAGATTGAACCCACTCATGCTGGGGGAGGTCTTCTGATGCTGGGAGACCCTGGACATTGACCTCTTTGCCATTCCAAAGAACACTTAGCTGCCGCGCTTCTGCTCCCAGAAGCCAGTCCTAGAATGGGAGGTAATGGACACTTTTCTCCTCTCCTAGTCTAGGGGCTTCCTGTATGCATTTCCTCCCATGCCCCTGGTGCCGCGGGCCCTTCTCAAGATCCAGGTGGAAGCGGTCTCAGTCCTCTTCATTGTGCCCAGGTGGCCCAGGCAGCCCTGGTTCTCCCAGCTTCTGAAGTTGTCCCAGAGGGACCCACTACCATTGGAGAGTGCCCCGGATCTGCTGTCCTGCTATAGGCTCAGCACCTTTGGAGATGGCAAACCTGGAGAGATACCATATAATATCCGCTCTTAAACCAATAATCTCTACCAATACAACCATTCACCACAAACCTATACACTTTCCTTCAGGCAAAATGACCTCAGAAGAGCTCATACCCCACATCACTGGTCAATAAGCCTCCATTCAACCACCTACAACATAACATATTCAAGACATCAAAAACCACCTAATTACCCTTGGGGAAATCTTCTTACATAGACTAATAAAACCTCCACCACACAGACATACATCACATACAAACAGCGTCTCAATTTTACACAATTCTGCGGAATTACACAACGAGGAGCTGCACGGAGTTCCACCGGGGCTGCAAACTCTCACCTACAAAGAAGAATACAAAATAAATAAGCTGAAGCAACAACATCACCACTAACGTTCCATGTACTTATCTTCGTATTGCATCGTGCAGCCAACCAGCACCACAAACGCTCCAACGCAATATAGGCTCCAGATGGGATCACAAGACCTCCAAGAATAAAACAGCGGGAAAAGGGTTTCACTGAGAACTAAACAAAAAGTTATTAGTCTATGTAAGAAGATTTTCCCAAGGGTAATTAGGTGGTTTTTGATGTCTTGAATATGTTATGTTGTAGGTGGTTGAATGGAGGCTTATTGACCAGTGATGTCAGCGTCTGCTGCTCCCTATAGTGATTTTTCACTAACTGTGGGGTATGAGCTCTTCTGAGGTCATTTTGCCTGAAGGAACGTGTATAGGTTTGTGGTGAATGGTTGTGTTGGTAGAGATTATTGGTTTAAGAGCGGATATTATTTGGTATTAGTTTAGCTCTTACACAGCTTCTTTATAGGTAAACCTGGAGAGATGCCATCTAAAATCTGTTAAGGACAGAATAATGATGCTCTTCACCCTGCAGTACCTCAGTGCCTCAATGAATTCTCATTGGCACCAGAAGTCATTCAACCTATCCTCGAGAAGCAAAAAGTCCCTTTGGAAGAGGCATTGATATTGCGGCATCAAAAGGCCCTGACACTGATACTTCCCTTGCTGATATTCTATGCTGATATTCCCTTGCTGATATTCTATATTCAACATTCTATGTATATAGTTTTACCCCCATATTATCCAAGTTTATCGTATCCAAGTTTATCTTCCTGTTTTATGTAAAACCGAGCAGCCTGTTGTTCTGGTCTTTGGTTCTCTGTAAACTGCGCTGATTGTAAATAGCGCGGTATATAAAAAATGGAAATAAATAAATATTACTTTACAGAGCATCAGGGTCTGATACAGCCTCAGTTAGCAGGAAGTCATGGGGGGCATCAGCACTTCCATAGGAGCTGCCGATCCCCACAAGGAAGGAGAGTCGATTAGGCTAAGATTCAGAAGTACTTTGACTTCTTCAGAGTCTGAATCAGAAGGCTGGATCATGGATGAGGAGTCTGTCAGAGAATAAATCTTCATAACTCCCCTCTGATCCTTATCCTCCTCATGAAAAGCAGAAGTCTCCTCCTGAAGATATTACATTCCAGGATTTTGTGGCTAAGGCTGTACTATTTTCTTTAGAGACTGAGGATGAGCCTAGGGCAAAGGTATTGGAGATATGTCAGTACTCCTCTGCCCCCAAAGAAGCAGTAACAGTGCCCATGCACTGTATCCTTCAGAGGTTACAAATGAGAATTTGGGAAATCCTCCTCTCTGTAACCCTGTGAGTAGAAAGCTTGACTCTATCTACTGAGTTCAAAAGTCGCCTAGATTCCAAAAGTCCCAGCTTCCACACCACTCGTTAGTAGTCAAATCCACCCTCAAAAGATCCAAAAGTTCCAAGATGAACTCCTCAACACTTCCAAGGGGAAACGTTCAGACATGGGATTCTTTTGGGAGGAAAGTGTTTCAGAGTTTTATGCTCACCATCTGCATGGCCTTTTACTAACTCTGCATGGGCATGGACATCATGCATAGCATCAGGGGCGGCCAAAGGGGGGTGCGGGGCCATGTGCGGAGACTTGGTGTGGGGCCTCATTTACATAAGGGGCCTCATTTTCATAAATATTTACATAATGTTACCATACACTCTTTTAGTAAACATGCCTCTTAAAGAGTGTATGGATAAAGAAAGACTAAAAGATTTCTACATTACTATAATCCAGTGCCAACCGCCAGGCACATTAGGAATTACTACAAACACTGCCTATTTAGAACCCATAGCAAACCCGCCGTATCGTAACAGCACTACCGGGACTCACAAAACACCAGACCCTACCTATCAAAAGGCAACACTGCAAATATTAAACCAATACATTTCAGAGAATAACAATACATGACCTACTGGGGAAAGATAGCAAGTGGCAATGTCAAATAGGAATTACATAAACAGAACACCTCAGCTCAGTTACATATGCAGAACATAGACCATCACCAATAAGGAATCACAATTTAGAAACAGGAAGACAATAATTAAACTGGGAACCCCAAAAGCCAAACCTGGAATGTACAACAACACTGTAGAAATAAAACTATAAATTAATTTCCTCTTGTACTAAACAAAGCGCAGACGTTAATGATGCACATTTCCCAGAGCTGACATATTCCAGTTAATAAATTCTAAATAAAGAGATATCTTTCTACCTTTTGTGCAATTTTTTTCAGTTGCAATTGCTCCAGCCACTTTCTTCTGGTTTCTTCGTGTCTTCTGCTATCTCTCCATCGTCTGCTGTCCGTTTGTCCTTTCTTCTCTCTTCTAGTTTTTTTTTCCATTCTCTCTCTACATCTGCTTTAACATACTAATCTTTCTCCTTTTGCTCTTTCCTCATTCCTATTTCATCCACTCAAATTTTACCCCTCCATCCTCAATCCCCACTTACTCTCCCAATACCCGGCCAATTGTAGATTTTTCTTCCCTCCCACACAAAATATTTTTCCCCTCTCCATTTCACTCTCCCAGCCCCATCCCATTCTAATCCTCCCACAACATCAGCTCCCTTCTAGTTCCAACCCCACCCAGCATCCGCTCCCTTCTAGTCCCTGCATCAGCCCATTTCCAGGCCTAGCCCCCCACCAGCCCATTTTCAATCCTAGCTCCCCATCCATTTCCAGTCCTATCTGAGTCCCTCCATCAGCTCATTTCCAATCCCAGCCCCCATCAACCCATTTCTAGTCCTTTTCTAGCCCCACCATCACCATGTCAAATCCTAGCTCCCCTCCACTCAGCCCATTTCCAATCCATCCTCCATGAGCCTACTTCCAGTTCTAGCCCCTCCATGAGTCCATTTCAATCCAAGCCCCCACCACAGCCCGTTTCCAATCTTAGCTCCCCCCCAACAGCCCATTTCCAGTCCTATCCTAGCCCCTCCATCAGCCCATTTCCTGTCCTAGCTCCCCCCATCAGCCCATTTCCAGTCCTAGCTTCCTCCCCTCACAGTCCATTTCGATTCCAAGCCCCCCTCCCCATCAGCTATTTGCAGTTCAAGCCCCCCTTCCACTCAGCTCATTTTCATTCCAAGCCTCCCTCCCCATCAGCTATTTGCAGTTCAAGCCCCCCCTTCCACTCAGCCCATTTCCATTCCAAGCCCCCGTCCCCATCAGCTATTTGCAGTTCAAGCCTCCCCTTCCACTCAGCCCATTTCCAGTCCTAGCAACCCCCAACCCCTGACCAATCCTAGCCCCCCCATAGCCCATTACCAGTCCTAACCCCCATCAGCCCACTTCCAGGCCTAACCCCATCAGCCCAATTCTAGTCTTAGCCCCCCCCCCATAGCCCATTACCAGTCCTAACCCCCTCATCAGCCCACAGCCCATTACCAGTCCTAACCCCATCAGCCTACCTCAAGTCCTAACCCCCATCAGCCCACTTCCAGTCCTAACCCCCATCACCCCATTTTCAGTCTTAGCCCTCCCCATAGCCCATTTGCAGTCCTAACCCCCCATCAGCCCACAGCCCATTAGCAGTCCTAACCCCCCTCCCCCCATCAGCCCAGGGAAAATTTTTAAAAAGTGTCCCGCGCCCCCCCCCCCCCTGCCTGGCAGAGCCCTCCTGAATCAGTCCCTCTCTGCGCCGGATTTCAGAGCCACGAAGGGAGAGTTTCTCCCTTGCGGCTCTGTTAAGCCCGCTGGGGCTGATGGGAAACAGGCATTTCCTGTTTCCCATCAGCCACGGCAGGCTTAACAGAGCCGCAAAAGTGAAACTCTCCCTTTGCAGCTTGGAAAGCTGGCACGGAGAGGGACTGATGCAAGAAGGAAGGGGTCTGCTGGGCGGGGGGGGGGGGGGGGGGCAGGACACTCGATTCTGCTGCTGCCGCAGCAGCAGTGGCCAGCTTTTTTTGTTTTGTTCTTTTAATTTACTTTCTATGCAGAATGTTGTTTGCGTGGGGCCCCCTGAAACGCGGGGCTCTGTTCAAAAAACATTCTCGTTCAATGGACGGGCCGGCCCTGCATAGCATTGATAATATGTCCCAGTTTCATGGTCCAAGTGAGCTATGATATCTTCGATATAGTATCAAGAGCTTCTGCAGCAGGTATTGGTACCCAGAGACTCACTTTCTGCTGGGTTTGAGACTTCTGACAATCTGTGCAGGATAAGCTTGCTGCCGTACTATGCCATGGAGAGAACCTCTTTGAGATAAAGTGAAAGTAAAAGCTGGCTATATCAAAAATAAGCACATAACTCTTCAAAATCTCTCAAGGCACATGTCTGAGCTTGTCGCTTACTGCAGGAGATATCAAGAGAGTAACCAGAGAAAAACCTACTACACTCAAAGGTGCAGGTATTTTCCTGTGTCTCAGGATTCCCAAACTCTGCGAGCATAACCGAAGCAAGAGAAGTGGCAGAAGGCCCAACCTGCTGCTCACCCAAAACCTCAGATAGCATTTTGACTAGTTCCTGATGCATGTAGCTACTCTTCAGTAGTGGAGGACTCTCCTGTATGAGGGAGGCTCACTCTTTTTGCCCAAAAGATGGCCCATTGTAACCTCCGACACTTGGCCACAAATTATTCAAAGCAGCTACAAATTGCATCTATCTGACCTTCTTCTAAATTGCCCTCTGAGTGTTCAATTGCTAAACCCTCAGCATTAGGAACTACTTCTGCAAGAAGTCACTGCCCTTCAAAAAAGGTCTAGCAATTGAGCTTGTTCCACCAGAGCAAGAAGGGTGGAAATTTTATTCAAGATATTTCGTGGTCACCAAAATGACAGAAAGATTCCGCCCCATCCTATACCTAAGAGATTTGAACAAATATTTCATCAAAGAAAAGTTGAGAATAATTTCTCTGGGCAACCTATTCTCTTTTCTCCAAAAAAGGAGGTTGCATATGCTCTGTGGATCAGAAGGATACATATACCCACCTACAGATACATCCCAGTCACATCTCAAATTTGTAGTAGGTTAATGGCACTATGTTCTGCATTTTGGCCTTTTGTCAGCTCACCGGGTCTTTACCAAATGCCTTGTCATATTAGCAGCATTTCTACACAGGCTGGGAGTGCACATTTTTCCCTATTTGGACAGTTGGCTGCTCAAGAACACCACTCCAGAGGGAATCAACATGAATCACCATTCAGGTACTGGGACTACTAGGGTTTGCAGTCAATTATTCCAAATTCCACCTCTATCCCATCCAACAAATAGAATTCATTGGACCTCTGCTCGACACAGGCGAAAGCTTTTTTCCCTCACGGCAGGCTATTCAGATTAACAACGATAGTGCGGGAGTCTCAAATAAATCAGCAGCTTGTAGCTTTAACAGTACATGTAACAGACTAGATGGACCATGCTGGTCTTATCTGCCGTCATATACTATGTAACACCCTTGGGACATTTCAGTATGAGACAAACTCAGTGGACCTTGAGCACCCAGTGGTCACAAGCCACAGGGAACGTCAAGGATGTGTTGTCCATCGCTACTTCAGTCATTCAGTCCTTATTCTGGTGGACAAATCATGACAATCTGGCAAAAAGCATTCCCTTTCAAATGCCCATTCGACAAAAGTTACTGATGACAGATGCATGCAAACTGGGATGGGGAGCTCACCTTGATGGGTTCCACACTCAGGGAACTTGGTCCCTTCAAGAAAATCTCCATCAGATAAACTTCTTGGAAATAAGAGCAATAGCAGACACTAAGGGCTTTCAAAGATCAATTGTCCAACCAAGTTCTTCTGATTCAAACTGACAATCAGATAGCTATGTTTTACATCAAGAAAATAGGAAGGAACGCCTGTGCTAGGAAATAGTCAGGTTATGGAATTTTGCTGTCTCTAATGGGATGGAGTTGAGAGCAACTTACCTGCCTGATGAACAGCATGCACTGGCAGACAGACTGAGCTGAGACCCTGGACAGGGTTGTTGCACAGCTCATCTTTTGAGAGTGAAGCACTCCCTTGGTAGACCTTTTTGCAACTCCTCAGAATGTCCAGGTGGACCAGTTCTTTAGACCTTTTTGCAACTCCTCAGAATGCCCAGGTGGACCAGTTCTTCTCCAGGTTGGGGTCACACAACAAACTAGCCTCAGATGCTTTCCTCCATGATTTGGGGGAGGGTCTTCTATATGCATACCCTACACTACCTCTCATTGCCAGGAGCCTCCTGAAGCTTAAAACAGACAAGGGTACGATGATTCTCATTGCTCCTCATTGGCTCTGTTAGCTATGGTTCCTTCTGCTTCTGAAACTCTCCATTCAGGATCCAATATGGCTAGGGCGCACCCCAGATCTGAAATCACAGGAGAACTCAGCAATGCTACATCCCTAGAATACGTCCCCAGCCCTCACAGCTTGGATGTTGAAAGGCTAATGTTATCCACTCTCAATCTGCCAGTTGATATCACCAATGTCCTTTTGGCTTCTAGGAGGGCCTCAATGAGAAAATCATATCCTTTCAAATAGAAGAGTTTTGCTGTTTGGTGTGAGGAACGCTCCATAGGTCTTTTGCCTGTCCCACACAAACACTGCTTGAATACTTTCTGTACCTCTCAGTGTCTGGTCTCAAGTCTAAAGGATATACACCTCAGTGCAATTGGAGGTTATCACCGAGGTGTAGAGTGTAAACCCATCTCTGTACAGCCCTTAGTTGTTGCTTCATGTGGGTCTTATTTCTTCCGAAACCTTCCTATAAGCCGCTCACAGTATCTTGGGGCCTTAATGTGGTTCTTATGCAGCTGATGAAAGTTCCATTCAAGCCTCTCAATACTTGTTCTCTAAAATTCTTGATCTGGAAGGTATAATTTCTGGTGGCAGTCACTTCAGCATGCAGGGTGAGTGAGCTTCAGGTACTAGTAATTCAGTCACCTTTATACAACATTTTATGACAACATAGTGTGCTTCGTACTCATCCCAAATTTTTTACCAAGGTGATTACAGAATTTCATCTTAACCAGTAGATCGCCCTTACAACATTCTTCCCAAAACCACATTCTCACTAAGGGGAATCAGTACTACACATGTTGGATTGCAAGCGAATCATAGTTTTCTACTTGGAGCAGATGAAAGTCCCTAGAAAGTACATACAACTTTTTTATTTTGACCCCAATAAGCTAGGGGTTGCCATCCCCAAACACATCTTAACAAGTATAGCTTGACCTGCAAGCTGTGTAGATGCTGCTCAGCAGGATAGTCAGTGGCACTAATATGGCTAGTGTCACTGAATATCCGTTGGTGCTGCCACTGCAAGCCCTAATGCTGAATATATGTGGACTATTCAAATATTCTAGCTGGCATTTCAGACAAATGCTGATCGTGGGATTTAAACATTGATCCATTTGTGTTTGAATATTCCTTGGGGCATTGTCAAGCCCAGTACTGTAAAGTGGAAACCGTTTAGCAACATCAAGTTGTACCTCAGTTAGGCTATCCCTTCAAAGTCAATAGCTGTTGGATAAGGAAATTGCTGAAGAAGATCACTCTGAAGCTTAACATTATGAATAAGAATTACAGAAGTCTCTAGCTGAGACTGAGGAAAATGTTAACTGTCCAACAATTTGAAGATTACTCTACAAACATAGGCTGTATGTGAATGGCAATAAGGAAGCCACAGTGAAAGACATCATATGATATAAGGATCACCTAGTTTGTGTATTTTTACATGTGTATTTCAAGCCTATTTTTATAAAATAGAGGCGTAAAGTGGCAAAAATGTGAATTAAACGTAATGGAACACTTACACCTGCCTATGACAGGTGTAAATGCCCATGTCTAGAATTTTCAAGAACATGCATAAGTTACAGTATAGTCAAACCTCGGTTTTCATGATTAATCCGTTCAAAAAAGTCTGACTAAAACCAAATGTATGAAAACTGAAGCAATATTTCCCATAAGAAATAATGTAAATCCAATTAATCCGTTCCAGATACCCAAAAATATTCACAAAAAATACATTTTATAGAGAATAACTATATTTTTACATACAGAAAACAATGAGAAATAGATATAAATGACAAGATGGTGCTCCAGATGTATTTTTGGCAGACAGATCGGTTAAACTGCTTAGGAGAAGGGAGAAAGATCAGCCGCACAGCGATCAAGATGCAGCCAGACACCCAGCGAGGAGATTGGGCACAGGAATTTGAAAAAGAAGAACAAAACAAGAAGGATGCACAAAAAAAAAAGCCTCCAGTAAAGGCGCCAGCCACAGCCACCGGAAACACCACTCTCCCACTCAGGCAACCTGGAACGCAGAGCTGAGCATGCGTTCCAGAGCCATGTGGCAATGGCTGCAGCAGCACGGGCCCCCGAAGTCTCAGCCAAGCAGCAGAACACTTCTCTCACCTGCCCGATCCTCACAGGACAGCACACACACAGATTGCCGACTCTCTCCCCCGCCTCCGATTCTCAGCAGCAGCAGGACTGGCAAGTTTGGAAGACCCATTTCAGCAGGGAGTCCTAATTGAGCGTCGGAAGCATCAGACCAGCAGAACAGCTCCCGGCACTTCTCTCCCCTCACCGGACAGCACACACACAGAGATTCTCTGATCGCCGACTCCCCCGCCTCCGATTCTCAGCAACAGCAGAACTGGCAAATTTGGAAGACCCCTTTCAGCAGGGAGTCCTAATTGAGCGTCGGAAGCATCAGACTAGCAGAACAGCTCCCGGCACTTCTCACCGGACAGCACCCGGCAGCTCCCGGCACCGGACAGCTCCCGGCACTTCTCACCGGACAGCACACCGGACAGCACTTCTTCCCGGCACCTCACCGGACAGCACACACACAGATCCCTCAAAGTTTCGCCATCAGCAGGGAGCTTCGGAAGCCACACTCTCACTCCTTGATTCTTGCTACAGTACAGTACTGTATTTTTCAAAGCTCGGGATCGCTGAAAGCAAAGAGCTCTGGATCGCAAAAACAAGTACTGTACTGTACTGAGCGTCCCCCCCCCCCCCCCCCCTCCGGTACAGACCATTTTAAATTGTACGAAAACCGAGCAGATGTACGAGAACTGGGACAAAATCGCAACGAAAAAAGTCATCGAAAACCAAAGCTAACGAAAACTGGGGCATACGAAAACCGAGGTTTGACTGTATTTAATAGCTTATGCATGTAAAGTTGTGCTCTGCCCATGCTTTACCTCTATCCATGCTAACCACCACTGGGAAAAGATTCAGCTATACAGCAGCAGTACTACTGCTGAATATCCAGATAGAATTGTGAGATGCTGGTAGTATCCAGATAGTGGCAATATTCAGCTGAAAGTTACTGCTAACTTAAGACTGCCCTGGCTTCATCCAGATTGCCCTAGCACTATCCAGACAATGCCAAGGCGGTTTGTAGCCATATTTGGCAGCACTGTCTGGACAGTGTCACTGAACATCCCTATCTGAGACTTATCCGATAGCAAGTCCTGCTAACCAGATAAGTCCTTTTGAATATTGGCCCATTAGTAGACACTGCACACGTATGGGAGAGAGTTTTGTGATGTTAAAATATGAAAGTAGAACTTTTGGTCTTAATGTTAAGTAACGTGTGTGTGTGGACCTTTGCTACATAGGGTAATGCTTGTTCAATTTTTATAGAATGGTCCATAAGAGTTAGCTATCTGAGACGGAAACTCATTTTCAAATTCCTTTATCATGAATGAGCAGGACACTGTTTACATGCTTTCTCTGTGGACAAGCAGAATAATGTCCTCGAATATGGGTAATGTCACCAACGGAGTTATATAGAGAAACCAGTCTTAGACTTGTTCTAAAAGCTTTTGCAGTCAGCCTTACATACATATGTGCCTCTTCCTACCTGATGCTGCTATATAGGATCACCTCAGTCTTCATTTTTTGTGAAGCCTCTCAGACTTACTTCTGCCACGGTGAAGCCTATTTCCCCTGTAATTCTGCTCTTTCTTTCATTGCTGAGTTCTCTCTCATCCTGCCACTGCTGCATAAGTCTTTCTTGTCTCTCTTTTGTTTCCTTTGGTTAAGTTTTATAAATTTCCTTATGATGTGTCCCCCATGGCACATGCTCCGGTTCCCAATAAAATCCCATCCCACATCACCATGTTCATTATGCTGTACATAAGTTTATTCAAATTACCTAACCCTACTTCTTACATATAGAATAATCCACCTGTACATATACTGTTAATCTTGCGTAATATGTATAATGTTAAACATTGCATTATCTGCAAATCACACTGCTTATTAAAGTTATCTTGTTTGCACAGAGTTCTCTAGTAGAAAGATGGTATAAAAAAAGATGTTAAATAAATAAATGTGTCAGCACTTAAGCTGCATTTAGGCCTCAGGCATTCTCATCCAGGACATATTTTTACACTATCAAGTAATTTGATTTTGCTCCCAAAAACTATCCAGCCAGTTTTAAAAGTACATCCAGTGCAACAGGACCTTGTCTGTAACAGCACCCATTGTTGGTGCCTACAGTACCTTAGATTTGAAAGTGAACATTCGCATTGTGACTTTTTTGTTCACAAATGACAAAGAGTAGTCTCAGAGGTTATGAATTGCAGTGTGAAAGGATTTTTGGTGCGAATAAGTCCAGTCCATTGGCATCAGCAGTATTAGTCCTTGTGGTCCAGGGAACTGCATTGAATGCCAGAGATGCATTGTCATTGAGGGGTCATTGGCTCATTTGGAGTCAAGCATTGATAGGCTATCCTAGGAACAGTTATCCACCATTCCTGCCAGAAGAAGGATTCATTTTTTACTTCATCGACATCGAGGACTTGGGACACTGTGCATTGAGCAGAGGTTCAGGGTCATCAGCATTGTAGTTCAGCATAAAGACCATTGAGGTATCAGAACTGCTGGTATCCTTGAAGTAGCCTTATGTTCAAAATGTTTATTGAGTCACCCAATTGACAGCACACAACACACACAAGTGCAAACCGGAGTTAACATACACAACATAACCAGATAACAGCATAGTCAGAAATTCTTCCTTATTAAAGGATTTCCTGCCAGAGGAGACGGTCAAAAGTCTGTTGAATTGCCTGTCACTATTCTGTGTGCAGAAGGCTCCCAGAGTCTGGGATTATCTTCAGCTCCTCGGTTTGATGGCAGTGACCATAGAGATGGTGCCGTGGGCGCGTGCTCACATGCGACCTCTCCAGCAGTCCCTGTTGACTCAAGTTCTCAGGAGTATGAGCACAAGCTCACACTTCTGATGATGGTTAAGGTCAGCCTGTGATGGTGGCAGCAGCCCTGTCAATTGAGGAAAGGCGTGCCGCTGGACGATTTCTCCTGGAACCTTTTGACAACAGATGCCAGTCTCTTAGGCTGGGGAGTTCATTGCTTAGACCATTGGGCCCAAGGCTATTGGAACTGCAGGGAAGCTGTGTGGTCCATCAGTCGCCTCGAGGTGAGGGTCATCAGGTTGGCTCTTCTACGTTTCCAGCACCTGGTTGAGGGCCGGGCGGTTCCAGTGTTTTCCAGCAATGCCATAGAGGTAGCTTATGTCATTCGTCAAGGCAGCTCAAGGAGTATCGGGGTAGCTCTGGAGATGGCTCTCCTGTTTGCCTGGGCACAGAAGAATCTCCTAGCCTTGTCGACTCAGCACATTGCAGGAATGGAGAATGTGGAGGTGAAGTTCCTCAACTGGAATTCTGTGGATCCCAGAGAGTGGGAGTTGAGTGAGGAGGCATTTCAGTTGATTCTGCCCCGCTGGGGTCACTCCCAAATGGATCTGATGGCATCCCACTCCAATGCCAGAATTTGAAGCTTCTTCAGTCATTACACGGACACAGGGTCTGAGGGCGTCAACACCTTGTCCCAGCCTTGGCCAAGTCATCACCTGCTGTACATATTTCCTCTGTAGCCTCTGCCGGGGTGTGTGATTCATAAACAAAAAGAGTGTAAGGAATCTAAATGTGTGAACCTGCGTGTATTTTTGTCGGAAGACAGGCCATGAGATTGAACCAATCTCTCGAGGCTATTCTTCCATTTTACTCAATTTTAATTCTAACTGAGCCCATAACAGAGCTACAAAACATATAGATCACTGCCTAGGCTTGATTGTTCTGATGGCACTGGATTGGCTAAGGAGAGAGTGGTTCAGAGATCTGATGTGACTCCTGCAGGCGCCTCCTCTTTGTTTTTCCCCATCTTGGGGCCTATTGCTGAATGATCATCCTGGGAGACCCGGTTCCCAGTCCTGGTTTGACTCTTGAAAGGAGATTGCTAGTGCGTAAGGGCTACTCTCCAGCAGTGGTCTCTACTCTGCTCGGAGCCCAGACGAGGTCTACCAAGCTAGAATACATGCAGATCTGGTGCCTCTTTGAGTGATGGTGTGGTGTTTGGCTCCTGAGGTGACCAAGATGCCCTCTCTGTTGGCCTTTCTACAGGATGGCTTAAAAAAGGGCCTTAGCTCCCTGAAGGTTCAGGTGGCAGCTTTGGCCTGTTTCTGCGGTCCGGTGGCTGGTGAGTCTCTAATCTTGCACATGGACATCTCATGCTTTCTCCGGGGGGTTCGGCATCTGCATCCTCCCCTCCGGTCTGTAATCACTTCCTGGAATCTGTGTCTGGTACTCAGGGCCTTGATGGCGGCGCCTTTAGAGCCATTGAGTGCACTACTTTAAAGGATTTGATGCTCAAGACGGTTTTCTTGGTTGTGGTTTATTCCGCAAGGCAGATTTCCGAGCTGCAAGCTCTGCCTTGCCATGATCCTTATCTTTCAAAGGAGGCCATTTCATTCTGCTTTGTTTTCCTTCTTGCATAAGGTTCCTTCTGCCTTTCACATGTACCAAGTGGTTTGCCTGTCTTCTCTAAGAAGCAGTGTTGGGGGAAGGATAAGGCTTTTCACCTTGTGGATGTCCGGAGGATGCTTTTCCGGTACTTGGAGGTTGCAAATTCCTTTCGTACATCTGACCATCTTTTTGTATCCTTTGCTGCCCCACACAAAGGTGACGCGGCAGCCAAGTTTACTTTGGGGCGTTAAATTAAGGAGGCCATTGCTGTGGCGTATCTGTTGCATAACCGGCCGGTTCCGGAGTGTTTGTGCACTCATTCTACCCCAGCACAACTGTCCTCATGGGCGGGGCAGAGCTCAGTAGTGCCTGCAGACATTTGTTGGGCAGTGACATGGGCATCACTTTACACTTTTGTCAAGAACTACCCTTTAGATGTCCATTGGTGGGCAGACACAGCCTTTGGTTCAAGGGTTTTGCATGCTACTGTATCTTCTTCTCATCCAGTGGAGTTGTAGCTTTGGTACATCCCACTTGTCTAGACTGGTCTAGCAAGATGATGTGGACATTTTACTTATCAGTTAATGTCCTTTCTTTGCTAGACCAGTCCAGGGCCTGTCCCTAAAACTGTATTTGCTCTGTTCTTTTGCTGAGGTATCCTTGGGTCCACAATGATTTTTATGCTTGGCTCTGCTCATCTTCTACTGCTAGCCCTCTTTTCAGGCTTTCCTGTGCATAGTTCTCTACTGTTGATTATTCCTTGTTGCCCAAGATTGAGATTATGTGAGGCTTGCCATGCTTCTTGAATCTGAAGCAAACAATTTTATTTATTTAACAGGTTTTATATACCACTTTATCATTTCAATCAAAGCAATTTACATTGAAATTTAAACTTGGTAATGTACAGGGACATTGATAACTTGGATTTTTCTGAGGCAATGGAGGGTTAAGAGACTTGCCCAAGGCCACAAGGAGTGCTAGGAATTAAACCCTGGTCTCTGGGTTCACAAGCTAGTTTTCTCAACCACTAGGCTACTCCTCCACTCCATAGTGACTGAGACGAATAGAGGCATGGGAATGATGACATTGAAACTTGGACTTTTCATTGATTCTTTGTCTCCACCAATCTGCTGGTAGGGGAACACAACCCACTTCTCTGGAATGGTCTAGCAGGAAAAGGACATTAGTTGGTAAGTAAAATGTCACCTTTATCCACGTCCGTCAAGAATGTGGCTATCAAGGTGACTGTAGAGGGAATTTCTTTGTGACGATTCCTGGAAATTTGTTAAATCCAAATCTGTTTCCTCTTCTACTTGGTTCATGGCTGGTCTCAGCCACATTCTGAGATAACAATCTAGTTGGCAAATAATACAAACTGGAAAACAGAATCAAGATGATGTAACAGCAATATCTCTTTAAGATATTTTTTCATCAAAAACAAAGGAGTCAAGAGTCTGGTCTTGGAGAATTTCAAAAATCGAATCTTCTTACTTCAAAAAGAATTTTCCAAAGACTTAAACTATTTATGTAACAACAGCCTATCCTTAATGCTTGCAGCCCTGGCAGTTTGCAGAGACCCAAGTTGATTTTTTCAAATCTCTAAGACAAAACAGAAAATTTTTCATTCTGAGACTGGAATTTTTTAGCAGTCTGAACAGAAAATTGTGTCATTCACTCCCTATAACCCTGCAATAGAGCATTAGTTTGTGATACAGCTTTCCAAATGTCTAAGAATTATTCTCTGGGAAAAAGCAGGAAGTCAGTCCTCACAGATGGGTGATGTCTGTGCCGACAGAGCCCACGCGGAAGCTTCTCCGCAGCTTTCAAAGAAAGCCTTTGGGAGATGCACCATACATGCATGGTTCGCTTCCCACCCAAGGGTGCCATCTTGCTTCCTTTTTTCCGAGGAGCCCATCGGCCGTCTGCTTTCCCCAGAAAAAGTGTTAATTTTCTCATAATTTTTCTCTTAATTTCTCTTTCTCCAATCTTGTACCAGTTCCCTTTCCCACTCCCGACTGGCTTGGTATCAGGTTCTTTTATTTTTTATTTTTTCGCGTCTTTGTGCCCGGCGCAGCTTTGTGCCCCTTTTTCTCTGACTGGGCCTAAGGTCTTTGACTTTCTCAGGGCCCTATTCTCCATTGACTACGCCAGTGGTTTTAAGTGGTGAGATCGGAGCATTCATACCATGTCTCTCACTGATCCCCATGACTGCTGTCTCCATTGCCTTGGGCTGGACCATGACCCCTTGGACTGTGGCCCCTGTAAAAAGATGTCCTCCAAGGCCATAAAGAGTCATCAGCAGCAACAGGAAAAGATTTTCCATAGGTCCGACTCTGCTCTGGAGTCACCAGTGACACCACACTCCAAGGCCCCTTCTGGAACCCCAGGGTGACCTCGACGCCTCAGAATCCCGAGGCCACTATTCCTTCAAACGGAGCATCCCAAAGATGGAACTCAAGAAGAAGAAACCCTCAAGGACCGCCTTGGCGGACGGATCAGGGAAGGTGAGTAAGTTTGAGGGGATGGAGCAAGAACGGCCGACCAAGGTGGCCCGAAAGGAATCGTCCATCTCTGGCAACCAGCCTCAGACCTCGAGGCCATCCTAATCAAGGACTCTCCCTCATCGGAACTGGTGCTGGGCAAGAAATCCTCGGTGCCTGCGCTGAAGGATGCGGAGCCATTTGGACAGGAGACTAGAATGGGGGCCTTGGAGTGCAGCTTGTCTGCCTTCAAGGCCCAGCAGCGGGCTCTGATGTCCGGTTCCTCCGGTTCATCGGTCCCAATCACTGGGCTCTCAACCTTGAGGACCTCCTTGGTGGTTGAGTCAGTCCTCAAGCGCTACCAGCCTCGAGATGTTCCTTGGACTTGGTCCCAGTTCACCCCAGTGAGTGCACATGACTCCAACCACAGGACCTCTGAGGGAAATGGACCCTCGGGCCTGGGACTAGAACCCAAACCCGGGGCCCAGACTGCCCACGACACCTTCACCGACTATAAGTTGGACTGGGAGACTGAGGATGAGGAGTCCCTGGATACCCGACGCCATTATGATGTGCCTTCGGAACCGTCTCCCTTTGAGACACAGCACCTGTCCCTGCCCAAGGATATGGCTTTCCTCAACTTGGTGCGGGACATGGCAAAGACACTGGAATTTGACACCAAGTCAGAGGAGGACCCTTGCACGGAGGAACTCAAGATCCTCTAGTTTGAGGCCTCTACAGAGGAGGCACTCACAGTGTCCATCCCTCAAATCCTGGAATGGCTGTTCCTCCGCATGTGGGAAACACCCGCATCGATACCCATCATTAGCTGATGGCTGGACTTGATGTACCAAGTCTGCCGGAACCCTGGTTCCAGAAGTCACAGCTGCCACATGGTTCCATGGTGGTGGAGTTGGCTCAAGAACCAAAAGATGCACTCCTCAGTGCCCCTGGGGAGGGAGGCCCGTACTATGGATGCCATGGGCAGAAAGTGCTACCAGGGCTTAATGCTTATTGGCCAGATCCAGGCATACCAGCTATACATGGGCATGAACCTGAGAGAACTGGTGAAGGAGTTTGTCGGGTTCTTGGCTCATCTCTCCGGACCATGGCCTCTGCTGACAGAAAGTGCTTCAAATTCATGACTGGGGCAGCCTTTGACAGCTTTGAGTTGGCGGCTAGAGTAGCTGCGGCAAGCATCAGCACCCAGTGCCAGGTCTGGCTACAGTCTTCCAACCTGGAGTGATGGGTCCATGACAAATTGGTTGATGTTCCTTGCCAGAGAGAGAATCTCTTTGGCAAACCCATGACCGATAGGGCTGCAGAGTTGGAGAACGAGTTCCTGACGAGAACCAGGCTCTCCAAGAAGACCGCTACCCTTCCCTGACAGAAGCCCTTGGATAAAAAGCCCCCTTACTCGAGAAAGGGCAAGGCTTATGGAAACTACGCGCCTTCCGAGCTCACCAACAGGGTCAGCAGGCCAAGGGATATGGGTCTGGCCCTCGTAAGCCTAAGACTCCCAAATCCCAGGCACCGGTTCTGGCCCAGCCTGGAGGGAGCTTTTGACTCCTTGGGCATAGCCTTTTCCTCCCCAGGATGCCCACTCCAGCAGCCCACAGGGGGACATCTAATATTGTTTACCTACAGATGACCATCCATCACCACCAATACCTGGGCACAGAGAGGGTTACCTCCTTCACCTGCTGCAGATGTCCCCTCCATTCTTCCCTAGAGAGCCCCTGAGGACTCCTCTCTACCAGACTTTGCTACTGCAGGAAATCACAAGTCTTCTAGAGGACAGGGCAGTGGAACCAGTGCCTCCACACCTTTGGGGCAAAGGATTCTACTCCCAGTACTTCCTCATACCCAAAGGAATGGGGGGCCTACAGCCCATCCTAGACCTGCGGGTCCTAAACAACTTCCTGGTGAGGGAGAGGTTCAAGATGCTCTCCCTTTGGAATACTGCTGCCATACCTCCAGCAGGGAGACTGGCTATGCTCCTTGGACTTAAATGATACGTACACTTACATCTTCATCCATCCCAGCCACAGATAGTACCTCATGTTCATGGTAGAGGTCAGCCACGTCCAGTACAGGGTTCTACCCTTTGGCCTAGCTTTCGCCCCCAGAGTCTTCATCAAGTGCCTCATAGTGGTCGTGGCTCACCTTCACTTCCAAGGGGCCTTCATCTTTCCCTATGTGGACAACTGGCTCATAAGAGGTCACTCGGCCGCAATGGTGCAGCAGACCATAGCCTGCACCATCCACGTCCTTCAGTATCTGGGGTTCATCATAAACCACCCCAAATCCCATTCCCTCCCGACACAGTGTCTGGAGTTCAAAGGGGCATTGCTCGATGCTGTTCAGGCCAGAGCCTCCCCCCTCTAGACAGAGCCAACTGCCTCAGGGCGTTGGCCACAGACATGCAGCATTGACGCTTGATGGTTGCTCGCCTTCTATTCCGACTTCTGGGCCACATGGCATCCATGGTCCATATTGCCCCGGATACCTGCATTCACATGAGGGCAGCTGAATGGTGTCTCCACTCCCAGTGAACCCAGGCCATGGGTTGGCTGTGAGACAGGGTAATGGTGACCCGCTAGCTGGTGGACTCCCTCGGCTGGTGGCAACTGCCTCGGCTTCTTCAAGCAGGATGCCCTTTCAGGCCCCCGCCTCCCAGAGAGTCCTCACCACGGACGCCTCCTGGGCTGGGGGGGGGGGGCTCATTGCAAGGACCTCTGAACTCAGGGCAGTTGATTGCAGGCGGAAAGACAAAAGCAGATCAACCTCCTAGAGCTTTGGGCCATATCCCTGGCTCTTCGAGCCTTTTGCCACCGTCTGCAGCACCAATCGGTGCTGATCCAGATGGACAACCAAGTTGTCATGTTCTACATCAACAAACAGGGAGGCACAGGGTTGGATACCCTCTGCTGAGAGGCGGTAGCTTTCTGCTTGCATATAAACCACAATGGGATGCTCCTGCGGGCAGTATATCTGCCTGGCCAGGACAACACCCTGGCAGACTGGCTGAGCAGGGTCCTCCAGCCGCATGAGGGGCAGCTGGACTCCAGACTGGCCTCTCAGCTTCCAGCTCTGGGGAACTTCTCGGCTGGATCGCTTCACCAGCCTGGACAACTCTCACTTGCCCTGCTTTTGTTCCTGACAGCCACATCCATTCTGGGTGGCAGCGGATGTCTTTGTCATCTCGTGGATGGAAGGCCTTTTTTATGCCTTCCCGCCTACACTGCTGATAGCCAAGACTATCTTCAAGACTCAGTGGGACAGGGCATCGTTGATATTGGTGAGTCTCCAGTTGCTCAGGCAACTGTGGTTCCCACTACTCCTTCCCATGTCCATAGCACCCCTGGTACCCCTGGGGACCAATCTGGGACTGCTGTCGCAGGAGGACTCCCTCCTAAACCCCAACCTGGGGTATCTGGCCCTAACGGCTTGGCTGTTGAAAGAGTAGCCTTGGCCCCTTTCAACCTTTCAGGGGAGGTGGAGAAGGTCCTCATGGCCTCCCACAAGACCTCCATAAAATGTGCTTACACCTTCAAATGTAGCAGATTCTCTGTGTGGTGTGCGGAGCGACAGGTTAACCCGTTCTCATGCACTGTGCAGCTTATGCTGCAATACTTGCTTCACCTGTCCCAGGCAGGACTGAATTCTAACTCGGTCGGGGTTCACCTGAGTGCTCTTGCAACCCACCACCATCTCATTGAGGGCAAGCCTCTCTCTGTCCTGCCCCTCGTAACCCACTTCCTGAGAGGCATCCTGTTACCCAAACCCCGTCTGCCCACTAGCACCGGAGTGGGACCTAAATGTGGTGCTCTCAAAGCTTACTGGCCCACTGTTTGAGCCTCTGGCTACCTGTCACCTGCTTTACCTTTCATGGAAGGTTGTCTTCCTGGTGGCGCTCACGTCTGCTCGCAGTCAGTGGGCTTCAGGCTTTGGTGGCGGGCCCTCCTTCATGAGGTTCTATAAGAAAAGGGTCATGCTCCGCACGCACCATAAGTTCCTTCACAAGGTGGTGTCTCCATGCCACCTCAATCAAGAGGTGGTGCTCCCCATCTTCTTTTCATGGCTTCATGCAAGCAAGGCGGAGGTCATCCTCCATACACTGGACTGTAAGAAGATCCTGTCCTTCTACCTCCGACGAACCCAGGGCCACTGCAAAGCCTCACAGCCTTTCATCTCCAATGACCCCGGCCGGCTGGGGAAGGCGGTGACCAAGCGTACTCTGTTCACTTGGGTGGAGGACTGCATTGCCTTCAACTACAAACAGGCTGGGCTCTTGCTGGAGCACCAGGTTATGGTGCACAATGTCAGGGCCGTGGCGACCTCTGTGGCAAGCCTGCTTTCTGTCCCTGTATCGGAAATCTACCACGACACCACCTGATCCTCAGTCCATACCTTCGCAGCTTACTACTGCCTGGGGACGGAGTCCCGACAGGACAGCACCTTCGGCCAGGCCATACTCCGTCATCTATTTGGAGTGTAGACAACTCCTGTCCTCCGACTCTTCTGTGTTCAGGCTACCTTAGTTCTGGTTCCTCACTGGACACTTGGGTCTCTCTTGAGTCTTTTAACTAGGACTCCATTGCTGCTGCTCATGGCTCACCTTTTCTTGTTACCCGTGGCACTTTACAGGTTTTCAGTAGCCTGTAGTTAGGGAGTCCCATATGTGAGGACTGACTTCCTGCTTGTTCCCAGAGAAAGCATAGTTACTCACCTGTAACAGGTGTTCTCCGGGGAGAGCAGGAATCAGTCCACACAACCCTCCCTCCTCCCCATGGAGTTGCTTCTTTGTCTTTTTTCCGTCTTTAGCTACTGTGTGTCATTTGATTGAGGCAAGATGGCACCCTTGGGCGGGAAGGCAACCATGCATGCGTCTCCCAAAAGCTTTCTTTGAAAGATGTGGAGAAGCTTCTGCGTGGGCTCCGTTGGTGCCGACGTCACCCATATGTGAAGAGTGATTCCTTCTGTCCCCGGAGAACACTGTTACAGGTGAGTAATTGCACTTACTTCAGAAGGCACACTGACTGATGTATCCGATGATGTAGAAACCCCAGAAATCTAGATGGTTATAGGTGTAATAACCTCAGAACAGTGTGTGCTCTGGTGGCTCCTCCTCCTCTCCTACCCCGCTCCCAGTTGGTGTACCCCAGGGATCCGTCCTGGGTCCACTACTTTTCTCTCTCTATACCCAGTCCCTTGGTGCGCTTATTTCTTCCCATGGATTTCAGTACCATCTCTATGCCGATGACTCCCAAATATACCTCTCTACGCCTGAAATCTCTCCGGCAATCCAGACCAAGATCTCTGCCTGCCTTTCTGACATTGCCGCCTGGATGTCTCACCGCTGCTTGAAATTGAA